>OY288289.1:68408433-69608433 GCA_958450335.1 Hibiscus tridactylites | reverse complement strand
AAGTTCGCCAAAGAATTTATACATATATTAAATTATATTTAAAAAGACTAATTAATAAAATTATAACAAAAATGTATTAGTTAGGAGTAATTAATATATTACTTTTAAATAAAGAATAAAAATACAATATAAAAATATGGGAAAACCATATATTTAGTACCCTAAATATACTTGTGTTACTGTTCTGGTACCCCAACTATTATTTTTGGCAAAATGGTACCTAATGTTACGTTTTTGTTATATTTTAGTACCTCCGCCCGTTCAAAATTAACGAAAATGGTGATGTGACTTGGGTTAATAACAATTTTAGTCCAAAAAATTTATACAATCTATCAATTTAGTCTAAAAGTCTATCAATTTATACATTATTTGAATTTTTAGATTAAAATTGTAAATTCTCCATTTTTCTTATTCTTATTCTTCCAGTCGAACACTTTTTTAGATTTTAGAGTTTAAAAAATACATTAGGGACAATCAAAATTTTAGGATTCGAGGATCAATGGGGGCTAACGCGAGGTCTATTGGAAGACCCAAACTCCATGATTGAGATACCACCGAGAATACGAGGGGTGGGAAAGGAAAGAGACAAAATTCTATCAAAACTAAGATGATGTTTTAAATTGATGGATTTTATACTAAATTGATATATATATATATATATATATAAGTTTTTTGGACTAAAACTGAGATTATATCAAGCCATGTCATTATCTTCGTTAATTTTTAACAACTGGGGTACCAAAATAAAACAAAAATGTAACGTTAAGAATTATTTTACCAAAAATAATAGTTGAGGTACCAAAACAATAATGGGTACTAAATATTATAGGTTTTTAGTTTAGAATGTATATTTATCCGATCTCTCCTGAATAATAGAAGTTATTTTCTTAAAAAGATAAGAAGCATTTCCATTGATTCATATATATTTCAATTATCAGTCCTTTAATTCGTTTGTAATAGTTGATTATTATATACTCTAAATCTTTTAAAAAGTTTACTTATATAACCAACAAAAAATCAAGCAAAGAGGTTAACAAATGTTGAAGCAAATAGTTAAGTCTCTCGTTGACAATTCCTTTCAATTTTAGGTTCTAAGTTCAATACGAAGGGTCTCTCAACAAAGACATAATAATTTGCTCTAATATTTGTTGACATTGATATTTAAAATAAAAAAAATTTGTCAAAATGATAAAACTAAGTTCATTTTGAATCGAAAGAACCCCTATGTACAACATGTGAAGCTGCCATGACAGAAGTACGTAGGATAAAATACTGATGCGGCATTATGCCATGCACGTCATTGATTTTTTTATTTAAAATAAAATAAATATTTTTATTTAATTATTTTCAACCAATAAAATAATGACACGTGTGACAATTAACCAATCGTCTCAATGAAATGTGCACTTAATTAAAAACTAACAAAAACTCTATATATTCAACTACAACTTCATTTTACAATAATTAAATAAAAACAATTCTTCTTCCTCCTGAAAACCCTTAGTTCCATCATATCTGTCATTTTTCAAAACTCCATCACCATCCACCGTTCAACAGCTCACCATCCACCCTTAAAATTTGAAGGATTTTTCAATTTGTTTTATCAGCATTTAATAATCATATTTATTTAATCCTTGACGTCTTATAAATTTAGAAGATAAATCCGAAACTTAATCAATACAATCAGGATTGTTTCGAACAAAGAATAGCATGAGTGCTCGTTCGGGCCTTATTTTCTGTTTTTACAACTTTAATCTAATTTTAAGTAGTATTTTTATAAATTAGTGATTGTTTTTTTATTGTTTTGGTTGGATTTAAGATGTTTTTTACACAAAACAATAAAAATAATATTTTATTAATAAAATATTAAATTAATTGTTAAAGTAATATAATATGTTTTTGTTCAGTATCACTTGTTTTTGAGTTTTCGCTTGGGGCCTTGATAATATCCAAAAAGGTCCTGATTACAATGTAAGTTAGTGTGAATGTGTTATGCTATCTGATCATTTGATCTGAAAATTTTCAAAACTCATGCAAAAATCAAATTTAATTTTACTAAACATGGAAGACTAAACGTGTTATTATGTTATTTTTTTTTGTTAATTATCACATTATCGGCCGTTAAATTGTCAACAAAAAACACCCTATAATAAAGAGACTATTTATATAGTTTAACCTAATTTTTATGGGATTGTATCATGTTTAAAATCGTTTTATCGCATTTTACAATAGGTTATTATATCATGCACTACTAGTGAGATTTTTTTTCTACGAGCATGCCTAAATTCACCTTAAAAACTAAAATTCAAATCACTAACCTTAAAACTCTAAAACCTAAATTCCAAACTCTTAAAACAAAACTCTAAACTCTAAATCAACCCATAAACTTTAAAATTAAACCCGCTCATAATTATTCTTTACAGTGCATGAAATATTTTTTTTACAATTATATTATTTCAAACTAATTTTCTATTGAAAGATTTGTTGTTTCAACTACTCCTTACCCTTAAACTCCACCAAAAGAAACAATTGAATATTTTCAACGTGTTCATACTCATAGAATAACATGTTTTCCCCAGCTCTTCTGACAATTACAACATATATATATATAAACACGTAATGGCATGATGTATATTGGATACGTTATCTTCACTTGAGATTTGATTATTTTTGTATTATTATAAAAACAAAAATTGTAGATCCAGAGATAAATAATTATACTTGTTGATGGATACGGATGTTCATGGTAGTTTCGTTTAGATTTGATAAACAAAAATCGTTGATAATTTAATTTAAACCCGACGAGTTTCGGTCTTATTTTATAAAAGTAAATTTTGTGATGGTCGGATTCAAATCCCTCAAAAGTAATATACACATTCTCTATTTTAAAATCAGAAGTTAAATTCGAATATTCAAATTCACAAAAATATGTGATTCAAATTTATATATTCATTGTTGTCTATCAACATCTACAACAAATAATAACTTATAATATAAATTTAAATATTATCTAAATTCGTAAAAGTCATATTTAACAAATATGTAATTTGAATTATCATCTCCAATATCTTTCTACTCTAAAGCACCGTTTAGAAACGAGTTCTAAAATAGCTTTTAGAATGCTACCAAAAAAATTGCGTCAAACGATTAAAAAAATCATGCGTTTTCAACCAGCTTTTGCACTTGATTTATTTCTAAACTCAACTTTTAAAAACGCTGAAAATTTTAACTTTTACATGAACGGAGCCTAAGATGATTACTATATATATATACATATAAGTAGATATGATACAACCTATTATTTTAAAATAATTTTATATTTAGTGTACTACTTTTACTAATCTATAAAATTGTTTTTTTATAACTATCGATATTCATTCAATTAATTGATTAATTTGGATCGAGTACTACAGAGACTCATTATAAAAACAGAACTCTCAATTCAGTTTGTTCATTCATACATCTAATCTTATTTGCTTAATAAATCTAGCGTCTCAGCTCAATAATTACATATTTCATTCATTAAATGTTATTTTCATTATTATTCAGAGATAAAAAATTAAATTGGAAATTTGATGTCACCATAATTAAAATAGGACAAATATATGGTAGTTAGCACTTATCATATGTAGACATTGACTTTAATGGATAGATCTAAAGCTCAATGTAGGTAAAAAATTAAATTAATTTTCAAAAATATATATATATATATTAAATTAAATCCTAACAACCTTCCCCAATTATAATATAAACAAAAATAGAATTCAATCACGTTGAAAAGAAGGCTGTGTTTCTTGGTACAACCATAAACACAGTATTTAAACGGCGTCGTAGAAGAACATAGAACTCAGCCCTTCAGTTTTCAGTTTTCACCCATTACTTCTTATTAGATTCCGGGCCGGAAAACATCTGATCATGGCGGTCGCCGACAATGCCGGGGCGAGAATCGGTCCGTCCGGTCGAAATGTGGAGAATGCTGAGAAAGCCAATTTCGAAGAAGAAAAACCAGCAGCAGCTGTTAACAGCAATGGCAATGACCTGAAAAATGGGTTTGATGAGCTTAGCAGTGTGGAGAATGGGGGAAATGGTGGGATTTTGAAGAACGGAATGAGTGATCTGGCCGAGATGTTGTCTAAGCTTAATCCGATGGCTGAGGAATTCGTACCTCCTTCCCTTGCTAATCATCAGAATCTTGAAGATAATGGATCTGCTGAAAACGGGAAGGTATATTTTACTTTCCTTTTCCCTGCAAGTTTCTTTTAATTCTAATGTGCTAAACTATGCTTGTGGATCATTTTCTGTGCTTAAGTTATTTTTAGTTCTAAATAAGTGATTAAAGTTTTAATTTTATCTATTTTAAGTGCATAATTGTTAATAAAAAACTATTAGCCAATTAAATTGTGACAAGGGACATGGTTTTAATTTTTAATTTTTAATTTCTTTTAATTAATTTTTAAATAAATTTTAAAATTCAATTTTTTTAAAAAATTAATAGTTTTAAATCTTTACAAAACAGTCTCAAATCTCTAACCTAAAATCTCAAATCTCCAAATTACCGTCGATGTCGCCGTTTACTACCTCACTGGAGGCCACCACTACTGTCGCTGGACCACCACGACCGTTTCCCTCAACCATCCATCGCTGATAACCGACGATAGGTGTGTCGACGACTTTCTTTTGTGATTTTGGCTTCTTTCGACGTTAGGAAGCTAATCGACACACCTACCGCCGTTTACCGGTGATGTGTGGTTGGGAAAACGATCTT
This sequence comes from Hibiscus tridactylites, assembly GCA_958450335.1. NCBI lineage: Eukaryota > Viridiplantae > Streptophyta > Magnoliopsida > Malvales > Malvaceae > Hibiscus > Hibiscus tridactylites. Next base: position 69,603,668 of record OY288289.1, on the reverse strand, counting down.
GGTAGTCCGGCGGCGTAACCATTGGCGGCGGGTTCGGCCGGGGAAGTTGAGTATTTTGAATTTTGGGCATTTTGTGAGTTTTGAGAAATTTAGGGGTTTTTTTTGAAAAAAAAATAAGTTAAAAAATTAAATAAAAAATAAAAAATTATTTTTTAATAAAAATAACGGTAGTTAACGGTTAGACACTTAAAATGATCAAAATTGAAACTTTAAGCACCTATTTAGAGCTAAAAATAATTTAGGCACCAAAAGTGATCTACAAGCATAGGGCACCTATTTGGATATTAAGAAGCTTAATTCTATAAAAGGGAGTTTAAATTTGATTGTTTTTTGTTGTTGTTGATCTTCTATTGTTCTTTTTCACTCAGAAGAGGAGTAAGAAACATGGTCAAGCGAAGAGAAATTTGAAAAAGAAAACAAGAATTGCCCAGAGAGCTGATGCTATTAGGAACACCGTTTATGTTACTGATATTAGTCCACAGGTGATTACATTTTCACAATTCTTGGTTCTACTTTCTTTGTGCACAGGTGTAGTTTATGTTGCTCCGACTTTTCATTTTTATCGAAATACTCGTGTTTAGAGATGGACCAAGGGATGTTAGGTGCAGTCGCACTCTTAAAAGTTCAAATTCTCGTATAATTCTCTAACAGTTTGCACCTGACATAAAATTATGTGTCCGTGTTGGACACACACCCGTATGGCCATTCACACAAGTCTGAGTACCGATGTACCATAGGGTATAGTGATATGTTACTGACTGTTAATGCTTATTGTATAGGTTACTGAGGAGGTTCTTGCAGGTCTCTTTCTGAGTTGTGGACCGGTATTTATTTTTCCTCTGATTTAATGCAAAATCTTTCAGTTTATCCAGCTTAATAGTGTTGGATTTCCCCCCCTAAAGTTTAACATCACTCTCGTTTCGATCTGTAGATTGTCGATTGTCGCGTATGTAGTGTTCCTTGTTCGGCTCTCCGCTTTGCCTTCGTCGAGTTTCATAATAAAGGTATTATGGAAGTCCTATGAATTTGGTAAGCATTGATATCTGCCCTTGTTTTACAGCGTTGATGATTCGATTTTTCCGCAGAGGATGCAAAGGCTGCTTTGAATTTGTCCGGAACGGTTCTCGGGTTTTACCCTTTGAAAGTGCTGCCTTCCAAGACTGCAATTGCACCGGTTAACCCGACATTTTTGCCTAAGGTAAAGCATGAACATGATGAACAAACTTCATTCTTAGTTCTAATTTACTTATGTTCTCGGTTTTAGTTACTCGTGTTTGATTCGTTTATGCTCTTCAGTCCGAGGACGAGCGCGAGAAATGCTCTAGGACCATTTACTGTACAAACATACACAAGAAGGTAGTTTCTAATGTCCTACTTGTTTTTTCTCGAATGCAAGTGTGATCGTCTGATCGACAACCGGAGAAATGATTAGTGGCTTGTTTGTTCAACTGATACAGGTTACTCAAGCTGAGGCCAAGCTCTTCTTCGAATCATACTGCGGAGAGGTTTGTTGTTTCCCCCGCGACCTATTTTATAAATACCACGATCATTCGTATAGGTGCATCCCTCGATTTGCATCGTATGTTGTCGAATCATTGATAAACAGAGTTTTCTCACCACGTCCTCTATAGAACCTATCCCGATTTAGTGACGGAATTTAACATTATCAACTATACAGCATGCAATGCTATATCATATAGCAAAGCAGGTTTGGGAACCATCCTTTATCCGGGATTGGAACTGGCAGTACAATTCCCGGGGTCGGGGGAGATAGTTCCGGTCTCGTAAACTTAACGAGTTCGTACTGAACATTTTCTCTTTATGTTAGGTTCTACGTTTGAAGCTATTGAAAGACTCTCATTATCCAACTCATAGTGCTTTTGTCGAGTTCAGAACGGTATTTGCTCATTTGCTAACTTTATGTACTGAAATGGTTGCAATATCCGGTTTTTGGTATGGATTAGATGATGTTTATGTTCTATTTTCACTATTTGCAGGCTGCAAGTGCCATTGCAGCTCTCAACTGCAGTGGTGCAGTTCTCGAATCACTGCCGATAAGGTTGGTTCGTGCGACCCTTTCTTCTGTGAGCCGGTGTCTGCAATTTTTTCGGGTCGTAAAATCCGAATTCTTCTGTAATTTTATGGGATTATTTGCCTGTTAAATATGCAGGGTAGCCCCATCAAAGACACCTGTTCGCCGCCGTGCTCCTCGCCCTGCAACGCACTGAGTCTCCGAGACTGATCAACCACCAATATATTTGCGCTCGTACATTATGTGATACGGCAGTCGAAAGTACTTTCGGAGTTGATGTTATCCTCTCGTTCCGGTGTCCTAGCTCGGTACATTTGTTACTTGCAGTGGTATAACTGTGGTGTTGTTTTATTTCAACTTGTAGAGTTGTATGTGAATTTAAAGACATGAATGTATTCGTTTCGGTTGCATATTATAGTGCATTTTCTAAGAATGTATGTTCCCGAAAGATGGATTTGTTCGAACAATTGATGATTTAAATAGACAAATCTCAGGAGAAATAAATTGTCCAATTGAAGAATGAAGAAACAAATTAAAAGTTCTAAAAAAATTAGGTCTAACTAAAAAATTTAAATTTTTTTGGAGGGGGCTTAATTATAAATATTCAAAACTTTTGATAAGTAATAAGAATTTCTAACTTTTGGGTAAACTACAACAGATGTCACTCAATTTTGAGTAAAATTACATTTGGGTCACTCAATTATTAAAAGTTATGTTTGGGTCACTCATTTATGTGTAATGTTACACTAGGGTCACCCAGTTATTAAAGGTTACACTTGATCACTCAATTATGGGTAATGTTACATTTGGGTCACCTTTCATATCTAAAAAAAAACATATCAATTTGTGTATTAGATTAATTAATGGTTTCAAATGAAGTACTCTAATGTTAACGAGGGTATACAAGTGGTTTGGAAAAAAATGACTAAATTGATGTACTTTTTTAAATATGAAGGGTGACTCAACATAATTGAGTGACTCAAATGTAACATTTAATAATTGGGTGACCCAAATGTGACATCACCCATAATTGAATGACCAAATATAATCTTACCCATAATTAAGTAACCCAAATATAATCTTACATGATTAAGTGACCTCCGTTGTAGTTTATCCCTAATTTTTTAAGAGACTGAACTAAAACTTTTAAACATTTTAGAGTAAATAATAATTTTCCAAAATTTTGGGATATAACCATCCGTCTAATATGTTTACTTAATTTAATTTTGATATTAAAGTAAACATTTAAAAATAAAATTAAATATCTAATTATGTGTTCAACATAATACACATCTCTAATTTCAGATCATTTTCAACATACGTATCCAATATATTTCATGAATCTAATTAATTTTTTTTCATCTTTTTAAGTTTCATATTCATATATAGACATAAATTTATTTTCAAATGTTATATGTAAAAATATTTGCTCAAACTTCCACTAGCAAGTTGATTTTTATTATATATATTTACGATCTACTTAATTTTTTTAAATAAATAAATAATTATTTATACATTGACGATAATCTTTTTTAACTCTACAACAAATTCGGAATAGAATCAAAGTATATTCTTTATTTTATTAATCACAACTAAAAAAAAGCCACAAATAGCATTGTAACCTACCAGTAGAATTAAAATAGTACATTATTTAGATCTACTAATTGGACTAGTGGCTAAAGATGTTCATTTTGTCCCATATTGTATTGGTTTAAATCTCAGCATAGAAATGAATTTTACATTTTATAAATTGAAATATATAATTTATAAAAAGCATATAATTAGTATATATATAGATATAGAGTCGTTATAAATTTTTAATAATTAGTGGATCAATTTTTAACTCTAAGTTAAGTCTTTCTACTCAGTCTGATATACATATTTTGCACAAAAATATGAAAAATATAATATATTCAATATTCACCTTATCCAGCTGTAAATCATGTTTCGAAAACTAATGCACCCTTGCATTAACTTGTAATTTCTTTTTTTTTGGATAAATGGATAAAATGTAAAGTTCATTTTTATGTAGGGATTTAAACTCATACAATACGAGACAATATAAACATCCTTAGCCACTAATTATAACAAGCATTGAACTTAGGATCTAGTTTGAATATCATAAGATTAAATCGGTATAATCACTGGTATAGCCCTCAAGTAACCTAGATCTGATAAGTAAACCATGCTTGTTATTTTTAAGATTTTATTTAATTTACGCTTAGGTTAATCATAATTTAAATAAACTCAACAGGCAATTAATGAAACCCATATTCAAATTTGGATACTCGCACCGATATCCGAACGAGTCGAACATAAAATGTCGGATACGAATATTTCAAAAAGAGCAACATAGGAGCATGACAAAACATTCAAACAATGGAGTGTCAAGAGGCTTAAGACAGTTTAAATAGTACTAAGCTTGTGTCTAAAGATCAGGAGATACATTTTAACTAAAAAAATAATATCCCCCCAAAATGCTTGCAATCTCCATAATGCCATATATCCTGCCGGAACAAAAATACAATTGGTAAATCTCTAAATTATGTACTTGAATGATATGAACATTTCAAAAGCTAAGTTATTCGGACTCGGGTGTGAATGTTGGATATAGGTGTGTTCAGTTTCTTCAAGGATCATATATCTATATTTGTGTCTAGACATGAATTCGACATCAGTGTGTTCGAGAAAAAGTGAAGAGTCAAAGCAATATAGGGTGAAAGTGCAGTAATTGAATACGGAATGCACGAATATCACAACGATTAAACAATGACTGAAGATTGAGGTAAATGCACTCACTATCTTCTTGAAGATAATGCAGCCCCGGTTGTCCTGCCATGTTACAAGACAATTAAACACGATAAGCTTAACCCATAAAAATGTCAAGCTTCAGCTATCGGCTGGATTTTACACATACCTGCCCTGCTGTTTACCGACATTTGAATTAGACCTTCCATGTCCAGATGCTTTGCTTTCAACACTTGTCACACGTGATCTCTCCAAATTTGATCCATTACTTTCAGCAGGATCTTTACCTTGGCTCAATATTTTTACGTTGGAGAAACCTCTGGACACATGGTTGGAACCACTTGGTCGAAGAGCCTTGTTTAGCCGATTAGGCTGTGCAATCGGTGTAACAGCAACAGAAGGCAAAAAGGAGTATGAAGATGGAGCTTCAGCAGCTGCAGCAACTTTAGCAACAGCAGCAGTGGCTGCTATCATCTCTTGTGCTCCCTCTTGAAGCCGAATATAATCACCCTCAATTACGAATAACTGAAATCATATAGCAATCACATTATGAAACCTTCAGAAAATATAGCCCCCAGGCCGACAAGCAAGTAAAAAGTTGCAAGAAACAAACCTTGGGGTGGCAAGCTACAAAGTCGTCTAGTTTTCCATATTTTTTCTTGTAATCATGCCAGTGCAATGGTGAAAGCATTTTCCCCAGCCTATTTGGCAGCTGCAATTGATTGATACAAGTCAAACCCCATTTGTGTAGGGTTTAATACCACAGAGCTAAGTTGTCTTCTAATACAATTTAATAGCAGATCAACTAACCGTTGAGCTGATCCGAATTCTGCCACCAGTTGGAATTGTGCGAACTATGCATGCCAACAATGATCTTTCATCAAGAAGAGCAGTCTCTGGAGGATTATCTGATTTCAAGATATTAGTCTGCCCAGTTGAAACTGGCTTTTCAGGCAAAAAAGTATTAGTACCATTGCTGCTTGCTGTTTCATTGAAATTAACAGAGTGCACCGAAGTATCGGGAGGAGAAGGGCTGGCAGCAGTACTTGCTTCTTCTGCTGATAGAACTTGGTCCTCAAGCACATGATTATTCATGTTCAGAATATTCAGTTCCTGTCCGGTTTGAATTTAAATAGAGATTAGATCCGAGATACTCAACCACCAGAAGAGTAGTCAAACTAACAAACCTTGGATTCACAGCTCTGTTCACGAGTGGTTAACGTCAATGCATCATGAAATTGTGAGGAAACCTGCTCCACGCTTGGCTCACGTTGGGGGTCCATAACATAACTTGATGTGATTGAATCAAGGGCCTGCAAAAAAGGGGCATGTTACAAGAACAAATGATGACAATACTAAGCATTGTGAATGGAACCTTCTTGATTTAAAGACCTGTGCTTTCACAGGAGATGAAGATATAACGGAATTGAGCTCTGGCCCTTGGTTAATATGATCATGATGGTCTGGACTAACAGCTTGTTCATTGACAGACATTTCATATTCATTCGTCAACTCTGACCTCCCAACACTTTGATCAGTTTGGGATGCTGGAAGTTGATTCTGAGCAGATAGCTGGAAACCTTCTGATGGGATCTGAAAAATATGATGAAAATCCTTTATATAACAGAGAAACCCTATGACAATTGATAATACATTGGTTTGACCCTACCTGTTGGTTCTGCCACTGTTGGTTGGACAAAATTGTTGGCATTGAGTACTGTCCAACATGAGATGCCACAGAATGGGGAAAACCCTGTTGATGCATGACAAATGAATGCAGAGCAGGCACCTGCCCAGGTGGGAGGTATGAAGGCATCCCAAGTAGAGATGACGGACCAATTGGAACACTTGGAATACGGTCATCGTGATTCTGATAGTAAAAACATTTGTATAAGGGGAACAGAAAAACTAATAGAAAGTTTTATAAACAAGACAAAATGAAAAAAAATGAATATTTATATTTAAAAAAAAAGCTCCAAACCTTACAACTAAAATTTAATAGAATGAGATAACTAGCACCATCTCAAACCAAAAATTAGATGGAATGTAGAAAGAGGAAGGGAGCAGAGCAAATATCCACATCTTTAATAAAACTAAAGATACAGTTATATGATATTTTCCAATGACATCATATGAAAAAAAACATACAGCTATGACCACTATATAGAATTTTATAAATATTAAATTTCTGATTAAAGCACAATCTATTCAATGCCACATCAGAAAAGCCAGCAGTCCTACCTCAGTCGTGGCATTACCATCTGAAGTAAATGATTGAACACTGTCTGAAGCACCATTCGAAATGGCCCAAGCGTTATTTGCTGAAGCACTTCCATTAGAATCCACTTGGTTTCCATTACTTTTACCAAACTGAGATGAATCTTCTGATTTTGCTTGGGATGCATGCGATTCATCAGCGTAAGAATTGTTCCTCTCTCTTGCAGCAGCCAGCTCAAATTGAAGCTGATGTATTGCATGTAAATGAAGTCTCTCCATCTCCGCAAACTAAAGCAAACAGGAACAAGTTCATCTAAATTCATCGAAAATGACATCAAATATATTTATTCAGGGGAAGTGTAAACAAGAAACTAAAAGCTCATCAACCTGTCTCTGACAGCCATGCCAGAGCTGGTTATATTGCTCTGTACGTTCTCTCAGTTCAGCCTGTAAGGAGTGATTTGTACTCGACTGTAAAGCATCCATCTCCTGGGCACGAGAAATCCAAGTTTGAGCCTCCCTCAATTGTTCATCCTTATAAAGAATGGTTTCCTGAGCAGCCCTTTGCTGGAGAATAAAATTACCATTAGGAAATGCTGCTTGATGTCTTTTAGTAAACAATAATACAGTTAATTGAAATTGTTTGCATGACTTCTATTGTCAACACAAAAATACCATTCTTGTAAACTACGTTAATACGAAAATAAGTATTCTATTTTGTTCTCTTCAGAGAAGAGTTCTTTTCAATCAGGGGGTGATGGAGAAGATTCTTCCTCCTGGAAGAATATCTATTTTAGGAGTAAATTTAGTAAACGAGATTTAATTTATCAGTGAACTCATTTTTTTGGTTTATTTTATTTGTCTTTCTTTGGGTTAGGTACGGTTTACTTTCTCATGGACTTAAAATTGAGGTGTATGTAGGTCTACTATGTTTGGAGATTAGATTAGGTTTCAATAATTGACATTCTTGACATTGAGAACTTTTACTTAATACAAAGAAGATTGCTGCAATCATTGAGTATTGTTATATAGGGTTACTTGTTCTACTTCACAGTGAAGCAGAATATTCACACCTTCACCTCCAGGATTGAAAATTAAGTAAATGAGCATTAAAATCATGCAAATATACATACCTGTTCCTGCAACTCAATAAGCCGCCTCTCTTTCTCTTGAACATGCTCTTGAAGCTCATGAATCTGTTTCAGGTGTTGAGCTCTCTCAGCTTCTGAATGATCAAGTTCTCTTCTGCCAAAAGAAAAAGAACAGGAACCTATGTCAATTTCAGAACGTTCGAACCTCAGAATCTAGTTTAATATATTACAAAACAGTCACTGATAACAGCGGTTGGTAATTACTAGGAAATGTAGTTCAGAGACGAATATAAGCTAATATATTAACTCAACCCTTGAATAAGTTTAGAAACTTTCGATGGTGTTGGTTTCACGGCAATTGGAATATAAACAAATCATTCACATCAACGGTACTGCTTTAAGGTTTATGTTTACAGCAAATAAAAAAAGGTCCAAAAGACAAACACACACCTGAAAGTTGCCAATTCCTTATTTTGCTCTCTGAGAAGGTCTTCCTTTGCCCAGGCCTGCCACTTTAATACAAGGAGCATTAACTTATACATGACCGAAAAGACCACTCTTTATTTTTGAAAGAAAAAGAGAATGTCCAAAAGTAGAATGAACAAATCAACAGACCTCTTCTCTTTCTACTTTGATGGCATGTAGTTCTCTATCTTTCTCTTCCATCTTCCTTTTCAATTCATTTATGATCTTTTCACTTTCATGGATTTGCTCCTAACAAAAATGAAGCCAAAATACAGGTTGAAAGGGGAAAAAAGGCAGCATCTTTAGTAGAATTTACTTGTAGTAGCATGCATAGTTATTAATATTGTATGATAGTCGACATGTATCGTACAATATGATTTGATTCACTACAAAAGTAAACTGATACATATCTATATCAAGAATTGGATTTATCATGAAATGTTGTGGTGTATCCATTAATACACAAGTGAATCGAGTTGTTTATGATGCATATGACAACTGCAATAGCATACGGAAAATTTGGACCAGGACCAAACCTAAGATCCAATTACTAAAATCAATTTTAACAGTTTTTTTACCACCCCCACCCCCACAAATGAAAAACAAGAAACTTATAAATATACTCGGTGAATACTTTTAACTTAAATAACATGAAAGTTTTATACTTTAGTTGATAGATTAACATGAAAAATACAGGAAGAATGTTATTCAAAAATACATTATTAATGAGAAAGTCAAGTTTCAAAATAATCATATCTTTATTTATGCCATATTTTCACTCAATCTTGTATACAAGTCTAGTACTTTAATTTTTTTACTATGTATATATGTTGTTTATAATAATTTTTAAAATTATTTACTATATATTACAAAACAATACTCAATACCCAATTCTCAAAAATAAGGTATAGATTCGCGATAGCTAAGTATCTCAGTTTAACAACTATAGTGGCATGCTTGAAACAAGTTCAAGAGTCAATGAATCTAATCAGTGCTTTAAAGACCATTTCAAACATGATATGTTGAATATGTAATATCAAAACAAAATAATGATACATCTTGGACTCACCTCCAAAAATAAAGGCAGATTTTACTCATTCACTTGCTTGAAACAACTTTTTCTCTCATTTTTATAAAGTAAAGAACATATAAACAATTATAGATGCATATAAAAGTTGACTAGTTTCTTTTCTCAGAAAGTTGAAGTTCAGAACAATTATACTACGAATCACATTTTAAAGTCAAACCTCAAGCTTAGCAGTGGCATTGGCATGGGCCTGGATTTGAGCATCACAGTTTCGCTGCATATCCAGGATCCTTGGTCTTGCAATTGCCTGAGCTCGGAGTTCAACCTCCATCTGTTGGAGATCTTCTCTCTGTTTAGTTACATTGTGAATCCGCTGCTGCAATATGTCATCATCCAAACTTCCATCAACCGTAATAGAAAAAAAGTCTGCATCAGCAGGCTCTCTTCCATGCTGCATATCGAATAGGTTTCAACCATTGTTTAGCTTTCATTGTTCTCAAAATGGAATTTGCTTTTAATATCATGAAACTTGCCTCATATATGGTTCTCTCATCTGATTGGTCCAACTTTGATCTTTCCAGACCCTGCATATTGCAAGAAACCTGAATAAAACAAACAATCAACACCAATGGTCCACTAAAAGAATAGCAATTATAATCTTTCATGGCTTAATCAGCATTAACTTGATGCTCAATTCCGCCCTTCACGGCTTGAAATTTCCAACTCTTAGGATGAAGCAAACACTTAAAATTCAGATTCCGAACTATTTAACAACAAATGAACCACAACTTGCTACAAAAGTGAGCTAAATAAATTATAATAATGAGAAACTCACGCAAAAAGGGTAAAATAAGTACTGATTAATGATGAATAATCAAAGGATATACCAGTAAAGTGTAAACAAATTAATCCTAAAAGATAAGGGGGGGAAACGGATAAACCCTAATTTTTTAGCTCACAGGGAACAGTGAAGAATACCAAATACAGCTGTTAAATTAAATTAGTGCAGGTACTTGTTCCTTTTTCTAGTCTCGGGACAATTAGGAATTTCATATTCGAAATAGAATTTATCCGCATTTCAAAACATTATCCTAAACCAGATAAAACCGAAAGCAAAAATTATGATGATTAAATGAAAATCACCACTTCATCCCCGGGGTTCTGAACCACATGAAGTTCAGAAACGGCACGCCACTCCTTCCGCGACGGTGGTGCCATCGGCAGCGAACCACTCCATCCGGCGGCGACACTAGCCGCGGCCTCCATTGGATCGGAGTGTCTCACGATGCTCGAACTGTCCCACTTTCTCTATCTGCAAAAAGCAGACCCAAAAACAGTGGAAGATGAAAAACGGTGCTTTCCGGCAATGAAATAAACCAAAACCCTAGAACCGAAGAAATTTAGAAGGAGGAGCTAGAATGGTAAAAGAGAGAACAAAAATGGGGGAGGTTGGGTTGGGGTTTAAGGATTGGAGGGTTTTTGGATAATTAAAAAGTGTGATTTGAGATTTAAAACGCCAATTGCGAGAGGGAAAGATGGTCGAGTCTTGGTGAAATCTCGACCCAGCCTAGACTCCCGCCATTTATACGGCAACTTCATCAACAACATTAGGATTCCATCACGCTTTCCCGGTGGCGCGTGTCATCCACGTCACTGATCTAGTCAAGATCTTTTTGACTGAAGGCTTCTATTTCATCCCAAAAAGAAAGGGCCTTCCAATGTAAACGCCGTGGAGGAGGCCCAGGCTCTTGAGCTTTGAAATTACCGGCCGAAGTAGCCCATTGCTATTGAAATTTTGGCTAATTTTTCCGTAAGTTATAAATTTTTGTTTATGGTAATTGGTAAAGCAACATTTAATCCTTAAACTTAACATTTTTTTCAATTTGGTCCTTAGACTGTTTTGGGTCCATATTAATCAAGGAACTTGGAAAATTTTCCCTATCAAATCCCAAACTTAGGCTCTATTTGGTTGTAGAAAATATTTTTTATTTTTGTTTTCTGTTTTTATTTTCAAAAAAAAAATTATTTTTAATTTTTTAAAAATTAGAAAACATGTTTTCTTAATAAAGATGGAAAGTTATTTTAAAAAGTGAAAATAGTGAAAATGTATTTGGCATATAACTTTTCAAAATAGAAATAAAAAAAACAATTACTAAAAATTAAAATAAAATATAATAATAATAGATAAATAAAATATGAAAATAAACCGAAATTTTAAAAAATGGCATTAGAAGGATTCGAACCCGTGTTAAAATTTAAAAATCTTTATTTTCACATTTTCCAATTTTTTAAAACATTTTCAATGAAAATATCTTTTTTATGTTTTCAAATTTTTACTTATTTTTGTTTTCATTTTCTAAAAATCATTTTCTATTTTCACAACCAAACACGTTTTCTTTAACATTTTCCATTTTTTAAGAAAATAAAAATGAACTCCATTCTCTAGAACCAAACGCATCCTTAAATTTTGTTAAGTTGCGATTATGTAACAATAGGGAGATTGTCGCATCATCACCTGAAATATTAAAAAATTATATTTTTTAGATTGTATACATTATTTATTTTCAAGTGATGATGTGATACAATCTCAAGAGTGTCGTTACCTGAAAATTGAATTCAATCACAATCACAACGCAATGAATCGAATAATTATAGTTAGAATCAATACTTACAACATACGATTGAACTAAAAATCGAATATGTCCAGACCTAAATCAGAATCAGACTCGAACTTTGTATCTTAAAATTCTTAAAACCTCAACCTTGTCATGATCTCCATGATCACTAATTAATGTGCTCAACAAAATTTGAAAAAAGAAAAAGAAAACTATAAGCTTTTTTTTTTCTGTTTGATTCTCGGCAGAGTCAAGAAAGTCCATTCCTCCCGGTATAGTAGACTTGCTGAGTTGTTTCCTTTGCTAACAATTTCTGGATATGTAGCTGTTATTGACATTCTGCTAGAAGGAAAAGAAAATGAAGTTCATGGCTTCAGAAACAATGCAAAAATAATGGTATTACCTGAGACATATAAAACCAGGTTTTTACTGGTCCAGTAAAATTCCAGTTCTTTAGAAAGTATATTCACATTGTGAAGTATGATCATGAAAACTAGTACAACTTTAAGAAGACTGTATATGGAAAAAGAATCCAGTTTTAGTATACATGTCGGACTAGACCGGCCACCGGTTCCCGGTTAAAACGACTCAACGGGATAGTCCTGTTTTTTTCAACACCAATAGCTCTTATACAGTACAAGTATATATAGGAAATATGATTTATACTGGCAGTCTAGTACAACTTTAAGAAGATTGTAACCAGAAAAGTTCCGGTTTTAATATCGGTCTGGACAGGCTACCGTACCAGTTAAAATGGTTCAACCTGATAGCCCTTTTTTTCAACAGATATGTATAAGCAAATAGGGTTTCCACATATTGTGAAGTATGAACAAGACAACTAGCACAACTGTATCCAGAAAAATTCCAAGGCAGGCCACCAGTTCTTGGTTAAAATGGTTCGAATGGATGGTCCAGTTTTTTCGACATTGACAGCTCTGATAAGGTACTTAGAAGCATATATAAGCAAAAAGATTTTCACATATTTTGATGTATGAACAAGACAATTAGAACGACTTTAAGAAGACATTATCCAGGCATGAAGAATAAATTGCCTGAATGATCACAAGTAACAGAAAGGCTGTTTGACTCGGATTCGTGTATCGAACTGCTCTTTATTCTTCATCTAAACTGGATTTTATTACAACTTTTTGCATACATTGACATGCATAAGAACTAACTAACTTTTCCTGAGACTTGAAGCTCGTATAAAGCATGTTACTCTAGAACAGCATAAATACATGTCTAAACTATTGTCATCTACCTATTACTTGAAGACACGGATTGTCTATCGAACACTATACTGGTTTTCATTTCCAACTACGACAAAGTTAGTTGTGTTAAATGTAACTAACAAGGCCCCTGCACTCTCTATCTTCCCCACTGTGCTCTTAACATAGTCTATGATGTTGCAAAGAAGCTCATGCAGATTGGAGGACGAACCTTAAACAAAGAAAGGATTGACAAAGGTAGAAGCCATAGCCCATCTCCACATATCAAGCCAGATGCCACAGCAGGAACCATTAAACCAGCTTTCTTGCCGTTTAGCTTGTGCCATGCGAAAACAGCCAAACTCCCCACACACATATCGATTGCAAAATAAGCACCAACAAGGAAAGGCACAGCCATAGCCATTGGAAGGGGAATCCATTTCCCGATATACGTGGGGGTAAAATCTCTCAACAAGTTGGCCGATATGGCAAAGGAAAAAAATCCATAGCAGAGCTGCAAACAATGCCGGGGAAGGGCAGAGAAGCCTTGAACACCAAGAATTGCCATATTTCGGTAAATGAGAGCGTATGGGGCTTTGTATTGACCATCAGGGTTCCCCAGATCGAAAGCTTTATAGAAGAGAAAGAATGTAAGAGGAGCCACAACACAGCCGATGGCTGTTCCAATAGCCTGGCTGAGAAGCATGGATCTTGGGGAAGTGAGAGTTAGATGACCGGTCTTGAGATCATGCATCAAATCAGATGATATAGAAACAATAGATTTAATAAGACCGCAGCCCACGAGTCCTGCAACAACACCGTTTTCCTTTCCAGATAAAGAAGCAAGCACGAAGAGGGCTACTTTCCCATAATTGTAGGCCATATTCATGTCAGTCAGACCAGCACCATAAGCATTGCAAAAGCTCAAAGAGGGTGCAAGAATGTAAGCAACAACTACATAATACCATTTTAGCTCGGGGAACATCTGAGGGATCACAATGATGGAAACAACAGAAAAAATAGTGTACCCCGCACATGCTACCCACAGAGGAATGCTCTCTCTAATGAATAGTTCATTTCGGTGAAGATCATCCGGATGCTGCTTCTGGTTATCGGACGCTGCATTACAAGTAAAGAATGATAATATAGCTGCTATTCTCTAGGAAGTTAGTAAAGTTTTTATTCTCCGAGGATCTATGAGAACATGGTGACCCGTATCGGGTTTAGCACTTCCAAGATCAAATGAACACCGTTTTACATGTCTCGTGATTAAAAAGGGACCATTCAAAACATTTTAATAGCTTACATGCCCTTGTAAAATGAAAACAGTCCCTTATAGATCCATAGGAGATGGTAGCTATAACAAGTGAGTAATTTAAATAATAAACTTGAGAGGAGCCAAAGAAAAGACATTTTACAATGTAGCTGACTTACATGTTTTAAGGTTACTATTTTTCACTCTAGTGTGGATGTTTCTTGCAGTGAAAAACAGAATCTTCAGAAAATTGTAGAGCCCGTCCCCCAGAATTAAAGCAATAGAAATGAAAACCTGCATGATAAATGAAATCAATGAGAAATGTGTATCAATATTGGTGCCAAAATAATAAAATATCATCAAGGGAGAAGCTCCGCAAACCTTGTAACCATTTAGACTCTTCATGCTGCTTTCGGGTAAAGTTGCAGGGAACCACTCGCCCTTGAGCCCGCCAATAAGTGGCCACATTACTCCCCAAGAAAGCACCGCACCGAGGAGCAAAGATAAGTTTACTAGATGTGAACAGATCATTCCTGCTCCTATGTAAGTCATACTAAAATCAAAGTAAAATCTGCAAAATCAAACTTTCTCGAATCAATGATTATGGCAAGAGATGTATAGGTGGAAAGATGATAAACATAGAGAATAGGAAATCTAAAGCACATACGAGTTTTTCCATGCTTTCAAACCAAATGTAGGAAACTGAGAAAACCCACATGTACCTCCACCTGCATAGAACCATTGAAAGAAAGCCCAGAGGAAACTAAGTGAGAAGAATTTCAGAAACCCGTGAACCTGCTTCCTGCAAGATGAAACATTAAAAGGTTGGGTTATGCCATAATTGAAACCAGTTTAGTTTTGGATTTGAAAAGAAAAGAATTCGGAACGGTAGATTCATACTTAGCCATTTTGTCTCCTTTACGAGTATGAAATCCATTAATCAGAACAGCTGTAGCAGTTCCACTTGGGTAAGCTAATTTGTAGTCAATTATCATGATCTGGCAGAACAAAAATGTTTGACTATTAAGACATATATATATAATTATCTTAAATAATAGACCCGAATTACCAACCAAGACTCGGATGAAATTGCTGCAAATGAATCTATCATCAGTTTTTCTTGGAAACTCTGAATAGCAAGAAAGTGAAGCAGAAGAAATAGGCATACCTTTCTTAGAGGAACCAATGCCAAAAGCCCAACAAAGGAGCTCACAAAGAGAAAACCAATCATCCAATGAATCCCAGGCTCCTTGATGCTCCCAGGATTATTGCCTTCGGTGTCGACACCTGCTTGTTCATATGTCTTCCTGTTTAAACCCAACAGATAAGACCCAAAACCACCTGAACAAATTGATGGAAAACAAAAACAACAAAACAGGTGAACTGGTATCCAGTCAATGAAAAAATAATCATCCGAAAAGGAACCAAAAACTGATGGCAGACAACAAATACCTCCAACAGCAATACTATAGCAAGCAACAGCACAAGTCTGAATTATGGTATTCTCTTGTCGAGTGAAAGGAGTTGAAGCAAATCCAACCTTCTGCAGCAGCTTTGTCCATGACCTAACAAATACAAAGGCAAGAAGAGCGGCCGAGACATTGAGGTTCGGAACTAGCCCGGTCGTGAGGTTGAGCTTCATGACTATCACACTGTATATGATGCCAATAAGAAGGCTAGCTATGAGTCCTCTAATTGATATCTGTTTCGTCCAAGGTGCAATTCTCTTCAACTCCTCTTGCTCATTATTCATATCTTCTGTATCTTCTCTCTCAACTCTCTCAATCTCTCTCATCTCCTCCATGTCCACGTTTCGCACTGATAAATTCTGGTTCTTGGAGAGCTAGCCTGACTAAAATTAAAAAAAAAAAAACTCACTTTTTCAGGTCTGGTTCAAAGAGGAAACAAATACTACTCCTGCAATGAATGCAGCCATTAAAGTTCAGCTTGGTAAAGGCCTAAAACTTGTTTCTTCTAATTCATCTCCATCATAATAACTAGAATTCATGAAACACTGTCAAATTGGGATTTCCATTTATGCTTTTCTTTGCTTAATCTAAGAACATGCTAAAATAAAAATTTTACTCATTTCTCACCTCAAGCGTTTCCTTCCTCGAGTTGACCTGCAGAAAGCTCTTACAATGAAGAAAATGTGAAAATATCAAAGAGGGTATATCAAATCAACAATATCAACCATTCAAGGCTTGTGGATTTGGCACAAATCGCTGTCTTTATATTAAAGCAGCCCCACAGTTTAGTAACCGCAACAAAAAGAAATGCTAAGACTATGAAGACCCTTTGCATGTGGTGCAAATTTATACAAACAAAGTTACTTATTTTAACCATTCGACAAGCATTGGGCGGCCATAAAAATTGATTCTTTAAATTGACTGCCATCTAAGCTACAGAATTTACAGAGAGAAGAAAGTGGGGGATGGCCATGGAAATGGAGGTCCTTTCAAAGAGATTCAAAGGAACTAGTTCCAGTCCTTTCGCTTTGAAAGCGGCTCTGCAGGGGAAAGGCGTGCGACCTTTAACAATGAACATGGAAAATCCAGCAAAAAGGCTTACGGGTTAGAAAGGGTCAAAGAATCATAAAAGGAAAAACACTTTCAGAGATTAGAAATGGAGATTGTGAGAGTGGGGGGCCATGGAAATGGGTATCGAAGTTGATCTATTGGCGTCGGATCAAAGCGTAGGCTTAGAGTTAGATGCCACTGTTTATGGCTCTCACAACTCCTTCGTGATTCCAATGGTGTTGTTTTCGAGCGTGGTTGTAACGCGCTCCCTGGGAAAGTGGGATTGCTGTCGAATTTTTCTTGTTGTACTATGCCATTGAGCAAGCGCATGTTCTCAATTATTTATTTATTTTAAAAAAGTTTTATTTAGAGGTGGCAAACGGGTCAATCGGTTCGGGTTCGGTTCGGGTCATTTCGGTTTCGGTTATTTTGGGTCTGATATTTTCGGTTCAGATTCGGTTTCGGTTTCGGTTCGGTTTTAGTTCGGGTCTATTGTGTTTCGGGTCATTTCGGGTCGGTTGATTTCGGTTCGGTTATTTTCGGTTCGGTTAATTTCGGTTCGATTGATTTCGGTTCGGTTATTTTCGGTTCAATGAGAAATCAGTCGTTTTTAATCAAATTTTTAGGTTTTTCAGATTTTTACACCCTATATATGACTTTATAAAGTCAATATATTTGACATTTTAGTGATTTGTGCGGTTGTTCCTATTTTATCTTTCTTTATTTCTATTAATCGGGTCCATTCGGTTCGGGTCTATTCGATTCGGGTCCATTCGGTTCGGGTCCATTCGGTTCAACTAAATTCGGTTCGGTTTATTTCGAGTTTCGGATCAAATTTCGGGTCAATTTCGAGTTGATTTTCAATTTCGGTTCGGGTCTGGGTTCGGGTAATTCGGTTCAATTTTCGATTCTCGGGTCAAGTTTGCCAGGTCTAGTTTTATTGCACAACTGTAGATCGATTTCACTTTTTCTTGTTTAAACTTTAAAGTCGGTAAGATTATACACTGATTTCACTTTTTTGTTAGGGTAAATTACAACATAGGTCACTTAATTATGGTAATGTTATATTTAGGTCACTCAATTATGGGTAATGTTATATTTGGGTCATTCAATTATGGGTAAGATTACATTTGGGGTCATTTAATTATGGGTAAGGTTACATTTGGGTCATTTAATTATGGGTAAGATTACATTTAGGTCATTTAATTATGGGTAAGGTTACATTTAGGTCATTTAATTATGGGTAAGGTTACATTTAGGTCACCCAATTATTAAAGGTTACATTTGGGTCACTCAATTATGGATAATATTACATTTGAGTCACCTTTCTTATTTAAAAAAAGTATATCAATTTGTGTATTAGATTAATTAATGATTTCAAATGAAGTACTCTAATGTTAACGAGGGTATACAAGTGATTTGGAAGAAAAAATGACTAAATTGATGTACTTTTTTAAATATGAATGGTGACCCAAACAGAACTTTATCCATAATTGAGTGACCTAAATGTAACATTTAATAATTGGGTGACTCAAATATAATATTACCCGTAATTGAATGACTCAAATATAACTTTTAATAATTGAATGGCCAAATATAACCTTACTCATAATTGAGAATATATTCATGAAATAATAATAGATTTCAACTAACGAAAAACAGTCCAAAAATATTTCCGATAGTTCATGAGTATTTTTTAAATTTGACTTTTTATATTTATAACTTATAATTTTATTTTGGCTTAAATAAAATTCAACCCTTGTTTTTTTTATTGTTTTTAATTTTTAAATTATTTGTTAGTCAAAATAAATCGTTAAACTATTATTTTTGTCACTTTAAGTCTCTAAACTATTTTTGGTTAAAACAAATACCTAAACTATGTCATTTTTCTTCTTTTAGTCCTTAAACTATCTATTGGTCAAAAAATCTTTACCATGTGCCAACATATTATTAGTCAAAATATTTTTTTTGACTTAAATAACTATCAAACTTAGAGTGACCAAAAATGATAGTTTAGAGAATTATTTTGACCAAAGAATAGATTAAGGGCTAGAAACAAACAAGGTATAATTTAGAGGTTGATTTTCATTTAAGCCAAAGAATTATCAATGAAAATTTTTCGATTTTGGTGATCATATTTAAAGGCCATGAAAATTCGGTCATCAAAAGTGTAGTTTTAAAATAATATATTAAAAATATTTTTAATTAATAATAATAATTACGGGTCGATCCAAATACGTTCGGCCCGGTCTGGCCCATAGTGTTTCCTTAATCCTTATGCGAGAAAAGCCGAACGGCCTCAGAAAATCGATAAGCACTGTCGTCGAAGCAAAAAATACCTTTTCTGTTTCATTTCTGTTAAAATTAAGAACCCTAATCGGTCGTAACTTGAAAGTTCCTTTCTCCTGATATTACAAAAGAAGGAAATTAATAAAATAAATATATGCGAAGAATGGGTTCATCTTCGTCGGAGACGAAGTTCCTGCAGGAGTTGATTTTATACGCCGCCAGCGCCGCCCTCAGTTGTTTGGTTCTCTTCGCGGGGCTCCGACACCTCGACCCTAACCGGGAAGCTTCTAAAAAAGCATTGGAGCACAAGAAGGAAATTGCCAAGCGTTTGGGTCGTCCTCTAATCAATACTAATCCCTATGAGGTACTTTTTTTGCGGGAATTTTATCTTATTTTAATGATAATTTGTATATGTTTCCTTTTAAAAGTGGATTTTTAAGTAGTTTTGTAGAAAGTTAGATTAATACGCGAGAATTAGTCCTCCATTATTCTGTAAATGTTGATTCTTTAGTTTTTTTTTTCGTTAGGGTTTTGCTTGGTTGGACTTGGAGTAGAACCCAAGGCTGGAGTTTGTAGTTCAATATTGCATTTTTAATGTAAATCAATGCCCTTTATTTTGAACATAGAATTCATTGAAGCTTGCTAAAGGAATACCAGGGCTGCTTGCTTTGGTTGTTGCCTCTTGGACCCTTGGTTTTTTGTTTTTCAAGTTGCTAAGCTGAAATCATACTCGGCTAAACATCTCGATTAACATTGGTGTTGGCACAACTTTTGAGGTCAAAAGCTCCTACAATTTTCTGGAAATGCAATGTAATAACCATACTATGGTAGCCGCCCAGCCCACCGGCGTAAACAGTGTGAAACATAAAGTAACTCCTATAACTAGCCTGGAACACTTGAGTAAAATAAGTGAGCGTTGATTCCTTCCATATATTCGGAATTACCATCAGGGTTCCAGTTAACAAAGAATTCATCTAGGTTGATGCAGATTAGTTATATTACCGGAAACCAGAATGTTAGCTCATTACTTATGAGTTTGTGTGTGTGTGATTTTTGCATTTTTTGCTGCCTTTTATTGTTTTTTTTTTTCTGTTTGATTTTTGTAATTTTCTAGTGGATTCCTTCATGTTTCTGTATTATGTTCATTAATATCTTTCTCTTTATCTGAAATTATCATATCTGATAATGCATGCATACCATGGTAGTCATGGATGTTTGGTATTCAATATATATATATATATATGGTGGAATATATGCTTTGAGGTTCAGTGTTAGAATAGAGCAAGGGATCCTAACTGTTAAATTTTATGGTGGTCCGTATGCTTATACCTTCCTTTTTTCCCGTTCATTTAATAGGATGTAATAGCATGTGATGTAATAAATCCTGATCACATTGACGTGGAGTTTGAGTCTATTGGAGGATTAGAAGCCATCAAGCAAGCTCTCTATGAACTAGTGATTCTTCCATTACGGAGGCCAGAGCTGTTTTCACATGGAAAGCTTCTTGGTCCTCAAAAAGGGGTTTTGTTATATGGCCCCCCTGGTACTGGAAAGACCATGCTCGCTAAAGCCATTGCTAAGGAGTCTGGAGCTGTTTTTATCAATGTGCGGATATCAAATCTGATGAGCAAGTGGTTTGGTGATGCACAGAAACTTGGTAAGTTCTGATCATGTTTACTCTATCCATATTGATTCTGAGGCTTTTGCATTTCTTTTGACTACACTTTATTCATATGGTTAAAAGTGATCAAAATTGGCAAATTTCATTTATTCATATGCTCGATAAATGGACCCTTTTAAGAGAAGGAAAAACTGGTTCAACCATCCTATGGTTGTGTCGACAGCTGAGGTGGCTCATACAATGCTCTTTTGCCTGAGGCCAGGGCCCAAAAATTAAGTTCATCACATAAATGTGCCATAACCTTTTAATGTCCAGGCTTCTTTTCCTTAAAATTAATACCCTGCATTTTCTTTATATCATTACCCTGAATTTATATTACTATTTACTAAACAGAAAAAGGATAAGAATTATCATAGCATGTGTAGCTAGTAGTAAGCTGGCCCTTATCAGTTAAACATTTTTTCATCAAGCATTTTCTAATGGATTAAAGGCCCCACTTAAGTCTATTTATGATAAGCTGGCCCTTATCAGTTAAACATTTTTTCATCAAGCATTTTCTAATGGATTAAAGGCCCCACTTAAGTCTATTTATGTTATGTGTCTTATATCGTGTTTTTTGTTTCCTCTTCTACTTTTGCAGTGGCTGCAGTGTTCAGCTTGGCATATAAACTTCAGCCTGCTATTATATTTATTGACGAGGTTGATAGTTTTCTGGGACAGCGTCGTAATACAGATCATGAAGCAATGACGAACATGAAGACTGAGTTCATGGCTTTATGGGATGGGTTTACCACTGATCGTAAGTATTTTTGTACCAAAAAGCTCTTACATACTGTTATCAATCCCTTTCAAAGGACCATCTTTTGACGGTTTTGTGATGAAGGGCGGTCTAAAATGTTTTAGGGGTTGTTTTTAAATTATAATACAGAATTTAATAATTGTATATTGTTGACAGAAAATGCTCGAGTTATGGTTCTTGCTGCAACGAATCGGCCATCTGAACTAGATGAAGCCATACTCAGGCGTCTTCCCCAGGCTTTTGAGATTGGACTACCGGACCGCAGGGGGAGGGCTGAGATACTGAAGGTGGTTTTGAAGGGTGAGAGTGTTGAAGAAAACATCAACTTTGACTTCATAGCCAATTTGTGTGAAGGGTACACAGGGTCTGATATTCTCGAACTCTGTAAGAAAGCCGCATACTTTCCCATTAGGGACTTGCTAGATGAGGAGAAGAAAGGAAAACCATCTGGAGTAAGTACATTTTCTTTCTTTCTTTCTGCTTCCATGTTTCATTTTTCAAAAGTATTGCTGAGTGAGCTATGTTATTCAAACTCGGGTTTTGAAGGTCGGATATAGTTATATACCCTGTATGGGTAAGTTCAATTTTTAAAGTTCTTCCATATTTTGGAGTCTCATATCCCATGCGGCCATGCCCATATCTGAATATGTGTTGGACACGAGTATTTCAAAATAAAAAATGGAGAGTTGGAATGAGGTAGATAGAGGATGAGATTCTAGGATTATCCTTTTGTTGTCTTAAAAATATACCCATCTATGAGTAAAACTTCAGTTTGCATGTAGAATCGATGAAGTCCGGTATCTTACATACAGCCTTTGTATTTTTTGCAACACATATCGTCGATTAATTATCTTAGTGAGTTTCATGGCCGTATTACCAACTTTGTTTTTTAGGCTCCGAGGCCGTTGTCACAAACTGATTTGGAGAGAGTTCTTGCCACATCGAGGAAGACCGGGGTTGCTGCAAACGAATATAGCAGGTTAAGTTCACAAATACCTGGATGGTCAAGGCAAAACCAGAGTGAATCAGATGATTATCAGGTTCAAGCTGCCATTAATGAATTCTCCAAGGTTGTAGCTTCCCAAATTGCTAATCTTCAATCAGACTCTCAGGACACCTGAAATTCCTAATCTTCATACTCAGATTTTGTTATGCAACCTGCTTTTTTAATGTAAGATACTTAATCAACATTATTATTGATTAATGCAATATAAATTTCAGAGAGATTTCATCTCAAAATTGTTCTAGTTTCATGCATGTAATGTTTTATTTTGATTAAAAAATACCATTATTTTAGCCCTCTGCACTTACAATTTTTATCAAATTGATTATCAAAAAACTGTAAACATGGATGATAGTTGTATTTTTCAATTAATGGTATTTTTTATTTTTAAATATTAGGAGTAAAATTGATATAAAAAATTGTAAATGAAGAGAATAAAAAATTGATAAAAAAGTTGTTTTTTATAAGGAAAATACTTTGATGCACAAGCTGTGTAAACTTTAGTTTACACAAGCCCTTTAATTTTAGGGTTTAGGGTTTAGGGTTTTAGGTTAGGGTTTAGGGGTTTAGTATGTAGGGTATATAATTTAAGGTTTATGGTTAGAATTTAGAGTTTAGGGTTTAGGGATTAGGGTTTAGGTTTTAGGTTGCTAGGGTTTGTGATTTAGATTTTAAATTTTATAGAAGGATTGTGTAAAAAAAATTTACACAGCTTGTGCATCAAAATAAAACTCCTTTTATAAATGTCAATCAGTGATTTTTTTAAGGGTTTTATTTTGATGCACAAGCTGTGTAAATTTTTTTTACACAATCCTTTTATAAAATTTAAAATCTAAATCACAAACCCTAGCAACCTAAACCCTAAGCCCTAAACTCTAAACTCTAAATTCTAACCATAAACCTTAAATTATATACCCTACATACTAAACCCCTAAACCCTAACATAAAACTCTAAACCCTAAACCCTAAAATTAAAGGGCTTGTGTAAACTAAAGTTTACACAGCTTGTGCATCAAAGTATTTTCCTTTTTTTAATATACTGGTATGATATAATATAACATTGTTTAACTTTTTTAGTCTTTTTTTAATAAGACACACACCGTGCAAAATTGGTGCTCGAACTTGAGTCACTTGAATAAATTATATCATTTTTTACCACCAAAACAACAAGAGGTGAGCAACTGTCAATCAGCGATTAACAATAGCGTTACGACTTAATTTCATAAAAATAAAGTATAATGATAAGATTTTAAATAGTATAACAAGTCTTTTTAACATATTTAAACATCTTATTTTTGAGTAATTATACGGTGCACTTTAGAGGTTAGAATTTAAGAATTGTAGTTAAAATTTAGAGTTTAGGCTAAAATAAATATCTAACCATATTATTCTTAATCATTGCACTAAATTCTAACAACAAACTTTAATTTTTAAACCCAAAATCTTTAACCTTGAATTGGATCTCTAAACCCTAAAACTAAGACAACTTTTTTATTTCCACCGCATAAAATATTTTTCCTTTTATTTTTTTAATCATTATACCATACCATTTAATATATATTAACTCAAAATTATATATGAAATATAATTCGATTCTCAATGTGATATATACGTGAAGCTTAAACAATCAATTTTAACTAAAATCAAATGTCAGCTAATCATACATTCCGTTCGAACTTCCGATTTTAACTTGATCACTTCGTTTCTACCCTCGATCATTTCCCCGGTGGTTTACAACAATTGAATCGTAAAAGCATGGTAGCATCTCACATTCATTTCATTGGATATTCTAATATGCGGTTTTATTGAATGCAATTGATTTTTTTTTTGAATCAGAATTTCTTGATTGAAGCTTTCAAGCCGGCGTGTACTATCTCGATCAAATTTTCCGATGGAAGAACTCGCAAGAAGGTAATCTCTCTCGATCATCTCAGTTTTAGTTTCGTTTGGAAAACCAAATTTGGATCTGCAGATTTGTTTTTAATTTTATCGACTGTTTAGTTAATATTTCACGAGTTATTGCACCGGAATCTGTTTTTTTTTTTTTAATTTAGGTCCCATTTAAAAAGGAAAATGGCCAAACGCTTCTGGTACCGCTTTTCCGAGATCAAGATAATGTTGCCGGGAAGGTAATTTTCTAGGTTTTATCCACTTTTAAC
Organism: Hibiscus tridactylites; assembly: GCA_958450335.1. Classification (NCBI taxonomy): domain Eukaryota; kingdom Viridiplantae; phylum Streptophyta; class Magnoliopsida; order Malvales; family Malvaceae; genus Hibiscus; species Hibiscus tridactylites. The sequence continues at coordinate 69,578,620 of OY288289.1, read as the reverse complement.
AAATTGAGGATCGTAGTTTTGAAGAGTTTTCTATTCGTTGCCACCTTCAGATTACCATAGAACCACGGCAAGGGAAGAGAATTGAACATACTGGTGTGAAAGTTGAGCTCCTTGGTCAAATAGGTTTGTTCTTACCTTCTAGCTCCTTCACTCTCAGTCCAAGTTTTCAATTATATTTCTGATATAACTGCTCAATATAAACGTTTAAGCGTATTCTTAATTTCTTCAAGTTTTTGTTTTATTTCATCTTTCTTGAAGTATTTGTGTTCGATGGCTATATTCGAATCTTAAAACCTTTGCATATTCCGATATCAATATGATTATCATAATCACACTTAAATTCGAGTAACATAGATTGGAACAAAGTAAAAAACTAAATCTGGTTTTGCTTTCCAGAGATGTATTTTGACAGAGGCAACTTTTATGACTTCACCTCTCTTGGTGAGTATTTTCTGACTTTAGTTCTGTTTGCTCTTCCTGAAAATTCTTTATATCTTCATTAAGTAGTGTATTAATAGGGTTGGTTCTGGATATGTACAGTAGGAACGACGGCACAGGCCTCAGAAAAAGGGATAACCCCAAATGAATTAAGTTCAATGCTTATACAGGAAAAGGCAAAAGATTAGTTATGAACTAGTGATAAAAACACACGAGGAAAACAAAATGTTATTGTACTATACTCATTTTTTATTCAAAAGTCAGCCTATCGCGCACAACAAGTCAACAAACAGTTATTTTTAGAGTTAAATCTTTGAACCGCCTCTGTGTATTATGTTTCATTAACTTGCATGTGAAGTGGGTTGCAGGGTTTTGGGATGAATATAAGATCTTAATAGTTAAACTAGTGCTTTGCAGTGCATGATTATCCAATCCTTCCTTAATACTTTTAGAGGCTCAAATTGTACATGAAAACTTCTCTTTTAAACCAAGTTGTTATGGACTGTTAACTGGTCTGTATTGTTTACTATTTCTTTTTTTTAATGTTATTGTTTACTATTTCTACATTCCTAAATTTTGCAGTACGTGAATTGGATTGTCCTGGGGATATATACGAGAGAACAACCTATCCATTTGAATTTTCTATGGTTGAAATGCGATATGAATCTTATAATGGTGTGAATGTGCGGCTTAGGTATGCTATCCACTGCTTAAAACCTTTGAATATAAAATTTCTTCCCTTGTGCACTACAAGTTTACTTGGTATATATATATATATATATTAAGGTTGTGAATCAGTTTGATTGGTATGATGATATATTTTGCTGAACTTACCTTGATAGAGGTTAGAAATTAGTCTGATACGTGTAATATGATGTTCTAATTTAGAGCGCGAAAAAAAAGTCGTCTAAAATACGGCTAAAATGCGGCCAACATAAATTTTTACAAAAAAGGTAAAAATTTATGTAGGATTAATAAGAATTTCGGTTAACTGAATAAAAATTTGTGTAACTACATAAATTATTACCAACTGAATAAAAATTTGTATAAATTTTGCCTTAGATAAGAATTTGTGTAGCTACACAAACTCTTATATTATAACTTAAATTCTTATCATTTTGGTAGAAATTTGTGTAACTACACAAATTCTTATTTACTGAGTAAAAATTTGTGTAACATTGCCTCATTTTAAACGGACTGTAAAAGTGCCTCACCCTAGAACTACCCTGTATATAGTTTTGTTGGTAACAGGATGTCATAATGTGACAGACTGACAATTCTTGTTACAGTATTTTGATCATTTGCTCTTCTCAGGTATGTCTTGAAAGTAACAATTTCTCGTAATTATGGTGGAAGCATAATCGAATACACGAACTTTATGGTAAGGGTTTTCATTGGTACTCACCTCTTTTCTTTTTAGTTTTTGTTTTCTACAAAACATTCAAAATGTGTTAATGTTTCTTACCAATAATCAAGTTGACCTAGTAGAATAAGGTGCTAAATCTTTTAATCAAAGTCAGAAATTCGAATTTTATTATTGTGAATGGAGAAAACTGGTTTGGGAGGGTCAGCTCCAAACCGTATGCATATACAGGAAGCCAACATCAATGTCTTTGGCCTTTCCTTATGGTTTCAGGATATTTGCTGCATTGATCTTTTGAATTACACTATTTGGTGCTATTTATAATTATCAATGGTGCTATTTATTAGGTTCACAAATATTCTCCACCTCCAACAATCAACACGAGCATCAAGGTAAGTGACAATCGTTTCATTACACTGATTCTTGTAAAACACACACACACACTCACATATTTGATTTTCTCCAATAATTCTTTTGATAAATCCTATTAATTTTGACAAATATGAATCCCCTTTGCAGATGGAGGTTGGAATTGAAGATTGCCTGCACATTGAATTCGAGTACAATAAAAGCAAGTAAGTTTAACATTTATGGATATTGCTAAAGCCTGAAATCATAGGTTGTCTTGTGTCAATGCATTTTTAGACCTTAAGTTGAATTAGTTGATTTGGCCATGGTCTCCGAACATCAAAATATTTCAATTAAATACTCCAACTACCAATATCATTTTAATAATGTTATTGAGTTAAGTCTAGCTATTTAAGTTTTAAATTGAATCTGACATGAATTATATTTAAAATACTTGGCTTAATAGTTAATTTTTTTTTTGAAAGATTGTTAAGCCTCATTAAAAACCCCACTATACCTAAAAGGGGTTTAATAGTTTAAATTTGAATTTGAATCTGAATCTGACGTGGATAGTATTTAAAATACATAGATTGAATCTTGAACATGCGTACATATATTGCATGGGCAGTTTGTATTTGACATTTAAAAATAGATTGTGTCATTAAGATTTAATATAACTGTTTTTTACGCATTATTTAAAATTTGATCCACATATTATAAATATGTTATGCCTCATATATAGGTTGACATTTAATGTTCAAACTAATGATTGAAGTGACATAATAACTTGATCGAAATGATATTGATAATTTGAAAACTCAATATTAGTTTGTATTAATGATGTCGTCTTTAATATAAAACTAAGAGACTAATGTTAAAAGTCTAATTTATTTACAAATAAAATTAAAAAAGACAAATTCTATTAAAAACAAATTTATCACGAATTAAAGTAATTTTTAATCATTCAACTTTCATCCCGTCCTTATATACATTCTCAAGGACGTAATTACGAAGAGAATAGAGAAATTATTAGATGTACCTGACTTACCACGTAATCTGCGATATCAGCCAATAAAATTTATCCACCTAATTTTAATTTTCAAAAAATTGTTCACTTTTTATTGACATGTAGAAAAAAGGTGAAGTTCATTTTAGAAAAAAAAAATAGGTGGGTGAATTTTATTGGTTGGGACTACAGATGACGTGTTGAGTCGGGTTCATCTAATAATTTTTCGAAGAATAGGGTCACAGTCCAAAAAAATATTAAAAGTTGAAAACAAAATTATGGTAAAATTGTTCTTTGATCTCCTAAAAAATATAAAATTTAATGTTGACTCCTAAGTTTAAAATATTTTTAAATGGTCATCTCAACAAATAATGTTGAATTCTGTCATTCGATTTCTAATTCTAATTGATCTGTCTGATTATCTGTTCCATCGTATTAAACCATCTTCCTAGCTACTTTCCATCATGTAGGTTTCAACTCGAAATTTGAAGTACTTGAGAATTGGAATCCAAATTGCACAGGTATCATCTGAAAGATGTCATTATTGGGAAGATATATTTTATTCACGTGAAGATCATGGTTAAGAGCATGGAGCTTGAGATCAGGCGTCGAGAGTCGACAGTTTCAGGAACCACCACCCATGTCGAGACCGAAACACTAGCTAAATTCGAGTTGATGGATGGTGCTCCCATTAGAGGTATGTTCTCGATTGATCGTGCTTTATATTAATTGAATCGAAAATCAATAGACTATTCTATCTGATTACTGTTTAAAAATCGAAAAGTTGTCGTACTAGTCAAAAATCGAATTAAACCGATAGGAAACTCGATTATATATTTTCGATTACGATACGTGGTTGGTCTTGAAGGTGAATCAATTCCGGTGAGGCTGTTTCTTAGTCCATATGAACTGACGCCAACACATCACAACATTAACAACAAATTCAATGTGAAGTACTACTTGAATCTTGTTCTTGTAGATGAGGAGGGTCTTCGGTATTTCAAACAGCATCAAATTACAATATACAGGTTGCCCTTGCAGGATTCTTGACAATTTTAACTCATTAATTTTGTTTTTTTTTTTACTTTTCAATTCATTAAATTTTTATTGTTTGAATGAGTATAATTCATTCATGAATTATATTTGTGTTGAAGAACATTGGACACAGTTGGAATCCCCTATGTAAATTTAAAAAAAAATAGATTTAATCACCAAACTTTCAATTTCTTTGTATTTTGGTCACTTGAATGTCAAATCAAAAATAGAATGGTGACATAGAAGTCGCCTTTTATTTTATATTCTTCCCCAAAGATGAAAGTTTTACAGTTTCATCTTTTGTATCCCGTCGATGATGAAATCACCATTATTTGACGTCTTCTCTGACCACTCAAGACAATGATAAACTCACAACATTATCTCCTACTATTCTATTAGATTAGATTTTTCCAAAATCACTTTAAAACTCGTGAAATTTAACTAAAAACAAAATTCATGAAATCCCAAACAACTTCAATTTACAATATCCATTGTCCGATCAGAGTGAAATAACATATACAACACACTTCTTTCTTCTTCACTTTTTCACTGTTGAAATTTAGAAGATGTTTCATCGTCGAGAAATCAAAGAGAAATTAAAATTATAAGAATTTTTACAAATAATAAGAAAGTTTTAGAGCCATTTTATAATTTTTAAAAGATAAATGTCTAATCATAACATCGTTTAGTATTTAACGGCGAAGTGACCAAATAGATATAAATTGAAAGTTAAATGATAACAGTTATTAGTTTAGGTGTTAAATACCAACTCAGATATGATATTGAATGTACTATATTAACAACTTACGCCTGACGTGTTAAAAAGATAGATAATGCTATTAAAAAAAAGAATAAATAACGTCGTTAAAACATATGAAATTATCTTTTTACACATTAAATTAAAGTTGTTTATACGATATGTTCGCATATATTTAAAAAATAGTTTGTGTGTTTCAAATATTCTCCACATTATATCCGAGTTTACATTTAATGTCCAAACTAACAGCTAGACTAGTGGAATGAACTCGATTAATATGATAATGATTCTTTATCTCTTTAAGTATTCAATTTGAACATGTTAAAGTTTTTGAAGATCATTTTAGAAGTTTAGCCATAGTTTAGTGATGTACAGTAAAATTTACCCAAATTATTAAATATAAGTTCGAATAATACCAGATTAACTTGAATTTATGGGAAACTGTGTGTAAACCCGGCTCATACTAACCCGGCTGTAACTGTTAGCCCCGTCCCGGACAAATCTACTTTTGGAAGTGTTTGTTATTTGGCTCCTCCTCCGAGTGCGATTTACTGTGTATATATCCGTTTCTCCGTTAAAGCGTTCAGAAAAAGAATCCCAGAGGACCCTTTAGCTTTGGCTTTACAGCTATATATGTAAATCTCTGCGTCTTTTGTTAGTAACAGAAGAAGAACTCGGGCGGTGGCCGTGATTTGAGTAGTAGTTTTCAGCAATGGAGCTGTTCTACTTCACGGTGTTCGGTGCATTGGCAGCGGTGGTGGCTGCATTAGAGCTAAGCAAGAACAGCAAGGATCGAATCACCACATCCCCTGCTTTCAATTCCTTTAAGAACAATTACCTTGTTGTTTACTCTCTCATGATGGGTAATTTTAATTCCCCTCGTTTTTTGTTTTACGCAGATCTGATTTCCATTCCATTCTTTAGATCTCTCTTTTGTTTTACGTAGACATGGAATTTGTTCAATTTTTTTGGAATCTGGACACTCATTCCTTAGATTTGCGTTTCTGAAGTGTGATTGTGGTGTTTTTTTTAGTTATTAATGGCTACTTTGAAAATTACCGACTGTTTTCTTCGCTTTCGGTATAAGAAAATTTGAGTTACGAGAATTGATATGTGGATTTCTGTCCTTTGTTGTTTTATGGTTGAGACATTGAATCTGGGGGATTTTTGTGGGTTGGAGATAGGTCGCTATTGCTTGGTTTTTATGGTTCTGTTTTTGCGGCCTAGAGTTGATGTGTAATTGTTGCTGAGTGTAGTAATACTGCTTGGCATGGTTGCGAATTCATGTATTCGTATCGTGTTCCTGTACACTTTTTCGTGTCATAATCGTGTTTAATGTATTTTATTTTCATGTAACATTTTACAAATTAATAATTTGTGTTTTACAGGCGTTGGCATTTTCGTGTATTCATAGCTTATTTATGGTTAATCTAGTCTTTAATGACAATGTTGCTTAATTTGTGTAATTTACGACTTATCGATTGCATCATAAGCATATTACTTCGTTCGGCTAGAGATCGTTTTTAAAAAGAAAAATAGTTACCTTCTCACTTTATTTGGTTTTGGAGGTATGATCTTACCTGTAGATATTTGTTATGTTAATTGTAAAATTAACCTTCTTATATTGTGGTTAATGGGCATAAATGGGTGTTCATGTGTCAATAGCTGGAGACTGGCTGCAGGGTCCATATGTTTACTATCTTTACAGTACATATGGATTTGGAAAAGGGGACATTGGCCAGCTTTTTATTGCTGGTTTTGGATCCTCCATGTTGTTCGGGACAATTGTTGGATCTCTAGCTGACAAACAGTAGGTTTTTACATTTTACGTTTTTTTGTAATCTTTTCGTACTTTATGGATGAAACATCTAGACATAATACAAAATACCTTCATGTGTTTAATTCAGGGGCCGGAGGAGAGCATGTGTTACTTACTGCATAACGTACATACTTAGCTGTATCACCAAGCATTCTCCTGAATACAGAGTTTTGATGGTCGGTCGAGTTTTGGGAGGTATCGCCACCTCTCTTCTGTTTTCAGCATTTGAGTCATGGCTTGTTGCGGAACATAATAAGGTGAGGCATTGCTTCTGTGCCCAGACAAGCATACAATTTACGTTATTGATGTGTTTGCTTCTGTGCCCTTCTCTCATTTTCTTTTCTCTCGTTTTAGTATTTTAGATGCTGCATGTTACTCCCTGTCAGGTTGTTTCACAATTCCCACCCTCCCCTGGTTTTAAAAAAAGAACATTAAAAATATTTTGTTTATATCTGTCATATTGCACATGATGCATAGAGAAATGCTAACTTTGTTTCATGATGGTAAGGCACGGACACGGACCATTTAGTGCCTAGCCACATTCTTCTATGGGCTTTATCTGTTGCAATTGATGTTGATATCTCTTTTAAATTTAATCTTCTGCTGACAGTTGCTCTACTGCTTCTTATATTTGCAGAGGGGCTTCGAGCAACAATGGTTGTCACTAACATTTTCAAAGGCAATATTTCTTGGGAATGGTCTTGTTGCCATTTTGTCTGGGTTGTTCGGGAACCTACTTGTTGATTCACTTTCCCTTGGACCTGTGGCTCCTTTTGATGCCGCCGCATGCTTTCTTGCTATTGGGATGGCCATTATTTTATCATCATGGACTGAAAACTTCGGAGACCCCTCAGAAAATAAGGACCTGCTTACCCAATTCAGGGGGGCTGCTATAGCAATTGCTTCTGGTAGAATTCAATATTTTACTTTAAACTCAATGCATTGATCAGGTTGACATGTTGCAAGCAAGTAGTGCCTCTCGATGCTTTGTTGCATGTTATCACTCGTCCTCCGTAATGAATTTATTCTTTACATTGTTTACTTCCGCTTCCCCTCAGCCTCATATTCTGTGCAGATGAAAAAATTGCTTTGCTGGGCGCCATCCAGTCTCTGTTTGAAGGTTCAATGTACACCTTTGTGTTCCTTTGGACTCCTGCTTTGAGCCCCAATGATGAGGAGATACCTCACGGTTTTATCTTTGCCACATTCATGTTGGCTTCAATGTTGGGAAGCTCCCTTGCATCTCGGTTAATGGCTCGCTCTACACCCAGGGTAGAAAGCTACATGCAGATTGTTTTCGTGATTTCCTCTGCCTCTCTTCTGCTTCCGATTATAACCAATGTACATTTCAACATCCCTCTCTTTGAGTGTATATTGTGTATATATTATTCTTTAAGTGTTCCGTGACATGGATGAATTTGCCACAGTTCTTGGTGGCACCTTCTAAAGAGAGAGGCGGAAGTATCTCATTTGCAGGTTGTCTCCAGCTTCTCGGCTTCTGCACTTTCGAGGCTTGTGTAGGCATATTCTGGCCATCCATTATGAAAATGAGATCCCAATACATACCGGAGGAGGCTAGGAGCACGATTATGAACTTTTTCCGCATTCCTCTCAATATCTTTGTCTGCGTCGTGCTGTACAATGTATGTTATAAGCTTTCACTCTGGCAGATAAATATATGCTGGCTGACACCCTGTCTGGCCTTTAACTCTGTTACTAACTAGCCATATTGGTTTTGCCTATTAAGGTTGACGCATTTCCCATCACTATTATGTTCGGTATGTGCTCGATTTTCCTCTTCGTGGCATCTATCTTGCAAAGACGGCTGATGGCAATTTCCGACAAACCAAGTACGTACAAACCTTGTACCGCACTTTTCCATGCATATTCGAGGCTGTTCTGTCCTCAAACATTTGGTTGCTCTTTTTTTACTTGCAGAGATGGAAAGTTGGACAGCAATGGACCCCGAGTCTGAACCACTGAATGATTGAGCGATGAGCCGGAAGAGCAGCAAGGATTGTGTGCAGGTTGAAGAAACAACATTGGTAATTTCATTCCTGTACTGTTGCAATTCCTGCTACTTTGATGGAATTGGGGCTTATAAGGTCACTTCTTAGTTTTCTTAATTGATTTTTGGCTGTCTATCAATAGATCAGTACAGTAACTAAAATCCCTTTCTTTTCATAAGAAAACCCCTTTCTATATGATTTGTATTAGTATATGTTTCGAGCAAATCACCATCACGCACACACACCACAAACGAGTAATTCCGATCTTCTATCGTCTGAATCGACAACTCCACACAGTTGCAAGAAGCTGACACAATTTGAGGGCAACTAACGTACTCGTAAACATGCTAGAAAGTATGTATTTGCTCATTGGATCTGTTTTGAGTCTTGTTGCTCGCTGCGTACTCATCGATGAACGTTCCTGGAAAACGTCCCATGCACTCGCAAGTGCTGGCGCGCAAAGCCACTGCTTCGAAGCTCCCCGCAACCTTCCTCGACTCGCTCGTAGTATGATCTACCAGAGAATGGCAATCTGCAGTCTGCTGTTGGGTGGCCAAGGATGTTGGATAATGCAACTAAAAGAGGAATATAGCATATGTAATGCAATGTGTTGTTGGGTGGCCAAGGGAGTTTAATCACTAAATTGGTTAATTTTTATGGAGGACAATATTATTATTTTTTGTCAAAAACACCTCTTAAACCTATAACAAATTTATCAACTATAATATTTTTAATTTAGTGAGTTAATTGCATCGTACGTCTCTCAACTATGACTCTCATTCTTTATGGATCTTTAAGCTTTTATACATTTCAATTACATCCGTTTGACCTTCGTACTAAATTAAATTATCTTTTTTTTTCAAATTTAAATTATGATTGTTTTTGCTAAAGTAATAATTCTTAGAGAAATTATTTTTACATTAGTATTAGAACTTTTCTGGATTTTACTAACCAAATTATTGTGATGACAATATCTGTATTATTATTTATAAATTCAATAATGGCGAGTAGTTTGTTTATGCAATAATTAAATAACCTTTTAAGTGAAAAAAAAGAAGAAGAAGAGGAGTAATTGTAAAAATAAACCATTATTACTGGAAAAAATATTATGCACACCCAGTGGGACTCGAACCCACAATCGCTTGATTAGAAGTCAAGCGCCTTATCCATTAGGCCATGGGTGCTTGTCTGTTTGATGTTGTATGCTATAGTATATTATATAATGTAATTTTATATTACAATATCAATACAGTGCATGAATTAAACAAGATTCAGTTTTGGGGTTTGAAAAAATACAAAATGTTTTTCTTCCGAAATCTATTATACACTGACTCTCAATCTTACCCGAAATATTTTTTTTTAATTTCTTATATCATATATTCGAACAATATTCACATATATTAGTATAAATTCCAAATTACATTTAGAATCACGTCGGTGTTGGTACGTAAGGGCGGAACTAAAAGGAGGCTAGTAGAATTATGACTCTACAAAAATATTAAAAAAATAAATATATTTGAGGTGCAAGGCTACTTACTGACCAACTCAATAATATCGTTTCCAAAGTTTGAATTCACGTTCTCTTTTTAGAAATATAATGCAACTTGTCAATGCATCCAACATATATTGGTTGATAAAATTATTTTTTATTTCTTAAAAAATTACTTAAAAGTGAAATTAATATATGATTGGTAATGTCGCTTTTAGTGGGCGGTATAATTTCTAATAAATAAATAATTTTAAAATGTGAATAAAATTGTGAATGGTTTTATATATGAACTCGTTTAAATATATAATACTTCATAAAAATTATTTTAAAAAATAATTATTTAAATAATTTTATTTGTTAGTTTATTTTTCTTGATAGTTGGACTTAGTCCTAAACAGGCTAGTAAATCAACGCGTAGATCAACCTTTTGAATTATATATTAAATTATAATTATAAAATATTTTATAAAATAAATTACCTTAAAAATATTTAAATATTTTAAAATCAACTCGTTATCAATAACAAATTTGAACACAAATGTTTTTCAAACTGAAATTGCCATAATAAATTATGTAAAAGAATGAATAAATTGATCTATTACACAAACACAATATAAGAAAATAACTATATGAAAAATAAATTAAATTGTGAATAAATGAATGTGTAAAAATATATTTAAAATCTTTTTTGTATTTTTCTTTATTTTAAAATTGAGTGATTGTAAAAATAAATCATTATTTATTGAAAAAAATACATCAAGCACACCCAGTGGGACTCGAACCCACAATCGCTTGATTAGAAGTCAAGCGCCTTATCCATTAGGCCATGGGTGCTTGTTGATGAATATTTTGCAATGAAATATTTGTTATCTACAAATCTTTCATACTCTGACTATTGACATATTTTAAAAAAAAAAAGATTAACTAATGAGATGGTCACTTATGTTTCCCCAGTACAAAGTTGATTACCAATTCTAAAAAACGATAGTAAGTTCAATTAAGTTTTCGGGGTATAAATTTTTGGTCACTTAGCTGTTTGTTGTCGTTAACCTTTGACGGGAGGTTGATATAAAACAAGAAAAAAAGGATAAATTGCCTAGACATTCTCTAAACTATTACTTCACTCCTATTTTGACCACATAAATAATTTTTTTGTATAATTACACATTTAATCCTCCACATTTACATTTTTTTATTTCTTCTTCATCTAACTCAATCTCAAATTTTCTACTATATTAATCCTCAATTCACACCGTATATTATAATCTATCACCCTATGTATCCATGTTTCAAATAATGTTTGTAATCCTCAACTCAGAATTTTTAATCTTTCAAAAAATCTCGAAATTTTAAAAAATTTACAAAGCATTCCTCAAATCCCTAAAATTACCCAAACTCAAACCCTAAATCGTTGACGCTTCCGTCGTCGATCGCCGCCTATGACTACACACATTTGGTCGTCGGAGCATGGCGGTCATTTCCCCCAACACGACGTCACTAAAAACGGCGAACGACGTGCAACCGAACGTAGAACGCGAAATCGACGTTCAGCTGGCATGCCATTCACCGTTTCTCATGACACCGTGTTGGGGAAAATGGCTGCCATTCTCCGACGACCAAAGGGGTGTGATCAGGGGCGACGATCGGTGACGGAAGCAGCAGCGATTTAGGGGATTGGGTTTGAGTAATTTAGAGATTTGAGGATTGTTTTATAAAATTTCTGAATTAAATATTAAAAATTCTAAGTTTTTTTCATTAAATTGATTTTAAAAAAATAAAAATAGTGCCACATGTCGAACATTGATTGGTTGATAATTTTTTAACACCCCTTTAATGGTCTTGCACCTAAAATTATAACGGTTAAAACTTTGGGTACCTATTTTTACAAAAAAAAAACTTTATGACCTAAAGTTTTAAAAAATATACTTTAGGCACCTATTTTCATTTAAGCATTTCAAATATGCTATGTAAACATTGTTGCACGTAAATTGGGCATTATTTTGTATTGAACCATATTAAGAATTACAAACATTATTTAAAACATGAATATATAGTGTGATGGATTATAATATACAGTGTGAATTGAGGATTAATATAATAGAAAGTTAAAGATTGAGTTAGTTGAAGAAGAATATGGAAGATGGTGGAGGAGAGAATAAATAAAAAATGTAAATGTGGAGGTTAAATGTGTAAGTATACAAATTATTTTTATTTCGATGGTCAAAATAAAAGTGAAAAAATAGTTTAGAACTGTTTAGGTAATTTATCATTTTTTATTATCTCAGATCAGCCTCCCATTAACATTTAACGACAACAAACGGCTGAGTGACCAAAAGTTTACGCCCCAAAAATGTAAGTGACCTTACTGGTCGTTTTTCAGAATCGGTGACCAACTCTGTACTGGGAGAAACATAAGTGACTATCCTAGTAGTTAACCCTTTAAAAATATATATATATAACATCATACATATATTCAAAAAAAATATCAGGGACGATGTTATGTGTAAGGTGGGAAGGGCAATTGCCTCCAAAACTTGATATGTTAATTATATTTTAAGTTAAAATAATTTTGAAACCGTTGCAATTATCTGATGCTGCTTCAAAGTTTTATTTTATATTAGGGTTTTACACTTGAAGATGAGAGTTTTTTTTTATTGGATGCTGCTTCAATGTTTTATTTTATTTGATTGGCAATACCAATGTTAATTCTGAATGAAATTTGATTTTTCTTATCAACATATATACATGATATTTGAATATATGTTTGATATAAAAATATTTTACAAAAAAAATCGAGTGAAATAAAGAGTCAGAGTCTGATAGATTTCGCAAGAAGAAACATTTTGGATTTTCAAACCCAAAACTAATCTGTTTAGTTCATGTACTGTACTGATAATGTTATATAGTACTAAATGTTCAAGTGTAAAGTTTACATCATCTAGCACCCATGGCCTAATGGATAAGGCGCTTGACTTCTAATCAAGCGATTGTGGGTTCGAGTCCCACTGGGTGTGTGTAATATATTTTTTTCTCTCCATATTTTAACAATTACTAACTTTTCGCTGAAAATTAATTTGATTATTGAATAAACAAACTACTCACCATTACCACAAAGAAATATATAATAATACTTAGCCAAATGTCGATTTGTAGGGATGTAAAAAAAAAACCCAACAAACCGAAATTGAAATTAGTAAAGATCGGTCCGAAAGTATGGTTATTCGAATCGAAAAAATTAGTTTTGGTACTTTTTTTAAATATTATTTTGGTTTGAATACGGCTCGTAGTTTTGAACAAAAATATGTAACCGAACCAACCGGTTGCATAATATATAAAATATGCATATTTATACAATTACATTAGTAAAATTTTTGCGTCATTGTTAATTTATTCTCTTCCTCAAATAATTTTTATTGTCTTGGAAAGTGAAAAATTAACAGCAATTTTTAATATATTTTCCTTTCAAATATTAGCGAATTTATTTTACTTTGGAAAGTAAGAAAATTCAACCTTAATTGTCAATTATTTTCTATTCTCAGTTTCATATATTAATATTTTTCTTCTTCAAATATTTCAAAATTCAAATTCTAGCTTATTTTTTACTATGTTATTATATTTGATTTTTTAATAAAGAAAGTTAATAAACTATTACTCGAACCGAATATTCCGGTTAACCAATTTAATGGTTAAGATCTAGAGTGGAAAATTAAACAACCCGAAATCATCGGTTACTCTATGGTTTCCTAGGCTTAGTCCTGACTAATCCATACCGACTCGCGTCGCACACCTGGCTTTGGTGGGTGAGTTTCCTAGCGGAGATTTTCTACATACACAACGTTTCGAACCCAAAACCTACTTAAGCGATACCAAACTGCTTACCACTTAGACCAACCCGTTAGTTAGATATTTATTATATACGGTATATTGATATTTAGAATTGTATTTTGTTATTACTTGGGTATGATTATTTTAAGATTTTTTTTTGATTTCCTAAGACTCACTAATCAGCCTAATGATAAAGAAATATTTATATAGACTATAATTTCATCTTTTAAAATAAATATCCACATTTACTTCAAAAATATAATATTTATCTCCTCAATAAAAAAATCACACATTTCTTAAAAGATCACAGATTCTGTTACGTAATTGCTTTCAAAATATTTAAACATTGTACGAAAAAAAAAACTCGTTTGAACAACCCAGAAAATGAAGACGATAGATTATATCAAAATTCCAAACAAGAGACGCAACATTATAAATCAATTTATATTCCTCCCGTGAGTAAATTTCAAACAAACAATTTTGAATTTTCACAAACACCCATTAATAAGAAAGCGAAATTTCAACAATCCCAGACAACGAAATTAAAAAAAAAAAAACAACCCAGAAAATTCATATAAAAATCACACTAAAATTCCAGAAAAAAATTAGACGGGAAGATTAGACACATCGTTGGGAGTGGGCATATTATTGGCCCTAGAGATAACAGATGACGAAACGGACCGGAAGCTGGAAAACATGAGAGGGCGGTCATAGGCCTCGGCGTCGTCGGCATCGTCGGAAGTCGTGAGATCTGTGCAGGCGAATCGTTCCAGCGATATGAAGAAAGCTTGAACGAAGCTGCTTCCCAGCCATGACAAAAAGCCGCCTTGGGTGCCATCCATTCCTTTTTTTTTTTTTGAAGAAATTATTCGAGTGATTTGGGAATTTGGGTGTTTCGGATTGGCCTTTAGGGTTTTTTTGGGTTCCTTTTTTTTACAGAGAAAAGTTCAAACTAAGGGGTTTTCGAAATTCAAAGGCATAACCACAGGCTTTGAGGAGGAGGTGATGGTCAAAGCCTCAAAGGCACAATAAGGGAAAAGAAAACGAATTTGCCTCTAAATATTTATTACCGTTTTGTATTCCTTTCCTATTTTTTAATCATGTTTTACTATATAATTAGTAAATGGATTTAAAATTACAATTTTAAGTAAAATATATATATTTGTCCGAAAATAGGGAAAATGTTAGGAATTTTAAGATTGAAATGGGATATGTCCTAAGGAAAATACTTTGATGCACAAGCTTGTGTAAACTTTAGTTTACACAAGTCCTTTAATTTTAGGGTTTAGGGTTTAGGGTTTTAGGTTAAGGTTTAGGGGTTTAGTATGTAGGGTATATAATTTAAGGTTTATGGGTAAAATTTAGAATTTAGAGTTTAGGATTTAAGGCTTAGGTTTTAGGTTGCTAGGGTTTGTGATTTAGATTTTAAATTTTATAAAAGAATGTGTAAAAAAAAATTACACAGCTTGTGCATCAAAATAAAACCCATGTCCTAAATCCTAATTATCATTTGAGATTATTAATTTTTTAAAGGGAAATTTTACAAAGTGCGACGAATACCGTTGAACACCACTAATAATAAATATTGTTGAACACCATTAAATTAATTAATAAAGATTTAAAATTTTAAAAACCCATCAAATAATTAATAATTACTTTAAAAAGTTCAATTAAATTATTTTATATATATATTAAAATTTTATTTTTTTAATAAAGGTAAACTATATATTTAGTACCTCGTGTATTTCCGTATTTCTATTGAACCCTTATTATTTAAATATTATTTCAATTTGACCCTATTTTTAATAAAAAAATAATTTAACCCTTAACCCTCAACCTAAAACCCTAAACTATTAAACCTTAAACCCTTAAACCTATATGGAAATGAATATATATTTAAATATTATTTCAATTTAATCCATTCTCTTAAACCTAAAATCCTATATTGCCACTTAATGTAGCATAAACCTTAATTTGTTATAATTATTGGATTACGACTTTTTTATTAAAATTATATCACTGAACTTCCATAAAAGTCCTAATCCCTGTAATGTAGTATGCAGCTTTATTGCTGACTTTTCATTTTTTTCTATTTCCTTTGATTGTTGTCTATATCTGACACATATTAAGACATGACTTTTCAAGGACCTTCAAAATGTATTGAAAATATTCGAATACTCTTTTTGAATAATTCGAGTGTATGAAGAATTCGAAAGGGATATGGGGGTTTTCTTCGTCAGCTGGTGTAGATTCCCGTTTTATGAAGCTGATTTTGGATGGGGAAACCCGTGTAGGTTGAAGGCGGGTTGAAGATGAACCGAACTGTCATTTTTGTGGATTCGAATGACAGTGAAGGGATTGAAGTTTGGATCACATTGAGCAGAGAAAAAATGGAGAAACTTGAACAACATCAAGGGATTGTTTCTTACTCCACTTTCAAACCAAGTGTATGAAAAATCTAAATAAAATTGTACATTTCTTTTGGTATGTCTATCTTCTAAATTCATAATTGTCTTTTTCTTTTTAAAGTTTGAATTTAAACATTCATCTAGTATATATTATCCGAATTTATAAGTCATTTTTTATATAAAAAAAATTGTTTGGATGGTATTGAATTAGGCCGGATTTGAGTTTAAAATAAAATATTTAAGACAAATATACTTATGATTTGCTTTTCTCAAAAAGAGAAAATGATTAATCTTAAATGATATTCTATTCGAGTATAATTGTATAATATTTGTGTTTGGTTCTAAATTTAGATAAATTTATATACATTATAAGTTAAACTATTCGAATCTAGGTGATAATCTAGGTTTAAGGGTTTAAGGTTTAATAGTTTAGGGTTTTAGGTTGAGGGTTAATGGTTAAATTATTTTTTATAAAGAATAGGGTCAACTTAAAATAATATTTAAATAATGATGGTTTAATAGAAATACGTAAATAGGTGAGGTACTAAATATATAGTTTATCTTTATTTAAAAATAAAATTTTAATATATAAAAAAATAATTTAATTGAATTTTTTAAAGTAATTATTAATTATTTAATTTAATTAATTTAATGGTGTTCAACAGTGTTCAATATTAGTGGTGTTCAACGGTGTTCGTCACACGTGGTAGACTCATCATTTATTTTATTATTTTCTATACAATTTTTTTAACATTTGTTAAGTGATAAATTATTAGATAGACATGGCTCTTCAAAATTCATCTACTCTAAAATAACTACCTAACTAACGATACTCTTTATTAATATGTAAGAAAAAGGTAAAGATTCTCCCTAAAAAACAAGATAGATGAGTTTATTGGCTGAACTACGGATGACATGGTAAATCAAATCCATCTAATAATTTTTTCTGCTAAGTATACAGAATCTTACGTGTCATGCCAGGTAAGAATTAAGATAGAAGTATGATTTATGAAGCTGCTGCAACTAGAACCATCGTCAATGGATATATAAAAAGAAAGCAGTATAAACCCACAAAAATGGCGACCCTTTCAACTCCACTCTCCCATAACACTTTATCCTCTCCACAATTATCAACGAAACGCCATGGCTGTCCTCTTCAACAACTCCATTTGCCTCAAAGAATCATCTCCTCCTCCTCCTCCTCCTCTTCTTCTGGTATGACCCTTTTCTTCTTCTTAAAAAGCTTACAAATTCTTCTACTTTTTCCCCAGTATTTGAATTTTTAGAATATGGGTTCAAGCATGAAAGCAAATCCCATTATGTGGGTAATGTCAATTGCCTTGTTTACTGATACTGATATGTAATTTTTTTCTTCTTCATGTTTTCTGCCATGGAAGCAGCTAGTAAACGGGTTACCCAAACCGAGGAATGCTCGTCTCCGTTTAAGGAACTGAGGGCTGTAGCTTGTGGCCTTCTTGCTGTATGCACCGTGGCTACTGCCTCGCCTGTAATTGCTGCTAATCAGGTTGGAAATCTTCACCATTTCTCTGCATCTGTTTAGGTTCACAGCTTCTAGGTTAAGAATTGTAATGTACACACTAAATTGTTGCATTTATTAGGGGTGGGCAAAAAACCCGATTATTCGGTCCCGGTCTCGGATCCGGTGAATTTTTACCCGGTATTGGTTCCGGTGGGACCAAGACTGGATCTAAAATTTAGGTCCTGGTTATAACCGGGACTGGATCTTACTTTTTTGGACCCAGTACCCGGTGGGTACCCAATGAACCCGGGACCTGTACTAGGTACCCGGTACTGGTCTGGTACCAAATGGCGTTGAAGAGGTTGAAAGCAACTGAAGGTGCTCTTTATTTCTCTTTGTGTATGAATATGATGAGTATGACTCGTTTTAAAACTTCAACCTTCAAGCTTACAATATACTGACGAATTTTTTCCCTACTGCTCAAATTTTATTAATAATAGACTAATTGACCGGGTACCCGGTATTGTTACCGGTTCCCACTAGTACCGGGACCCGTTCCTGAAATCTTGGACTCGGTTTAACCGGGACCGGTTATAATTTCCAGGAACCGGTGGTTACCGGGACCGGGACCAATTCTAAACAAATTGGTCGGATACCCGGTCTTGCCCACAGTGATTGTTCGGTACGGGGAACGAAAACCAGAACATAATTTGTGAACTTATACGTAGATATTGTGTTTATATAGCACATAATGGTATTGCTAGTTTTCCTGAATTTGGAACTTGTGTGCCTGTTTGAAAATCATTTGGGAGGTGGTATTTTTGGTAACATAGTGTTGTGCAGTTCCTTCAAAACTTATTACCCGGATTCAAGTGTGAGTATCGGATACGAGTATTGTATCCAATTGGGGAATGAATGTTTCGATATCATCAAATGTAATACTATATTTCTTTTATGCAGAGGCTTCCTCCGTTGTCGACAGAACCAAACCGATGCGAGCGTGCGTTTGTTGGTAATACGATAGGTCAGGCAAATGGTGTGTATGATAAGCCACTCGATCTACGTTTCTGCGATTACACTAATGAGAAATCGAACCTGAAGGGGAAGACTCTCTCGGCTGCGCTTATGGCGGATGCTAAGTTTGATGGTGCAGACATGTCTGAAGCTGTGATGTCAAAGGCTTATGCTGTTGGAGCTAGCTTCAAAGGTAAATCATGCATTTTCAGAAATCTATGATTCTAATTTTGTGTAACTTATCTGTTTGACAAACTTTGGCACAATTACTCTGTTACTTGGACTCCGGTATATGTAGAAACACAGTAAAAATCAAGTGTACTCGTATTATGCACATATCCGTATTCGATATTTACTCGAGTTCAAGTAACATAGATAAAGTTAGGATGCTTTAAGATGTGCATCATGAACTCATTGATAAATGATTAAAATTTTCCAAATTTTGATCACTCAAAACTCTCATTTGCTTCTCTTAGATAGCCAACATAAGATAGTATTGAAAATCATGGCACAAGTTTATCATACAAAAGAAGAGAAATGATCCCGAACAAAACGTGCAGGTACGGACTTCTCGAATGCAGTTTTAGATCGAGTTAATTTCGGGAAGGCGAATCTGCAAGGAGCGATATTCAAGAACACGGTGTTATCCGGTTCCACTTTCGACAATGCTCAGCTCGAAGATGCAGTTTTCGAAGATACGATTATCGGTTACATTGATCTGCAGAAGCTTTGTACTAACAAAACCATCACTGCTGAAGGAAGAGCTGAGTTGGGTTGTCGATGATTGCTATTTATGTATTATATTTTCATGTCTTATCTAATTTCGGGTCCCCCCCTTTTTTGAGACTAAAATCGTATTGGAAAAGTGTTACTATTCTGTTTAGGCTGTTTCTTTTGTCTGCAAAATAAAAATTAAACGGGATGGATTTGGGTGTAATTACCAGTAATTACATAAATGTGGTATGTTGTATTCTGTAAGTTTAGTTGTATTCGGTGTAATTTGAAGACTTCTTCAATTACAGGAAAACTATGACAATGAATATTTTCATATATACTGACGGTGGAAACTTTTTGTTTTCTAAATTTTAATTTTAAGCTCTATGATTTTAGTTTAAAGTTTAGAAAATTTAGTGTAGAAGTTTAGAATTTAGGGTTTGATGTTAAAAATTAAATTTAAGCTTAGGATTTAGGTTTTAAGGAAATATGAATTAGTGATTTAAGTTTTAACCTAAAATCTTAAATTTTAACCCAAAATTCAAAATTCTATTAACAACCCCTAAATTTAAAACTACTACACTTAAATTCCTAAACCTTAAATGAAGTCTCTAAACCTTAAAACTAAGACGCTTGTGTAAATAAAGTTTCCACAAGCACTTGTACATGGCATAATTACTCCTATGATAATATTTACTCATATTCAATTAAGATTTATATTCAATACAGTGGCGCTGGAAACTTTTAGTTTTCACAAACGCCTTAGTTTTAAGGTTTAGTGATGTAGTTTACTGTGTAGGGTTTAGAGTTTAGGTGTGAAAGTTTTTTAATTTAAGGGCAATAGTTAGAATTTATGGGTTATGGTTAGTATTTATGGTTTAGAGAGCTAGATTTTAGTATAATATATTAAGGATTTAGGCTTTAACTTATAATTCATAAATTCTAACTCTAAACCCTAAATTACATTCACAATTCTTAAATTCTAAACTACTAAACCTAAACCCCTAAACCCTACACCCTAAATTAAGTCTCTAAACCTCACAATCAAGGCGCTTGTGAAAACTTTTAATTTCCACCGCTGCTATATCAAATAATTATCCATTCAATTATAATATACATATAAGTATTAAAATAAACATTTTAT
Organism: Hibiscus tridactylites; assembly: GCA_958450335.1. Classification (NCBI taxonomy): domain Eukaryota; kingdom Viridiplantae; phylum Streptophyta; class Magnoliopsida; order Malvales; family Malvaceae; genus Hibiscus; species Hibiscus tridactylites. The sequence goes on along the minus strand of OY288289.1, from coordinate 69,557,772 downwards.
TTAAAACTGATGAAAATTTTAATTCTTAATCAAATAAATATTAAATAATAATACATTCTCCATGTTGGAAGAAAAGATTATTCCCTGTCACCACCAAGAACTAAAAGCAAGATCTGATCCCAAAGTTTAATTACTTCTTAATCAAAATGTCACTTCTTCAACAAGCTGATTAATTACATCTATACACGGATTCCATCTTTAAATCTATATTGTATATTGTAGATTCAAATATCGAATATAAAACACGAATTAATTTGTCTCAATGGTTAAGTGAACTGTTGTTGTTTTTAGAGGTCACCTTAGTTTTCAAAAAAATATCGAATATGAAAATTCTCAAAAAATAAATATAAAAAAATCAAAATATTTTTTGAAATAAACTTGTTTTTTAAATAAACTTATATAAATTAAGAAAAATAATTAATGTCATAATTAATTGTCCTTGATTATTTATTTAAAAACTAAATTGCTTTATTTTTTCCCCTTAAAATGATAAATTTTATCTAATTTCGAAATCCAAAGAAAACTGCTTAGAAAACCATTCCTTATACCTTGCTTGAACATTGGTCGAATATAATAAGAGCATCAGCGCGGGAACAAATTCCAGTGCCATAAATTAGTTCTAATCTAAAGAAAAAAGGGAAGAAGATGAATTAGAATCGAAGGAAAATATCATATGATACAAAGTTGGATCCTAAAGCAAGCAAAAATAATTAAAGCTAAATCGCAAACACAAAGAAAAGCATCTAAAAACTTCACTTCTTCCGCCCCTAAATGCACCATTATCACCGCCGTCTCCACCACACCAAAGCTAGCCATGGCGGAAGGCTTCATCCCATTGTCTTCTTCAATCTTATTCATCACTGTAGTTTCGCATTTTCTTCCATCAGGTAACGCAAACTGTGAAATTCGATCCATTTTCAAAGCTTTGGAGTTTGTGATTTTAAAGTATGGAAGTTTTTTTTTAATGTAGGAGTTGAAGGGACGATTGGGGTCAACTATGGCACCGTCGCCAACAACCTTCCGCCGCCGCATCAAGTGGCGCGTTTCCTTTTGGAGTCCACCGTTATTAACCGCGTTAAGCTTTACGACGCCAACCCCGAGATACTAAAAGCCTTTGCTCACACCGGCATTCCCGTAACGGTCACGGTTCCGAATGATCAGATCCCTCGGCTCACGAAGCTGAGTTTCGCTCAACAATGGGTGGAGGATAATGTTCGACCTTACACGCCGGCGACTAGTATAGTTCGTGTTTTAGTCGGCAATGAAGTGATAACGACGGCGGATAAATCGTTGATCGGAAATCTAGTTCCGGCAATGCAAACCCTCCACACTGCCCTCGTGGCGGCTTCTTTAGACCGGAGAATCCAAGTCTCGACGCCGCATTCTTTAGGCGTTCTCTCGAACTCGAGCCCGCCGTCGACCGGAAAGTTCCGATTGGGCTACGATATTCATGTTATGAAGCCGTTGCTTAGCTTCCTTAGAGCTACGAATTCGCCGTTTATGATTAACCCGTATCCGTTTTTTGGTTGTTCGTCTGATACGCTTGATTATGCGTTGTTTAGGCCAAATGCTGGCGTATTGGACGGAAATACAGGGTTGCTTTATACGAGCATGTTGGATGCTCAATTAGATGCGGTGTTTTCCGCCATGAAAGTCCTCGGATTTGATGATCTCGAGATCGTTATAGCCGAAACGGGTTGGCCGTCGATGGGGGATTCGACCCAAGTCGGCGTTGATGCAAATGTTGCAGCCGAATACAATGGCAATCTCATGCGGCACGTATCGTCCGGTGCCGGCACACCGTTGATGCCGAATCGAACTTTTGAGACCTACATTTTTGCACTTTTCAATGAAGATCTTAAGCCGGGTCCGACATCTGAGAGAAACTTCGGGCTCTTCCGACCAGACATGACACCCGTTTACGATATCGGGATCCTAAGGCCGTCGGTATGTTCTTAAAACTTATTATACTTAGAACTCAGATTCTAATCAATTTTCGATTATTATTTGGGGTGAACATTTGATTGAATCGAGTAAATCATGAAAAAAAATTAGTGGAGTTGAGAAGTCTTATTTATAATTTTATTTGAATTTTTTTCGGAGTCTAGTTGAGTTTATGAATTTAAGTCGAGTTTTTCGGTTTTCTATTCAAATTTAATTGTAATATTTATATTGTCATGCTACTAATTTGTTTCAACGTAACGAGTTTTTATAACTATATATGATATTATGATATATATATATATATATATATTCATATTTTCTATGTGATACATATTTCAGTATTCAGTCAAAATTAATGGACTCGATTAGAATTTAAAAAATGATCCATTAATTAATAAAAATTTCGAGTTATTCAAAATCACGTTTTATAAATAAAATTTTATTTGAAAATTTCTTATATCAAGTTGAAATTATGAAAATACAATTTAAATTAAATCAAGTCGAATTTTTTTTTGCGTCTAAGTTAAAAAAATCGTTTTTTTCAAGTTAATTTGATTGCTTCTTATGGTTGGTTTTGGCAGGCTAGATCTTCCATTCCGAACAACCCGACCCCAATACCGGCGGCTCCACCGTTACATCCGAAACCGAGATCATCCAAGGGGAAACAATGGTGTCTTCCCAAAACAGGCGCCGACGAGAACATTTTACAAAGGAATATCGACTATGTTTGTGGCTTGGGTTTAGATTGCGGACCGATTCAACAAGATGGTGCTTGTTTCCTCCCTAACACTGTTCGAGCCCATGCCGCCTTTGCCATGAATGCTTACTATCAATCCACCGGAAAGAACAAGTCCGATTGTGATTTCGACCAAACCGGAGCCATCACCGACGTCGACCCAAGTAATAATCCACAATCATTATCTAACGATACGATGTTCATAACTAAATATTTAAACACAATACGATCGAAAACACGACAGTTTTCCTATCGTCTTTGTTTAATTCCTTTTCGGTGTGTTTTTTTTCCTTGTCGCAGGTTATGGAAAGTGCCAATACTGATAGATCTAGTGCTGCAATTTGGTTTTATTTAGTTCGGACAAGGAAACAGAAAAACAGGGAAGACCGGTCCGGTATGTTATGTTACACAGGCATAAGTGCATGTATGCATGGTCATGTCGTTAATCGTAATGATATTCATGGTTAATTAATCACATCCCATATTTATGCAAAAATCTCTTGAAAACGTGAAAGATGTGTATTGTTACATCCATACACCTCAATCTAGAATTTTATGTTTTTATAAATCTTTTATGCTCTTCCAAATTTTTAAATTGGTCATTTACGAGGGTTTTATTAAATTATAAGATGATCAGAGGAGATCAGAATATTATTACGTCGGTCGAATTTTTAGATGATATTTTGTTGATCTTGAAAAATTTTGTGAAAAATCAATTCAAGGAGAAGAAAATTGAGTAAAATGTAAACGTTCTGATATTAATTTGTCACAATGACGACTAATAATAGATAATGATTAATCGCTCAGAATGTTCGGTACTTAAAATTAAATATTTTAGAGTTCAACAATAAAATCAATAGATTTATAAAGTTTAATTACGAAATCAACATCGTTTTGGGAATCAATATCCGCACAGAAATGATATTATTTGTTCAATTAGTGTATTGTCATCACATTATTTCTCGAATTAACGATCCAATCAGAAATTAAAACTAAAATTTAATACTATAATTAAACAAAAAAAAAGTTCAATGGTATAAATCATAAACCGTCTAAAATTCAACGATATTTGATGTAATTTATATGTTAAATTAAAAGCAATATAGGGTCTAACAATTTTTTAATATACTAGTTTGATTAAATTGTAGTATTTATTTATATATTTTTTTAATTATTTGATAACACGTACACACCTTGCTCACTCAAAACTCAAACTTAAATTTTCTAAGTTGAACGTCTTCTTTTCTACCGAATCCCCTCGTTAGGATCGAAACGATCAACAAAGCCCCTCAAAGTTCTGTATATCACGTAATAAACACGTGACATGAAAAAGAGAGGGAGAAAAAAAGAAAGGGTAAAGTACACAAATAGTCACCGAACTTTTAGGGCACGTTCATTTTAGTCACCTAATTTTTATTAAGGTCACTCAACTTTTATTTCGTTTTCATTTTGGTTCCTCAACTTTTACTTCACTTTCATTTTGGTCCCTCCCGTTAGAAAATACTGACATGGCCCGTTAGTTTCCATTTTCTTCAAGGGTAAATTATATAAATGGCCACCAAACTTTTAAAATGCTTTCATTTTGGTCATTGAATTTTTAAAACTTTCATTAGAGTCACCCAACTTTTGTTTTGCTTTTAAAGCAACCCCATTTGTTTAAGAAAAAAAACTCTCTCGATGTATTAAAAACAAAAGTAAGAACTAGATTTTACCTTATGATTAAGAAAAAAAATACTTGACCCGGTTGACTCGTCCCATCAACCCGAACTTTTAAAAACTGGGTAATTCTTTTAAAAAATTACTCAACCCGATATTTTTCCGAGTAGTTGGGCGGGTCTAGGCCGAAAAGTTAGTGTAGTCGGGTACCCGACCCAACCCGGTATTTTTAATATATTTTGTAGTTTTAAATTATATTTTTATTTTAGGTTCCTTAATATTTTTACCCTCAAACTAAATCTAAATTCTCTAATTTTTTACCCGGTACATAAATTAATGCTTAAATTAACATTTTTTAAAAAATATAACTAGTTTTGTAATTGGTCTGCTTTATTTTTGTTTCCTGCACAAGTGAATTTAAATGTTTTTTTGTTGCTCTTCCGGTTTCTAGGCTTCACCTTGACTAATCCGGATTGACCCGTGTTGCACACATGATTTTGGTGGGTGAGTCTCCCAGCGAGAACTTTCTGCAAACACAACGCCTCAAACTCAATACCTGCTTAAGCGGAACAAAGCTGCTTACCACTAGGACCAACCCCGTTGGTTTGAATTTAAATGCTTTTGATATTTGCTTATTGTATTAATTTCAGTAGAGAAACCAATAAAACGCCATCCTTATTATTCAATAATTTTAACTATATTTTCTTACAACAACTTGATTTATTATATTTCTAAACCAATTACCAAACACAAAATTTTAAATATTCATAATACATAATTCAAACTTAGAAAAAATTTAGAGATTTAAATTTAGTTCAAGGGTAAAAATATTAAGGAACCTAAAATAAAAATATAATTTAAAACTAAAAAAATAAATATGTTAAAAGTATCGGTTCGAGTACCCGACTACACAAAATTTTTGGCCCATACCCGACCCAACTACCCGGAAAAAACTTGAGTCATGACATTTTTTAATAGAATTACCCGGTTTTTAAAGGTTCAGGTCGGCGGGCTAGGTTAACCGGGTCAGGTATTTTTTAATACCCATAATAATCATAATGTAAAATCTACTTCTTACTTTTGTTTAATACATTGAAATAGTTTTTTTCTTAAACCAATGAGGTTGTTTTAAAGTAAATCAAAAGTTGTTAACTCCAATGAAAGTTTTAAAATTTCGGTGACCAAAATGAAAACATTTTAAAAGTTCAGTGGCCATTTATATAGTTTACCCTTGAAGAAAATGAAAACTAACGGAATAGATCAGCATTTTCTAACGGAAGGTAACGAGAGAGACCAAAATGAAAGTGAAATAAAATTTGAGGGGCCAAAATGAAAGTTGAGTGACCCCAATAAAATATTTAAAAGTTTGGTGATCAAAATGAACGTGGCCTAAAATTTCGGTGATCATTGGTGTACTTTACCCAAAAGGAAAATATCAGGATAAAGATAAAAAAAACAACAACAACTACGGCCACCTGTCCACGACAATAAATAATCATAGTCCGAGAAACACCGGATACCACTCCAGGGGTGCGCACTACGCCCTCATTTGGTTCCTATATTAAAGACTACAACATTGTTTTGTTCATCCGGCGCCAATGTTTCCTAAAATAAATAGAATATAAAACCAAAGAAGAAAGGGATTTTTTTCAATCTTTCTTCAATTTTCGAAAAGATTTATAGGGGTTTAGTTTAATTACGATGCGAAGTTGAATCAATCATTTCTAGTAATTTTTTAGGTTTGGGTTCTGATTTTATTCTGGGTTTTGGTTGATTGATTCCATGGCTGATTGGCAACAGCTTTTGCAATCGATTTTCATAGGTCTCATCTTCTCTTACCTTCTCGCTAAGCTAATCTCCATACTCGTTTCTTTTAAAGAAGATAACCTTTCGATTACCCGAGCCCGAAGCAGCAATATCCAAGGCTACGAGAAGATCGGCGACTCTGGACCTGGGTCCGATCCGGTTCTCAGTACTCCGAACGAGGGGCTGCACAAGTCGGATTCGGTGGTCGCCGAATTGGGGAGTCTTAGGAACGAAAGCGACGGGGATGGTCTTGATGAGGACGACGACGACGAGGATTGGGAAGGGGTAGAGTGTACGGAGCTGGATGATGCGTTTAGTGCTGCGACGGCGTTCGTAGCGGCTGCGGCGGCGGATCGGTTGTCGCAGAAGGTTCCTAATGAGGTGCAGTTGCAGCTTTACGGTTTGTACAAGATTGCCACCGAAGGACCTTGCACTGCTCCTCAGCCTTCCGCTTTGAAAATGACCGCTCGTGCTAAGTGGTAAAGCCGTTTTTCTTGGCATTTTCTGCTCAATTTTGTTTTTCATCGTGAATTTTTTGTTTCTTTGTTTGTTGGTTTGTTCTTATTTTCGCAAATGTGAATGCATAGAGTGAGCTTGCTGAGTATAATTTAGTGTAATTCGCTAGCTAAACTTCGTTTTCACGATTCGAAACTGAACTGCTTATGAGTAGAAATCTGGGTAAAACTGATGATCATTTAATTAGTTTCTTATTCAATTATCAAATGTTTGATTGTCTCCTCATTGGAAGGCACTTCCATTTAGTATAAGAATTGTTGAATGGTTGAGAGTTGCTTGAGAAATTTATAATCCTAGTTGTTGAATGTGGTTATTTGTTTATTCTTAGGCAAGCATGGTACAAATTGGGTGCTATGCCTCCGGAGGACGCAATGCAGAAATACATTGATATCGTGACCGAGCTTTATCCAACTTGGGCTGATGGTTCGGCTATGGTGCAATTTTAATCTTAATGTGGTTCTATCTACTATTGTCATTTTCGATGATACTGTTTATTTGTTTCTAGGATATTCTCGATTTTTGCTGTTTTGCTGATTTTCTGGTTTCTCAACCTTTTTTGTTCGTAGAAGAGAAAAGGTGGAGCTGATAGTATTGCAAGTAAAGATGCCAAAGGACCAATGGGACCAGTTTTCAGCTCTTTCATATATGAAGAGGAATCTGGAAATGATTTGTAAGGTTCTTTAAACTTCATCATATTGATCTTTCCAACTGATATTCCTTAAGCCTACTTATGTCTTATAGAGGTTTACAAGGTAAGAAGAGATAAGGCCCTCCAAATACATGAAATAATTTGGAAAATATTATTCGAGTCTGTGTAACAGAGTAAACTGGGCCTTGTTATGGGGCTTCCCATATTTGTTCAAGCGACATCTAGGTCTCTGAAGTTCTATTTTATATGATGGCCTAATTGGTTTTAAACATGCCAGTTTAGTATCTAAATTTGAATAGAAAAAACTTCATTTCTTTGGATATAGGTCAACCATGTGTGATTCTACCCGTGATAGTAATTTTTTTTTCTTGTTATACTATTTTGTGGTTCTTAGTTCTTACCACCAGCACCAGCCTATCCAGTTCAATATAGTTATGGAATCATCAAGCATCTAAATCATCCAAAATCAAAGGCCATTTAACTTGGACTATTGAATATTGATATGGAATGTGCCTGTTCCACGACTTATGATTTGTATTATCGAGCCTAGTTTTTGGCTGTTTGTTTTTCTAAATTCTCTTCACAAGCATTGGCATTGCCTTTTCATTTATGATGCCTTAGGTATTTTATAAGTTTCTATGCGCTGATTGTTCATATGCTTGCCCTTTTGTTGACTATGGAATGGTTCCTGTTAGCACAAAGTAGTGCCAAGTGATTCATTAATGAGTTAAAAGACTTTCCTCCTGTCATGTAAACCAAATATTCTTTATCGGCTCACATAGTATATTGTTTTCTAGTATTTAAAAGATTTGATGGGAATGCTAAAGTTTTATTGTTTTTCAGGAAAATGGATGCTATTCATACTTTTGCCAGAGAAGGAGAACTGGATAATTTGCTTAAATGCATTGAAAGTGGTGTTTCCGTGCATTTACAAGGTTTGTTTCTATTTAGTTGTTTTTTGTCCCTTTGAGAACTAGACTTGCATAGGGGTTTGAATGGCTTGCTTTCCCGTGTAACTACTTTGCATATGATACTTGCAGACAGTGAAGGCAGGACCCCGTTGCATTGGGCTGTAGATCGTGGCCATCTTAAAATTACGGAAGCACTTGTTAGCAGGAAGGCTGATGTGAATGCTAAGGTATTTATTTTATTGCTGTCACTGTTTTATCGGTTTTTACCTCCTAATACGTGCTGAAACATTCATGTCTGATGGATCTGTAATGCACAAAAAAAGAATAAAAAGAAATAACCGTTTTCAAGTGTACCGGAGTAACGAGAAAAAGTTGTTTTCAGGTGATTCACACATCAGCTTGAACCCTATTGAATGCTTCACTATTTTATTAGTATATTTTTCTCTTTTTTCTTCTGGTGTTCTAATCAGGGCCGTTAAATTCTATGTTTTTCTATTGTAAGGACAATGAAGGCCAAACCCCGTTGCACTACGCTGTTATGTGTGAGAGGAAAGATATTGCCGAATTTCTTGTAAAACAAAATGCAGACAAAGATGTGAAGGATAACGATGGAAACTCTCCACTTGACCTATGTGAATCGGATTGGCCTTGGTTGCAACGTGCAGGCAAAGCTGGTTGATCTGTGTTTTAAACCGAGTTTGCTTTTCCTCGAGTACTTGAAAAATTTCTCATGGATGTATGTATATGGCTATAAGTTGTCATTTTGCTCTTTTAACATAGTTATATGCTAATGTGGGGCACTATGATGTTCATTGCCCTCACCTCCTTAATTACTGCTCTCTCTATCTCCATAAGTAGATCGAAGAGAGTTCGAAGCTAAGGAAAGTTTAGCCGGTGAAATGGAATTCAAATACTTTCTTTTGTTGTTGCATTATGAGTTGAATGAATGCATTGGATAAAGCCTAGAGGCCGACCTGGACAAATCGGAGAACTCGGATGTAACCCTTCAAAGGGATCGAATATTGATCGTATATGGGTATGTCATGCATTGTGTGCCGTATGTTGGCACGGAACCTAGCTAGTTCCTTGATCTTATGGTATATGAGATAAAACGGAGAACTCGGTCACCCTAAATCTGTTCCGTCAAATGGAGACTCGATCTCCATGGCATCGACCGGATGATGCTTTGCTTAGTGCTCTCTCGACTCTCTCGGATTCTCATCAGCCTACGAACTGCTCTGATGTACCTTCCATGCATTGCTTTGATTCGTCTAAACCTGTGGAATTGTAGAGCATGAGTGGTAGAGAGTTATAACAAATGATTAAATTGGTATAAAAATAAAATGTTGGGTTAATTTTTAGAATTTTGACTAAATTAAAATAAAATGTAAAGGTTCTGGTTAAATTTTTTAGTGTATTAATTTTATTAACTGTCGAGTCATCTATCGTCAATTTTTTAATGACATCAAATCAATTTGTTAGTTTTTCTTAATTAAATAATTATTTTCTATTTTTTTTATAATCAGATGTAGTTAGGCAATTAGTTATATAATTTACACCCAATTATAAAAACTGATCTGGTTTCAACTAGAAATGGATTGACTTACTGCTTAAGAATTAAGATCACATGTTCTACTTTACTCAGAAGTTACAACTTTATGTTTATATAATTTCTTAAAAGGCAATCTCAGCCGTTAAATTGGCTGACTTTTTGGGAAAAAAGTTGGTCAACTATATAACTGGGCCCATTTAAACAACCTGTAGAATTCGTACTACCCAATAGAAACCAAAGAAATAAATTCTCCCTTTTAAAATATATATTTTTAAAAATAATATATCGATTCAGCCGCTTTTAATTTTCATTTTCTTCTCATTGTTCAGCCGCTTTTATCAAATAATTTAAATTTATTGATTAATCGAAATAACGCGGCTTTTTATCAAATAATTTAAATTTATCGATTAATCGAAATAATTTGTTAACAATTGATCGAATTTGATTTTACATAGCCCTCATTATTGTTGGGCTTAAGCTTAAACTTGAAAAAATAGATTTAAATTTGATTAAGTTGTACATTTTAATAATCAAATTTAATTTGAAATAAAAATTGAACTACTAAATATTCAAATTTAACTACTAAATATTCAAATTTAACTTATCAAATATCTTAATTTAGTTGAGTTTGAGATGTGGTAATCTTTTAATAAACTCCATTGATTACAAGTAAATAAGTAAAATTTAAGTAATTATAATTAATTCCTTCTATTTTCATTAAGAAATATTAACTCAGTCTATAATGTTGTTGTAACATACAAGAGGTCATAAATGCAAGTGTGTTTATATGTATTTATCTCTAATTTAAGGATCGAAAGAGTCCTTTAAGCACTATAATTTACACGTTAAAAAACAATAATAAAGTAAATCAATAATAAGTTATTTTTAAAAAATAAATTAGTATTATAAATGAATTATTTTTACCAATAATTAATTAATTTAATGGGATGAACTTAAATTATACCGAATAGAGAATAATCTTTTAAAAAATAAATTATTTTCATCAATTAAAAGGAAAAAGGGTGAATATTAATATTATAAATATTATTTATAAATTCTAAACAGTGTGGCAGAAGAAATATTAAAAAATAAATATTTGTATAAATTATTTGAGTCCAGCTTCAAATCCGCGTCTCTTCGCTCTACAACTTTTATTGTTCTTCTTTTCTTTCCTTTTCCCATTTTATTTTCTCTCCAATTATTAGGGTTTTATTCAGCTCCTAACGCCTCTTCTCCGATCGGTGAAAGGTAAAGTCTGCATCGGTTTTCTTGCATTTTCTAAGTTATACTTATTTTCGAATTCATTTCTGACAGTTTCATTTATGGTTTGTAATTAGGGTTTTGAATAGTGATTTCGTTGTATATTCGGTACTGAACGCATTGATCCGCGCGCTCTCTTTCTCTTTTATGGTTCATATTCCTTAGCTTCGGTTTATTTGGAGTGCTAATTCGAGTGTTAGATGTTCGTTGGAAATATTTGAGTGATCGAATTTCTTCTTGTTCTATTGTATTTAATTTAAATCTGTTTTGATCTGCAAGTTTTTCTTTTTTGCTTTCTCAAATGTAAAATTAAGTGTTTAATGTCTGATTTCTACATTGATCTTGAATATTTAAGTGTTCCTCTCTGCTGCTGAATAGTGGAAATGAAAATTGGGTTGTGATGGATCATTGATTCATTAGCCACATATTGGTTTTATTCCTGTTACCATCGGTTACTGCCTTTCAATTAATTTGGATGTGTTTGTCATTATGCAGCCTTTTTTTTCCCGTAATGTAGTTCAGAATTTGAGGTGTTGCAATATTAATGCTGTTTAGAATTGGATTTATGTGTATCTAATTGATTAAATTAATTATGATTTTGGAAATATTACAGCCAATGGAGGTTACCCAAGTGCTTTTGAATGCACAATCGATAGATGGAGCTGTTCGGAAGAATGCCGAAGATAGCTTGAAACAGTTTCAGGAGCAGAACCTTCCTGGTTTCTTGCTTGTACTCTCTGGGGAATTGGTAAATGAGGAGAAGCCTGTGGAAACACGCAAGTTAGCGGGTTTGATTCTTAAGAATGCATTGGATGCTAAGGATCAGCAGAGGAAGGTTGAGCTTGTTCAAAGATGGTTGTTGTTGGATGGCAATGCCAAGAGCCAGATTAAGGCGGGTTTACTGAAGACTATCTCTTCTCCAGTTTCTGATGCTCGGTCAACTGCATCTCAAGTTATTGCCAAGGTTGCTGGCATAGAATTGCCACATAAACAGTGGCCTGAGTTGATAGGTTCTCTTTTATCAAATGTTCATCAGCTACCAGCTCATGCTAAGCAAGCCACTTTGGAGACTCTTGGGTATTTGTGCGAAGAGGTCTCCCCTGATGTTATTGATCAAGACCAAGTAAATAAAATACTTACGGCTGTAGTTCAAGGCATGAGTTCTTCCGAAGTGAACATTGATGTGAGGCTTGCTGCCACAAGAGCACTTTACAATGCGCTGGGATTTGCTCAGGCAAATTTCAGCAACGATATGGAGCGTGATTATCTCATGAGAGTTGTTTGTGAGGCAACCCAGTCCCCTGATGTGAGAATAAGGCAAGCAGCTTTTGAGTGTTTGGTTTCAATTTCATCAACTTATTATGAGAGACTAGCCCCTTACATCCAAGATATTTTTAACATCACAGCAAAGGCTGTGAGAGAAGACGAGGAGCCCGTGGCTCTTCAAGCTGTTGAGTTTTGGAGTTCAATTTGTGATGAAGAGATAGATATTTTGGAAGAATATGGAGGTGATTTTACTGGAGACTCTAATATTCCTTGCTTTTACTTTATCAAGCAAGCACTCCCTGCCCTTGTTCCTATGTTGTTGGAGACACTATTGAAGCAGGAAGAGGATCAAGATCAGGATGAAGGGGCTTGGAATATTGCAATGGCTGGCGGAACCTGTCTTGGGTTGGTTGCACGGACTGTAGGAGATGATATTGTACCCCTTGTTGTGCCATTCATTGAGGAGAACATATCAAAACCAGATTGGAGGCAGAGGGAGGCAGCAACTTACGCCTTTGGTTCAATCCTGGAGGGCCCTTCCCCTGAAAAATTGATTCCACTTGTGAATGTTGCCTTGACATTCATGCTTACTGCTTTGACAAAGGACCCGAATAGCCACGTCAAAGACACCACTGCCTGGACCCTTGGACGAATTTTTGAGTTCCTTCATGGCTCAGCTGTAGACACACCCATCATCACTCAGGCAAATTGCCAACAGATCATCACAGTTCTGCTACAGAGTATGAAGGACACCCCAAATGTTGCTGAGAAGGCCTGCGGTGCTCTCTATTTTCTTGCTCAAGGTTATGAGGAGGTGGGTCCATCATCTCCTTTAACTCCCTTTTTCCAGGAAATTGTGCAGTCTCTTCTCACTGTCACTCACCGAGAAGATGCTAGGGAATCCCGGTTGAGGACAGCTGCATATGAGACATTGAATGAAGTGGTGAGGTGTTCAACAGAAGAGACAGCTCCATTGGTGTTGCAGTTGGTTCCTGTCATTACAATGGAGCTTCATAACACTCTTGAGGGCCAGAAACTGTCATCCGATGAAAAGGAAAAGCAGAGTGAACTGCAAGGCCTTCTCTGTGGGTGCTTGCAGGTCATTATTCAGAAGCTTGGTTCATCAGAGTCATCCAAGTATGTGTTCATGCAGTATGCAGATCAGATAATGGGGCTTTTCCTAAAGGTTTTTGCTTGTAGGAGTGCAACTGTGCACGAGGAGGCCATGCTTGCAATCGGAGCCCTTGCTTATGCAACAGGACCTGATTTTGCGAAGTACATGCCGGAGTTTTATAGGTACTTAGAAATGGGCCTTCAGAATTTTGAAGAGTACCAAGTCTGTGCTGTCACAGTTGGTGTTGTGGGTGATATTTGCAGGGCATTAGAGGAAAAAATTGTTCCTTACTGTGATGGGATTATGACACAACTGCTCAAGAATTTATCAAGCAACCAGTTGCATCGATCTGTGAAGCCTCCTATATTTTCATGCTTTGGCGACATTGCATTGGCAGTAGGAGAGTATTTTGAGAAGTACTTAATGTGGGCCATGTCTGCTCTTCAGAGCGCTGCGGAGTTGTCTACCCATACATCAGGTGATGATGAATTGATAGAGTACATAAATACCCTGAGAAATGGAATTCTGGAGGCCTATTCTGGGATTTTCCAAGGGTTTAAGAACTCTCCAAAAACCCAGCTTTTGATTCCCTATGCACCTCACATCCTCCAGTTTTTAGACGGCATATACATGGAGAAAGACATGTGAGTTGTTCTAAAAGATACTCTTTACTCGATTGAATGGCTTCTCTTTGACGTGTGATTATTAACGTTTTTCTTATGTTCATTGTTTTCCCTTAGGGACGATGTGGTCATGAAGACTGCCATTGGTGTCCTTGGAGACCTCGCTGATACGTTGGGCAGTCACGCTGCTTCTCTGATACAGCAATCAGTCTCGAGCAAAGACTTCTTAAATGAATGCTTGTCTTCGGAAGACCTTATGATTAAAGAATCAGCTGAATGGGCCAAGTTGGCCATTACTCGTGCCATTTCTGTTTGAGGGGGGTTGCCATTCAGCTTCAGCTTGTTTATTTTCTTTTGGGAAGTCCATGCATCTGGGTGTGTCGAGTCGAGGGTCTGGGGTTGCATGTGTCAAGTCATAGCCATTGTCCGACAACTGAAGTTGTCCGTCTTCAAGTTGTCACTAACTCTTGCATCATCATCATCATCAATGGGTCAGATTCCATTATTAATAATGGAAGAAGCAGATAGATATGGTATCGGAGAAGCTTGTCATCGGAGGAGACTGACTATTCCGTTACCTCGGCGACTTGCAGTTCGGACTTTGGACATGGCCAATGTGTCAATAGAAGCATCATTTTTTTTTGCGGTTAAATTGCAGGTTACTTGAAATAGATGATTAATTATCAGTTTCAAAGAGCTGGTGCAGTTCAGGAGAGGACACGTGTCCGAGTTGTGGTTATGGATTTTGGTTGAAGTCTGCTTCTTTTGTATAATTTGGTTTTGGTGGAGTCACAGTCCTAGGGTTTTAACCATATACACTGCATGCTATTGCCTATTGGGAGCATTGCATCCAGCATTTCGTTGTTCCTTTCTCTTTTTGTTTCCAAAAGAAGATTCAGTTGTTCAAATATCATGCATTCATAAAGTTTCTATTTTTAATTTGCTTTGCTATTTCCTATTGTTCTATTATTATTTGTTCATATTTTAATGAAATTATAATATGATGAAATTGATTTGTTATTTTTATAAAATATAATTAAATCAGTTTCATTATACTATAATCATGTAAAGTTTTAAAATAAAACTCAAAATATGAATAAATGAAAATAGAAGTTACGAAATATTAATAGAAATTAAAAATACAATATTTTTTTATTTAAATATTTTTATCGACATTTGCACATGAATTATTTAAAATTTGAAGATTTTATATTTAATAAAAATTATTAATTAATTTGTTGTAATGATTTTAAAATAATAAAATTACTATAATTATAAGTTAGTTTTTATAAAAATAATATTAAATTTTTATTAAATTCATAGAAAAATTACAATTACAATGGATTCAAGAAGAAGAATATTTAAATTAAACAACCAAAAAATCCTTAAAACTCAAAACCAAAGAAAAATAAAATTTTTTATGGAGATAAACATACTAAAAAAATTTAGCAGCCTCCAGAATCTTTGTTTTTGTTCAAATGAGACGCATAAAGGAGTGAGTGGTGCGCGATCCAAACTGTCAAGCAAAAAGTACCGCTACCCGTGATTAATTTCATCGACAAACAACCATCAACCGAGTGAAGATATAACTTTCCAAGTGACCACCGACAAAAATATAAATAAAAAATTAGTGCTAATTGAATCTCTGCACGAATAACAATTGATCGCTAGAGTATGCTGAAACATGTCACAAAGACAAATGAACCAAACCACAAAAGAAAATCAAAGACATGTCACAAAAATAGAAGAAAAAAAATATCACAAAGACAGAGAAAGAGATTCTTATTAAAATAAAAAACAAGTCTGATGGTCGACAAACAATACTAAAATTAATTGCCGATCACCGATTAAAATAATTGACCAAAATAAAAAGCGACTAGGGTCGAAGAAACTTGGCAGTGGAGAGCGGCTAATAAGTTAGTTTTTAGATGACATAAGTTGAGCTCAATGTGTAATATCTATATCTTAACATATTTATTTGTCTCATCACCAATCCAAATGATCGTGAAACATACTCCAATATCTAATTAATCAAATACTCGACCAAATACATCTTTTATACTATCCCTATGAACATCCTAACCATGCCTGCAAACTTATGTTGCTGACTTAACTTTAGTAAAATATACCAAAAGTCACTGAACTATGTTCGAAGTAATCTTCGAAAATTAACACCTAACCCCTAAAATAATTTCCAGAAATTAACCCTCCTTAACTACAAAAACAACTCGAGTCAACCGGAAATCCGAGAAAACCCTCCATAAAAATAAGCACTGGAGGCTGGAGCAAGAAAATGCTGTTTACATTCGAATATGACGATCTATACGCCATATCAATATCGAACAGCTTGTTTGTACTTCATCCGAAGTCTGGACAACCTTTTTTGTAGTGCAGATTTCTCGTCCTTCTTCCCTAGTTTATCCAAATAGAACACAACCTTATTTAGAGTTACCATAACCTCCTCACTCTCACCACCAAACTCTTTCTCTTGAATCCTCAAAACTCTCTCGAGCTGCTCTAGTAATTCGGCCTCACCCTTTCCTAATCGGGTCTGAATCGAAACCAAACAATCCAAAGCCTCCCCTGCGATAACATAGAAGGACATTACAAGTTTATAAGAGGAGAATCATGATTTACATTTGACGCATGGTCATGACTTCGGTCTATACGCGGTGCTAATCATTAAGATGTGCAAAACCACCAAATTGGCTCAAAGGAAACAATATTTGGACTGATCAAACTTGGAAGAAGTAACAACTCTCCGGGGGGAAAAACCGGCAGAAGTAAATGAGATTAGTAATATTTACCGACGGGGAGAGAATCTTTTCCGAATGCATTCTCGCGGATGCGTAAAGCCTCGAGCGCTATTTGTTCAGCTTCTTCATCCCGATTTAAATGGTAAAGGGTGACAGCAAGATGCAACATCGGGAAAGTGATGGACGGATTGTCAGGCCCCTCTGCCTTCATCATGATTTCCAAGCTCGTTCTCAACAACCGTTCAGCCATTACAAAATCTTTCGACTGTGAATATGATGCTGCAAGATTTAGGTAGTTTGTAACTAAGCTGGGGTCATCTTTTCCTTTAAGTTTCTCGGTGATCAATAAACATTCCTCCAGCAGCTCTCGACCTTCTCTTCCTCTGCCAGCAGACAAATTACAACAGAATTAAGACTATGCTTTTACCAAAGCTAATATATAATACGAAGTGGAAGCAAATGTTACTCAATGTCGGGTACATTTCATATGGGTACGTTCAATTTTTTCCTTTGTTTTTTCATTATTAGGAGGGTCATATCCTCATACCCAAGTCCAAATATGTGCCGGACAAGTATATCAACTAGATTGTTTCTAGATGCTATCCCATGTGAACAGTGCTCCCATCCTGAAAGGCATTTAGGGATATCGAGAGATCGATTTATCGCAAAGGCTTGAGAAAACCATGCATTACAATTTACTGAATACATTCAGATTTTTAGTCATAATCATGCGTCAAACATACCTTCCCACAACATGAAGTAGTTCAGCCAAATCAATCCGCATATTCTCCATCATGCTATCATCTAACGGCATATAACTCGAATCTTTTATTATCTGGAGAGCCTTTTTGTATAAATCAATGGCTTCATCTGCATTCCCTGTAAAGAAACTGGTACGATGAACTATACTTGCAATTTAGGCTTTCGAATTACTAGAGAACGTCGAATGATTTAAAATCAACGCAAGGGCCCTGAATTCTGGATGCAGGTGGGAGAGAGAAATATAAGAGAAGTTACCTTTCGCACATTTTGCATTGGCTAAGGAACACATAGCAAGTCCGACTCTTCCATCATTCTCCCCATATAACTGAGTATATATATTTAGAATTCTTGAAAAAGGAAAAAAATAGTAAGTGAACAATGAACACAAAAGCCACAACCGAATCAACATGAAGGGAATCCTCACTAACCTAATAAATTTGTCTTCTGCAGCTGTAGCTTTACCCTCCTTTAGTAAAAGACTTCC
The DNA here is from genome assembly GCA_958450335.1 of Hibiscus tridactylites. NCBI lineage: Eukaryota > Viridiplantae > Streptophyta > Magnoliopsida > Malvales > Malvaceae > Hibiscus > Hibiscus tridactylites. Next base: position 69,539,737 of record OY288289.1, on the reverse strand, counting down.
GAGACCAAACAAAGGTACAACAAGATCCTCACTTTCAACACCTCTACTTAGTTCCAAAATGCTAATCACACGATGATAAATATCGACGGCTTTTGTAGCTTTTCCAGGAGAACTAAGAACTTTTGCCATTCCCAACAATGGTGTGACAAGGACAACACTACTTTTACCTAGGAGAAAACATGCATTTTGAGATGATCATCATTGATTTAAGTTCATATGCAACGTCAACAGTGGAAAAAATAGGCAACAATAAGGCCCGTACCATGTTTCTTCTCTAGAATATCTGTAACTCTTTTATTAACAAGCAAGGATTTCTCGAACTCCCCCAAATTTGAATACATGCTTCCCATATGCACAAGTATAGAGTCAAGAAGTGGTTCATCATCGTTTTGATCATCTATAATCTCACTAATCTGCCATCATGAAAATATGTACAACATTAAAAGCCGAAACAAGAAGAAAAGTTGTTAGTGTATTCAGAGCACTTTAGTGTTTATCTACCACCTGTGCTGTTGGAACTTAACCTTAAAAACCTATTAACCGCATGCACAGACAATCAACACGTGAATTTATGAATATAAGTAGAAAACCAAAACAGGTAAAATGGAAACATCTTTGAATACAATACTTACATAGTTTAAATGAGAGAAATAAATGGAGCTCCTCGATATCAATGCCTTATTTTAATTCTAATGAATTTCTCTCTCTTGAAGCATGAAACCCTCTGGGATGTATTATTGTTCACATACAGTTTTTATATGTTGGTTGTTAGGGTCATCTAATTCACTCGTTCTAACAAGTGTACAACAAGATTAACCGAGATAAGATATAAGAAGAAATAACTCTTCATTTCCTGAGATGAAACTTATTAGCATTTGCTAATGTTTGATTTAGCAATCTAGAATCAACATCAATAAGTTATTAGTAGCAGAGTGCACTACCATGTCCATATAACAAAGAAGCCTCAAAAACATGAAAATTGAGTTTACAAGAGAAAATAAAGTTACCACATCGAGCAGAGACCGTACAAACTTAAAATTGCCAACAGCCATGTAACCCAAGGCGATGACATCAAGAATCGCAGCTTCTTCCATGCCTTTAGAACCGGCATTCATCTGTTCTTTTACACCTTCATAATTTGCTTGAAGAAGGTCTACAGCATCTTTCTCGTTCCCACTCGTAATTAAAGTTTTGACTTCATTGAACAGCTCTTGAAGCTGTCTCTCAAAGTCGCTAACAACGTCGGAGGAGTCACTTGCTTTATCAAACACTGTTTTAGACCTGCTAATAACAGATGATTGGAATGTGATTTTTTTTAAAGAGAAACTTCAAAACATTGTCAACGTTTAATCCATCGTTTCATCACTTAATGGCAAAGCCCTATGTTATTCTACTTGAGTTCCGGATACAGGTTTTTCTACAATTATTTCAAGGATCATGTCTCCATAGTTATATCCAAATATGCATTGGAAACAAGTTCTTTAAGAAAAGTGAAGAATCAAAGTAACACAACCAATGTCTGAATCATAAGAATGTCAGATAAAGGCAAATCCCTATTTTACTCGGACTTGAATATCGGATTCGGAAATGGGTTTTCCGGGTCATATCTCCATAGTTTTGTCAAAACATGCATAGGAAACGGATACCAAGTAACATAAAGCATAAGAATTTCATATGTCCCAAGAGGTAAATTATGAAACAGCAACATAAATACAAGGACAGAAACTAAAAATGGGTAATTAAGATAAAATTCCCCACCTTTGGAAGCCAGAAGCAGCAGCATCTTGATGAGGAGAGACATGGGTTTCTAATGAATCAACTGCAGCAAAAGGTTTCAACATGAATTGGCGGCTGCCGACATTTGGGATAGCTGGCACCGAGTAAAGCTTGAGCTTGGTTTTATGGTTCCGCAAAGACAAAGAGATAGAGTTGATACTCTGGTGCCAACACTTTGAATGCAAGTTTATAGACAATCGTCTTGTCCTGAAACGATTTTAAAAGATAAGAACATTGATTCTCAAAAAAGGGTTATTGTTTCTAGCCCAAACTGTGCAAAGATTAAAGGTGAACAAGCGAGGAACGTGGTATTATAGAAGCCGGAATTAAGAAAACCCCAAATGTAATTCGAAAGCAGTAGCTGATATATGAAGATAAAGATTGTACCTGTAAGTGTTGAAAGGAGGAGAGGGGAGGAGAATAGAAGCTGCCATGAAAGGGGGAAAGACTTGCACTGAATTTGTTTGCCAGTTTACTACTTTACTAGACTGAGTCAGAGAGATGTTGAAGGGATGGGATTAGAGTTGAGGACGAGCCTGAGATGTCATTAAGTAGGGGGTTCAGTATTTCAATCCAACAATCCCCATGGGAATGGGATATTTGAGTTTTTCCATTCGGAATTATTGTTGTTTTTTTGGGTTTACTACTAGAATAGAGTTGGTCGTCGATTTTTAAAAACGACCAATAAGGTCATTTACGTTTTCGAGGTGTAAATTTTTGGTCACTCAGTTGTGTGTTGCCGTTAAACGTCAACGTGAGTTTGATCTGATACAATAAAAAAAAAAGACAAATTACTTAAATAATCCCTAAACTATTGCTTCAATACTATTTTGACCACCAAAATAAAAACAAATTGTATAATTATACATTTAATCTTCTATATTTACAATTTTTTTATTTCTTCTCCCTTCCACCATCTTCTATATTCTTCACTATCTAATTTTATGTACCCTCCAACAATAATTCTTAAGCTGCTTGCTGATGATTTAAAAGGCAAGAATGACACCTATAATAGAAATATTTTATTTGGTTTTCTTGGTTTGTATATATGACCGTGAATGTTTCAGACCATAAGTTTAGCCCTCGAATTTTATAACCTTGCGAAGAATGTTTTCTCAGGGCTTATGCACAGTCAAATAACCCTTTTGGTCAACCAACTTTTTTCTCAAATTCTGTCCAATTCTGCCCAACTTTTTTCTCAAATAACCCTTTTGGTCAAATAATTTTCGAGCTAAATAAGTACTTAATATTTATAACGTTATTTAAATAGATTTTCGCAGTCAACGTTCGTTAATTTTTACCGTTAAGTTGGCATGTGTCAGTTTCTTAAAATTCTAAAATTATATTTAAAAATAAATAAAACAATATATTTTTTATTTCACAAAATAGCCTCAAAAATTAAAATCTCTAACACCTAAAATCTAAATCTTGATTTGACCTTATTTTGCCGTCGATTGTTACGCAGCCGCCCACCACTTTGGTCGCTGAACTATCACGACCATTTAGCTCACCACCTCATCGTCGGAAATCGACAGACGTCGTGCGAAATGTCGAAATCGTCGAATTGTTCATTCGAAAAATTCGCGACGAACAACGACATAACGGACGATGAACAATGTGTGGGTCGTTCGGCGAGGGGAGGACGCTTTAGTCCATCGCTAAAAACGCGACCAATGCCGGTGGTAGTGGCCGGATTTTGGGATTTAGGGATTTGGGGACTATTTTGAGATTATTTGAAAATTTTAAGATGTTTTAAAATTTCTAATTTATATTTTAAAAAAAATAATGTTTAATACTACAATGTGTCATGTTTTTATTGGTTAACGAATTTTTTTTAAGAATAGTCACGGCGGGCACCTATTTTAATAACGTTGAAAACGTTAGGTACTTGTTTGACCAAAAAATACTTTACGTAGCTATTTAAAAAAAAGTATAGTTTGAGCACTTATTTGCCACTTAAACTTTATTTTTTAAACAAATTTTTAATATAAATTGATTTTAAGTTAATCAAACAGTTAATAAATACGATAAAAAAATATTGGATTGTCATCTCCTTTTATTATTATTTGATGATTTTTTCGATCTGAATAATCATTAATTTTTTTATTTCTATTTATTGTTTTAAACTTGTGAAAAAAAATTCAATCTTTACAAATATAAATTAAATCTCAATTGAAACTAAAAGTTTAAATTTTTTAATTTATCAGTAATTGTAACTTTTAACTGTATAATTGTAATGAAAACGAATCAGTAATTCAACGATTGTAATATAAGTTTTAAAAGTTTACTGACTAAAATGAAGAGTGCTAAAAGTTAGTGACTAACTGCGTAGTTTACCCTTAAAAATAACGAAAAGAAACGTACTTTATTCTTTCATAAACCCTATTTGCATTTGATTCTCTTTAGCGTAACGCAACATTTCCAGTTGGGAAGACCTCACATGGCTGCTGTCTCAGACTTATCCGACACCCAAAACCAATGGGAATTCAGCTGGTAATTTTCTCGAAATTCAATGAGTTTCATTTGGTTGCTTTTTAAAGTTACAAGCTTTCACTTTTCCATCTGTTTTCTGGGGTTTTAATTTCTGGGTTTTTTTTACACCTATAAGCAGTGATTTGGAGGTTGATTTTGAGTCTGAAGAGAATGCTTCAATTGTCTATGCTGCATTGGGTGTTGATAAAGAGGTAAATTTTGTAACTTTCAATGGTTTTTTGAATTTTTTTTTATGAGAACTATTGTAATTGTTTTGAAAAAAATTTAAATTTGGTTCATGTTGTAATGGCAGTTGCAACCAGATAAAGTGAAGAGGCAAATGTCAATCTCTGAGGGGAAACTTTCAGTGTAACCCACTTGTTACTCTGCCTTCTTTAGTTTGAACACAATGTTTTTTTTTTCTTTGGATATTTGCTTTCAAACTCATCTTTTATGGGAATTGCATGATTTGTATCCTATATGAGTATGTTTACCAGACACATATTTGTATATTGTGTTGGCAAACTATGAAAAAAAGTTTGAGCATACCGAATTTAGACGCGTGCTCGTATCGGACAGTCACTTTGAATCCGAGAAACATGTTGTTACCTTTGTGCTTTGGGGGCACCTTAATCTCGAGTTTTCGGCATTAGAGTTTAGGGTGTGTGAGGAGATGGGAAAGGCTCATCTCTTGTTGCATAGTCCAACGAATGATATCCTAAATGTGGGGGACAAGAAACTTCAATCTTTGTTACTTGGAGGACCATATCCTCATTCTCGTGTCCAATTATGTGTCGGACATTAGTATCTGAAGCAATGTGAAGAATCAGAGCAACATAGGGTGCTGATGTTTTACTTCTTTTTCTGAAATAATTGATTTTGAACGCTTTATTCCTTTTGATGCCATTTTCTAACCACACTTTGTAAATAATTAGGCACTTTGAAGCAGTCGAAGCAAGGTTTCTTCGTGCATCGTTTTCAGCTTTTGTTGATGTACTCACACTCGCCACGAAGACCATCGAAGAACTCGGGCCTGGAATGGTATTGTGATGTCCAATTATTGCAGTCTTGCTAAAAATGCATGGAATTCTGACATTAATGTATTCTTTAGTATTTGCATGTAATTCATCTTTGGATTCTTAAAGATATATGTGGGTTTTTTGTTGGGATGTAAGAAATTCAGCTTCTAGCACATCATCATTTTCTTTAGTATTCACTTTATATAGTTTCGTAGAACCAAAAACGTGCATTTGCAAAACTAAAACATACTCTAAAACAAACAAAGAACCAATGCAGCATCAATGGAAGCTCAAAGCCGAATCGGAAGCCGAACCGTTCAATTTTCCCACTGATTCACCATAAACATGTCCAACCAGAGCTCGTGTATTCAACGAATTCTTTGGACCTTTTAAGTTTTTTCTCCATTTCTGTGTTTCCGTCTTTTGATTTTACGATCATGGAATATATGGCGGATTATTACAGGTCCACTCGAAAACTTGCTCGTATTGAATGGCAGCAGTATCCCAGGTGAAGTCTCTTAGCATACCTCTTCTCATCAATGCTTCCCATGTTGACTTGTGATCTCTGTAGGTCATTATAGCTGTTCTTAACGCCTGCAGTAAGATGAAATTTAGTTCCGATTAAGAAGGTAGACCGTGGAAGTACGAAAAATGGAGATGAAATGCAGGATGAAAGTATTCGGATTCGGCTAAACCCGAATCAACTACAGATAAAATAAATGCATATTCGGTCCTATAAAGTTGGGATGCAAGGCATATGCATAGTATTAACGTACCTCAAGCATACTCTCTTTTGTAAGGGGTGAAAATGTCCATCTGCAGGCACATTTCACAACCATTTTAAGACAAACAAACTACATGCAAAAGAACAGTTTCATCCTTTTATCTATAGAATTCAATTCAATAGGAAAAGGCAAGGGTTGCATACCCTGTGCCTTCGCCGCTACCGTCTCCGGCATACGGACTGAAATTCTCTACCGTGTCCTGAAGAATAAGTTAAGAGGCACGTAATGTAACCTAAATCGAATAAAAACGAACAGCGCGAAATATCATTATTGTTTCTAACTCACTCTAAGTCCTCCTGTGGCATGAACTACTGGTACAGTTCCATATCTCATTGCATACAGTTGATTTAATCCACAAGGTTCATATCTTGAAGGCATCAACAGTATGTCGCAGCTGCTCGTTCCGGGGAAAAACGGTGTGTTAATGGTTATCTCGATTCTTATCTAACATGTCATTACTAAAAAGTTCAATTACCCTGCAGTGATCCGATGAGAAATTGGAATGTTAAATCCGACCCAACCACGGAATTTATCTCTGTAAGTTGTCTCTGCTGCTCTCATCCAGTCTTCATACTGAGGGTCCCCAGAGCCAAGCATTACCTAAAGAAAGTTCAGAAGCTTAGTTCTCCGTTAAGAGTCGAACAATTTGACACCCGGAATCGATAGGCCACGAGATAGCACTCAAACTTATGCATTGAGGTTTCTAAGCAAATGCAAAACTCACTTACAAATTGTACATCATCTTCGAAAAGTTCGGGAATTCCGGAACGAATCAGGTCAATTCCTTTCTGGTAGTCCAATCTCCCAATGAATCCAATCTGTAAATACCAACTTCATGAGAAATGAATGAAAGCATAGTTTTCTCGGTACGAAGGCGATTCTAACAGGAAGTAAAATCTTACCATGGGACATTCCGGCTTAATGGGAAGTCCTAATTCCTTTTGAAGAGCAATCTTGCATTGAGCCTGAAGTTTACAATTGATTAGGACAAGAATTACTCAGAACTTCGAGTTTTTCGATTATGAATGGCTAAGACTAGAAACATGAGAGTAATTACCTTCCCGGAGAGGTCATCAGCAGAATAATGGAATCCGATATGTTCATCTGAAGATGGATCCCATTCCGAAACATCAATGCCGTTCACAATTCCTGATCATCGTCGAATGTTCAAGAATTTTCCGGTTAAACATCCAATTTCATTTGAGACAACAAACATGACGACACGGGATAACATCCGAACACCCCACACATGATCAATGCATGCATTTTCCTTACGGACAAAGCTAAGACCTGGATAAGGGTCATACTAAGCGTCGTACCAATCGGAAATGGGGTGTCACACGCGAAACTTAACCTTCACTACATTTGTACCTGCATCGGCCTAAAAGCTTCTGGATTTGTGCACCAGATGACATGATGGACACATTCTATATACAAAGTTGAGAACACTTACCGTTCAGAACAATCCTTCGACTACTCAATAGCTCGTTTAAACCATATCCGCCTTCAACCGTTGTTATTTCCCATGCATAGCCCTGCAAGTAACAAATATGTAAACTAAAGTCATCATTCAAGATTACTAAAATTGCAGGCTTTAATTTGAACTTATTAAGTACACAGATTGTACTTCTCAACTGCAACTCGTTGCAATCTATCGGAGCAGAGCAGACATGCAGTGACATTTCGGTTCGGTTTAACATTATACATTATTGGAATCATCAGACGAAGTTTGAATGATAACTAACATTCAAGCATTGTGTAAAACAAATCACCTTGCTAACCGTAAGTATCCGATCCGCTGTCACGATCGCACCTTTTAAAACATTGACTGCTTCCCCTGGGTCAAGAGCATGCGTCCGTGCCCATGTAGGAAACACCCATTCCATCGCCCCATACCACTCCGAAGGCAATCCCAAGTTCATATAGGTTGATGCAGGTTCCACTCCCTTGCACATCGAAAACAATATGTTTACAATCATTGTTGCAGAAACTCACTTGCACAGTTCGATTCTAAACCGGTCTCGATGTACCAGAAAATCCGAGAATCAAGAACAAAGCATATTGAATATGACAAAAGCATCTACCTGATGTCCAAGGTTATGAATTACAAGGATACTCCGAGCATCCTTATACGTTCCGTATGGACGGTATTTGGAAGCCAAAAGCCTGAAAATTTAACATGGGAACCAGCAATGAAAAGATGATACAATGTAGGAAAACTAATTGGTAAATCCGACACAACGGTGGACCGATGAAAAACGGAAAACAAATGAAATTATAAGCATGTGACATCTTACACCGGAACTAGACCGGCATGCCAGTCATTGGCAATGAAGAGACACTTCCCCCCATAGGTATACCCTCCCAGTGGAAGCACCAAGGGAGCTTCACATGCTGCATGGCAAAGCAAAGTAAACCGAAACTGTAAAGCCAAAAACACGAAAGAGACGGTCACTTAATGTATCGGAAACGGAATATTGATTTCGTGTTCAAGCAAACAACAAGCGGAGAAAACAGAAGTATACCTGGTTATCACCAAAAGCGCCATGAATATCACCATAGGGATTTCCAGGCCTATGGTATGAAGGATGGTCCACAAATACCTTGCAATACAAGGAAACCACTAATACAAAGACCCTAACATACTTTAACCAAGTAAATTGCAACAAAGAAGGTGCATAAGGGAGATTCTTACCCAATCAACACCCTTCTTATACTCATGGAAGAATGCAACCTCTTGCTCCCCTCCGAAGCAATGTATCGTAATGCGCCGATCAAGATCGACAGCGCTGGCGAAGTTTTTGTCAGCAGACGTACCATTGAGGTATCTAGGAGAGACAACCATGACACGATGTCCCCGGCCAGCCAGCACCACGGGCAAAGAACCACAGACATCTCCTAATCCACCGGTCTTCGAATACGGTGCCGCTTCTGCAGTAACGAATACGATGTTGTAGGTTACTCTGGTTTGGATTTTCTCTTCTTCAATTCCCTCATCTTCGTGTTTAGGCTCGGCTACAACCTTATCTTGATGAGAGTCAATGGCAACTTCACCTATACAAGTTAATATACTGAGTTAACCCATTGAAGTTCTTTTAATCATTGTTCTACTGTTGAAGATACTAACCATTAGGGATGGGCACGGGTCGGGTCGGGCCGGGTTTTTGGCCCACCCGAACCCGACCCGAAAATGTTAACCCTAAACCCTAACCCAACTCGTCCATATCTTTTAAAAAACTCGACCAGAAAATAAATATCTTAAACTCGACTCCAACCCGACCCGACCTATATATAAAAAAATCAATTTTTGGGACTTAATTGTAAAAAATAATTTGAATACTTAATTGTAAAAAACAATAAATTTAAGGACTAAATTGTAAATAAAAAATTAATTTTAAGGACCTAATTATAAAATTTATATAAAAGGGGGCATTATTACAAATATTCCTAAAAATTATGGAAAAATTACACTATTAGTTCTGGGTCGGATTTTTTTCACCCTAAACCCAAACCCAACCCGACCTCACCATCTACAAAAACCCAACTCAAACTCGATTTTTTCACAAAAACCCGACTCAATCAAGCCGGGTCGGGTTGAAACCCGTCGGGCCCGGGTGAAATGCCCATCCCTACTAACCATAGAATTATATATATATATAATAAAAATTATATATATAACTCATCAATAAAATAAGAATCAAATGCTTCACTCATCTCTGTTTTGATACATTAATTAATTAAAAATATTGTATGGACAAAGTGGTCAACTTGTAAAAAGGAAAAAACTGCGATCTTCATCCTAAATTGATCTCTAAACATCCTCAAATTATGACTCACCTACTAAATTATCAGTTTACGTTAATCGTGTCTCATGTTAATAAAATTATTATAAAACTGCAATGTAAACATTGACGTGTATTTTGTATTAACATGTTGCGACATAAACGATAATCGAGGATGAAATAAAAATACCAGAAGGTGGAATCAAATGCAAAGTAACAACAGAGCCTGAGCCATCCCTGTCTATCCCCAGCATAACATCTTGCTTTTCCATTTCTTCTCCTTCTTCTCCCTCAACAGCATCGGGATTGGAATTAGAGCCGTCGGCAAATCCGTCGAACTCGCCTCCATTTCTTGTCATATCCGATCTCACGACCGTCAACCTCCCATTTCGAAAACTCTTTCTCAACCGATGACCGGAATGAAGGAAACTCAGTCGCTTACTCGGCCTAAAACTGCAAACTTTAGTAGATATGTTGGCAGATAATTTGTAAGATGTGATATAGGTTAATTGCAGAGACTCCATTGACAAACAAAGAATTCAAAAAAAAAAGGAAAACAGAGGAAGAGGGAATAATAGTGGATTGCACGGAAGGAATTTAAGAAAGTATAGAAGCAACAAAATGAAAATGAGAAGCCATTTGTTAGTACCTTAATATAAATATAGACAAACAACTAGGAAAAGAAAAAAATAATAACAGTAAATAACACATTACTTTGATGTTTCTTTGAATTTCTAAAGCAAGAAAGCGGACAATCTGGATGCCATGTTGGGAAGCTTTTGCTAAAGTTGATGATTTCTTTCCTGTGGAAACTGTGAAGACGACGACTCGAAAGGTCAGATTACGACCAAACATTTTTTTTTTGAATAAATTTGGTTTTTAACTTTTTATTCATCAATTTAGTTAAATTCCTTAAATTATATCAATGTTGTTTATTCATGGATAAAATTATCATTAGTTGTTATAGTGTTTATATAGTGTTTATATAAGTGATCAACAGTACTAACATTAATTCATGGATAAAATTAAGATATTAAGAAATTATTAAAACTTTAGATGTTAAAAATACAAAAGAAAATATTCAAATATAAAAAATAAAAATAATATTGAAATTTTCGAGAGAGAGAGTAAAAAAGTTAAAAATAAAAATATAAGAATGTATACAATGATAATATAAATTATTAAAAATTAAAAATATGTAAAAAGTATTAAAAATTATTGTGATCTCAACATGGTACTTTGATTAAATTAGAACAATCTTGTGTTAATTTTTTTTTTAAAAAATCTCATTATTAGAAAGAAAATATAATATAGGAGCCAATAGAATAACCTGTAAGAACATGACACGCATAATCGAAACAAACATGGGCGACGGAGGCCCAAAACAAAAACTCACAGAAAGGAGGAAAAACACAATAATATCAATAAAAAAAATCGGGCAGCCACCGCACGCCAAGCTGTTGACATAGCCGATTTTGGGGGCATAGAAGTCTGATTCGGAAGAGCTTCTTAATCGGAGATAACTTCGTGAACTCACATGTTTATAATCTACATTACTAGAAGACCACCAAAGCAAACACATGCCGAAACAACAGATCTCGTAAAATTATCGCACATGGTTTTAAACTAAAACAGACGAAATTTCCTTATCCTTGTATCAATTAATTCAAATCTTAGATGATAATGACATATTTTAAATATACAAAAAATAAAGTATATTAATAGTCACTAAATTTTCAGATCATTTTTACTTTAACTGTAAATTTTTAAAATTTATATTATGATCATTAAATTTTTAATTTATTTTTATTATAGTTACAACCTTTAAAGGATATTGATGTGAAACGTTAAAGCATTCTTTTAAAAAATTATAATCTTTCAAGTTGACTACTATCAGACTATTTAATTTTTTGATGTACTTCGTCGGCCAATTCTAACAGTGTGAAAATTTTGTTTGACCAAAAAATTAATATAGTTTTATGTTCAATTTGTAAAATTTAAATAGCAAATATATTATTCTGTAATAATTAAATAGTTTAAACATCTACAAATTTTGATAATTATTTTATAACAATTAATATACTACTTAATTGTTCAATTATCCTATTATTAAAATTGTCAACATTATCTGACATTCAATGAGCATTTTATAACAAAATTTAAAAATTAACATTTATTTTGATTGTTTTAGTGAACATTTGCTGAACTATACCTAAAATTTTATAAGAGTATAAAATTGGGAGGTGTAGCAAAATCATTATTTAGCATTTGAATAATAAAACAGTGAAAAAGGGAAACCAACCAAGAAAATAATTGCTTGTAGAGTGGATAAAACTCGATTAAAAAATAGAATTATTTGACTTGGCTCGAGGTGAAAAAAATCGACTCATTTTGACTTGACTCGTAATTTCATAAATTCGACCCGACTCGGAAAAATTTCAAATAAAATTTGAGTTATGAAATAGAAATTCGAATAATTCGAAATTTTTATTAATTAGTTGATCAATTTTCAAGTTCGAGTCGATTCTATCAATTATGTCTAATATGTTATGTATATCACATGTAAAAATATGAAGAAATATATATGTATATTATATATACATATAGAAAGCCGTTGAAATTGGAATCAATATGTACAACGTCTAACCCTAAATATATGCATATAGAAATATATACATGCACCACTACGTATATGCAGATAGAAGTATATATATGAAGAAATATATATGTACAATTAAATTTGTAGAAAAACTCGACTCAATTCGACTCGACTCGGTTCAAAAAATTTCAAATAAAGCTTGAATCGTAAAATAATACTTGTAAACTCAAATAATTTACATTTTTTTATTCGACTGGAACAGCAGCCTAATTGCTTGAGAAGAGAGGAAAGAGGCAGTTTGGTTACGGGGAGTCCATTTTTTTCTTTCCCAAATTCATTTTCTCCTTCTTCCTCATCCAATTCATATTTGAAGAAGCAAAAAACAGAGATGGCAAGATAGGTAGGAAAATGAAGAGAATTTCGAGAGAAGAAGAAAAAATCAGCCAAAAACGGGGCTTTATATCGTAAATTCCCTTTGAATTTCTGGGTTTTGATTCAAATAAATAACAGAATCTCAGATTTGGGGGGGTGGTTTCCGTCTCGTTGTATGAATGGAGTTTGATAATATAGAGTGTGTGTCGTCCTCAGATGGATTGAATGAGGATGAGATCCATCACCATAATCCTCATCATGGTCGCCATCAATTCTCATCGCCAAAGCCTCACAATGGCACCAACAACGCCAACAACAGCAATGTCGTGGGTGCTACGGGGATCACTCCGGCTACCAGCGTCCATGAATTGTTAGAATGCCCTGTTTGTACCAATTCTATGTACCCACCAATCCACCAGGTCTTCTATTTTTTCAATTTAATTGTGTATTTTTGTATTGCAATCTCGGGTTTTCTTTTGTTAATTCTACTATTTTGTTGGTTGATGGATTCGAATAGATTTGCTTTGCATTTAAATGGGATTTTAATTGGATTTAGGTTCAGAAATTTTAAACCCCCTTTGTTCGATTTATGGTTACTTTTCAAATTTAGCTTGAATTTCTGGATTCTTTTAGCATATGGCTTTATGAAGGCTGTTTCAGAAATTAGGGTTCTTCATTTTTTGAACGTTTGTTATCAAATAAGATTGAAATGAACTTTGTATTGATGCGTAGAACTGGATCTAGCGAACATCGGATTGATCTTGTGCTTAATACATAGTTAATTTGGTGGAAGCAGTGAGTCTTTGTGTTTATATTAACTGTGAGAAAAACCTTGTTAGATTTCATGTTTGAGTTCAACCGTGGTGATTCCTTGATAATTGACAATATAGTAATCCGATTCCTAATGCGCTCGAACTCGATTCAAGTTTCCTAGGAAAAATCTCTGGGATGGTTTGAGTTTCCCCCCCGAAAACTTCATTAAAATAGACAAGAAAAACTGCAAGTTGCACTTCCACTCTAAAGGTGTGAATGCTTACTTTTCAAGTTGAGAGTTTTTTCCTACTAATTAGAAATGTTTTGGATTGGTAGAGGATGTTTTTTCTTTGTAAATATTTTATTTGAAGTTTTGCTTGTTAATTGTTGCTCTCTAGCAAAGATAAGAGATGATATAGACCGGGAATCCGGGATAACTTGAGATTTTCTGTTTTTGCTTTATTTTATGCAAGAGAATGTTGTAATGGTATGGAACTCGGAGATCATTAGATTTTTGTTTGATTATACAGTGTGGATAGATGAAGGATATTTGTAAATAATGGACGATAAATTGCTTATTTAACACAACGGCTTTTTTGCAGTGCCAAAACGGACATACACTTTGTTCTACCTGCAAAGTAAGAGTACACAACCAGTGCCCCACTTGTAGATCGGAACTGGGTGATATTCGATGTTTAGCATTGGAGAAAGTGGCTGAGTCCCTTGAATTGCCTTGCAAATACTGCAGTCTGGGATGCCCTGAAATATTTCCCTATTACAGCAAACTCAAACACGAGGCAATTTGCAATTTCAGACCATACAATTGCCCTTATGCCGGATCAGAGTGTTCGGTTGTTGGGGATATTCCCTTCCTGGTTGCCCATCTGAGAGATGATCACAAGGTGGACATGCACACGGGAAGCACATTTAACCATCGTTATGTGAAGTCCAACCCTCGAGAAGTTGAAAATGCTACTTGGATGCTAACAGTAAGTTTTTATAGTATCTTCCAAATAGGCCTATTATGTTCTAAAACAATAGTTAAAAACACCCTCGTGCCATCTTTTGATGAGTTATTTATTGGATGCTCAGATACAGTCAAGCATATTGCAAGTAGCTTAATAAAAGCTGCAATAATCTTCGTAATACGAGTCCTAATCTGCTGGCTTATCTGCACTTTGTTAGGTCTTCCATTCCTTTGGTCAATATTTCTGCCTTCATTTTGAAGCCTTCCAGCTTGGTATGGCCCCGGTCTACATGGCATTTCTCCGTTTCATGGGCGACGAAACCGAGGCTAGGAACTATAGCTACAGCCTTGAGGTTGGAGCAAATGGCCGGAAACTTACATGGGAAGGTACCCCACGAAGCATCCGTGATAGTCACCGAAAAGTGAGGGACAGCCATGATGGTTTGATTATCCAACGGAACATGGCACTTTTCTTCTCTGGTGGAGATAGGAAGGAGCTAAAGCTGAGGGTTACTGGAAGGGTATGGAAGGAACAACAAAATCCCGACTCCGGTCCATGCATACAAAACTTTAGTTGAATTGGTTTTCGACAACTTCTCGTTTTGTTTGAACATTTCCGGTCGTGTGTTCCACCTCTGCCAACCCCTTCTGGCATGTTGAATGGATGGGAAAGTTTTCGGCGTCTATTGAAATGTGTAATAGACATGATTTGTTTCCATAACCTTCCGTTTGAAGTCTTTGAGCATGATAATTAACTGATACTCTAAGTTATTATTTTCTTATCAAAAGACATGTTTAATAGAATGTACAGTATATCTGATTATATATTTGAAGATCGTATCTTTTATCCGATGTGTATCGTCTACTGTTATATGCATTCTGTACCATTTTGCATATCAATCATTAGTATTTGGTTCAGGTAATGTAAAATTCTCAGAGTTGATACTGTTTAGGAATGTATGAATAATCTTATTACCTGTTTTTTCTTAGGTAATGTTATGTTTCCATTGGAATGTAAATTTTCGGATAATTTTATCCTACAAGCCTATTGTTTTTGTCAAATTAATCCGTTAAAACAAATAAAATAGGGTAATGTTCACGAATAGTCCCTTTCGTTTGGTGTTTGTTCTAGTTTGGTCACCAGATTTCAAAACAGCCTATTGTGGTCCCTTACGTTAATAATGTGTTTTATTTTAGTCACTCTTCCGTCATTCTCCGTTAAAGGAGTAACGGACGGCTGACATGGAATTTTAAAAATTAAAAAATTCCACGTGTATAATACACGTGTATTATATTTATACACATGGCCATCCCCTCTCTTTCCCTCCGCTTCTCCATTCTTCTTTCCCTTTCTTTCGCCGCCTCTTCATCTCCCCCCTTCTTCTTCTCCAATCTCCAATCACCACCATCAATCCCCAAAGCTACGCCGTCCGATTTGCTCTCGTTTAACCCTTTAGTCGCCGGTGAACTCCGAGCAGCCGAAAAGCTCATCGAGTCACCGGCGACCAAAGGGTTAAACGAGAGCAAATCGGACGGCGTAGCTTTGGGGATTGATGGTGGTGATTGGAGATTGGAGAAGAAGAAGGGGGGAGATGAAGAGGCGGCGAAAGAAAGGGAAAGAAGAATGGAGAAGCGGAGGGAAAGAGAGGGGATGGCCATGTGTATAAATATAATACACGTGTATTATACACGTGGAATTTTTTAATTTTTAAAATTCCATGTCAGCCGTCCGTTACTCCTTTAACGGAGAATGGCGGAAGAGTGACTAAAATAAAACACATTATTAACGTAAGGGACCACAATACGCTGTTTTGAAATCTGGTGACCAAACTAGAACAAACACCAAACGAAAGGGACTATTCGTGAACATTACCCAATAAAATACTAAATAAAAAGTGGGTAAATTACAATAGTAGTCACCGAACTGTTGTTTTTTTCCTAGTTTGGTCATCGAATTATTTTTTTGATGAAACTGTCACAGACGTTTTTTTTCCTTCTATTTTGGTCATTAACTATTAAGTTTTAACGTGACATTGGATGATATAATAACAATTTTAGTCTCAAAACATGTACATTTCATCAACTTGATCCTCATTTTTTAGAGTTAAACACGAGTTCTGACTTTTTTTAATTTGATCCTCACTTTCACTTCCCTTGAAAACAACCATCTTCTTTACTTAAAAACTATATCGTCGCCGTCCACTTTTACTGTCGGCTTTTCAAGTGAGATCCTTCGATCATCTTTCATACAAAAATATGTTGGGATGGAGCAAAATAGTGGTTTGGATTCCCGACCATCATCACAAGAACATCAACAAAATTCTGAACAACAACTGCAATCATAACTATCGTGATTGATGATGCAGTATCCGGTGACAATCATAACTAATACAATATATTAATAAAATAGTGACACATACTAATATTCAGGGATGAAGCTAAAATTTGGGGTTGGGAGAAAAATATAATGGGACAAATTCATAAATAGTTTAATTTTTTTAAAAATAAATTATATAGAAGGACAAATGTGTAAAAAAAAAATTGGGGTGGAGGCAATTACCCTTCCCCACCCCTATGTAGTTCCGTCACTGCTAATATTTTACTGAATTATATTAATTTATTAAAGGGAATGACATGTGAGTGTGTGAGTGTATTAATTATTAATGATTTAACGACACAATGATCAAAATGATTTTTTATTTTATTTTGACTAAAGTGCTAGCACCCTAAAAGCTGGTAACCATTAGTGTAATTTACCCAATTAAGTCAAGATAATCTCATTGGGAAATTTAATATTAGTGGGTAATCTTACCTTATTCGAACCATCATTGGCCCAACGCCTCCCTATTAAGTATATAATCCCTAAGGAGACTCTTCAACAGCTGATAAAAAAAATCTCAACTCACCTGAGTCAAATCATGGCAATAATCTCCGAGTTCCAAGAAGAGGAGGCGAAACCCTCGACTTCTTCATTGCCGTCGCCGCCGAAAGCGGTGCCGTTTAACGCGATCTTGGATCCGTCGGATCCAGTTGGGTTCTTGGACAAGGTTTTCGATTTTCTGGCCAAAGAAAGTGATTTTATTAGGAAAGAGAATGTTGATAAGGAGGTTGCGGCAATTGTGAGAGCTGCGAAGGAGAAGAGCAAGAAGGTTGAAGATGTGGCTCCGAAGGTGGAGATAAAAAAGGAGGAAGTGAAGAAAGAGAAGGAGATCAAAGAAGAAGTGAAGAGGGAGCCAATGGAGGTCGATAAAAAGGAAGAAGAGAGTAGCTCTGGTTTGAAAGGTTCGAATTTCTTTTAATTTGCTTATTATTATTTACATCTTTTACATGCAAGGCTAACACATTGATGGCAGAAAAAAGGGGAAATTCGAGTCTTTGTTTAAAAATGTAATAATCTTAGGTCTGCATTTCTAAATGTTTGATTCTTTGTGTTTTGAACTTTAGATGACGAAAAGGGTTAAAAGGATTCCGATAGTAATTACTTACTAGGTTATTTAGGGTTTTGATTGTGTTTATAGCACTATTTGTTTGTTTGGAATGAAGCTGAAAACAACACCATGCTGCTTCTTTTTACTGTGCCGAAACTCGGGCAGAGGCTCTTGTATGTCGGTATGGAAAGGAACCCTATTTTAAGCAAGCTCGAGCAAGTTTCAAGAGTTGAGTCGCATAATCAAAGCTTGAGCTATGTGTTGTTTATGGATTTGACTCAAGCTCGATTACACCCCTTTAATGTAATGCTGGTCCTCTATCCTCTTGTCTCGCTATTTGTGTCAATGGTGTCCGACACGAGTTAATGTTTTTCACTAAAAATGTGAATGTCTTTTACTAAAAATTGGCCTTTTTGAATCTCTATTTTGTTATCTAAAGTGGACATGGATACATGTTGGATAGGATTCTTTTGTCCGGTACTCCGGTATGTATTTTTTTTTGTTGAAGCAGGGAGGTTTGATTGCATAAGCTTAATGATAGTCTTGGTGTAAGTTGGTTTGATTCCCTTGGTCCGGAGCTTGAATTCACCTGAAACTTCTTGACATTTTCTTAGAAACATGGTAGTGAAAGATTTTAGGTAGCAACAAGTTTAGAAATTGAGGGAGCTCAGAAATAGATATTCAATCAGTCACTGAACTAATGTCGAACTTCCCATAAATTCTTCTAGTATTGGATGTTGTTGATGGTGCTAGATTTCACAAAATGCTTTTTTATGTTGATTTGCACGGTGTTCTCTCTCTCTCTCTCTCTCTCCCCTTTTTGTTCGTTTTAATTTAAATGTGCATTCTCACAATTGGGGCTGATGGTACTTGGTAGGTGTAAATGGTATGATTTTATTACACATGGTTATGCTTGTTACTTCCATAGTTTGGTATTCTTAGAGGGGCTTCTTTATTTCTTTTGGTTGTATGGGTGTCTTCTTTTTATTGGTTAATGGATGAGAATAGTTTATAATTAAGTTGGGGTTAACATATGTTCAAGTTTTGCTTTGGAGATTTTGAATTTGGGATTCTTAGAGAGGCATGTGAAAATGACACTCAAAGACTAGTTAAGTTGCTCACTGTATTATTTACACTTTTCTAAATGTTTGGACAGTTCCAAACAAAGGCAATGGGCTTGATCTGGAGAAATACTCTTGGACACAGACCCTGCAAGAGGTCACTGTTAATGTTCCAGTTCCCAGTGGAACAAAATCAAGATTTGTTGTTTGTGAGATAAAGAAGAATCGTCTCAAAGTTGGACTCAAGGGCCAGCCTCCTATTATTGATGTAAGTACATGTGCTTTTTGAGCAAATCTTGATTGGTTTACATCAGAGTCACAAACTTCTTTTGATTTTCAGGGGGAGCTTTTCCAAGCTGTCAAACCCGATGATTGTTACTGGAGCATAGGTATGTTATCTCAAAGAAAATATGAGTTTTGTATTGCAAAATGCAAGCTGAACTTTGCCTTCTACTTTTCTTTTCCCCCTTCGGATGGAGTTTACAAGTTTGCAATTACTAGTTCTGCAAGTATTTCAACAATATATGTTTTCAGACTCGGTTGGGGGTGTTGGATTTGATTATGTGTATCTGATATGAGTATATTCAATTTTTCCATATATTCTAGGCATCTTTGGATGGTCTTATATCCATATCCATGTCTGAAATATGTCCTACACAGGTATTAGACATAGGTACTTCAAAAAAAATGAGTAGTAGGAGCAACATATATTTAAATTCCAACCTAGTAAATCTTGACTTGTACATGAAATCAATTTAGTAAATGTGCATATATTTAA
Organism: Hibiscus tridactylites; assembly: GCA_958450335.1. Taxonomy (NCBI): domain Eukaryota; kingdom Viridiplantae; phylum Streptophyta; class Magnoliopsida; order Malvales; family Malvaceae; genus Hibiscus; species Hibiscus tridactylites. Next base: position 69,519,945 of record OY288289.1, on the reverse strand, counting down.
ACTTTACTGCATTGCTTTTGTAAATGTGCATATTTCTTCTTCTTTTCTTAATCTTTATGTAATATCTTGGCATTGTTGATCAATTAGTTATACCTGACTTTATCATTATTATTAGAATTTCCATATAATCTCATTGTGATCTTGAAATTCCAATTAAGACAATACTTTTTGTGGAAATGAGCTGACAATACCTCGTTAAATTCTGCAATGTTCTCTTTAATCGGTGTTCTAAAAATTTTCCCGCACTTGTAGAGGATAGTTGTGCACTGTCAGTCCTTTTGACCAAGCACAACCAAATGGACTGGTGGAAATCATTGGTAAAAGGAGATCCTGAAATTGACACTCAAAAAGTTGAACCAGAGAACAGCAAGCTTTCTGACTTGGATCCCGAAACACGACAAACTGTAGAGAAGATGATGGTAATTGGTTCTTTCTTTTCTATTATATTTTGCTTTCCGGTGGTTTTGATCTGCCAAACGAGCTCTGTCCGGGAACTTGTCAAATTGCCTAGTTTTTTTTTTTTGTGTTTTTGTTTTTATTTCCAATTGTAGTTTTACTTTAGGCATGGTGTTTACATTTTAGACTTTGTAAACTTTGGATCCATCATAAACCATAGTTGGTACTCGTCACAAATCGTGCTCTTTGTTGCAGTTTGACCAAAGACAGAAAGCCATGGGCCTTCCAACCAGTGATGAGCTTCAAAAGCAGGATATTCTAAAGAAATTCATGTCGGAGGTAACTATTCTCTTCCGAAACTAGTTCGTCCAACCGACTTTATATGGAGCTTTAGCTGATAAAATTTGCTCAATTTTTTTGTTGGTATTTTTGCAGCATCCTGAGATGGATTTTTCAAATGCAAAGCTCATGTAAAACGTGGGAGTGGATCTCAGTTTTTGGGTGCAAAAGTAGAAATGATGAAACATTGTTCATAGTAGTGCTTTTGAGATATCAGTTTTTTTTTGTTAAGACATGAATTTAGAGTTATGCAAGAGTATATGGGTTCATGTCTGAATGTGGATGTTTGCATTCTACAACAATCAGCCAAGTTGAAGTAGGAAAATACATTTGATATATCATCGTGGACTAGTTCAAATCAAAATTCCAAACTTTGGTTCTAATCAGTTTGGTTTCTGTTATTCCTATATTAATTTTGGATTAGATTTTGACCAGGTAATTTTATTTTATGCCTTTCTTTGGCATTATTATTTCAAAGTCCTGCTTATAAATTCTTTTTAAAAAAAAAGAGTTTTTCAAGTAAATAAAAACAAGAAAACTTTGATACGAAACCTGTGTGCACATATTTGTCAAATTTAGGGATTGAGAATGTAAGATTAGATTCGAAGGTTAACTTAACAATATTACTTCAAGTTGAATAGTTTTATAAAATCTTCATAAAGCATAAGACCCTTATCATCATGTAAATTTACAAAGGTTGAAGCAGTTCCTTGAAATTGAATGCCACTAGTTTAGTTTAGCTAGAAATTGCGACAATGTCTTATGTAAACTATTCCAACCTCTATCCCTCTGGGTTGCCACAAAGCACCAATCATAAATGACCAGGGAAAACATCAATATTGTAATGAAAATCTGCACCATGTCCAAAGGCATGGTGATCGCGGAACACTCGGCTTCTCAACAAAAGCATCTTTAAATCAGTCCCTGCCGCTGCAAATCAGTATACGTCTTCTTGTTATAGATGTTACCCTCTCTATCTTCGTATTCTTCTTCAAGGTCAGGGCGCCACTTGTTCACTCCTTGCCGTTCTCGTATCTTCTCCCATAGTTCTTGTGCTTCCTGCAAATTTTGAATTTTATGCTAACAGATAAAAAGACCATTGAACTTTAACACTGTATTTTGATAGACCCGTATGCTTTTTATTATACCCAAATGAGCACTTACAATTTAATTTGCACCCTAATAAGCCCTAATATTTAACTTGTATCCTTTAATTCATACCTAAATAAACTCTTAACATTAAATTTGAAAAAAGAGTTTGTTCAAGTAAGATTTGTCTACTTAAAGAAATATAAATTGTTGCACGATATCTGAGAAGAAAATATCAGATACCTGAATATTGGTGATTTCATTGAAGTTCTTGGTGTTAGGAATACCAAGGCACCGCATGCCATGCTGATGCCGCCATTCTTTGAAATGCCTCTCGAAAGCCCGTCGGCCCCAGTAGCTGTAGTTCCCACAAATCTCACACTTAAACTCCTGAAGAACAGAAAAGAAATAGGGATAGAGCTATATGAGGTCCTGTGGCTTGGAGATAAATAGTGAAGAAAAATTCAAAAGTCCTTGTGCAGAGCAGACACTCCATCCTTCCCCCAAGAGGTGTAAATGTAATTGAGCCAAGCTGACCTCAAGCTATTTGATTCAAAAATTAAATTACTTGAGCTCACTCAATTAGGCTCGATTATCTAGTAAACAATAAGATTAATTCTCACGCTTAATTTCAAACTAGCAGTGCATGCAGAAATTCACATCATGTGTAGGATTAGTAGGAGAAATTACCTGACCAAGACCATGAAGCTTGTAAAGCCAATAAGGTATAGGCTTCCCATCCCACCCCATTGGCAATTTAAGAGGATTATAGATCTGTTGATCTTCATCATCACTTTCAGTGTCAACTTGCGTCTCTTCCTGTTAGAAAACAACAATTTATGTCAGAAAACCACAACAGACAGAATTTAAAGATACCTACTATGTTTGAGAAAAAAGTTTCAGCTTTTATTTACTATTTTTATTTATTTATAACACAGGGACTGAACTGAAAAGGCGCTGATTAACAGCAACAGTTGTCCAAATGTTAGCACCTTATGATGAAAAAAAAGTCCAATCAAAAGATAAAACGCATATTCAGTGAACAATCAGTCATCACTTAAATATAGTCATAGGAATTAGGAATTTTGCAAAATTCCTAATTCTTCCCATTTAAAATGTGTCCTTCAGATTATGTGAAAAACACAAAAACTTTTACTCAGTTACACCCGAAATTGAGGGCTGTAGACCTGAAACAGGGTTGACGACACCAAGTGGATTGGTACATACAGCCCCCCACATTCAAAATTCTACCTACAGCCATCCTTACAAGGTGTTGAGGGATGGCGTTGCATGAATTATAATTGTACCGTCAAAAAATAAGCAATGATATTTTTTTTCTAGTATAGAAACACTTGCATGGATATACCGTAAGAGATTTAACTTACCTCCTCACGTTCTTGTTCCATTTCCTCATAAGTCAACGCTTGCTTCTTTACCACATTTTCTTTTGTATGTTCAATTGTCTGCAAAAGATAACAGAAATGTTAGTTAAATGCCATACAGTATAATTTCTATCTCAGGACTAAAAAAAACAGCAAAATGTACATTTGTAAAGGCTTTCTCTCATATTTCACATTCCTACCAAATAAAGTTAAGGGGAAAATGGGCAACAAACTAACCTTACTCAGTAAATCACAGAGTTTCTTCATCTTGGCCTCCATCAATGCAACATGTTTCAGACTGTTAATGTCTTGTGAAACTGCACTGGACCCATTTTGTCGGGGTCCATGTGAGCCTTTTGCAAAATGTTTCTTGTCCAGTTTTTCCAAAGGTGTGAGCTGTGAAAAGTACATAGACATTGAATATAAATATTTTTATTTATTTGATATAATATTATTATTACCAGAAAAACACAATTCCATTACATCAGTCTATATTTATTCCATCAACATTTCACAACATGACAACCTAGTATTGAATTATTTCATATCCGTCCAAGATTTCACCACTGCTTTTCCTTTATTATCCTCTAAGTTCAAGCTTTGAGCCTGAAACCTATTTCCCTTATACACGATCCCCAATAATAAATTCCTAATTCCTTTCAGCAAATTCTAGCAAGAGAGTGTGATACGCAGATTTCTCAAAATCTATTTTAAATTTCAAAAATAATGGTACAATCCCAGTCGGCATCCTAAATCTAATCACGAATACCGCATGTGCAACACCGAAAGTGAGAGAAAGAGCTATTAGCCTTGGTTACTCAGACTCAGGTGTGAGCGCCGAACACATACAAGTTGTTTGACACAAGTATGTTGAATTTATAGAACCATGTTCTTGGAAGGTAGAATCCCCAAATACATGCCTAAGATAGCATTAGACATGTGTATAATTTTCAAGTAAAATGAAAGGGCCGGAGCACATATTACCTTGGTGAGGAAAAGCCTCTCCGCACGCTGCTGGACAGTACCACCAGTTTTTAGTCCTAATGCTGTCAATGCCTGTGAGGATAAATAGACAATTCCCTTATCATCAACCAAAAAGGAAACCAAATATGAGGTAATTCAATTTTAAATTTTAAGCTGCTGGCAAAGTAATTTAAGTTCATATCAAATAATTGCCTAGAAAACTCAAACAATGATGTCTTTGGGTTCTGGCAAAGTGACAAAGCTTGACATGTAATTGAGATGTATCTTAAAAGTTAAAACCCAAATTACAGCAATTGGAACAGAAGAAAACTACTCCGGGGTTGCATTTTCATCCCCACGATTTATATAAAATGAATTCCAAATCTAAACTTTCAAAATTATGTTTCCAAACATTGCGCAATTGAAAACATCAAACCACAGGCCACAGTATAAGAATTTACAACCTTGCCCGTGTATTCGTTTTCATTCTCAAGTTAACTAATTAAATTTTAACTAACCAGCAAGATAAGAAGTTTACAGTGACAAGGTCAGAGAATAGAAAAGCAACATGTTTCTAATCTTCATATTTCACTCTTTAATATGACTTGGCCATGCAGTTGCCTAAATAATAATTGAAAAAAGGGAGGAAAACACATTTCTAAGCACTTAACTGCAGAGATTGGAGTCACTATAACAAAGGTTGGTTAGTAATTTTGACATAATCAAAGAGTACCAAAATTACCTCCTTTAACTTTTCTGGGCCCACTTCCATAAGCTCTTCAACTGCGCCGTAATAATCAAGATCAATAACGGTATTCTGGGCAGGATCATCTTCGTTTTCTCGACCTTGCTTCTCCCATCCTTGTACCTGGCCATTAGCCCATTGCTCCTCGAACTCAGCCTCAACCTATCATGAACCACCATAAAAGTATTTTAATTTATCAGAACATTGTACGTTTGTACTTCCAAAAAGAAGTTCTGTCTTATATTTATATCATCTCAAGGCAGACTCGTCACAAGTGACAAGTATTTTTTAGTTCTTTTCTTTCTAAAAAATCTATAAACATGTTACAAATAGGGTTCAAGTTTAGCATCATAGCATCCTCAAGGTTAAGAGTCTCTTATGGGATAAAAATATTCAAGTAACTATTAAGTAAATAATGGGAACCTTAGAAAAGATTCTGTCGATATCTTGCAGCGGTTCAGTCCTCTGAAAGAAGTAAATTAGATACTCAAGCAAATTCTCCATGTATTCCCTGTATTGCCTACAGATAGCAATATTTGTAAATACAGTATAAGAAGCATGCTAAACAGGTAGAAAAGCAGAAAGCAATTAAACAGTGGGCAAATCACCTTATTTTAATTTAAAAAAGAATTGAGGAAATTTCACCTTGTTGACTTCAATGTCCGAGGGATGTTGTGCGGCTGTGAAAAGACATCAAGGTAAGCCGAGTATTCAATTTTGGCTCCAAATTTAGAATTAATGTACTGATTGAACAATTCGTGCAGGTCCAAGTACCGGCCATAGGCTTCCTGAAAATGGATTGCTAACAAGTAAGACCATATGAAAAAAAGAAAAAATAACATAAAAATAAGAAATTACTGTAACAAAATGTGCTTTTAATTATATGCAAATGCAGGGGGAGACCTCGCCACTGAACTCGATGACCGGTTCTTCCTTAAGTAAAGCCTCATACTCTTCATTAGCATCAACTACACGAGCAGCAGGGTGCTTTCTATGGTACTCACGAATCTGCATTTAAGTAACAATCACTTCACTAAACATCGATTTTGGATTAAATTTATCCTCTTTTGCCAAAAAATCATTGCAAAGATCAAAAACACTTAGATTTATTCATGCTGCTAAGAAAAAGGGCAGGATTTGGGTAAAATTTCAGCTAGCATTTTCGATTCAGGGTTAAAAAAACAAAATTACCTCCTTCAATCTATCATAAAAAGCGCTAAAGACATTAATTCCGGTAGCCGTTTGACCTCCGAGAGCCGCGATTTCATCTTTCCTCGCATTATCTTTATCTTCATATACCTCGACCTGAAGCCAATCAAAAAAATATATAATTACAACAAAAAAAAAAACGTAACTCAATTTTGCATAAGATAGGGAGGAATTACGAGCTTCTCAGTGGTGGAGATGATGGTGTCGATATTATTGCGGACGCGGTGGCTTTGATATAATCGGTCTTTGGCGGTGGGCGGATCGTTTTGCAGGTCCTTCACTATAAGCCGCTCAAGCCGTTCCACGTCTTCGTGAGCAGCCCGAGTCACCTCGAGTAGAGTCGACGACATCTCGGCTTCCGGTTCGCTTAACCGATTCGACCAGTCTAGGGATTGGTTAACTCAGTTTGATATTTGCAGTAGCAGAGGCGGTGGTTCTATTTTGCACGATGGGTCGAAATTTGATTTCTAATTTTCCTTTTTTATTTCTATTTTTCTAGTTTATTAAAGGCAACGATGTCGCTTTGTCCTAAAGGAAAAGGAAAAGAAGTTACTAAAAAACGAACCAAAAATCTAAAAACACTCCTAAAATAAACATTATTCCACCACACTTTTTTTTTTAATTTTTTTAGTCTTTTCAAAGACTTGCAGCATAGTATTATTAGTGTTCTAACTCCAGTTTCAAGGGATAATAAACATCTAATTTTGCCACCAGGACACAAGAGGATGAGCTATTCCACCACACTTTTTGACGTTGGTTTAATTGAAACATGTTAGAATTTTTTTAAAAATATATATAAATATGTCATTCAATGAAATATTATTATAAATAGGTATATTGTGATGCTATTGAAGAAAGCGAGTACGTCAAAGTAGTAGTTAAAAATTTCTATTTTGCCGTAAAATATTAACACGTCAATGTTAAATTATAATTATACCAATAAAATAATATAAAGTTTATATGAGAATAACAAAAAATAAAATGATGAATATTTTAAATATAAATAATTAAATTTATTAAATTGTTTTGAATTAGTATCAAATTAATATATTTATTATCAAACGTATAAGTATAATTCCCCCTCCCCATGAATTTATTTAAATTTAAAATCAGATTAGATATTATATTATAATTGAATTAGAGTATTAAAAAAATGAACTAGTCTATATAACACACCTGTGTTACCTTCGAGTCGTGGGTGGAGCAAAAGAGGCGTTCCTACTTCCTTCGAGCAAAGTAACCACGTGTGGCCGTAGGCCGAGATGGCAATGGAGGCTCGGATTTGAGAGTGCAGTTAGCCAAGCCAGTCATGGTTATAGGCTACTCCTTTTAAATATTTCTTTTTAACTTTTTTTTAGTCTTCAAGTTCTTCATCAGTACGTTTATTATTGATTTTTTATTTAAATTTTTTTAAATCTAATCGTAATCCTATATAGAGGGGAGAAAAAAAATGAAAGTATTTTTAGTAGGCCTAAAATACATGCCCTAAGAAAATATAAAAGAATAAAGATGAGCAGTTTGACCAACTAGCAAAATGTGCTTCCTTACGTTTATTATTGGCTTTGAATGTATATTTAGACAACATTTTGAATCTTCTATGAACATTGTAAGTTGTGTGTTCAATGATTTATTAACTCCTAATTTAATTACTTTAAGGATTAATATCCTATACACAGGTGGTGGAAACTTAAAATTTCCACAAGCGCATTAGTTTTAGCGTATAGAGATAGTTTAGGGTTTAGGAGTTTAGGCGTAGGGGTTTAGAATTTAGGGATGATTGTTTTAATTTAAGGTTTATGGTTATAATTTAGGGTTTACATGTCAGGGTTTAGATTTTAAGGTAATATGGTGAGGATTTAAGTTTTAACCTATAAACCCTAAATTATAATCATAAACCTTAAATTGAAACAACTATCCCTAGATTCTAACATCCTATCCCTAAACCTTATACCCTAAACTAACTCTATATACCTTAAAACTAAATCGCTTGTGGAAACTTTCAGTTTCCACCGCCTGTGTATAGGATATTAATCCTTAATTTAATACATAATATAAAAATTTAAATGTATTATCTTATTTAAAATATCTAACGTCTTATTATATTAAATTAATTGATTGTCGGTTAATCAAAATCAAATCAGTGGATTATTACACATTCTCTATTGTTAAACCCTTACTGGACTAGTGGTCATCAATTCAGTTGAGAGATGGTTAAATATTGTTATTTCAGATGATAATTAGTATTAATATAACGGAAAATATATCATGCACCGATGTTAGATACAAAAAGTTTTTATAAGTCTTTTAATTTTAGAGTTTATGATTCTTGTATAGGGTGTTGGTTTATAGATTTAAGTATATGAGTTTAGAATTTAGGGTTTGGTGGGTAATGTTTAGGTTTAGAGTATTATGGTTTGAGATTTATGTTTTAATTTATAAACCATAAATTTTAACAGTAGACCCTAATTTCAAACCACATACACTTAAACCGCTAAACACTGGACTCTAAACAAAATCCTTAAACTCTAAAACTAAAATGCTTGTGGAAACCGCAAGCGGTTGTGTATGAATTAATTACACATATTTATAATGTTATGGTACTAATTGGTTGTAATTTAAATGAGTTATTATAATCATATATGATATACATATATATATTTTTTCATATTATTTCACAAGTGAATAAGGTTTGTAATATTATTTAATAAATCAAATATCATATAAAATTATACATTGTAATTATAATATTATTGTTTTTAAAGAAATGATTTTGAGGGGGAACTATGGGAATGTAAATGATCAAAGTCCAAAGATGAAGAATGAATTTATAAAGAGTTGATGTTAAAGGATTAAATTGAATAAAAATAAAAAGGTGAGAGATTAAATTCCAATAAGAGAATTTTTTTTGAATGAAAATAAGAGAACATTTGTTTTCAAAAAGTTGATTGAAATAACGTAGTTATTTGAATTTTATTTTATCATTCAAAATTTATTTGATTTATTAAATCGAAGCAAATATGTAAATTTTAGGTTGAATTTATAAAATTGAACTCGACTCAAAAAATCGAGTCTAGTCAAATTTTGTTTACTCCAATGAAAAATGGTACATGAACTTGCACGCCTTTTTTTTACATTTAGTATACAATGCTTAAACTATCTAAACCCTTCCCACCTATAAATAAAATCATATTAAACACTTAAACATGTTTGATTTTTTTATTACTTAGATTCTGATAAATTTTAGATATTTTTTGACAAGGATAAATTTTAGATACTTTGGTTATCCTAATTGTATTTACAGATACATTATGGCTGATGTTATTCCCGTTTTAATATATTATGGACTTACCTTTAAAAATATGTTTTGGTCATTGGTCGGCAGTACATATAAATCGGAACGGAATATCGATGATAAAGCCGAGAGATATTTTGCCCACGAAATCTGATTGGCCGACAGAATAAAATAAGCAGACTACAAATCCAAAACTGTTTCGACCACTGTTAGGCAAGTCCAATAATTCATGTCCTCTAGACACGTCGAGTGTTCATTATGAATAAAATATGTTGATTTTTAAACTATTATAAATTCAAACAATATAAAATTAATTAATTGTACGTAAATATATCATATTAATTCAATATCTTTTCAATGTTTATCAACACACAACTGAATGTTGGTAAAAAAAATCAACACACAACTGAATCGATTTTTTTATTGTGATGCGACGTGGCAGAAGATTTGGACCCGGAATCCGTGGCAAAATGTAAGAGTTTCGAATCCTACACGCGACCGTGCATAATCCAACACGTGTCCTACCAATCCCATCAGGTCCGTCTGTCCTTGACAATAGAATATTGTAAGGAAAGCACATGCATTATTACAAAGCGCTTAAAAAAACAGCGCGCGGCGCCACGTGATATGATTTGAATGATCAGTAGTCGGTCCCTTTCCCCTACGCCCCGCCCTAATCTCTGGAAGCCAGATCCAAGTTCCACGTGTTTTTTGATCAAATCAACTGCCGTACACGTCTCCGCTCTCAAAAGCACATAAAACCCCATGTGGCCACCACACTACACGTGATCTGATTCGAAGAAAAATCAACGGGCCATATTCATTGCCTTTTCACTCTGTCTCTGCCCTATATATATCGGTTGGCCGGTTGTTGCTTTGCCTTTCAATTTCATTTCATGCAAAAAAAAAATTAAAGATAACGAAACTGGAACTTCATTCTCCGTCGATAAAATTTTCCCAGAAAATGATGTCAGATCACGGCAAACTGACGGTTACCAGAACGAAGAATTGTCAGAAGATGATGAACTTAACCATCACGGTAAACGGCAGTGTCGATGGTGATAACGGGAGCCGTCTTCTTCGAGAATCAAAGTCAATCGACGGCTTAACGGAAAATTCGCTTCCTTTGTCTACTTCTTCAGAGGAGAACGACGTCGTTTCATCGGGTCTTATCCAGAAAACTCGCGATAAAAACGAAGATGTTCAGATTTCAACATGTAAAACGCCGATACACGGATTTCTATCAGTTATCGGTAGGAGAAGAGAGATGGAAGATGCCGTGAAAGTGGAATTAGGGTTTATGGTGAAAGGAGGGGTAAAGTTCGATTTCTATGGAGTCTACGACGGACACGGCGGCTCAAGGGTGGCGGAGGAGTGTAAGGGTAGGTTGCATAAAGTGTTGACGGAGGAAATAGTAGTGGATAACAATAAGGAAGAATGTGGGATAAATTGGGGAATAACAATGGAGAAATGTTTTGAAAAGATGGATGAAGAGGTGAATAGAAAGACGTCGGGGGAGGAGATGGTGGGGTCGACGGCGGTTGTGGCGGTGGTCGGAAACGGGAAGTTGGTGGTGGCGAATTGCGGGGATTCTAGAGCCGTCCTATCGAGGGGTGGTGTTGCTATGGCCTTATCTTTAGATCATAAGGTAACATAATAGTCATTATTATAAGATATTTATATAGGCCGAAAACTACATGTATTTGGCTTTTAGTTTTAATTAATTTCAGTATAATATTCGTATAGTATTATTTCTTTATCTTATAGTAATATATGTTGTATTGTCAATCCATGCAAAATTGAAGCCTGATAGACCGGATGAGCTGGAGAGAGTTGAAGCCGCTGGCGGAAGGGTCATAAATTGGAATGGACATCGTGTGCTTGGAGTACTTGCCACCTCAAGATCCATAGGTAAATATCTACTTTAATTTTTTTAATTAAAATATGAGTCCAGCCTTTCATTTTGTTATTTAGTTGTCTAATATTTTATTCCATTTTTGATATTTTAGGGCTGTTCTGTTTAAAAAATCTACCATTCAATAGACTTAATTTCTAGAAAAATTAGAATTTTCATTTCAAAAACATCCCGTAAATTCATAATCTCAATCTCTAAATTTTGTCACCTTCGATGTAACAATTTCTCTTATCGTAAGTGCTGTAGCCTGGAGAAATTTGTGGAACATCTCATATTTTTATTTTTCAAAGTACTGTACTTCCTCAATTATTTCCGGATCAATTATTTTTTTACAATAAATTTGAACTCGAATTGCTTACAATCCGAATATAAAAAAAATTAAAACCCCATGAAAAGCAAACCAAAAGAATATAGGTACTGTTTATACCCGGGGTGCTTTCCATAGGGTTCTAATTTATTAATTCAAAAAGTTTAAATTACTGTTCATATTTAGATTGTAAGCTACTTCTAAAATACTGTAGAAAGTACAATAGATCCGAAAATAATTGAGGAAGTACAATACTTTGAAAAATAAAAATCTAAAGTGCAATATTCCACAAATTTCTCCGTTGTAGCATGTAAGAGGGTTTGAGATATAATTTAGGACCTTATTTTTTTTATGGATTTAACTATCGACCATACTTATAAAAATGTATAATTTAACGCTTATTCAATAATAAAATCTATGGTTGCTACCGATCGTGTTGCAGGATGCTGTGGATGCGCAGCTTCCTTTTGATGGAGGTTAGGTGTTTGGGGTTTTGTTAGTGTGCGTTCTTTGTGATTGTGTCGGGGTTAGATGGTTTTGATGGGTCTTGATCTTTGTGGTAGTTTGATTGTAAATAATATCATATGCACTCTTTTTCCTCCATATAGATTTAGGGAAGTTTTTTAACGAGGCATATGATATTATTCTTGTTCTCCTTTTTAATCAAAAAAAATAATCTATTTTTGATTATTAAATATTTTGGATTGGTCACGGGAAATTTGATCTTTGAACATTATTATACATTAGATATAAATCTTGAACATTTGCTCCTGTTCTCGGATTATAGTTTTTTTTTTCTTCCTGTAATATTTTGAATGGCATTTCAGGTGATGAGTGCTTGAAACCATTTGTTTCATGCAAACCAGAAGTGACGGTAAGCGAGCTAACCGATGGCGATGAATTCCTCATACTAGCCAGCGATGGACTGTGGGACGTGGTGTCTAATGAACTCGCTTGTCGAGTCGTGAGGCGATGTTTGAACAGCCGAATGATGAAGAGGGAACCGCTTTCTGTTGTCGATCAAAACCAGGCCGCCGAATCAGCGGCGGCCGTGTTGGTTGAGCTCGCCATTGCTCGGGGTAGCCGAGACAATATTAGTGTGATTGTGGTTGACTTAAGAAACTAAGCCTAACAGCTGCTTTTTTTTTTCTCTTTTAATGCCAAAGTATTCTGTAAATATCATTTTCCGAATTTCTTTTTTATTGGTGCAAATGAAATCTTAATCCTTGAATGGTAAATAAGCAGCGTAGATGTTGACATTTGAAAAATTGTATGGATTAAATGGCTTAAGTTTCAAATTTATGTATCATTTTATAATTATTTCTCAATAACTTTACAACTATATTCTATTTAAAATAGCTAGACCTAAATTGTAATTCTTCAAGATGTTCGAAATTTGTTGATGGTAATAGTAACATGTAGATAGTTTTTGATGATTCACTTTTATAAAAAATGTTTTTTGTTCAGATTAAATAAACTGTAAATTACATTCATGATCATCTAATAATATGTTTGATTCTACTTTGACAACTAAACTAAATTTTGTCAATAAGACTACCAAAATTTTAAAATAATTTCAATTAAGTCACTGACCGCTAACTTTTTGACATAAATGATGACGTGACAGCTATGTCAATTTGCATAATTATACATTTAGTTCTTCTTACATTCATATTTTATCAATTTGATTCTAATTTTAATTTATATCAATAAATTTACTCCTCCTTGCGTACTTACACAGTTAGATCAATTTATTAATATAAATTAAAATCATTACCACTTTGATTAAAATGTGCAAATAGAAAAGACTAAATTTATAATTATACAAATTGACTTAACTGCCACATCATTATTTATGTCAAAAAATAGCGATCAATAGTTTGATTGAAACCATTTTAAAAGTTTAATGGTCTAATTGATAATTTTTATAGTTAAAAGGTCAAAATATAATCCGTCCTATAATTGGGTAATTGTTTTTCCATAAATAAAGCATTTACCTTCGTTACGTTCAAAATGAGTTTGGTAGGTTGTTAGAAATTATCAAGTGAATTTTTTTTAAAGTTAAGGTGATTACAAGTAGTATTTGTTCTGAATATACTCTTAATCATTTGACAATCTTAATCACACTAATATAGTTGCTGGTGCTAAAACCCGTGACCTCTAAAAAGAATAATCGTTTTTTTAACCATTAAGTCAAGTTCGTGCAATTATCAAAGGAATTTAGTTTACATCTAACTCATAAACAAAGACAGCTAAAAGAATAATACTCCTAGGGTTATGCAAAAATTGAGAAAAACTAACCAGACCGACTTTATATACCTATTATATATAGGATTTATATACCTTAACCATAGTCAAAAAATATATATTACCTTAACCCAATCCAATATATTAATATTGCCAAACCCAAATCAAGCCCCAGCCCAAGCCCAAATTAAATTTCATACAAACACCATCTAAATAAAATAAACCCAATTCAAATTAAATATTAATAAAAACCAAACATTAAACATCTATATTGTAAAATTACAAAAAAGAGAGAGAAAATTCCCTAAATCCCTTACAGGATATACAAAAAATTTAAAGATGTTATTTTGATTTAGAGGATTTTTGAGACTACATACGTTTTGGACATTAAGTTGCTTCGTAGAAAGCTCCACATGTCTGAATACCATGAAATTCTAATGCCTTTAGGCTTTAGGTCACAATGTAGTTAGAGAAATGTTTTTTTTACATATATGTAACGTTGTTATTTGCAGGGACGGACGCATGATTTTATGTAAAGGGGTGCGAACTATTAAAAAATTATAATTAGAAATATCGGGTACAAAATTACAATATTTTAAATGTGCGAAATTAGATTATCAATAGAAAATATAAAAGAGATATATAAAATATAAAAAAACTTAAAGTTTTTAGAAGATGCGGCTGCCCCCAATGCTCCATGTGTCCGTCCCTGGTTATATGTCTGAACATATGATTGTCTATATGTTGATGAGAGTCACTAATGGACATCCTAAGATTTGGATGTTCGTTTATATATATATATATATATATATATATATATATATATATATATATATATTTGAGTATATTAACGATAACTTATAGATATATGTCACATATGAAAGAAAAAATTCGAATAACTCAATTTTTTAATGATTAGTGAATTTAATTTTAAGTTAGAGTCGAGTCTCTCAATTTTTTTATTTATAAATACCGATATAAAAATATGAAGAGATATATGTCACATATGAAAAAAATATTAATAAATATATATGCATATATTATATGATTAGAGAAAGTTGCTTAAATTAGAATCAAATCGTACTATAACATAGTAAATAATTACAATTAAATTTGTATAAGAACTCAAAAACTCAACACGAATAAAAAAATTCAAATAAAATTTGAGTTGTAAAATATGACGCATCAACTCGAATAACTTAAATTGTTTTAACTCGATTTGACTCAATCAAATGACTACTCCTAATTTGAAGTTTAAATACCTTCAAATAATTATCTTATTTGAATGAGACATAAAAGAAAAATGTATCATCGATGATGTTAATATGAATAAGTTTCACAGTGCGGTGCACCTCAGTTACATTCTAAATTACCGGCTTCGTTGGATATATAGAGCATTAGGGATTAAATTTAGAAAAGTAGATGACTTTAAAAAATAAGATCGTTAACAAATCAAGAAAAAATTAACAAAATCAGAAAAAAAACTTAAAAAATTGAGATTATTTATTATATAAAAACAATACAAAATAAATTTTTTTAAAAAATAAATAATAAAAATCGCTACAAGGCACGATAGGTCAATTACACTTTTAAATGACACGTCTTTGTTTTATGTGACACATTTAAAAAAAAATTGTAAATAATTTTTAATGCATTTTAATAAATATTTTAAAATTAATTTTTAGTAAAAATGCTAAATATTTCACCTAATTTTGGTATCTTATTACAAATACAAACCCATTACAAGGGTTAAAAAGTAACCATGGTTAAGTCTTTTTTGCGTAAATATATTTATTTATTTTCATTTTCTTAGAGCGTCAACTAAAAAAAAACAATATTTCCCTCAGGTTCTCAAGGGCTTTTTGACAAATGGGTCATTTTACGCTGTGATTGATGTTCGTCTCAGATTCAAAAATCTCCTCGCAGGCTTTCTTTAGAGAGGTATATTTTCTTTTCCATACTTTAATTCTCTATCAATTTTAAGCGGATTTTGATTTTCGTTGACTGTTCCTTGAAAGTTCGCGGAATCTAGGGTTTTCAAATTTCTGCCGCGTAATAGAATTTGAAAATGTTAAGTTGATCGTTGTAAAGCTTGTTAGAATTTCGTTTAGCTTTAGATCCATGGATGCATGAGATCTGGAAAGTTCAATTTACTCTTCAGTGTACTAGTAGTTTCCGTTACAGTTGGGTTCCTAGTTTTGATTATTCAATGCGACTTAAATTTGCTAGTTTTTTATTTTGTTTTATGGATTACGAGTAAAGACTAAGAAGAGCTGAGGAAAGTTTATGTCGAGGTTGATTTTTTTAAATAAAATCTTTTGAAGTTAATTCATCTAGTTGTTAGTCGTGACTATTTGGAGTTATTTTGGATTGGACCTTTTGTCTTTGGAAAAATGTTTTGAGGTTTTAGGCTGTTGCATAAAGTAGAAAAGGATTAAAATTGTGGATATGCTTAAGATTGAGAAATTGAGTTTGTTGTCTTAGAGGACATGGGCCACATGGCGTGTTAAGTAAGCTAGCTTCATGATAATTGAGGTGCGGTGTAAATTTCACGTGCGTGTTATTGTGCCGGGAACAAGTTGGTAAATTTTTGATCTCATCAAACATGGAAGTGTTTCTTTTCACGCATTTACTAGGCGTAATATTGCCATATATGGAGCTTCTGGCTTTTCTGCGTTTGGAATGCTAGTTGTTTTTGGTGAAGGTTAGTCTGCATTAGAATTATGAAGGAAAATTGTTGATGTTCATTGGGCTGATTCATTACCAAAATTGTAACCAGAACGAAACTTTTGGTCTGGTCTGCAAAGTGGAAAGCTCTCATTTATGACAACTATTGTCTAGATAGCAAAAACTAACCATGTTTGTTGATGCTATGATTATGTGGATGAGCCATATAACATTATAATTTGTTGGTCTTGGTATGTGTTGTGTGGTTTAGGGAGAAAACATTAGCAATCAAAAGGAATAGGGCAGAAAAAACGAGTAAAGAAGGTGGAAATTGTAGGGTTTAGAAGGCTATATTTTCTGAGGCATATACGTATTACATGAGAGAACAATAATACTAACATGGCTGTAAATCTATTTTACAGCTTATTTATACTAGGGTTACAAATATGTTTTAATCCTAACCCTAGATCAAAACCTAAAGACAACTTATAATCCTAGCCATATCTATGTCAAAAAATGAAACATTAAAATGATACAAAATAGCCCCTGCATCAATGTGGCATGTGCCTGCCTTGGTTAATATGGAATGGAATATCTTAAGAAATCCAGCTTGCCTTTTGCAGCAGGTGTTAGCCATTGTTGTAGTGTCTGGGTGGATTTGTTATTGCGGTTCTTATGTCAATGCATAGACAGTTCGCAAACAGAAAAACAAATGTTTTTATTTATGTTCCAACATACCTAAAATTGCATATGCATCAGTGTTCACGTGTTTGGAATTTGGACGATAGTTGTATATTTCCCTATGTGTGGGTCTGATCATGGCATGACTACAGAACCATATTCACATCTTCCGTCTCTTCTTTGCTTATGAACACCAATTTCCTCAAGTTGGTTGAGTTCCTAGTCTTATCTCCTAAAAATAATGAACTCCGTTCAAATCCACATAAAACCTTCTTTCTCTCATGCTTTCCGGCTTGAGAGAGAACTGATTAGTAATTGCAATGGTGTATTTTCTTGGAAGGATAATCTTATAAGTTATCTCATTAATTATTCCAGCTCAATTTGTATTGCGTAATTATACATCACCATTTGAGAAGTGGAATGTGTTTGAGCTTTTTAAGAAATGCTGTACATGACATTAAAATTATTTGAGAAAGTACAATAATAGTAATGGGTAATTAAATGTGTTTCGGGTGATATTGAAATTTTGCAAGAATCTGCACACATGCTTGGTTAAACTTGTCGGTTGAGTATACTCAATTGACATTGTCATTGGTACAATATACAGGAGGATGTGGGATCGAGCATGCTTAAGCGCTCAATATCCTCTGATTTATGGGTGGGGAGGGGTTTGGGTAGTATAGCCGTATAGGTATTGTACACCGAATGTTCAAAAAAAAAGAGAGGTTAAACTTGTTTCTTCCTAAAATTTGATTCTAGTGTCAATCTGTGTTTAAGAATATCGATTTCTCTAGAAACAAGCCAAAACTTGGGAGTCAATAAATATTTGTTTTGTTTTGAAATGTTATAAGGCTTTATGCTAATAGAATAATATCCAATTGGTAATGCAATTTATTTCTCGATATTGTAAATTTTTTATTTAGAAAACTTTTCTTCCTTTGGATCAGGCATCAAATACTTGGAGCCGTGACCTCTACCTTAAGGCATGAAAGAGCTTTAAGCTGCGAACTGTGGGTTTTGGTTGTAGTTGTGCTATATTCATAATACCTAGGTGCTATATTAAAGTCGGTCTGAAATCATGGAGTGCAACAAAGATGAGGCATTTAGGGCAAAAGAAATTGCTGAAAGGAAAGTAAAGGAGAAGGATTATGCTGGAGCTAAAAAGTTTGCTTTGAAGGCTCAAAACTTGTATCCTGGGCTTTATGGTATTGACCAGATGTTGACAACTCTTGATGTGTATATTTCTGCCGAGAATAAAGTAAGTGGGGAAGCTGATTGGTATGGTGTTCTTGGCGTGAGCCCATCGGATGATGATGATACGGTGAGAAAACAGTACAGGAAGCTGGCCCTGATGCTTCACCCTGACAAAAACAAGTTTGTAGGTGCAGATGGTGCTTTTAAGCTTGTTTCGGAGGCCTGGAGCTTTTTATCAGATCAGGCTAAGAGATTAGCTTATAACCAGAGGATAAATTTCAGGGGAACCCAACAGAAGTTTCATACACAGGGTGGGGTTTCATCGATGCCACCCAGAACAAATGGCTCTCATAGTTCTAGTTCTAATGTAGCGTCAAATGCTAGGACTCGGAACAATAATAGCCGGGTAGGTCAAACCTCAGTTCCTCCTAATAAGAAGTCTGCTACCTTCTGGACTGTTTGTAATAGATGCAAGACACAGTATGAATACCTCAGGGTGTACTTGAATCACACACTTCTTTGCCCTAATTGTCATGTGGCCTTTTTGGCTTTGGAAAAGGCCCCGCCTCCAAGTGTTTACCAGCAGCAGGCGTCTGGACATCATAATGCGAATAATAATCAATATAACCCTGGAACAAATTATTCTAGATCTCAAAATGATGGGTTGGCTCAAGAGAAAGTGAAAAGGGAACGTGAAGAAGCTCTTAAAGCGGAGAGACTCCTGAAAAAGAGAAAAGATGACGGTTATGTTAATGGTTATGCAGGTAACATGGCGACTCAAATGCCCATGGGAAATGGACCTGGCTTGGGGAACACATCTGAATCTAGGAATATTTTTGGAATGGGAAGCACCTACGGGTTTTCTGGTTACTATAACAAGCACATGAGTGAGAGAGAATTGTCATTGCTTGAAATTCGTAACATGCTGATGGATAAGGCTCTGGGTGTGATTCGTGAAAAGCTTAAGGAGTGGAGCTCTGTAACTGAAGCCAAAAATGGTGACAAAGTTAAAGGGAAGGTCATTGAGAAAGAAAATAAGAAACAGAGGAGCATGGCAAATGGAGATGGATGTGATGCCAATAAAGATTATCAAGTCAAGCAGTCACTGCCTACCACTTCTCGTGATGAATCTGATGGAGGGACTGCACCGCTGTCTATAAATGTTCCGGATTCTGATTTTCATAATTTTGACTTGGATCGATGTGAAAGTTCTTTTGAAGATGACCAAGTCTGGGCTGCTTATGATGCTGATGATGGAATGCCCCGTTTCTATGCTCGAATTCACAAGGTTATCTCTTTGAAGCCTTTTAAAATGAAAATTAGCTGGCTTAATTCAAGAAGCAACAGCGAATTTGGCGAGCTGGACTGGATAGGCTCTGGTTTCACCAAAACCTGCGGGGAGTTCAGAAGTGGCAGACATGAAATTAGTGAAACGCTAAATTCTTTCTCCCACAAGGTTCTGTGGACAAAAGGTGTACGAGGAGTAATTAGAATATTTCCAAGTAAAGGGGATGTTTGGGCGCTTTACAGAAACTGGTTCCCGGATTGGAATGAACATACACCCGATGATGTGAGACACAAATATGACATGGTGGAAGTGCTTGATGATTATAACGAGGAACACGGAGTCCCTGTGGCCCCTCTAACCAAAGTTTCCGGTTTTAGAACAGTTTTCCAGAAGCATATGGACCCAAAGGAAGTGAAGATGATTCCAAAAGAAGAGATGTTTCGCTTTTCCCATCAGGTGCCTAATTACTTGCTTACAGGCCAAGAAGCTCAGGATGCACCAACGGGATGCCGCGAGTTGGACCCTGCAGCCACCCCTGTGGATCTACTTCAGGTGATCGACGAAGCCGATAAAGCACCTGCAGAAGATGGTTCATCGAAAACTGAAGAAGAGGCGTTAAAGAGTTGCAAAGCCGAATGAGATAGTTTGTAGAATGTAGCAAACAAGCTATAAGGATGATTGTTAACCAATGGTGCCTGCCAAGAGAACCATAGGATGCTGAAAAAGGTTAGAAATATAGAATTCGGAGACTGCTAACTACACCAGGTTAGTGAGTATTTTATATTTAAAGCTTGATCCAAACTTAGGAATTGCAATTTTTTTGTTGTGCCGGTAGTTGGATCCGCATGCAGTCCATTTTTTCTCCCCTATTTTGATACTACAGCTTCATTTAAATGCTCATGCTTGGACTGTACTTGAAATGTAATAGGAATTGCTTATTGAACTGTATTCCTGACTGGTAATCGCCCTTGTTGTCTGTTACTGTTGTATTAGAGTGTTTGAGTTCCAATTGGTCAGGTTTGTGGGCTCATGGACCATGGTAATGGAATGTGAACCTCTGAACTTTGAATCCTGTTAGGACCTCACAAAGATTGAGTTTCCGTTTATCGAATTTGACGGATTCTATTTTGTTTGAACTCGAGAAAATCCGAATATCATATATAAATTGAATTTTATTAGTTTGGATTGCTTCAGCATTTTTTTGAGGGGTAAAACAATCGTTTTTAAATTGTGACCCATATTCTTAAATCTTAATTGGTTTTTAAACTTTTAAGATTTTACTGTTATTCTAAATTGTGACCCAATTGATGAAGGTTACTGTTATTCTTCAACAGGGCTTTCACACGTTCATATGCTTCTCTTAGAAGCTTTACAACCTGCATGTAACAAAATTAAAACAAATTAAGACTGGAAAGATAACTTGGGTAAACAACTGATAGTGAATTGCAACACGGGACGTCTTACTTTAAAGTTTAAACATGCGGAATTATCATTCTCGAGCAATCTTTGTTATCATTACAGGTCCTTTTATTAGGGGAGAGCAATACTCAGTTCTAACCAGAAAAACCTACAAAACCAAGCCAATTGATTTAATCGGTTTAGTCGGTGGAGGTTCAGTTAAGTTGGGTTTTTGGGTCATGAAATTTCATAACCGAACCAACCAAATCAACCTACATACTGATGAAGAGAGATGGTGAAGGAAGACTTGTCCCAAAAGTCAAAATCGAAATAACCGAAGATGATCTACATGTCATCTTTTGTGCTCTTGGTCCTGATATTTACTCTAAGGTGTCCTCGATCGAGAATGCCAAGGAAGTTTGGGACACATTGAGACAACATATAAGGGAACTAGCGACGTCAAGGAAACAAAAATCGGGCTACTCAATCTAAGCTACGAAAATTTCAAAATGGATCCCGATGAGAGTGTTTCCAAAATGTTTGATCGATTCTTGGTCCATCGTCAATGGATTGAAGGGCTTCAATGAGATCATCCCGAAAGACAAGCTAGTGAGAAAGTTGTTGTACTCTCTTCCGGAATCATGGAATAACAAGAGAACATTCACTATTAAAGCTCGAGATTTGAAGAATCTCAAGCGAGATGCTCTTGTTGGATCTCTACTCACCCTTGAGATCATGAAGAAGAGAAGAGAAGAGAAGAAGAAAAGAAAATGGAGGAGAAAGATGTTGAAAAGAATAAGATTGGAATCGCTCTTAAAGCTTCATATCATGAAAGCGATTCTAGTGAAGATGAAGATGAGGAGATGACCATGTTGGCAAAATGATTCACTCGCTTCATGAAGTCCAACCATGGAAGAAAGTTCAATAGAAAAGGGGACTTCAAGAGCAAGAGTAAAGAAGAGAAGAAGGACCAAATCATTTGCTATGAGTGCAAAAAATTCGGCCATATCCGTTTCGAGTGCCCTCAATTGAAGAGAAAAAGTCTTGGGAAGAAGAACAAGCTCAAAGCTCAAGTAGCAACTTGGAGTGACGAGGAGAAAGTGGCTAACCTTTGTCTCATGACCATTGATGATGATTCAAAGGTAAACTTTAACTCATCTAATTTTAATTTTACCTATGATGAACTACAAAATGAGTCTCTTTTAAAAATTAGCTCGAAATTAGAAAAGAAGGTTTTATACTTAATAATTCTTTCAAATGATCTTAAGAAGAAAAATTTTGATTTTGAATTTTTTTTTCGATTTTCAAGATTATCATACAAAGGAAGTGGATAATCTTAAAACTTCTATTACTATTGGGAGAAACAATTTTGAAAAAAGAAATTCTTCTAAAATCTAATATGTAAAAAGAAAACATTTTCATCCTAAACTTTCATTTGGTTGCAAGTGCTTTGTTTTAAATAATGGAAAAGACAACTTAGGTAAATTTGATGCTAAAAGTGATGAAGCTATTTTCTTAGGGTATTCTTTAAACTCTAAAGCCTATTGTGTATTTAATAAAAGAACTTTATTAATAGAAGAGTCTATACATGTTGTTTTCGATGATAACATCCTTCTGAGGAAGGACTCTTGTGATGATGATGATGTAGGAATCTTTGATGCCATTGATGGAGGACAAACATCAAATGTGGATGAGATTCCAACTAAAGAAGAAGACGCACAAGATCCACCTCTTGAAGCCTTGAAGGACTTGACTCTTGAGGAAAATGAGGTATCTTACCCAAGGGAGTTCAACTATGTCAAAGGTGATGAAATCTTAGGTGATCCATCCAAGGGGGTAACTACTAAATTTTCTCTCAAATTAATTAACCATGTTATATTTCTTTCATGCATTGAGCCTAAAAATATCGAAGAAGCATTAAAAAGATGATTTTTGAATTTTGGCCATGCAAGATGAATTAAATCAATTTGAGAGAAGTAAAGTATGAACATTAGTTGAAAGACCTAGTAATCAATCTACTATAGGAACTAAATGAGTCTTTAGGAATAAACTAGATGAGAGTAGTAACATAGTGAGAAAAAATGCCAGAATTGTTGCTCAAAGTTACACTCAATAAGAGAGAATTGATTTTGATGAAACATATGCACCCGTAGCTAGGATGGAAGCTATTAGGATGCTTCTAGCATTTGCATGTTACCATAATTTCAAGCCTTTTCAAATGGATGTAAAAAGTGCTTTTTAAATGGTTTTATAAATGAAGAAGTGTATGTTGAACAACCACCGGGTTTTGAGGATTCAAAATTTTCAAATCACGTTTTTAAACTAACCAAAGCCCTTTATGGTTTAAAACAAGCTTCTAGAGCTTGGTATGAAAGACTTTCAAACTTTTTAATTGAAAAAGGTAAGGTGGACACTACACTTTTCATAAGAAGATATAACAATGACATCTTAGTAGTACAAATTTATGTTGATGATATCATTTTTGGTTCTACTAATGAATATTATTGCAAATAATTTTCTAAGCTAATGCAGGTGAGTTCGAGATGAGTATGATGGGGGAGCTCTCATTCTTTTTGGGACTCCAAATCAAACAAAGGAAAGATGACACCTTCATAAATCAAGCTAAGTACATGAACAATATGCTCAAAAAGTTCGGCTTGGAGAATGTAAAGCCGCAAGCCACACCTTTGAGCTCTTTCATAAAGTTTGACAAAGATGAATGAGGTAAGTGTGTTGATTCTAAGTTTTATAGATCCATGATAGGTTCTTTGCTTTACGTTATTGCAAGTAGACTCAATATCATGTTTAGTGTTTGCTTGTGTGCTAAGTTTCAAGCTAGTTCTAGAGAATCACACTTAGTTGCCATTAAGAGAATTGTAAAATTAATGAATTGATTTTGATATAACAAAGGCTTTAAGAACTAAATTGAAAAAATAGAAAATTAATTTTTTAGTCCTCAAAACTTCACAATGTCTTCAAGAAAGTTATCCAAGTCAAAACATTGATTTTCGAGTCACCATTTCAAAACGACCCTTAGGCATTTCGGAACGTTTTGAAATTGTTAACCTCTGTTTCGAAACTCGCCTTCCCATTTCGATACAGGTGTATCGAAATAGGTCTTCATGTTTCTAAACGGATGAAGAACAACGAAATGGTTTGAACCGTTTCGATACGGCAGTATCGAAACGACCTCAAACGTTTTGAAACGATTTTCAAACTTGGTTTCAAAATATGACCGTTGCAATTTAAAAAACTAATTTTTAGAGAGACGGTTAAAGTGTATCGAAATGCTTTAAGCCGTTTCGATACAGGTTTTGACAGTGGAAAAATGTTTCGAAACGAGCTTTAGCACGTTTCAGAACTAGCTCTTAGCGTCTCAAAATGATCGTGTCTATTTCGGTATGGCCTTTTAATTACACCCCAACAACTATTTCTATTTTGGTCTGTTTCGAAACAATGTCGAGCATTTTGGAACGAGTAGTTGTAGACTGTATTTATGGTAGGAAGATTGCATCCCAACGGCTATAATTATGAATGCAACAACCCCAACAGATAGAATTCAATGAGAAGGTATAAAAGGAAGTCCTAAAAGCACCAACAACTATTTATCCTAAGAGAAACATCCAAACATCAAAATCAAGCTCTTGTGTAAAATTCCTATATTTTCTTGTAAACCCCAACTGTGGTTCTTTGTATTTCCCATTTTATTTGAATCAATTGGGTTGAGTTCTTGTAATAAGGCTACATTTGTAATAAGGCTACATTTGAATCAATTGTTGGAAATCTATTGGATTGAATGAAATGTTAATGACATACATATTCGTATTGTTTTTGATGTTTTTCAGAGTTATGGCACCGAAAAAGAGAGTGAGACGTCACCTTACCACTTCCGATCCTATGGATGATGAAGAGGGTAACCCTAAACCAAATCTTCCTTATATTCTCCAATGTAGTTTTCCTACACCTTCGGATATGTCACGTTATAAGCTCTTTCAAGGTTATACTCTTAGAGAAGAACGTGTCGTGTCTATCCCGTTTTTAAACTCTGACCGATTTAAATTTCAATACCTCCATTTGATTCGACAATGGAAATTTATTAACTTTTAAACCTTTTTCCCATTGTCTATAGAAACTTGGTCATGATCTTCTTTTCTAATGCTATATGTGTTCATGATCAAGATAGAAAACACGTTGTTGCAATCGAGTCACATCTAATGGGCAAAACCTTTCAAATTGATCAAGATGTTCTTTGCAAGGTATTTAGTTTTGAAAACGTAGAGATTGATGATGAAAAGTCCTTAGGTCAAGGTCCTTTAGGTTTTATAAAAGTTTTAAATGCTCATGACCGAATTCTTCATCTTATCATTAATTGGTTTTTTCGTCCATCAGGATGGAAATTTTCTACAATCCGTCAAGTAGACGACTTTTGGCTTAGGTGTTTTAGGGAGGGTCAGCATCCTAACCTTTGTCAAATCATGTTTGCCGACCTTGTCTATCTAGTTTAACACTGTCACACCGACCAAGTAAAATCCTTTTACTACTCTACGGTGTTGAGTGCCCTATCACATACCCTTGAGATTGATTGCTCACATGATTTTCCCGAACCCCTTGGCCAACCTATTGATGAGCGTTCCCTCTCTCGTGCTCACTTCTCTTATATCAACAATGAATAAGTTCGTGTCCCTTGTGCTCTTCAACAAGATGATCCGGTTGATGCTCCACACGCTCTTTCAAGTTCTCGAGGTGCTCTAATTGCTTCTTCCTCCATGAACAATCTTATGACATTCCTCACCGAGAAATTCACAAACATATATAGAAGCCGAATTTGCAGCCATGGACGCTCGATTCACCTCCTTGAAGATCAAGTCAAGGGTCTTGATACTCGCTTCACATCGTTGGAGACTCAATTCAAATCCATGGATGTCTCTCTTACCACTTTTCATGGAGCTTGGCTTAACCAATCTAGGAGGAATCAACCTACTCAAGACGATGAGGATGAAGAGGACGAAGATGGCGATGATGGGGACGAGTAGCTTTGCATATCATTTCATGACATTTAGCTTCATTATTTATGCACCTATGTTTAGTACTCTATGCTTTTTTATCTATGTTTTAAGATTTGAGTTTGGATTTATTACTTTGAACTATTTTGTTGCTTTATCTTTGAAGTTTAATTTGATGTTTGCATTTGAATTATCAATATTATTGTTGCTTTATCCTACCTTGTGCTCATGTTTTGATCTAACAAAAAGGGAGAGAAAGAGTATAGAGCCACTTTTAAAAATTTAAAACTTAATTTTGAAAACCCATCTTAAATTAAAGGGGAATAATCTTTTTAAAAGTTTCAAAATTTAAAAATTTATATGTGGTTTTGTTATATAAAAAAGGGGAGATTGTGAAACTAAAATTGACTTTGATATAACACTTAAACTTATGGACTAAATTGCAAAACAATATATTTTTAAGTACTTTTTAAAGTCTCACTTTTGACAAGCCTTTTAAACCAAACTATATTTCAAGACAAAACACTTTTAAAGGTTCAAAATTAACTAAGTCTTTCTATGTGTTTTCAAGCTTATTTTCAACAAAAGCCCAGACATATCGATACCCTTAGGCGTATCGATACCGTTTTTCAGCACTAAAATTTTAATAGATCATAGCGTACCGATACGGTATTACCCTGTATCGATACGATATTCATCTGGGCAAGACTTTAAACTATACCGTACCGATACATATTGTAACCGTATCGATACAATTTGCTTATCTTTGCAAAATCTTTGCATTTAATTTTCGACCGTTGACTTGTCAGTTAGTTGGTATCTCAAAATTTAAATGACCGTTAACCGTACCGATACGCTAAGTGAGCGTACCGATACGCTTTTTATCAAAACCAAAGTTGGGATTCCAGTGAGCAAAATTCGTATCGATACGCCCCTTAAAACCGTACTGATACGCCCTCTAAGCGTATCGATACATGTAGTTTTTCAGTCACGACGACTCTTTCTTGTTTGAGACAAGTACCGATACGCCCCCGAGCCGTACCGATACGATATGTAGCTTAGCAACATTTATTGCGAGAAATTGCAGCTCAACGACTCTATTGATGATCCCAACTACCCAAACGGCTAGAATTCAATACAAGAGTATAAAAACAAGTCTCAAATGCACCAACAACAACTATTGAACCTACAAGCAACATCAAAGCACTCAAATCCAAACTTTGTACCTTTAGAGTCAAATCCTTGTACCAACTCTTGTGTTCTTCATTGTAATATTTTATTGTGAGTTTGGAAAGTGTGAAATTGTAATTGGGTAAACAATTATCCTTTGAGAGGAATTTGTAGAGTTTACCAAATACTCCTCTTTGTAAAAGTGAGTGGATTAAGCTTTGAGTAGAAAGCTTAGTCAAATTGTAAGGTTTCCTCCTCATCCAAGAAAAGGGGAAGAATTCAAGTAGTGAATTGGTTGAAAATCCTTAGTGGGAGCTAAGGTAGTGGATGTAGAGTTCGTTTGGAGAACTTGAACCACTCTAATTGCCTTGTGTCACATTTTTATTCTTCTAAATTTTCATCCTCCAAATTTTAAACACAAATTCACTCATCCTCTTGGCCATTTGCAATTGTGTGATCAACTCAACACTAAATTTTGTCAATAAGACGACTAAAATTTTAAAATAATTTTAATTAAGCAACAGACTGTTAACTTTTTAACATAAATGACGATGTGATAGCTAGGTCAATTTGTATAATTATACATTTAGTCCTCATTACTTCCACCTTTTATCAATTTGGTCTTAATTTTAATTTATATCAATAAATTTAGTCCTCCTTACTTACTTACTTACACAGTTAGATCAATTTATTAATATAAATTAAAACCATGACCACTTTGATAAAAATGATTAAATTTTTAATTATACAAATTAACCTAACTGCCACATTATCATTTATGTAAAAAAAAAATAACGGTCAATGGTTTGATTGAAATCATTTTAAAATTTAATGGTCTAATTGATAATATTTATAGTTTAATTGTCAAAATAGAATCGGTCTTGTAATTGGGTAATCATGGATGTAGTTTACCCATAAATAAAGTATTTACCTTCATTTCGTTCAAAATGAGTTAGGTAAGTTGTTAGAAATTATCATGTGGTTTTAGTTTACAGCTAACTCATAAACAAATATAGCTAAAAAAATAATAATCATAGGGTTATGCAAAAATTGAGAAAAACTAACCAAACCGACTTTATATATAAGTTTTACACGTTTTTTGGATCGTAAACGGATAGCTGAGATTAATAGTAGAATATGTAAAGATTGTCACTTAAGAAAAAAAGTAAGGAGTTAATCTCATCAATCCATTTTATTCAATGATCCAAAAAATATTTTAAATTTTACATGGATCTTAACATATATATATATATATATACCTTAACCCAATCCAATATATTAATATTACCAAACCCAAATCAAGCCCCAGCCCAAGCCAAATTAAATTTTATACAAACATCATCTAAATAAAATAAACCCAATTCAAATTAAATATTAATAAAATGATTAATATCATGTACACTGGCGGTGGATTTTTTTTGTTTTCACAAGCGCCTCAATTATAGAGTTTAGGGTTAGGGTTTATGATTTAGAGTTTAGGAGTTTTGGTGTAAAGGTTTAGAATTTAGGATTCATGTTTAGAATTTAGGATTTATGGTTAGAATTTAAGGTTTAGGGTTAAGGTTTAGATTTAGGATAATATGGGTAGGGATTTAGGTTTTAACCTATAAACCCTAAATTTTAACCATAAACCCAAAATTCTATCAACAATCCCTAAATTCAAAACTAGTACACTTGTAGCCCTAAACTTTAAATCCTAAACGGAGTCTCTAACCCCTAAAATTAAGACGTTTGTGTAAAAAAAATTCCACAAGCGCTTGTGTATAGAACAATTACGGTTAATAAAAACCAAACATTAAACATCTATAATATATAAACGATAACCTATACATGTATTATTTTTGGATTATAAAATCGAGTATCTAGTTAATTTGATTGATAATAGTAATTAATGCAGTGTCTTTTGTTGATGTTGTTTGTACGATTTTTTTGTATAACACTAACTACTTTATTTTGTATGTCAATCCAAATCGAAGTTAATGTTTGATTCTTAGCTGGTTCGAAGTATGGGTGAGCAAAACTCGTCCGGACTCGAAAAAAATTTAAATAAAGTTTAAGTTGTAAAATAGAAATTCGAATAACTTGATTTTTAATGATTAGTGAATTAATTTTTAAGTTAGAGTCGAGCCCCTCAATTTTTTTATATAAATACTGATATAAAAATATGAAGAGATATATGTCACATATAAAAAAAATATGAATAAATATATATATGCATATCTTATATGATTAGAGAAAGTTGCTTAAATTAGAATCAAATCGTACTATAACATGATAAATAATTATAATTAAATTTGTATAAGAACTCGAAAACTCGACTCTAATAAAAAAATTCAAATAAAATTTAAGTTGTAAAATATAACGTGTCAACTCGAATAACTCAATTTTTTTAACTCAACTTGATTCAATTAAACGCCTACCCCTAATTTGAAGTTTAAACACCTTCAAATAATTATCTTATTTGAATGAAACATAAAAGAAACATGTATCACCATGTTAATATGAATAAGTTTCACAGTGCGGTGCACGTCAGTTACGTTTTACATTGCAAGCTTCGTTGGATATATAAAGCATTAGGGATTAAATTTAGAGAAATAAGTACTTTAAAAAATAAGATTGTTAACAAATTAAGAAAAAAAATTAACAAATTTAGAAAGAAAAAAACTTAAAAAAAATTGAGATTATTTATTATATAAAAATAATACAAAATAAAAGAATCTTAAAAAATAAATGATAAAAATCCCTACAAGGCACGTTAGGTCAACCGTACATTTAAATGACACGCCTTTGTTTTACGTGACACATTCAACAAAAAATTGTAAATAATTTTTAATACATTTTAATAAATATTTTAAAATTAATTTTTAGTAAAATGCTAAATATTTCACCTAATTTTAGTATAGTTGAACTACATGCTTTCTCCGATGCTGACTGGGATAGCGATGTGAATGATCGTAAGTTAGTTTCTGGTTATTGTGTTTACTTAGTAGCACACTTATTATCTTAGAGTTCAAAGAAGCAACGTTCTATATCATGATCTATTGCAGAAGCAGAATATCAAAGTCTCGCTGATGCAACATCAGAACTTTTGTGGGTAAAATCTTTGTTGGCATATATGCATGTTCATCTTGAGGAAATTCTAAAAATTTGGTGTAACAATACGAATACTGTTGCCATGGCAGCAAACTTTGTGCTGCATGCCAAAACGAAACATGTTGATCTAGATCTTCATTTTGTAAGGGATAAAGTTCACACTCGTCAGTTTGAAGTTAATTATGTGTCAGAACAGTTTCAGAATGCAGATGTTCTCACTAACCCTTCGTCATTAGTCAGGTTTTAGAAAGTAAGAAAATAATTATGCGTTTGGTCTCTACAACAAATACAAAAACTAGAAAACGAGGTGAATATTGAATAATAAAACTTCTAATACTTTCGATGAAGTAGTAGAACCTTCTGGGCTATCTTAGTTGTTAGTCGGTTACAAGAGTCCGCTCTTTACAACAGATTGAAAGTTTTTTAGTTTCAATTCTGTTGAATAAGCGTTTTGGGCTATAAAAAGCACAAGAGTGGTACTGACCCAATACTTGAGTCAATCCAGTATCGACCTACATTTGTAAACATTTCTCTTTTTCTATCTCTCATAGTTTTTGAATTCTCTTTGTAACCCTAATTGTCGTCGCTATTTTCTTTCATGTCTCTTTTATCGTTTATCGGAATATTTTCGATACGGTGCACGTCAGTTACGTTTTAAATTGTAGACTTCGTTGGGTATATAAAGTATTAGAGATTAAATTTAGAGAAATAAAGGACTTTAAAAAATAATATCGTTAGCAAATTAAGAAAAAATTAACAAATTTAGAAAAAAAAAAACTTAAAAAAATGAGATTATTTATTACATAAAAATAGTATAAAATAAAAATTCTTGAAAAATAAATAATGAAAATCCCTACAAGGCACGCTAGGTCAATCAGACATTTGAATGACACGTCTTTGTCTTACGTGACACATTCGACAAAAATTTGTAAATAATTTTAATGCATTTTAATAAAATATTTTAAAATTAAATTTTAGTAAAAATGCCAAATATTTCACCTAATTTTGGTATCTTCTTACAAATCCAAACCCATTACAAGGGTTAAAAAGTAATCATGGTTAAGTCCTTTTTGCGTAAATTTATTTATTTATTTTCATTTTTCTTAGAGCGTCAACTAAAAAAAACAATATTTCCATCAGGTTCTCAAGGGCTTTTTGACAAATGGGTCATTTTACGCTGTGATTGATGTTCGTCTCAGATTCAAAAATCTCTTCGCAGGCTTTCTTTAGAGGTATATTTTCTTTTCCATACTTTAATTCTCTATCAATTTTAAGCGGATTTTGATTTTCGTTGACTGTTCCTTGAAAGTTCGCGGAATCTAGGGTTTTCAAATTTCTACCGCGTAATAGAATTTGAAAATGTTAAGTTGATCGTTGTAAAGCTTGTTAGAATTTCGTTTAGCTTTAGATCCATGGATGCATGAGATCTGGAAAGTTCAATTTACTCTTCAGTGTCCTAGTAGTTTCCGTTACAGTTGGATTCCTAGTTTTGATTATTCAATGCGACTTAAATTTACTAGTTTTTTATTTTGTTTTATGGATTACGAGTAAAGACTAAGAAGAGCTGAGGAAAGTTTATGTCGAGGTTGATTTTTTTTTTTAAATAAAATCTTTTGAAGTTAATTCATCTAGTTGTTAGTCGTGACTATTTGGAGTTATTTTGAATTGGACCTTTTGTCTTGGGGAAAAATGTTTTGAGGTTTTAGGCTGTTGCATAAAGTAGAAAAGGATTAAAATTGTGGATATGCTTAAGATTGAGAAATTGAGTTTGTTGTCTTAGAGGACATGAGCCACATGGCGTGTTAAGTAAGCTAGCTTCATGATAATTGAGGTGCGGTGTAAATTTCACGTGCGTGTTATTGTCGCCGGGAACAAGTTGGTAAATTTTTGATCTCATCAAACATGGAAGTGTTGCTTTTCACGCATTTACTAGACGTAATATTGCCATATATGGAGCTTCTGGCTTTTCTACGTTTGGAATGCTAGTTGTTTTTGGTGAAGCTTATTTATACTAGGGTTACAAATATGTTTTAATCCTAACCCTAGATCAAAACCTAAAGACAACTTATAATCCTAGCCATATCTATGTCAAAAAATGAAACATTAAAATGATACAAAATAGCCCCTGCATCAATGTGGCATGTGCCTGCCTTGGTTAATATGGAATGGAGTATCTTAAGAAATCCAGCTTGCCTTTTGTAGCAGGTGTTATGTTAGCCATTGTTGTATCGTCTGGGTGGATTGATTATTGCGGTTCTTATGTCAATGCATAGACAGTTCGCAAACAGGAAAACAAATGTTTTTATTTATGTTCCAACATACCTAAAATTACATATGCATCAGTGTTCACCTGTTTGGAATTTGGACGACAGTTGTATATTTCCCTATGTGTGGGTCTGATCATGGCATGACTACAGAACCATATTCAACATCTTCCGTCTCTTTGCTTATGAACACCTATTTCCTCAAGTTGGTTGAGTTCCTAGTCACATCTCCTAAAAATAATGAACTCCGTTCAAGTCCACATAAAACCTTCTTTATCTCATACTTTCCGGCTTGAGAGAGAACTGATTAGTAATTGCAATGGTGTATTTTCTTGGAAGGATAATCTTATAAGTTATCTCATTAATTATTCCAGCTCAATTTGTATTGCGTAATTATACATCACCGTTTGAGATAAAAGTAGAATGTGTTTGAGCTTTCTAAGAAATGTATTGCGTAATTATAAGTTATCTCATTAATTATTCCAGCTCAATTTGTATTGCGTAAGTATACAGGAGGATGTGGGATCGAGCATGTTTAAGTGCTCAATATCCTCCGATTTATGGGTGGGGAGGGGTTTGGGTAGTATAGCCGTATAGGTATTGTACACCGAATGTTAAAAAAAAGGTTAAACTTGTTTCTTCTTAAAATTTGATTCTAGTGTCAATCTGTGTTTAAGAATATCTATTTCTCTAGAAAGCAGCCAAAACTTGGGAGTCAATAAATATTTGTTTTGTTTTGAAATGTTATAAGGCTTTATGCTAATAGAATAATATCCAATTGGTAATGCATTTATTTCTTGATATGGTAAATTTTTTATTTAGAAAACTTTTCTTCCTTTGGATCAGGCATCAAATACTTGGAGCCGTGACCTCTATCTTAAGCTGCGAATTGTGGGTTTTGGTTGTAGTTGTAGTTGTGCTATATTCATAATACCTAGGTGCTATATTAAAGTCGGTCCGAAATCATGGAGTGCAACAAAGATGAGGCATTAAGGGCAAAAGAAATTGCTGAAAGGAAAGTAAAGGAGAAGGATTATGCTGGAGCTAAAAAGTTTGCTTTGAAGGCTCAAAACTTGTATCCTGGGCTTTATGGTATTGACCAGATGTTGACAACTCTTGATGTGTATATTTCTGCCGAGAATAAAGTAAGTGGGGAAGCTGATTGGTATGGTGTTCTTGGCGTGAGCCCATCGGCTGATGATGATACTGTGAGAAAACAGTACAGGAAGCTGGCCCTGATGCTTCACCCTGACAAAAACAAGTTTGTAGGTGCAGATGGTGCTTTTAAGCTTGTTTCGGAGGCCTGGAGCTTTTTATCAGATCAGGCTAAGAGATTAGCTTATAACCAGAGGATAAATTTCAGGGGAACCCAACAGAAGTTTCATACACAGGGTGGGGTTTCATCGATGCCACCCAGAACAAATGGCTCTCATAGTTCTAGTTCTAATGTAGCGTCAAATGCTAGGACTCGGAACAATAATAGCCGGGTAGGTCAAACCTCGTTTCCTCCTAATAAGAAGTCTGCTACCTTCTGGACTGTTTGTAATAGATGCAAGACACAGTATGAATACCTCAGGGTGTACTTGAATCACACACTTCTTTGCCCTAATTGTCATGTGGCCTTTTTGGCTTTGGAAAAGGCCCCGCCTCCAAGTGTTTACCAGCAGCAGGCGTCTGGACATCATAATGCGAATAGTAATCAATTTAACCCTGGAACAAATTATTCTAGATCTCAAAATGATGGGTTGGCTCAAGAGAAAGTGAAAAGGGAACGTGAAGAAGCTCTTAAAGCGGAGAGACTCCTGAAAAAGAGAAAAGATGACGGTTATGTTAATGGTTATGCAGGTAACATGGCGACTCAAATGCCCATGGGAAATGGACCTGGCTTGGGGAACACATCTGAATCTAGGAATATTTTTGGAATGGGAAGCACCTACGGGTTTTCTGGTTACTATAACAAGCACATGAGTGAGAGAGAATTGTCATTGCTTGAAATTCGTAACATGCTGATGGATAAGGCTCTGGGTGTGATTCGTGAAAAGCTTAAGGAGTGGAGCTCTGTAACTGAAGCCAAAAATGGTGACAAAGTTAAAGGGAAGGTCATTGAGAAAGAAAATAAGAAACAGAGGAGCATGGCAAATGGAGATGGATGTGATGCCAATAAAGATTATCAAGTCAAGCAGTCACTGCCTACCACTTCTCGTGATGAATCTGATGGAGGGACTGCACCGCTGTCTATAAATGTTCCGGATTCTGATTTTCATAATTTTGACTTGGATCGATGTGAAAGTTCTTTTGAAGATGACCAAGTCTGGGCTGCTTATGATGCTGATGATGGAATGCCCCGTTTCTATGCTCGAATTCACAAGGTTATCTCTTTGAAGCCTTTTAAAATGAAAATTAGCTGGCTTAATTCAAGAAGCAACAGCGAATTTGGCGAGCTGGACTGGATAGGCTCTGGTTTCACCAAAACCTGCGGGGAGTTCAGAAGTGGCAGACATGAAATTAGTGAAACGCTAAATTCTTTCTCCCACAAGGTTCTGTGGACAAAAGGTGTACGAGGAGTAATTAGAATATTTCCAAGTAAAGGGGATGTTTGGGCGCTTTACAGAAACTGGTTCCCGGATTGGAATGAACATACACCCGATGATGTGAGACACAAATATGACATGGTGGAAGTGCTTGATGATTATAACGAGGAACACGGAGTCCCTGTGGCCCCTCTAACCAAAGTTTCCGGTTTTAGAACAGTTTTCCAGAAGCATATGGACCCAAAGGAAGTGAAGATGATTCCAAAAGAAGAGATGTTTCGCTTTTCCCATCAGGTGCCTAATTACTTGCTTACAGGCCA
Source organism: Hibiscus tridactylites (assembly GCA_958450335.1). Lineage (NCBI taxonomy): Eukaryota > Viridiplantae > Streptophyta > Magnoliopsida > Malvales > Malvaceae > Hibiscus > Hibiscus tridactylites. The sequence goes on along the minus strand of OY288289.1, from coordinate 69,484,452 downwards.
AGAAGCTCAGGATGCACCAACGGGATGCCGCGAGTTGGACCCTGCAGCCACCCCTGTGGATCTACTTCAGGTGATCGACGAAGCCGATAAAGCACCTGCAGAAGATGGTTCATCGAAAACTGAAGAAGAGGCGTTAAAGAGTTGCAAAGCCGAATGAGATAGTTTGTAGAATGTAGCAAACAAGCTATAAGGATGATTGTTAACCAATGGTGCCTGCCAAGAGAACCATAGGATGCTGAAAAAGGTTAGAAATATAGAATTCGGAGACTGCTAACTACACCAGGTTAGTGAGTATTTTATATTTAAAGCTTGATCCAAACTTAGGAATTGCAATTTTTTTGTTGTGCCGGTAGTTGGATCCGCATGCAGTCCATTTTTTCTCCCCTATTTTGATACTACAGCTTCATTTAAATGCTCATGCTTGGACTGTACTTGAAATGTAATAGGAATTGCTTATTGAACTGTATTCCTGACTGGTAATCGCCCTTGTTGTCTGTTACTGTTGTATTAGAGTGTTTGAGTTCCAATTGGTCAGGTTTGTGGGCTCATGGACCATGGTAATGGAATGTGAACCTCTGAACTTTGAATCCTGTTAGGACCTCACAAAGATTGAGTTTCCGTTTATCGAATTTGACGGATTCTATTTTGTTTGAACTCGAGAAAATCCGAATATCATATATAAATTGAATTTTATTAGTTTGGATTGCTTCAGCATTTTTTTGAGGGGTAAAACAATCGTTTTTAAATTGTGACCCATATTCTTAAATCTTAATTGGTTTTTAAACTTTTAAGATTTTACTGTTATTCTAAATTGTGACCCAATTGATGAAGGTTACTGTTATTCTTCAACAGGGCTTTCACACGTTCATATGCTTCTCTTAGAAGCTTTACAACCTGCATGTAACAAAATTAAAACAAATTAAGACTGGAAAGATAACTTGGGTAAACAACTGATAGTGAATTGCAACACGGGACGTCTTACTTTAAAGTTTAAACATGCGGAATTATCATTCTCGAGCAATCTTTGTTATCATTACAGGTCCTTTTATTAGGGGAGAGCAATACTCAGTTCTAACCAGAAAAACCTACAAAACCAAGCCAATTGATTTAATCGGTTTAGTCGGTGGAGGTTCAGTTAAGTTGGGTTTTTGGGTCATGAAATTTCATAACCGAACCAACCAAATCAACCAAGTTATCTATTATATTTAAAAAATTAAGACAGTTAACTGACAAACTTCAAGTCAGTTTGGTTCTGTCGGTTTAAATTATCTAATTTGGTCAGATCGATCATGGTCGGTTAAATCAGTTCAATAAAACCCGACCAAAAGAACCGGATGATCTCCCTTAACTTTTACATCTTTGTTTGCACTTATAACAGAGTCTATGATTTCTCTCTATTCCCTTAGAAAATTGTAAAATTATAATTTACCACAACGGTAAAATTGCACTTTTCCCCCTCCCAAAAAAACTAATAATTTAATTTTGGATCCCCAAAACACAATTTCTGCCTTCACCCCTGCCCAAAACAATACTAAGAAAACGTGAATACCTTCTTTGACTCCTCCGATAGAAACATTGTTTTACGTTCAGTACCCATGAGTATCCTATCTTTAGCATGCTCCAACCGTCCAGCAGTCAGTTTATTTGCACCTTCAACCGCAGCTTTGATTGCAGCAATATTCACCAAGTTTGCTAGATCTGATTGACAGTAATAGGAAAAGGTTACGAAGAAAATGTCAAAGTTTATTCACAGGAACCAGAAACATTTTTCAGTTTATGAGAAAAGGTTACCTGCTCCATTGAATCCGGGAGTACCACGTGCAATTGCTTTGACATCTACGTCATCAGACAAAGGTTTATCTTGTAAGTAGAGCTCCAAAATCTCTTGACGACCTCTTACATCTGGATTAGGGACAACAATCTAAAAGATGGGATGTGTGAGTCTTCTCTCTAAAGAGAAAAGAACATGAAAAAAAGCAAATATCTTATAAGACTAACAATAGTCCACAGCCAAAATTACATAGCAGGCCCTTGTGAATCTTGCATACTTAAGTGATTTAAGCAACCACAAGGAAGCACAACTTATGACAACGAGCCAAAACCTTCAGCGGCATGCCACCAGACGGATGGATGGTGGGGAAAAGGAGGGGGGTCTGGTAGTCTGATTAAGCCTTAAGGAACCAACTCTATCTGTCATCATTGATTCCTCTAAGAACAACTTTGACCATATATTTCCAAACACGCAAGACTAAACAAAACACTAATGATTGGAGCACTTACATGCCTGTCAAATCTACCAGGTCTTGTCAAAGCTGGATCAAGAATGTCAGGTAGATTTGTTGCAGCCATCAAAATTATTCCCTGTGAGATAGAGGTTAAATGAATTCAAAAAGTAAAAAGGAGTTATTGATATAACAAGGTTGTTTTAATATACCTCATTCTGTTCAAAACCATCCATTTCGACAAGCAGCTGATGCAGTGTTTTTTTGGTATGGCCTTCCCACTGTTTTCGTGTGGATCCAACAGCATCTATTTCATCAATGAAAATGATGCAAGGGGCCTATAAATATGAAACATTGTTGAATGGCATGATTAGAAGGTATGATGGACAATGTATCAAGCAATCAAAATAATCCCCACAACCCAGTAATAATGAACATCAACCTTTTTCTTAGCTGCTTGGAAAAGGGATCTCACACGCCGAGCACCAACACCAACAAACCTGTCATAGAGATAGAGAATGCCAGAAAAGAAATCTATATCACCTCATAATCTCCAGAACCAACATATAGTATACAATAAGCACATGGGAATCTATAGAAGAGGGGGACCGAGCAAAGATGAAATGAGAGGGCAGCTTACATTTCCTCAAATTCAGATCCTGCTCTATAGAAGAAAGGTACACCAGCTTCCCCAGCAATAGCCTTCAAGGTAACACAAACCAAATTTCATTGTAATATGTATATACGCATATGCAACATAGTTAAAAGGATACTGTGGAACTGGAATCACTAGCAGCAAAATGAGGTTTTTACTGCGGTTAAATTGAGATGTACTGAGCACAAAGTCCCTGACGTACGTAAGCGACTAGAAGTGAGAATATAGAATGAAACCTTACCTTGGCCAGCAAAGTTTTCCCTGTTCCAGGTGCCCCAGTCAGAAGGATTCCCTGCAATTTAGTTGTGTAAAAGATAATACAGACTTATGATTAAAGCAAAAAAGTCTTTGACCCAAGAAGTGAATGAATCACGGGAAACAAATTTCAGTCCTAATGGTTCACATAAATGCACAATCATTAGTTATGCACTAAACAATGGACAAAAAACCATAATCGCTTGTTATTTGTTTCTCTTGGACAAAAAAACAGAACCTATAATCTCTAGCCAATCCCTGCACCTATCACATGAGCTAACACTAAGCTGACAGGACTTCGGGCAATCTCTAGCCAATATCTTGATATATTTGGTTCTCTTGGCATAGATATCACTTCTATTTATTTTTTATTCCTATTTTATAGGATGCCCTTGATAAAATCTGAAATACAGAAATCTACAGGCAAGTACAACAAATGAAGGCAGAAAGAATGAGACACAATACAAAACCATATTATCTGCACAAACCTTTGGCAACTTTCCCCCAAGGCGGGTAAACTTTGATGGGTTTTTAAGGTACTCCACTACTTCCTCAAGCTCTTGTTTTGCATCATCACAGCCTTTAACATCTTTAAATGTTTTAAGATTCTGCAAATAAAATAATTAATGAGGAGACGAAAACAAGTTTCAGGATTATCTACTAAATTTCCAGTAAATGGGCCTGGGCCCTGGACCATCCATACCAAAACTAAAATCTGAATTTCATTAGCATGGTCAGCAGAACAGGAGCATACCAAATTATAATATTTTCCCTTTAGACATGAACACTTTTCGATTATTCAGGCATTGCTCAAAGATTGCATTTCTACTCAACTGGTTCAATATCATCTACTTAATCCACTCTATCCATGCATATCGAACCCAGAAACACAGCTTTCAAATGCAACTAATTTTCATAGTCTACTCGATTTAGACAGCAAGCAGAGGCATCGAATACTTGCCTTCTCAGGCATCACTTCTTTGTTCAATTCTTTGGGGGCATAAGAGGAACTTGATCCAACACCTGAAGTTCCTATTCCACCCAAGCTTCCTACATACTTCTGAAGTGCAGAAGCACCCATTAACCTGAATACAGCTCTCGTGTTAACAAAATTGACAGCAGGAATGGCCAATTCATCAACGAAAAAGAACAGAAAGAGAGAGAGTACAACTACAACCACGAAATCCATACCAAACCAATCCAACAGCAATAGTAAACAGGATAGTTGAAATAAGCTCTTGTGCAAATCGTGATCTGTTAGAAACTTTAGGATTAACCTAACCAAGAAAACAGCACCACTATCAAATAGTTGACAAAGGGTTCTAAGGGGGAAGAGAAGAACAATCCAAGTTGTGGACCAGGTTACAATAGTCCACGTCTACACATATCGCAGCTCAAGACTACAAGCATCGATTACGACAAAACAAACAGTAAACTATGGAGCATTACCATCACGACATGCAACGGTTGCTTCTGAGAAATTTCAGGGCTTAAAGAGGGCTCATCCACATTCCCGGATGCACGCTGCTTTAATTCTTGCAACTGCATTTTAAATATTAATGGATCAGATATTCTAAATCTTTTTTGGTGACATCGAAGCATAGATTAATATAACTACTTATCCACCAATACATAGGTCCAAGCAGAATTCAAATGCCAAAGACATAAATTTGACAACTTTAAAGTAACTGAAAAGCTAAATGAAATGCAAAGACAAAAAACCAAAGCCACGAAGTATGCCTTGTTACCAAAGTTGGAAGACTAGAAGGCTTTCCAGCTTGTTCATCCGGAAGATATTCAGCAATGGCATTAGTGACTACCAGCGCTCGAAGATATTCGGCAACTCCTCGGCTGTCTACCGCATGATTCCTTTGTTCAAATCGCTTAATCACAGAGTCGAGACTGTTTTAAATAAATTAATAAATACCATAGGGGTAAAAGCAAAAGGAAACGTTTCAAAAGTAATCAAACAATAAGAAAGAAGAACCTGTGCTTGTTAAGCTCAGCAAGCAAAGCGCTTTGTTTAGCGGCATCTTTGGGATTGGCATCGGCCTCGGCAATCAAACGGTCAACCCGTCTCTCCTGACGCCAAAACGGCCACCAAATGAACCAACCCAAAGCCAATAATTTGTCCCTTGCGTTTTTTATCATAGCCCAAACCCCCATCAAAAACACCATGGCGGGAGTCTTGCTCTTGGACCCTTCATTTCCCGCCAATTCATCACTCCGCCCATTCTCCTCCGCCGCGTTCTCAGATTCCCCATCGATGCTATTCACTCCAATTCCCTCGCCCGCATTCTCAAATCCATCGACAACAACAGAATCCGAGACCAAAGGTTGGGAATGATCTTCAACATTGGAATCGGAGGTAACATTGTCGGGATGAAACGAGGAAGAAGAAGAAGAAGGGGTTGAGAAAGGGCGGGGGTATAATCGGGAAAAGGGTTTGAGATTGAAAGAGAGATTATAACAGAAACGGTGAAAGCGTGGCTTAAGAAGAGGAAACGAAAGAGAAGGGTGATTGCAGAGAAGAGAATGTTGAAGGGAGAGGATCATTGCTTTAATTTGCTCTCTTTTTTCTACAAGCTCAAACCTTATCCTCAATTGAATATGGCGTCGGCTTCTACTGTAATTTTACAGAGTAATGATTTCGTTGAGATTTAATAATCATGTTCATATAGGAAACTGGAAAAATCGAAACAATTTATATATTTATATATGTTTTTATTTCTAGAGAGAATTCAATTTCAAGTAACAATCGAAGGAAAAATTATATTATGGGTAATTCTCACCACGTCATCTATGGGACCAACTAATGGAAACCACCTACTTCACCATGATTTTTTCATGTCATTTTTTCCAACCAATGAATCTTTACAAAAGTTTTTCCATGTTATTTTAAAAACTGTTTTTTTAGAAGTTATTCTATTATTAAATTAATGACATAGAAAAAATTGGTGAAGTGAGTGGTTTTTAGTGGTTGGTCCCATGGATGAAGTGGTGGAAATCACCCATGATATAATTTCTCCAATTGAAGGGTTAATATTTCATGCATCATCCCACGTTCCAAGTAAATTTATTTAGTTTAATATATGATTATATTAATCAATGGTTTATATATTATTCATGTTCTAAAAATTGGATTTGAGTGGAGCTTAACTCTTTTTAATTATTATTCAGTCATCTTAATTCTTATCCTAGATTAATGAAAAACTTTAAAATATAACATAAAAATATATATTCTTTAAAAATATTAGCTTAAGACAATGTAGCTCTTGACAAAAGTATGTTTCACGAGACAATGTAGGCCTCCGACATTCTTGTCTCCGGTATTGCTCTCATCCGAAGCTGCTGTCATGAGATCACTTTCGAAATTACTACGGGCGGAGACAATTTTTGGGTGCGAAGGTACCACGTATAATGAATTAAAATTGCAAACTCGAATGATCTAACAAAAATTTTATTTAATTTTCACATGAATGGTGCAGTACAGATTCATATTTCTTTAACATCCAGATGATCAAACAATCAATAGTAATAATGAATTAAAATTGCAAACTCGAATGATCTAACAAAAATTTAATACCATCAAGTACTGCAATGTTTTGTTTTTCTTCGCTGCACAAAATGGCAAGTTAAAACATTCAAAATCCGTCTCTCATCTCTCTCCTCCAAGAAACGAGAACCAGTGTGGCTAACTCGGTTTTCATATATAATAGATAAGATGATATTACACCTGATTGGGTCGGTAAGGAGGCACCGACCCGGCTGGTGGCACACCACCGTAGCCGCCCGACATTTGCATCATTCCGGGAGTCGTTTGTGGCATGTAAGGATGATTAGTCATCTGTACTGGCGCGGATTGAGGCACTCCTGGAACACCCGAGGCCCATCCAGCTGAAGGTTGAGGAGGCATCATAGGTTGGCCTGAACCTGAACCGTATTGAGTCCCATTGTATTGATGAGCAGCTGGCCCCATTGTTTGAACTGGCTGTTGCCCAAAACCTGAAGGTTGTGGGTTAGCCATGGCAGGGTTAGGAACTGTATAATCTCTGCTCCTATCGTTGTTGACCTGGAAAGAATAAACCACCCTATTAGAAATAGACTACGCCTTTTAACCTTTAAATACTCTTCTTCTGCTGCTCCGCCTCTTCATTGTCCGACAAATATCAGGATAAATGTATCGAAATACAACTACAAAGAAATGAACATATCCATCTCTGGCACTCACACCTGGACCGAGTGACATTAATTTAGTCTAATGGTGGAGCTACATAACATGTGCAATCTTGTAGCTCAACTGTTGGATTAAAACATTTCCGTCCGTTTCCTCTCTGTTTCCTTCCGACCCAAAGGAGTCTTAAATATAAGTAATAAAAGCAATCAAGTCTTAAATGTAAACACGACATAGCACAGTTCTGAACGGGCCATCATTTTGTCAATAAGCTAAAACTTCAGAGAAGATCATGTTTGTTCCTCCTTTAGTTGTGAATGTATCATGTAAAATCATGAATGACAACAAATGCATCAAAATGAATCATTTAAATGACCAGGTTGTATGTATTGTCCAAAACTCCAAATACCTTTATACTGAGATCGGTGTGGCGCGAATAAGAGAGATGCAGTTTGCAAAACCCTCCATCATATATGCAGTGCCCTTCCAAGGCCTCCTTGGCAACAATAGATGTCTGAACATCTGCAAAACATGGCAGCATTAATGTTTAGAATAAGGGATAACAAGATAATGTGTTTAATCTCTCTTCTATGTTCTTACCAGTAACATATTTTTGAAGCCTAATTTAAAACAGGATAAATAAAACGTGTGTGAACATTACCCGGATACTGAACTAGAGCTTGCATTCCACCATTCTTATCAAACATGGCAATCTTTTGAACAGGCCCAAAAGCAGAGAAGACCTAGACGTAAGTGAAAAAAGAAGAGAGAAAAGAGCAAATACTCTGTATGAGTTGAAATACTAGATTGTTAAACAAAAATGGTTTCCAGTAATTGGCAATACCATATGTAGCACATCCAAGGTAACAGCATACTGCATGTTCTCGATAGATGCAAGTAAAACATTACTCTCGGGTTCAAGTTTTTTCCCATCAAGACCTAAACTTAACTGCAATGATAACAAATGAATCACATTAATAAACTAGCAAAAGAGCAAATGAATCACATTAATAAACTAGCAAAAGAGCAAATGAAAACTACAGAATCCAGCAGTGTTAAGTGGTATTATTCATCTCTTAGTAGAAATACAGGTTCACGAGAATTGATTTGCACGTGACACCTTGCACGAGAAAACATTAAATATATATGTTTTAATATACTCATGATAAATTGGCTAAAACCACTAAGGATTTGTGCTCTAAACCAGTGGCGGATCCAGAAATTTTTTTGAGGGTGGGCACAAGTTAAAATATTTTTGAGAATGAACACAAATCATAAAAATCTTAAAATTTCAGGGTGGGCACAAGTCATAAAATTTAAGGAATGATTCATAAAAATTAAGAAAATTGAAGCTAAATATGTGAACTTTAAAAAGTTCAGGGTGGGCACGGGCCCACCCAATACATCACGTGGATCCGCCACTGCTCTAAACCATACATCCTAAATGAATCGCACACAACCATATTCAAACTCTAACAACTGTTGAGAAATTCAATAGTCAATAACATGTTCTTAACCTGGCTGCCTCCATCTATAGCTGAAGGAGCAACAGGGAGGTAGGGATTGGTGTAGTCCCTGAAAATAAATAGATCAAAGAAAAGAGTGACCAAAGAGTAAATTTAATTAATGAAGAATAGAGAAAAAGGAGAAAAATAGCAGAGAGAAGAGCAGCAATCACAGAACCAATTATGTGCTTGAATATGGTGCATAAGATATGATGAATAACCGGAAACAAAGAGTGATCAGGAATACCTGCTCCGATGGCTCTGAAATTTCACACTCAAATCTGTGTGGGCAGAATAAGTGATCTTAAGTGTACATGGAGCAATATTTTCAGAAAGCAGATACCTGAAAACCCAGGACAAAGTCAGTCAGTCGATATTTTGCAACAAAACCAATAGTCACAAAAGAATAACAGAAGCTGTAAGATTAAAAGCAATGCTTGTTGAGTAAACTAATGTTATTGGAACACACTTCAATTCTAACTTAGGGAGTTTTCTAATATTTTATCAAGGACTAAAACAATGCAAACAAGTAGGCTATTGCAAGACTAAACAGAAATAGTAGTAAGAAGTTCAAGGGCCCAATAGATACAAGTGCTCAATGAAAGTGCACCACGTCTACGGCTATATGGTCTACAATAGTTGGACAAAATACTGTATCTACCAATTAATCGAACTGTCACCTAGGGATGCTTCGTCCATCCAAGGAATTTTTTGCAGATGTGGCCGTTTCTGCATCTGAAAACTGCACCAATGCCTGCAAAAATGATGGGAACCAAATAAGCTTATTTTAAAAGGCCAAGGCACACTAACCAAAACTAAAAGAAGAGATTTAATTCATTGACCTGGAATCCAGCTGTCTTCTCAAAGGTGGTAATTTTATGCACAAAGCCAAAAGCTGAAAATACCTGTGCATTATTAACAGCATTAAAAATATGAACTGAAAAATTCAGATAAAATAACTATAAAAAGTAATTGCAAACTGCAAGACCCTCTCAAACATATTTTTCAGAAAATAACGAATGAGTCCAACACGTCCATTTCTTCAGCAAAGAGACAAGCAATATAACTTATAACAGAAAAAAGAATACAACTAGACATTTCAGATACTAATAGGAGGTTAACAACAGTATTAGCCCAAGTAAAATCAATAAATACACAAGGACCAAGGGGACTAGAATTCCACAAGAGATGAAATAAATAACGGATGGAAGAACCAATCAAGTACTGCTAAAAACCTCATATCTTTACAGTAAAACAAACCTACACTCCAGAATGCTCAAATTTCGATTTCTATGAAGTTTACATGTAATAAACAACTCTCACAAAGGCAATGCCAAAAACCTTGTATCTTTACAATAAAACAAACCTACACTCCAGGCTGCTCACATTTCAATTTCTATGAAATTTACATGTAATAAACAACTCTCTCAAATTCAATGTCAAAAATCTCATTCAATCATCATTCTTTCTTACGGTTAAAAGGTAAAGCCCCACCTGCTTCACAAATAAATAGAAGCAAACTGCAGATGCAGGAAGAGACCTTAATTGATCAAGCATTTAAAAATCTTAAAAGCTCAATATCAAGGAAGTCAAAAGCTGGGGACTAAGGATAGACACCTACATCCAGGAAATGTATATATATATATATATACACACACATATATGTGCATGTGTGTGTGTATAAGGAAATCTGCCTCTCTATATGATGAGGTTATGTAGTAAGCATATTTCAACATTATGCACTAAAGAAGGTTATACTTTGTAAATTATATAGTTTCCACAACTGTTCTTTAGCAGAATAATATCCATTGAAAACATTAACTCACTTTTTAACAGCAAATATAGACAAATAGCTATATAAACTTTTAAAATAATAATAATAATTAGACTGCCAACTAGCTGCCTCATATTATCATATGATTTAGGACTGTATTAATACTACAAAATACAAATTATGTTTTACTCTAAAATGGCAAGAGATGACACGTTTGCATAAGCGCAAAAGGGGTAGAAGGATCTTTCAGTCTTCACAGTATGTCATAGACTCATAGATGATAGTCCCAACTCCCAACACCCAGTATAAGGAAAGAAAAGGATAACATAACGAATCATTCATTCTTTGAATAAACGACAGAAGCAGACATAAAACCAGTGCTTGTTACACGAATGATTGGCGACCTAATCAGGGGTCATCTTGGGTAGAAACTTGCCTTGAGTATGTTTTATTTTACTAAGATGGTCACTTATGCAACAAAGCAAGCAGCCAAGAACCTCCCTTAAAAATAAAATTACCATCTATTTGGGGCTCTAAGACAAGAATAAGTCCGAGAGAGGTGGTTGTATATGAGAGAAGAGATGAAAGAAACATCCCAAATGGCAGGAATAGAAGGTAAGGAAGGAAGAACAGGGAAGTGAGAGGCAGTGTTAAGAAAAGGAGAAAGGGGACAAACACACATGCTCTTTCTCTCGATGCACTAAGTTGCCATTCGAAATAATTCACTTAACATGATTCTCCTGATCCATTCACATTCATGCCAAAACAGAGTGTCCAGCGTGGTTTTGTTCAAATTTTCCCAAGATTTTTCATGTATTTGAAGGATCCTTGGAGGGTCACATCTCCTATACCTATGCCCAAATGTCCAAATGTATGTTGGAAGTGAATACTTCAAGCAAATGAAGGGTCCGAGCTACACAGCACCAAACGACAAACTAGAAATACTAACTTCACACCCTTATAAACCAAAAAGATAAAAAGGGCAAAAGATTTCCTTACCAAATGCAGAACATCAATGGAAACAAGTCGAGCATCTTGACCTTCGATTGTTACCAGCAGAACATTTCCGGCAACATCGGCAGTGGTTTTGTTATTAACAATCTCTTGCCTGTTAGAATATTGTAGATAAACCGTTTTGCCCCTCACTTGAGCAGGCTCTGAAGAAGAAGCATAATATGATATCATAGCAATAGCCTGATTCAAATCAGCCTATAAAAAACAATAAAACAATGACAATATTGAAATAAAAGAGAAATTCGGAACAGATATTAAAAAGAATTTCTGATTATTAAACTTACGAATTCAATGAAAGCTTGATTACGATTGGCTCCAACATTGCACTTTGTGTTAACGACCTTCCCGAATGGCTTCCCCAGTTCGATCAACTCTTCCTCCGTACACTCCCATGGCAAGTTCCTCAAATGCAGCACCTTAGACGGGGGTTGAGTGTAACGGAACTGCGGCTGACTTGATACGGAGGCCATTCAGTTCAGCAACCAGTCCCTTAAAATCTATGCCAAAAAAATCGAAACCCTAAATGCCCAAATTTTCAAGATATCAACACATTAAACTTTTAATATTTGTCCATAGATCGATGAAAACCAGCGAAGAACGGGAAATTGAAGAAAATGAAGCCAACCTGAAAAACAAATAAAGAAAAGAAGAATCAAGTTTGGAAACTTCTGAATTTTCTTAATTATCTTATAAATAATTTGATACTTATATTTTTCTTTTAAACTAGGAGAACGAGTTGGATTATCGGAAACCGGAGTTAATGTAAATTAACATTTAAGTAAATATCAATTGTTTTGTTTAGTCTGCAATAATAATAAAGTAAAATACACACTAACACTAAATTTTAATAAAAAATAAAATGGTAATTAAATTTTCGAAAAAATAATTAAATTTTATGTTTTATAACAAAATGATTTCATTTATAATTATAACCATGTTCATAATATTAATATATTATTATTAATATTATTGATTGAATTGTATGTTTTTATTATAGATAGAATCATACAAAATAAATATTTCTATGTGACTCATTAAAAATCCTCTAATCATAATAGGAGAAAAAAAGTACACATGTAAATATAAAGAAAGCTAAACTGAAAATTAAACTAACATAACAATAAAAAAAAACACACAACCTACATTTTAGTTCACTTTAATTTTAAAAATTAAAAAAATAGTTTATTATATTTTTTAGTAGCTCGCGAGCTTTTCGAGTCGGGTATCAAATAGCTCGGCTCAGCTCGTTAAGAACTCGAACCGGGTTTTAATTTTAATCGAGTATTGACTGAGCTTTGACCGAGTCAAATTCGAGTAGCTTGCGATTTGTCTCGTCTCATTTACAAGAGAACTGTGACAGACGTATGATTTTATGTTAGGGGGTGTGAACTTATAAAATTTTAGGTGAAGTGAACTTGTAAAATTTTAAGGGGCGAAAATATATTTTTAATAAAAATATATATCTAAATCATGTATGAATTTTAAATTTTCAGGGGCGACTATTTCCCATGTGCCCCTCGATTCATCCCCTTTTTATTCATGAGTAGAGAGATGAATTATATATATATATATATAGGATTAATATCCTATACACTAGCGGTGGAAATTTTTTGTTTCCACAAGCGTCTCAATTATAAGGTTTAGGGTTAGGGTTTAAAGTTTATGGGTTTTAGTGTAAAGATTTAGAATTTAGGGTTCATGTTTAGAATTTAAGATTTAATGTTAGGGTTTAGAGTTTAGGGTTAGGGTTTAGTTTTAGGATAATATGGGTAGGGATTTAAGTTTTAACCTATAAACCCTAAATTTTAACCCTAAACCCTAAATTCTATCAACAATCCCTAAATTCAAAACTACTACATTTATACCCCTAAATTTTAAACCCTAAACAAAGTCCCTAACCCCTAAAACTAAGACGCTTGTGTAAAAAAGTTTCCACAAGTGCTTGTGTATAGAACAATTACCCATATATATATGGGATATGATCAAATTACACTGTGTAAAACCCTCTAAGTTTTACACGTTTTTTGGATCGTTGGATGAGTGAAACGAATGGATGAGATTAACAGTAAAATATGTAAATATCATCACTTGGGAATTAAAAACACGGAGTTAATCTCAACCATCCAATTTTTCCATCTAACGATCCAAAACATGTGTAAAACTTAAAGAGTTTTACACAGTGTAAGTTGATCCTAACCCCCCCTCTCTCTCTCTCTCTATATATATATATATATATATATATAGGAAAATACTTTGATGCACAAGCTGTGTAAACTTTAGTTTACACAAGCCCTTTAATTTTAGGGTTTAGGGTTTAGGGTTTTATGTTAGGGTTTAGGGGTTTAGTATGTAGGGTATATAATTTAAGGTTTATGGTTAGAATTTAGAGTTTAAGGCTTAGGGTTTAGGGTTTAGGTTGCTAGGGTTTGTGATTTAGATTTTAAATTTTATAAAAGGATTGTGTAAAAAAAATTTACACAGCTTGTGCATCAAAATAAAACTCATATATATATTATGAGTTTTATTTTGATGCACAAGCTGTGTAAATTTTTTTTACACATTTCTTTTATAAAATTTAAAATCTAAATCACAAACCCTAACAACCTAAAACCTAAGCCCTAAATCCTAAACTCTAAATTCTAAATTCTACCCATAAACCTTAAATTATATACCCTACATACTTCGATTTTTTTTGGTCCCAAGATTTTTTTTGACTTCACCCCTAATACTTCGATGCATAATCCACATATATGATGAAACTTAAATAAGAATAACATTTTGCAAAGATCCACGTATAATTTTTACCGAATGAAACTTGAACTTAGATTCCCAAAGCTCTTGGCATTTATATACTAACATGTCCCCAGCGCAAAGATGACATGCACAAATATTTTAAATAAAAATATGGTCCACATGTTATTTACTAGTTTAGATTTTGTTTTCTAAAGTACAAAATATGATGAACAAATTACCTACAATTTTAAGTATTTAATCGAAGATAATTATATTTAAGTATAATCAAACTCACGTCATTCTAAGTATTACAACAGTGACAATATCTATTGAATTAATGTTTAATTGATTTAATTAATTTAAATTTAAAGTAAATAAAAAAGTTTATATAACAGTTATCATATTTTCCACTTTTAAAAAGTATATAAAATTAATTTAATTTGAAAATATGTTGTTAGTTATACCAATCTAATCAATTTTGATGGCTAAATTATTCTAACTCTTCTTTTATTTATCATTTTGCAAACATAATTATTGAAATTTTTAAGTTGAGGTTGATGTCCACTAGGGCTAAACATGTTGCAGTCGGCACTCGGCAGCAATTCCTCTCCAATAATTTCAGGAACAATACTCTCACTTTTATTAATTTTAATAAAATAGCTATTTTTTATTTTTTATACATTTGATGAAATTTCAGTATTTTTTTGTGCAAATAATAAAACTAAAATTCAATGAAAAAACTATTATAATAGAATTAACTAATAATAATTTACTTGATAATGTGATCAAATTTACTGCTAATAATGTTTTAAATAAATTAAAAAAAACATCAAATTGTTGAAATGCATGATTGGGATAGTAATCATGAATGAAACCCACAAATTTGTTGCAAACAATGTACCAAGTTGTTAACATCATTATCATTGGGTTTGAAGCAATGCCTAAAATCGCATACTAAATATTATCAAGTCTTAAATCATAATAAGTACATTCTATAATTATACTAGTTTTACTATAAAAAAAATCAAATATCCTTTTAAAAAGAATATTCATGAACAATGATTTAAATAAAGCTTAGATGAAAAATAGGTGCTCAAACTATAATTTTTTGAACTTTAGGTGCCTAGAGTATTTTTTTTGTAAAAATAGGTGCTCAAAGTTTCAACCGTTACAATTTTAGGTGCGTAAAGTTTACAATGTTACAATTTTAAGTGTCTGACCGTTAAAGGGTGTTAAAAAATTGTCAATCAATCAATGCTTGACATGTGGCACTAATTTTATTTTTAAAAAAATTCAAGGAAAAAACTCAGAATTTTCAAATTTTCATAAAATCCCATTTTTTTCAAAATTTACAAATCAGTCCCCAAATCCCTAAAATTTCACAAACCCCCAAATCATCACAGCTTCCATCGCCGATCACCAGTCCTGACCACGCCCCTTTAGTCTTCGGACCAAGACGTTCATTTCCCCCAACAGGACATCGCCAGAAATGTCGAACGGCGTGCCAGCCGGTCATCGATTTCGCGTTCGACTACATGTCATTCGGCGTTTTTATCGATGTCGTATTTGGGAAAATGATCGTCTTAGTTCGGTGACCAAAGGGGTGTGGTCATGGGCGGTGATCGGTGACGGAAGTAGTGTCAATTTGGGGGTTTGGAAAAATTTAGGGATTGTTTTGTAAACTTTACAAAATTTTGAGATTTTATAAAAATTTGAAAATTTTGAGTTTTTTCTCTAAAAAATTTAAAAAATAAAATTAGTGCCATGTTTCAAGCATTGGTTGGTTGATAAATTTTTTAACACCCCTTTAACGGTCAAGCACCTAAAATTATAACTGTTAAAACTTTAGGCATATATTTTTACAAAAAAATACTTTAGGCACCTATAGTTCAAAAAAAATGTATACTTTGGGCACCTATTTTTTTTATTTAAGCCTTTAAATAATGAATTCTTTGTTTAAAAAAATAATGAATTCTTTTTATACAAGTAGAAAAAATATTTTATATAAAATTAAACAAATGAATATAAATGGACTGATAAACGATCTGCTTATAAATTAGAAAATATTTTACACAAGCCTTTCAATTTTAGGGTTTAAGGTTTAGGCTTTAAGGATTTAGTGTGTTGTGGGTAGATTTTAAGGTTTATGATTAGAATTTAGAGTTTATGGTTTAATATTTAGGTTTTAAGATGATAGGATTAGAGATTTGGGCTTTAAATTTTATAATCTAAATATGAATGGTTGTGTAAATTTTTTTCACAGCTTCTATATCAAAATAAAACCTTTATAAATTTATCAATTCCGTGTTTAATCTATAAGTAATGTTTTTTTTTTTAATTTTTTTATTTAGATATCATCAAGAGTCTAAAAAAAAGGGAGAAAACCACCATTGAAACAATATTTATATCAAGGGTAAATTACAAATTTCACTGCCCAACTTTCACCTCACTTCCATTTTGGTCATTTAATTTTTAAAATTTTCAACTTAATCTAATTTTTTATTTGCCCCTATTTTCGTAACTTTGTTGTTAAATACTTACAACGTTATGACTGGACACCTATCTTTTAAAACTTATGAAATGACATGAAAACTTTTTTTTTAAATCTTACTTTCAAATTTCCTTTAATTTCTAAGCAATATAGCTAGCATATTCTTTCAAATTCCAACGATGGGGAGATGCCATGTTAAAGGAACGATAAATAGTTTACATCAGTGTAGTTTTGAATTTTTGTGCATTTTAAATTTTAGGTAGAGTTTTGCGAGTTTTAAAGTGCTTTTTTGAAAGAAAAAAAATAACCCAATAGAGTTGTAGGTGATGATAAGATGAGTTCGTTATTGTCTTGAGTGATAGGAGAAGATACTAAAAAATGATTGTTTTAGCTATGGGTGGGAATTGTCGGGTACCCGATTTTTCGGGTACCTTAATCTTCGGCCGTGTCCCATCCCATCACATCCGGGTACCCGAGTTTCGGGTACACGAAACACCCAGTACCCGCCTATTTTATTTTTTTTTAATTCTAAAATAAAAAAAAATTAGATATGAAACACAAAAATATTTTTAAAAAATTTTAAACTTAAAACTTAAAAGTATATAATACAAAGATAAAAGGAATTTAGGGATTTAAATTTAGTTTTAGAGTAAAAATATTAAGAAACTTAAAACAAAAATATAATTGAAAATATAAAAAATATATATATTAAATATTATCGGGTTGGGTACCCGATAACTTAAAAATCCCGGCCCGTGTCCCGGGAAAATTCTCAGGTCGGGTAATTTTTTAGAGAATTACCCAGTATTTTTAAGTTTGGGTCGTCGGGTCAGATCAACCGAGTCAGGTATTTTTGCCCACCCCTAATTTTGGCAACAATGTGACAGATAGGTAAAACTGTAAAACTTACATCTTTAGGTGAAGAAAATTTAAAAAATGGGGGGGGGGGTGACTTAGATGGCATGTTGCTTCTATGGCAGCAAAAATCAATTCATGTCAACAAACGTGGTTGCCAACTTGACACCCATCCATTTATGATTTAACGTTCGAGTGACCATAATAGAAGCAAATTAAAATTTTAATAATTAAATTTGAAAAAATTAAACTTGAATGACCAAACTCTGAGTAAGAAGAAAGTTAAATGATTAAACCTTTGTAATTTCCCCTTATATCAATATTCGTTTAATTCATTCCCCAATTATATTTAAAGGTTTAGTGTATAGTATAAATTCATGTATCTATCGCTTTAAAGTACCAAATAACACCCAAATTCGACAAATTTGTTAAATTCGATATTATTGGTAATTAACAATTAATGCTGTGAACTTAACTTTTTGGACCATTTTTAATTAATATTGTTAGTAAATTTAGTAAGATCTGATTAAAACTTAAAAGGTTATTTTAAAAATATCAAATAAAATGATAAAAAATATATAACTTAACACAAATGAGTAATTTGTTTACTAATCTCATAAATGCGTAATTGAAATTTATAGTTAATATTTAATAGTTAATTGTACCATACGTCTATAAACATAACCCTCATTTTAGTTGGTCCCTGAACTTTTAAATGTTTTAAATTTATTCTCAAATTATGATTTTCAATTTAAATTGGTTCCTAAACTTTTAAACATTTCAGTTTTATCCCCAAACTATTTCTTTCATTATAAATTAGTCCTCAAACTTCTAAACATTCTAATTTATTCCTCAAATTATTAATATATGCTAATCAAATCTCATGTTAATAACCGTTATAAAAATTGTTGATTGTCATGTAAATATTGATGTTTATTATGTAATAATTTGATGTGATATAAACAATAATTTGAGGATAAAATTAGAATATTTAAAAATTTGGGGACAATTTATAATGATTGTCATAATTTGGTGATGAAATTATAACATTGAAAATTTCAGGAACCAATTTAGAATAAAAACTATAATTTAGGGATCAAATTATAAAGTCTATAAATTTGGTGACCAACTTATAATAAGTCATCGTTTAAAACGTATGTTGCAATTAACTCATATATTAAAATATTTTATAATACTACATTTCTTTCGAGTAAGGTCCTTTCCCTTTAAAGAAATTAAATAGGTTATAATACTATTTTTTATTGTTGAAAATCCTTTATTTTAATTAAAAGTAAAAGTACTCTTATTTGTTGGGTTGGTTAAGATTTCATGATAAATTACTAATGTGATAGTAACGTAGTAGAATAGCGGCCAGTTTATTTTATTAGTGTTATTTCAATTAAAATTAAAACTTTAGTCACATATTTTAACTAAAAATATTTTAAACTCTTATTACATAAAATATATATCATAATTTTAACATTTACTTTATATTTAAACCTAATTCTTATACCTTTTAATTTTCATTTGATGATGTGGCATAATAATATTGTGTCACATCTTAAAAAACTAAAATTGAGCCAAAAATTAAATTTTAAAGATCAACGTGGACAAAAAATCAAGAATTAAATTAAAAAATTATTAAGTTCAAGAAATAAAAAAACACTTTCATCTTTTCTTAACCTTTTAGCTCAGTAGAATATTTTTTGGGGTTCAAATAGTTCAGTAGAATATAGTTAATTTAAATAAATGAAATATAAAAAGAGAAAAGAAAAAGGGGTCTCGATTTCACACACGAGCGGCACCGACTCGGACTCACTCGACCGGCCCAAACCGTAAATTGCGCCAGCTCATGTGGGGGCAAAAGGAATGCCACTGTGGACATTAGAAAATTCCACACGTGTTGCATGATATCTCCTGAAACGTCACTAAAACATTAACTAAAATTACAAAAATTAAATAAATAATTCTTTCCAGGTCCCATTTGACTATTCCTCCGTCAAATTTTCAGTACACTCTTTTACCCAGCAAAATCCCACTCAACCCTCCGTTTATTTTAACGGAAGAAATAAGCATAAACAGGCATTACAACGTTAAAAAGGCTCGTTAGTCATCGCCGTCGATCCAAAACTGCCGGCAACCATTAACGACGACAATTGCTCGGAAAAATAAAAGCTAAACACTCGTCACAAGTGGATCTAACAAGAATAAATCGTCGATTTCTTCAAAATAATCGTCCACCTGAGAAATAGACGACGGCGAGGAGTAGCACTCAAACTCTTGTGACGTATCGAGTAAAACGTCATCGAAATGTTGATCGAACACTTTACTGTCTGAAAAAATCGTTGAACTATCGTCAAAGAGTGACAATACCGGAACCGGATCGTTGAAGAAATCGTCGAGGAAAGGGAAATCGAGAGGCAAATAATCTCCCGAATCACTGGATGCCGGTTCTTGAGCCGGAGGCGGCGGCGGCGGCGGGGGTTTACTCTCTTCTTCTTGGAGTTCATGAGCCGGTCTTTCGGGTTCGACTGATGTTTCTTCTTCACTCGATTGAGTTTGGAAGTTGAAGACTGAAGTCGGAGATGAAAGATTGCGAGGCGAATCGTCTCCCGAATGGCACCCAGAAACCGAAGGCACGTCGATGTTTTCTGGTTTTCCGGTGTTTTCTTCAGCCGGGGGAGTGATGAAGTTGGTCAAAGCGTTGGGTCCTCGGAGCTTGATCGCTGCATTGTCGTAAACCAAGGCAGCTTCTTCAGCAGTGTCGTAAGTACCCAACCACAGCCGTACGCGACGAGTGGGGTCGCGAATCTCCGCCGCCCATTTCCCCCACGGCCTTTGCCGTACACCCCTGAACTTCCTCCCGTTCCCGCTCGATGAAGAAAGCTTAACAGCCCTACGGTTGGGCTCCGTGACATCAGCGACGGCGGCTTTCCTCTTGCGTGTACCGCCGGGAAAGGCAGTTTTGGAAGCGGCGGGCTCGATGCTTATCTCGTTGACATAACGTATCACTCTCCGCCGGTGACAATAGAAATCGGCTTCGTCGTCGCTGGAGGAGTCCGTTGCGTCCGGATCCATCACTGAAACCCGAACCACTTTTCTGGGTTCGGAAGACTGTTTCCTGAACATTTTTGTGAGGGTTTTACGTTGGGTGCAAGTGATCGGACATAGCAAATCTTGGTCCATTTTCGAGGATGTTTCCTTTTTCAGTTTAGGTGGTCTCAGATTCTGTCGAATGGAATCAATGGAGAGTAAAAAGGCAAAGAACCGTGAAGTAGAAGCTTAGATCAAACACAAAAGGCTGAATCAGAAATCTGCAGAAAAACATTCAAAAAAATAAAACAATAACAAAAAAATATTAAAATCAGAGAAGATGCTTCGGAATGAAACTTGAAACAGGGTATTTAAAACAAAATGTACGGAAAAAAACAACAAAATTATTTTCAACAAGAAGTGGGGCAAAGTGAAGTGTACAAATGTTCACACTGAATTTGCTTTTTTATAGGATCCAACAGCCGAAATTGGAAAATCCTGACTGTATAATATCTTTATACTATCCCACATTTACTCAGATTTTTCTAAGTGTTACTCGCTTATATTTGAATCTTAATTAATGGTTTTTAATTATTTTATTTTGAAATCATATAAGTTTATAAATGTGTAAAAATATTATACGAATAAATGTGAAAAATAAAAAAGATGTTTATAATATAATTTAATATCTTGTTTAAAAAAATTATTTTTTATTACTTTCCAATATTTTTAAATAGTCTTATACTTCCCAATTAAACTAATAATATTAAATTAATACGTGATATCAATTCAATCAAATATACTGTATATAATAGGACGGTTAGAATTTGATATTCAATCAAAGAAATATTTTTAATATCTTTCTATATTTATTTAATTTTCTATTTTTATTAAATATATAAAAATTCCACATATTATCTATTTAATCATGTTTGCATGGATTTTTATAATAGTTTATAAATAATTATAAAATAATATATGTTCATAGATATTTTTAATTTTTTATTATGTATACACTTTGCAAATATTACGATTGAACTTAAAATTTTTTAAGATAAATATTATTCGTTTTTTCATTATAATACCTGTTAAGTTCCTGTTTACCATAATATAATTTAGGTACATGTCTTGTAATGAATGATGGACGGATCGGTATTGTACCCAAAAATATTGGACGGATCGGTACGTCTAATCAGGAGCAGCAGTTGATCTCGCACCGAAGATACCTGTTAGATACAAGCCGCCGCGTCCCATGATTGAATCTTAATCGTACACGTGGGATTATGGGTTCCAATATTTAAAAAGCGTAATTTCTTTTTTTAACAATCTAATTACATAAACGTAAATAAAAATAACAACGTGCTCTCCAAACTGTTACTCACTTTTCTTTTAATAAGTCGGTAAAACCTAAAAGTGTGAGATTTTTAGGGTGAGGTGTCTTAAAATTGTTTAAAATGAGACGCAATCGAAATTTTTATAAAATTTGTAAAAATTTTAGTCGATTTTTTCGGTATACACCGAGTTTCTTACAAAAAAAAGTGTAAGAATTTTGGTATATATCAATTTTTTTACAAAAGGTTTAAAATTTTGGAAAGGGTAAGAATTTCGATACTATTTATAAGAAATTCGGTATATACAAAAAAGTCGATACTGAAATTCTTATAATTTTTGTAAGAATTTCGGTTGCGCCTCCTTTAAACCTTATTTTAAGGCGCCTCGAGTTAGAAAAACCCGTGTTTGATTAGACAAAAACAAAACCCCTCAAATCATTTCTTTTATAATTGCTATCAAACTTTACATAGGCTCATTCCCAACTTAGTTTATTTTCCTCTATAATGTCAAGATTTGAGTGATGGAGCTATAAATTTCATATTATAAGATTAGAATAGAGTATAAAATATGAAGAAGAAAAAAATTATCTCACTCACTAAAATAAGTATTGTTGATTTTATACTCCAACAAATCAAATGAGATAAATTCTAATATTTTTTATAAAAAAAATTATATCAACTTTTTTAAAATCTCTTACTTCAACAAATTAAGTCAGGTTAATTAACTCATATTATTTATTTTTTCGGTAGTTTCCAAAATTAAACTCAAAACCCCGTTCTTCTAAAATTATTTTTAAAGGACAATATTCCCCCAAGTTCCTCACTGACAGACTTTTGTTTTTTCAAGCACGCTGATTGACAAGAAAAAAAGCAAGTTCTCTCTCCCAGTCAAGGTTTCTCCCATCACTCTGATCCTTCGCTCCAACGTCCGGTTGTGGGCTTGGTCGTGCCTGGTGCGGTTTGACGTGGCAAGGAGGTGGTTTGGAACCTCTGCTGGTGTAGGATATCAGTTTCTGATCTTCCCCTTCCCGTTTGACTACGCAACTCTGCTCCTAACCCTACAAACTCCTTTTACTTTTCGAGTTTTGAGAAGCATTTATTTCCTCTTCAAACGCATTTACTCCTGCTTTCTCTCCAAGCTTGTAGGAGCATTTAACCCACAGTCCTGCAGGAAACCATGCCTAACGGTGGGAACAGTCTGAGCATAGGGGTCGTTGACACCAACTTCCCTAACAACAATGAAGATCCCAAACCTCCAAACCAGGAGTTCCTCGATGAGCTTGAGCTCAACGAAGACAGTGAGGTAAACTTCACTCTGAAAAACCTCTCCCTGCTTGGCAAACTGTTGTCTACTTCGTCCATGAAACTCCTGGCACTAAAAGCTATTCTGAAGAAAGCTTGGAAGTGTGAAGGCCTGGAGTGCCATGACCTAGGAAGAAACTTCTTCCTCTTCATCTTCCAAACAACAGATGATCGCCACCGCATCCTGAGTAAGAAACCGTGGTCGGTGCAAGACTCCCTGCTCATCTTGAAGGAATGGCAACCGGATAAGGCTTTGGAGGAAATTGATTTTGCTACAGAGGAGTTTTGGGTTCAGATAACCAATCTTCCAGTAAGGCTGACCACCAAAGATAACGTTCGCCGCATCGGAAAACTGTTTCCAGTCTATTTTGGTTCAACGCTTGAAGATGACGAGGAGAAGATGGCATGGAATGGTAATGTCGGCATTCGAGTTGCCATTAGGGTAGAGGATCCACTTAAGACGGGATTCATCCTCAATAGGAAGAAGGACAAGGCTCTGGAGATTGGTTTTAAGTATGAAGCGTTGCCGCGTTTTTGCTTTCGTTGTGGTCGCCTGGGACACGTTGAACGTGAATGCAAGAACTATCTGATCATGGTGAAACTCTCTGGGAAATTTGGGCCTTGGTTACGCGCCTCAAATGCTTTCCGGCAGCAAGTTTCATTCACCATGAAGCCGGCCACCACCACAGCGGGGCCGTCCACGCTACAGGACAAAGGAAAAGAGGAAAAGGACAGTGCCATATGGAGCGTTGTCAGAGGGCAATCTAGCCAAAATCTCCTAGACCTCAATGTCTCGTCTAAGGAAACCGCTCAAGTCCCATCCCCCTCTCCCAAAGTCAACCCTCTATTTCCCCTTTTGGAAAGCATTGCGGCAACCTTTCCGAAAGAAAACATAGGAGCAATCACTGGAATAGGACCTGCACAACAGATTTCAACGTCCTTTGTATCCAAGGAAAGATCTACACCAGGTTTTGACAAGGAAAATGCAGAAACGTCTCATAATGCCCTGGAAAGGATGCTAGCAGTGGGTTTCGATCGAATGGAAGTATCAACCACCAAAAAGCGGAAAAGAGAAGGAGATGTTGATTTCGAATTATTTGGCCCAATAAAGAGGCGTGAACTCTGGGAGGAGGTCTCGAAGACAATCTGTCAAGTTGGGCCCCAAAATTGGGCCATATCGGAAAGGAACATAGCAGCCTCTGATGATGTACTAACGGCGGCTCTGTTCCCTGAATCCATCCTTCACTCCTCTGCCATAATCCAACACATCGAACGCAAGAAAAATGGCAGGAACTATGGGTCTAGAAGATTAACTCTGATTAGGAAAGCAGCACGAAGGAAGTATGCCATGGAATGCACCAGGGTCATGATCGACGAAGCGGGGCTCATTCAACTGGGAATGGATCCGTTTGGCAAAACAATCACTCGGGTTCCAACAATGTGCATCGACGACAACTTCTCTCTCAATGAAGAGATTGCCATAAGTGATGGAGAAGATCTGGTTCCTCTGGAGAAGACAGTGCTGTATCCAAACCCTTTCAAGGACTCTGTCCAGGATTCGGATGACTCCAATGGGAGTTATCCGAGCTCACCATGAAGATCGAACGTTGCGCGGCTCAGGTTAGGAAGGGACGTGGGTGCTTTACGCGGGTCAATCCTTCCCCTCGGATCACAGTGGCTCACAGTGAGCAGGTGGATCCAAGGTTTTTGTTTAGGTGCTGTTCTGTTTGCTTTCAGATCCACCACGACGCGGAAACTGCTAGACTGAGGGAGAACTCAATGGCCTCCTACCCTCCATTTCGAATGATATTGGTTTTTGTCTTGATAAGGATCGACGATGACTCGTCGGAAGCCTGTCTCTGGGAAGAGCTCTCAGACAATACCGGTTTCGCCTTTCCGGTGAAGGTTTTGGGAGGTTCATTTTTTAGTTGTCCTATGATTTGTCTTGTGCTTTCCGTTTGTTTCCAATCGGACGTCCGGTTGTCTTTTATTTTCTCGCCTGTGTTTGCGTCTGTGTTTTGGTGGCCCTTTTCTTTGGTTTTGCATGTCTTAGGGTTTAGTAGCAGCGACGCCAGTGCCCTTGCATGGAGCATGGCGGCGCACGTAGGTTGTAGGAGGAAGGGGTTTCAGGTGGGCCCACCTTCCCTTTTGTATCCGTTTGTTTGCTTCTAGTTATGAATGAAAATCTGCAAGTCTTTATCGATCAAAAAAAAAAGTTCCTCACTGACATAATAGTACGTTTCGACCAGCACTTTAGTAATTCATGAAACAATTCCTATAACCATTCAAAATATTTTCGAAAGGGGCATTTTCCCCCTTACTCTCATGTAATAACATAATAATGTAACAAGTCTTCAATAGCTTCTTTTTTATTAAAGAAAAACAATTTTAGTAATCTATGAAAATTGAATCAAATAAAAGAATCATTCATGTAAATGTATACAATCAAAATTTAGAGTGACAACTACAAATTTATATAACTAACTTAACAATAATTATTGGCTTAATACCCAAATAGGAGCCCAAACTATGCTTGTGGATCAATTTGGTGCCTAAACTATTTTTAGCTCTAAATAGGTGCTTAAAGTTTCAATTTTGGTCATTTTAGGTGCCTAACCGTTAACTACCGTTATTTTTATTAAAAAATAATTTTATTTTATTTTTAATTTAATTTCTTTTTTAACTTATTTCTAAAAAAAACCCTAAATTTCTCAAAACTCACAAAATAACCCCAAATTCAGAATCCCTAACTTCTCCGGTCGATTTCGCCGCCGCCCCCATATCCGCCGTTGGACCACCATAATCGTTTCCTCCAACCACCCATCGCCGGTAATCGGCTTCCTAACATCGAAAGAAGCCAAAATCGGGAAAAAGGAAGTCGTCGACACACGTGCCGCCAGTTACCGACGATGGGTGATCGGGGGAAACAGTCGTGACTCGTGGTGGTCCGGCGGCAGTAGTGGTGGTCTCCGGTAAGGCAGTAAATGGCGACAACGACGATAATTTGGGGGTTTGGGGTTAGGGATTTGAGACTGTTTTGTAAAGATTTAAAACTATAATTTTTTTTTCAAAAAAATGAATTTTGAATTTTATTTAAAAATTAATTAAAAGAAATTAAAATATAAAACATGCCACTTGACATATTTTAATTGGCTAACGGTTTTTTATTAACGGTTAGACACCTAAAAAGATCAAAATTAAAATTTTAGATACCTATTTAGAGCTAAAAATAATTTAGATACCAAAAGTGATCTACAAGTATAGTTTGAGCACCTATTTAGGTATTAACCCATAATTATTTCAATTCAAACAAAAAATGTTTAGACAAGAGAAACACGAATTTGGGACTTCAAGAATCTCAATATTCCATCCTTGCCAACTAGACTAATTGATGACAAGGAAAACGTTGACCAAAATGCATGGTGTTTGTTTACAGCTTTCAAATTATTTCGGGGCTCAACGAGTTGGAAAATAAATAGAAATCTTCTGTTTTTTTGGAGGGTGTGATTTTTTAAGATTTAAAATTTAAAATTTTAGTGTTGAAATATAAAAAAAATATATAAAAAAAGCAAAACATTTTTATACGTGAAAAACACGCTCTCCTCCCACCCGCCCAGCTGCGGCGCGTTTTCATTGCACGTTGCTTATTTCGCAGCCCCTTTTCCATTAGTTCTCACCTCTGGCTCGTTAACTCCGGTGTAAATAAAATAAAATTGAAATTGTCTTATAATTAGAAAAAAATTGAAATTGTCATCTTTTAGTGTTTTGAAAGGTGTTCAATTAATTGGTTCGGTTAACCGACCGAACTACTTAAAATTTATTAACCAATTTTTTTCTTTCTTTTAACCGTTAACTGAATTATTTTTTTTTTTAAAAAAATTAATTGAAACGAAAAAGTTCATTTAATTCGGTCGGCTTTCGAATTAACCGAAATTTGTTATAAAATTTTGGGTAAATTACATAAATGATCACTAAACTATGTTAAAATATTTTTTTAGCCATTGAACTTTTTTAAAAGTTATAAAACAATCATTAAACTTATCAAACTATTACAAAATGATCATTGCACGTTATAAACTAGTGATAAACATTAAAAAGTTTAATAACCATTTTGTAATAATTCAATAAATTTAATGATCATTTTATAATATACAAAAATTTAATGAGCATTTTATAATTTTTAAAAGTTCAATGACCAAAATTAAATGTATGTAACATACATAATATTTAATATATAATAATTTTAGTTAATTCGGTTAATTAACCGATTTCAAACCGAGTTAATCGATAACCGAAATTTAAAAAAATCATTAACCGTTAACCTATTGAACTTAAAATTAATCGACCGATTAACAAAAAAACATCAATTTAATCGGTTAATTCGGTTAAATTTGAACTTTGAACACCCCTAACCACCTGATGGATGTGGGTATAATTATACGCATGTTACATATTTAATCAACCATTATAATTTATATCGTTCCATAAAATAATTAGAGGGAAATAGTGTAATTATATTACGACATTTCTATTTTAATTTTTCAACCTAATACATTTGTAAAATAATTTTTTTATCTTTTTTTTATTCTCACACATTTACATTTATATTTATATTTAATAATTAATTAAAATGTACTAAAAATAATTATATAAATAATAAATTAAGATGAGATCCTTCAAATATGCTTAGTAATGTTATATTGAAAATTATTTTTCACAATGTAATTAATATTAATAGATACAAAATATTAATAACTAATAAACTATTCAAATAACTATCGAACATAATCGTGTCCTTATATATCATTTTGCTTGTTTAAATAATCAAATAGATGTCAACTATGAGTTAGCTTTACCAAACACTTTTATACAATCAACTAATACAATTCGCTAGTTAAATCAGCTAATGCAATCCGCTATCAATTATTTGCTAATTGTCAAACAGGACCTAAATCATTCAACGAAATAAATCAAATATCTTTATTGTTGTTCGAGTCATTTACGAGTTTAATCGATTTTTTTTTTTATTTTCAATTAATATTTGAGTCGTGCATGTCATGATACACACAAGGCATGGAACATAATGAGAGTTGACTATTGACCACCATTTTAAGTATTTTAGATGGTCCAATTTCTAACAATGAAATAGACATGTCTCCCCCTTTTCAAATTTGTTTACTTCTTGAGACTCCTCGTGTTTTTCTTATTCTTTCTAGTACAAATGCTTGAAGCATGCATATTATTAATCATGTGATTTTTTTCGGAACAAAAAGAATAATATTAATGTCACTTAATAACTGAGACAATAAAAATATTGGCAAAACATTAAAGAAATTAAATATATTTGTATTTGTATTGAATGCATTCACGTCCAAGTTCAAATGCCATGTATAACGGATGCGTTTAATTTTATTCTTTTTCCATTTCTAAAATAGAAAAAAATATTCAAATAGATATGAATGTTCAAAATTATAAAATTTATATAAGTACAAATAATACAAATAGGATAAGAATACTAATTGAGAAAGTAAAATGAGTATGTTAAAAAAATAGAGATCTACTAATTGATTGAGGAGTTAAAAATGTTAATGTTGTTTCAACTGGTATGAATTCGAATTTTCTTAAGAATGTAACAACTCTCTATTTTTAATTAAATGAATAGTTGAGAAATTATTTTTACATTAAATAAAATAGTAAATTACACCATTAGTCACGGGATTTTAAGAGTTGTTTCGTTTTGGTCACTAAGCTACAAAAAGTTTTAATTTTGTCACTAAACTTTTTTCGAATTATTTTTTTGTCATAAGACCTTTGAATCATTATCAATTGGATGAAGCGGTATTTTTTGTTGATGTTAAAGTCATTTTTTCCATTTTATGAGATAGTACAATTTCCACCTCATCTTTACAAAACTTAGGGTATTTTTTCATCTTCAGCTGCCATATAAAAGTGTCGTTCTACCGGCCTTCTCTAGACCTTGTGGTTACGTACCGCTGAGTCTCTACTTAATTCCTAGGTTCGAAGGTCGGTAACTAAAGAAACAAAAAAAAAAGTGTCATTCTCTGGTGTCTTTTATGGCCACCTTAAATGATAGGCATTG
The DNA here is from genome assembly GCA_958450335.1 of Hibiscus tridactylites. Taxonomy (NCBI): domain Eukaryota; kingdom Viridiplantae; phylum Streptophyta; class Magnoliopsida; order Malvales; family Malvaceae; genus Hibiscus; species Hibiscus tridactylites. The sequence continues at coordinate 69,455,008 of OY288289.1, read as the reverse complement.
ATAAATTTGCCTCATCATTCTCTATAGTGTTTAGATTTTCTCAAAAAAAAAAATTAAAACTCATGAAATTAAACAGTAAACACCACTTGAGGAGTTTAAGAATTTTTGTCGGATTTGATGTGTTTGGTAGACTCCATTAGAAAATTCAAACGGCGAGAAGTATGTTAGACTAAAACATAACTTAATATAAAATCTAACTTATGATATGATATGTCAAACTATCAAGAACAAAATCTTAATGTGGAAGCAGAGACGGAACTGTGTACCCGAAGAAATTTTTTTAACTTTTGTCTCCCTATTTAGATTTCTTTAAAAATGGGTTTATTTATGAATTTGTCCCCCTTTCAAACATTTATAGTTGCCCCTAACCTAAAATTTTAGCTCTGTCCCTATGTGAAAACATACATGAATCCATTGATATGTAAATCCTTCGGTCCTTAGGTATTAATCTGCCAAGAATGTATGTTTTCTCTTGTCGCAAAACTCTCTTATGAAGATTGAGAAAAAAATAGAAATTAACCTATTTCTTTAAGACTACTATCTTTTTATATAATTATTATTGAATCAATTTGAACAATTTAATGACAAAATTAAAATGCTATACAGTTCAATGATCACAATGAAATAACACTTAAAATTTAGTATTCGATGATGCAGTTTACCCAAAGAAAAAAAGATGGTGGCAAGTTTTTACTATTGAAAAGCCTTTTGAACATAAGCTTAACTTAACAATAATCAAACATCCCATGCACTCGTATACTTTTTTCTCTCGCATTGGCCTCCACCTTATCATTTACAAAGTTTAATAATCATTTTATAATAATTAATATTATTTTAATTGTTTAATTAGTATGTCGTTAGGTTGTTAACGATATCTAATGGTTCAATACTTATTTTATAATAAAATTTAAAATTCAATACTCATTTTGTAATTTTTAAAAATTCAGTGACCAAAATAATTATTTTAAGATAATTTAACGACTATTTGTAAACTTTATCCAAAATGAAAACCTAGTTAACTAAGGATTAATATTTAATACACTGACAATGTAAATTTTTTTACACAGACATGGCTATTTTCAAGCTTAAATCTAAAATCTAAATTTCTAAGCTTAAAACTCTAAAACTCTAACCACAAACCTTAAATTCTAAACTCTAACCATAAATCTTAAATCTTAAACCCTACAACCTAAACCTCTAATCTCTAAACTAAAATTATAAAGCCCTAAATAACTCTGCTTGTAAAAACTTTGTTTTTTATCGGCAGTATATAGGATAATAATCCATTAACTAAATGGAGCTCAATATATTCCAAGGCGACGAACACGTTTGTTTGTACAACGTTTAAACTGCTTTTGCTTGTGACGTGAAAATTTTGTAAAAAAATATTATTATTATTATTATTATTATTATTATGGCAAGGCCCCATGTCATATGCCATTAGCGATTCATAATCTGTTTTTGTTCTCAATGTCCCACCTATTCTCAAACCTCAAATTATTCATTACTACAAAGTCTACCAAATTATGCCTCCCGATTTGCACCGTGACGGTAATAGGGTGGTCGATGGCTTGTAAAAAATGAATTAGTCTCTGAAATTTGATTGTCGTGTATTTCGCACTCCACCCGATAAGATACTCATTAGGTTATATGAAAACTTTTTTTAATATGTGTACGCTAATTTTGTTAAAAGAGAAAAAAAAAAGTATAATGAGAGTTTACTCAAATAAATAAATTTGACCTGAACATATTGCTAAACAAACAAAAACTAACATATTTAGATCATAAACAAGATCTAAAAGGAAAGGTAAAAACCCGAACTCAAAAGCTCGACGATGAAAGGTAAAAACCAACAACAAATAACATTAAAAAATACATATTACAATAATAAGGCATGTTGACAATATAGTCATTACCACAACTCAATCGTGAACAAAAACAATGACAATGAGTTTGTATATAAATCTAGTTCGAGGGTCTAAAACAGAAAGATCAATAAAATAATTAGAAAAACGTCATCTTAATCAGTCGTGATGACGTCAAACTCAACTCTAACTAAAAAAACTCCCAAACGACCGCCCAAACAATGAAACAATATATATAGAGGTCACACGAGGATTGTTTTAAGATGAACTTGTAATAGATTAGTTGTATTTCTTCTCCTTTTATATAAAAAATTGTATCACTCGATTTGCCGTTTCATTTTTTTCTTCTAATTACACGTGTCATATTTTTTAATTACAGTACCGATGCAAATAATCAATATATTGAATATTATTAGGGTAATTGTTCTATACACAAGCGCTTGTGAAATTTTTTTTATACAAACGTCTTAATTTTAGGGGTTAGGGACTCCGTTTAGGGTTTAAAATTTAGGGGTATAAGTGTAGTAGTTTTAAATTTAGGGATTGTTGATAGAATTTTGGGTTTATGGTTAAAATTTAGGATTTATAGGTTAAAACCTAAATCCCTACCCATATTACCCTAAAACTAAACCCTAACCATAAACCCTAAATTCTAACCATAAATTCTAAATTCTAAACATAAACCCTAAATTCTAAACTTTTACACTAAAACCCCTAAATTCTAAACCCTAAACCCTATAATTGAGGCGCTTGTGGAAATAAAAAATTTCCACCGCCAGTGTATAGGATATTAATCCATATTATTATTATAAAAAAATTCATATTTTTATAAACTATACTAACTACAATGTTTAATATATAACTTGTATTTCAATGAAGTAAATTTGCCGAAATGAAGCAATTGGCCAACCTGTGAGGGGAAACGTTAGTGGCTCCCATGAGACCCAATTTCAGAATTTATGGAGAATCAAAGTTTAAGAATAATATTATATACATTTATAACTAATCAAACTCTTAAAACATGATATCTGGAAAGCCAATTAGAGAATATATAAATAAACAATTAGAGATCAACAATGATTTAAGGTATGATTAAGAAATGGATTAAAACTAAATTAATATCTACGCTTAACTACTTTTTTCCTGACAGTGGCAAACTCCATTGCAATCACAGTTACAATTATATGCAAATCCTTTTGATAGAGTAAAATTCTTTTTTCATGAGCCCCAATTAGTTTAAGATCCTAAAATCTAATTATTTATATTTTTAAATTTTTATTTTTTAGTTTATCAAATAAACAAATTAATTTAATGGTAAAAATAATTCTCTTTCCTAAATAAATTAATTAATTAATCTAACAATGAAAATAATGTGTTTAAAATATTAAAATAATTGTTCAAAGTAATGAAATGAATAAAAATTCTCCGTCCTTTTTCGGTGCCAATTTCTATGGCCAACACTAAAAAAATTAAATTCTAAGCCATAACCATAACTTTTAAATACTCAATCCTAAACTCTAAATCCAATACCTTAAACCCTAATATTAAATCACAACCTTAAACCATAACCCTAAACTTTATACATAACTTTTATTGTTGGGGTATAAATAGCGACCGAGGATTTCTATTCGTAATGAAATTAACTATGTATTCTAGTATTTATAATAATTGATTTACATTGTAATTATTTACCTTGGTAATTATGATTAATTTGCACGAACCAACTTGCATCAGTGGTTAAGGGAACGATTGTTGTTTTTAGAGGTCACATATTCGAGCACTAGCAGCTATAGCAGGGGGATTGAACATGCATTATCAAATAGTTGAGAGTATACTAAAAACATATATTATTTGTAATCATCTTAGCTTTAAAAAAAATTATGATTGATTTTGAATGTAACTTTTACTCTAGTAATCTAGTTAAAAATTATAATCTCAAGAACCAAATGAGTGTTTAGTGAAAAAGAAGATGATGCTCATCCTAAGAGATTGGGTTCAATTCACTTTGTCTACAAGGTATATGTACATTGTTAAAGGTTAAAAATTTATCTGATCATATATTAACTTGTAATCACTTTATATTCTAATTCTGCGTTGTATAAATTATTTTTATTTTAATTATATTTATTATAATTAAAACTGTGACACTTTTAAAAAGAATTGAGAAATGGTCGAGTGGTGGACATTAATTAATTAAACAATCTCGGTGTGCTGCAGATTAGATACCCATTATTAAAATTTAAAAGGAAAGGTTTTTAATTAATTAATTCCGATGGAATTAATTGTTTATCACATTGAGTGATAAAAGTTAAATATTACTATTAAATAAGATTTTATATTTGAATTTTGAGGATAAAATTTCTAAAAATTAAAATAAAAATAATTTCGTTAAAAACACTCTTTGTACCTTAAAACATCACGAGCCGCCAAGACAACGAATGAAGAAAAAGAGTGCCCCAAATTGTTATTCATCATAACCAAAGGTTTTGACACGCAATGGAAAGCTTTTCAAGTTCATTTGGCAGAGTCTGATGAACCAAAACTTGAAAAAGCTTGTGAGCACCTCTCCCAATGATTCTTTAACACACCACCAATACCAGCCGGATCATAGCTCCCCGTAGACTTAATTTTAGTATGCCAAATGAAATATATCTATGTGACTTACATTTCAACATTAAATATACCCACTTTAGTTCTTGATTATAGGTAGACATTCGATCGAGTCGAATACTTTTTTTATGTTAGTTAAGTTGAAGAGTTCATATATATATATAGGGTTAGGATCAACTTATACTGTGTAAAACTTAATTATTTTTACATAGTTTTTGGACCGTTAGATGATGGTAATTAATGACTCAGATTATTTCCTTATCTTTTTTTCCCAAGTGATAATCTTCACATTTTTAATGTTAATCTCATTCATTCATTTCACTAATCTAATTTGAAAACTAATCAACTAATTACTAAAAGTTTCGAATTATTCAAAATTTTATTTTATAACTCACACTTTATTTGCAATTTTTACGAGTCAAGTTTATGAAACTACGAACCAAGTCAGGACGAATCAAATATTTTCGTATTGAACCAAATCGAATAATTCATTGTTTTGAGTAAGTTTTGCACACTCCTATTCTTGACGCCAACCTAGAGGTCTTCTATGAATCATAGATGTCTTTGACAACTCCTTGAAAAGAGCATCCAAAGAAGATATGATCTTTACTTTCAACACTGTTTATAGCAGAGTTTACATTGGCCATCCAACACCTCCTAATCACTCGATCCTTGGAAAGGTAATCGAATTATCCTTTGCCTTGTGTTAGCTAGAACTTGAACAGTGGGCTACCTCTCTTAGCTCTAAACCCAAAGCTCCAGCTTTCAAAGTGCAAATTTGATTCCAATTTGCAACAAAGTGGTTCAATTTCCCTAACCACAATTTCCCCATAAATTTAGGGAGTATTGAACATATTTAAGATGTTTTCTTTTCTTTTCCAAAGTTACATTTATCCATACAACAAAAGGGAGCAACATTTGATGTGTCTACATTTAACCAAGGGAATGTTTTGGACATCCTTAAACTCCCCATTTTAGGCATTGAAGACACTCAGACCAAACCGTTCATACATAATAATAATACTACTGGAAAAGAAACACAGCCTCCCCAATCCCACCCTCATACACCAAAGCACCTTTAGCCCATGGCATACTTCTGGGTCCAGCTCCTTGCAGTTGTCTCGTACTTGTTCCTGTCTGTCTTGTACATGTGCGCAATCTCCGGCACCAATGGATCATCCGGATTCGGGTCCGTCAGCAGCGAACATATTGATAGCAGTACCTAAATGAACCAAAATTCAGACATGTAGGCGAATGAAAACCGTATAATCCCAAAGAGGAATAACCATAGAGAGTTTTCATTTAAGGTTGATCAGGATCTTGACTTCTCAATTTGATTTTGTATTAAGCTATGTTAATTGGACTCTGCATATGAGTTCTAGACGCTTGTATATATCCTAAACAAGCATGTTTGAATTATTTTTCAAGATCATATATTCGGAAGATCCTCGGAGCATCATACTACATACTCATGCATCAAGAAATATAGGTAGTAGATTTGTATTAAACTATGTTAGTTGGATGTTTGGATATTTTTTTCAAGGAATATGAAGGTTCGGAGCAACAAGTATAAGGTTTCCGTGGCTATTTCACATTGGATTCATTTATGCCAGAACAATGAATATCACAGAGAATTAGAGGACAATCACCTTGGAAATCGTTAGTGCAGGACTCCACTGTTCTTTCAAGATGTCTAGGCAAATGCTTCCATTGCTGTTAATATTGGGGTGGAATACCTTTGTTCTAAATGCTACCTGCAAAACCCATTTATTGTATGGAAATAAGGCTTCGATTATGCTTCATTAAAGCATCTAACACTCTTCGAGGGCATATATTATTGACCAACTCCGTATGCATTAGAGTATGAAACAAGTAACCCAAAATGAACAGGAAAATTTTGCATACTCCAGCAAACATCAGAGGTAAACAACCCGCCTATATGAAAAGCAGAATTACATGATAAAAACTGTACCTTTGGTGGCTTAAAGGGATAATCTGGAGGAAAATGGATGGTCACTAGGAAAACACCCCCAGCATAAGGACTATCTGGTGGACCCATGATTGTTGCCTGCCAATGAAACATGTCTTCAGCAACAGGACCTGCAACATTGCCGGAAAAACAATAAGCAATATACTAGTATTAAAGTTCAATGATACTCCTCGAGTATCTTTAAACATAACCAATTGCTGAAAAAATGAGTGCAAACAAATACAAAATTGTACAATATCAATATCATCGTGTAGACAATAATATAGTATGCATGTAATCACAAACAGAATGGTTACATTAGCTACTTCAAGAGGCAAATATAACAATGAAGAGTTAGACACAAATTTGGAATCTCTAGAAATGGTAATCCCAATCAGCCAGACAACATAGTTTTCCTCTACAGTTCATCAAGCTGAATTAGAAAAGTGGTTGCAGCACATGAGACATTTCCTTCCTACTTTACCAATTTATACATGTATTGGACATAACATATGTGCAATGGGCTGAGGTCAGCTGACAGAACAATGTGAAAATCAAAGTATTCATCTGCTTTCCAACCAATATAAACCCCAAATGTGAAAGAAAACATCCATCATGGGTAAAATGAATCTTTACCTCTATCCCACTCCTCTAACTACGTAAGGGCAAACTTTCAAAGAGATAAATTCAGAGAAAAAGTAAAATAAAATACTTCAATGAATAATATCATTGATGTCAACAGCATAATATGATGTAACAGACACCTTTGCCAACATCGACCGTTAACATAATAAGACAAAAATGTAAATGCGTCAAACAAAACCATAGTTTAGGCAATCTAACAATCTATAACCAAACATGAAAAAGGAGGACCACTTCCAGTTCAGCACACAATTCATAAAAGTTTCACCTGAACACGCTTAAATGTTATATGTTTTATGTATGCTTTTAACATTTTACAAATTATATTGGTATTCTTTTATGCTATAATTATATTGACTTCATAAGAGCACAATTCGTGAAAGCAATAGCATTATGCAACAGAGAAACTAATGTTAGAATCAGTCCTTGGTTATGTGAGACTAACAGACCTTTCAAAAATGACAGGCTTGGAAGAAAAATCTGAAACTTTTGGCTAATGTTAATTATGTGTTTTCGACAAGATCTAACGGGTTTCAGCTTGTCAGGCTTGGCAGCCTATTAATAAGGTACTTTGGTGAGCCTTTAACATCTGACAGACTCCATGCGAAAAACTGTGATTGATGGATGCATGGAATAAATAGAAGAATAAGCAACTGGGCAGGAGGCCGTTCACAACTAATCCAGTAAGTTATCTTCAGTTTGGAAAACTTATGGTGTTCTTTAATTGTTTTACCAAAATAAAATCAGAAATAGATCAACCATACTCGTGCTTTTTGTATGAAAGGTTAGAGAAGATAATCCTATAAGTGCCAAAGTGTGTTAGGATGTAGTTAGTAAGTAATCCAAAAAAATGGTGGAAGATTGGAACACAAAGATCAAAATGTTTGTAGTATTGCATTATTCCTCACACATATTTGGATGCATTTTCATATTCAAGTTCAAGTTTATAGTACTAGAGTCACTTGATTTTCTCTTATTTTTACTTTAAAAGAAGTTTCCATATATCTGCTCTCAAATTTATGTGCTTTAACTTGGAGTTCAATTAGATTGTCAACACTTTTAATTTGACCTATTTAAATTCTTTTAAATTAACTCGAACAAATTTATTCAACTTACTCAATCCAAATTTTATTACGTAAGTAGAAAATATTTCAAACACGATTTTAACTGGGAAACTACAGGAAACACAACACAGATACATGAATCGCCAGGCCTAGGATTTTGAAATAAAGCATTCAATTATCCAAAAAACGAAGAAAGAACAGTCCCTTTCAAAAATAACTGAGAATCATATCAAGCACATCTTCTTTACTTCACTAAAATTCAAAAAACATCTATACCTATAAATCTGTATTTTTAAGCTTAAAACAAACAAAAAAACACATCAAAATTTGAAAATTAATAAATAACGAGCAAAAATTGAGAGCTTTTATATAGAAAATAATATATGACGAAGGGGAGAGATTGCATTACCAGCACTGCAAGATGTTGGAGGATCCTTTTGTAAATCCTTCAATTCCTTCAAGATCCGCTTCGACGCCATAGCGAAAGCTACAATCCATCCGCCGTAGCATAAAAAAAGAGTCAAAACAACGCAAATAAAACAATAGACTAAATAAATAAATAAATAAATAAATAAAAGAATTGAAAATGAGAGATCGAACCTGGAAAATAAGATGAACTTGATCCTCCTTATTTTGTTTTTCCTTCCGCCAGCCAGAAGGAAAATTGGGTGGGCAGGGGAGGAAAGCTCAGATCGAAGAAAGGTTGAAGAAACGAGAGGGGAACTTTTGATTGGATGTGGTGGCGGTGCTTATAAACGGGTGGACCGTCATCTGTGATAGGGCAAATGTCACTCTTTCTGTGGGTCCCATGCTGTAGCGTTCTCTTTACGGAAATCATCCGATTTTCGCCGAAAGGGGAAAAACTAGGGCTGTTTATTTATCGCTTAATTATAGATTTATAATATGCTTTAATTGAGAAAATTGTTTAAATTATAATATATTTTTACTATTGGGTTGGTCTAAATGATAAGCAACTTGATATCGTTTAAATAGGTTTTTAGTTCGAGTATTTGTGTATACAGAAAATTCTCGCGGGAAGGAAAAAGCCCTGAAAATTAGAGTGACAACTAATTATAGTATATATATATATGTAACCCCTAAACCCGGCTTAAAAGAAAAGACCGAATTTAGAAAGTTACAATTGAAAATTTTCCCCTCAAGAAAACCAAAGTTTAAGAATTATGTTTTAATTTAATTTAAAATAATATAAAAATATAAATATCATAATAAATGTTTAATGTTTACATAAAAATCAATGAAATAAAACTATAATAAAATAATGTATAAAATTATCCGGAAACATAAATAATCTAAAAAGTCGAAATTACATCCATGTCCTAAAATAATAAATAATAATATGGATAACTAAAAATAGTTTTGTACTAAATAATAAAATAACCGGATAAAATCTGAGATCCTCCAAGTACCAAGTTGCCTAGAGTCCAAGATATCTGTAAGAGGAAACTATGGAGAGTAATCTAAAGAGCTTAGTGTTTCTCTAAAATGCAATAAAAACCATAATTATAAAACATACTATTATTTTGAATGAAATCTTTTAAACCATAACACAAATCACATGCGCGGTGCAATGCACCCAACTACATCACCGTCCGAAGAGTAAGGTTCCCCAGAACCACTCTCTACATCGTAACTAATCCGAAGTGGAACTCAACCCGAAGGGTGGAACCACTGATCCGAAGTGGATTTCAGCCCGAAGTATGAAACCACTGAACTTCCTCCGTACAAATCTCAACTCATGCTTATACATATATGATGTTTAAAAATCAAATTCCATAAACACAGTTCCATAAATTCGATATTCCGTAAATATATATCATAAAACCAGAGTCCATAAATTCATAAATCATAGTTCCGAAAATCCGATGTTTCATAAATCAAAATTAAAACACATTCTAAATTCATATGCACATGATGTCAATCATACAATCTATAATACATATAATAATCACACAATGTGTAAAACACCAACACATAAAAAAATAATATATACTTTATTTTAGCACTAGTAGAAAACAAACTTTAGCCGCAATAACTCTAATGTCGGAACGAATATCTTTTACGCTCAAATTTAATATTAGGTTCTACTGGATCGAAACATGTTGCACATGTACAGTAATTAAATTTTATAGCCGAAAATAGCAATGGTTCAAATCAAGGATATGAAGTTTGCATTGAAGAAAACTTTGAAAAAGGGTTTAGTGGGGATACCCCACACGATTTGAAGGTAATTGAAAACTAAAAAAAAACGATGGATGCCAAGGGCTTTTCATGGCTTTGGGCAGGTGTAGAATTGGGAGATGTTTTATAAGGGTTTTAGAATTTTAAAGAGATTTTACATTCATTCAGCTGTGAGTTTATATATATATATATATATATAGGGATAAGATCAAATTACACTGTGTAAAACTCTTTAAGTTTTACGCCTTTTTTGGATCGTTGGATGAGTGAAACGGATGGATGAGATTAACAGTAAATTATGTGAAGATTATCACTTGGGAATTAAAAACACGGAGTTAATCTCAACCATTCATTTCACTCATCCAGTGATCCAAAAAAAGTGTAAAACTTAAAGAGTTTTACACAGTGTAACTTGATCCTAACCTATATATATATATATATATATATATATATATATATAGGTTTAGTTTAGGTTTAGGTTTTCAGTCGGGAATAATAATAATAATAATAATAATAATAATAATAATAATAATAATAATAATAATAATAATAATAATAATAATAATAATAAGGCTTAAAGGTGTAAAAGACCCTTGAACTTTTGAAAAATAATCAATTAAGCCCTTAAACTTTTTTGGCACCCAATTAAGCCTTTGAACAAAGAAATTTAATCAATTAAGCCATTGAACCAAGAAATTGAATCAATTAAGCCCTTTGACCAATTTTGACCATTAAATCTTGACCTTTTTTTTCTTCACATATTACCGGCACATAATACACTACAGTTCCATCATATTGCATTTACAAAAGAAATTCAAAAAGTATTTTTTTTATAAATTTTATAAGTTTTTTAGAATTTTAGAACCTTTAAAGAATTTTTTAAATAAAATAAAAAATTTTGAACTCTGTCAAGTGGAAACATTGTGACATAGTGCACTGCAACAATGGATCGAACAAAACTATTAAGATTTAATGGTCAAAGTTGGTCAAATGGCTTAATTGATTAAATTTATTGGTTTAAGGGCTTAATTAATTAAATTTTGTGGTTCAAGGGCTTAATTGGATGTAAAAAAAGTTTAGGGGCTTAATTGATTTTTTTTCAAAAGTTTAAGGGCTTCTTACACCCTTAAGCCTAATAATAATAAAAAAGAAAGAGACGGGTGGCAGAAACTAAAGGAAACTAAAATTCAAATTGATGAAAAGGATTAATCACAAGGGAAGCTATTGAATTAAATGGGGCTTGCAACCTAGTACATGGAGTTTTCATGATTTATAAATTGACTCTAAATTTTTATATTAGAAATTATAAATATGGATTTTTCTTAACTTAACCCTCAAACTCAAATAGAATTTTTAAATTAAATTCCCAAATCGTTAGGGTTTCAAGAATTAGAGATTTCAAAATTAATGATTTGTGAATCTAGGGTTTATAATTTGGGCAAAATTTTTGGGGTTTTACAATATATATATATATATATATATGGGTTTGATTTTTTAAATGTTAAGGTGATTACAATATATTATTATTTTTTATCCAGAGAAAATATATTCAATAAAATCATGTCACAAGTACAAGAGTAGACTTGGGGGAGAGGTGGTCCACAAAAGGTCTGGACTTAGAGGTCCCTAGCAAGCTTAGCAAGCCTATTAGCTGCCTGATTACACAACCTAGAAACAAAAGAAAAAAAAAATATGAAGTAAAGGATTCATCCTTGTGTCTGATGTCCTCTCCGATAGCCGAAGAGATCCAATCTGACAGGGAACCCGAAACAAGTCTGTTAATAACAACTTGACAATTGGCCTCGATGATAATATTAGAGAAGCCGTTCAGAGAGGCTAGGGATAAACTTAGTCTGATTGCCATAGATTCGACCGTTGTCGTAGAAGGGGCAAGTAGAGGTGATGAGACTCCTTGGATAAAGGCTCCCGAGCAATCGCGTGCAATGACTGCCTCTGTAGCTTTCCCAGTGAGGCAGTCAAAGGCAGCATCACAGCTAATCTTGATGAAACTAGGAGGATGGGGTATCCAGCTCGCTGATTCTTCAGATCAGATAGGATTAACTTTTGAGCAGAGTGATGATCCCCGAGAGAACTCCTGAAAGGCACGATTAGCACGCAGCCATACTTCCCAAGGGGGTCATTTCTGTTATCAAACACAAAGGCGTTTTGCGATTTCCATATTACCCAAAGAAGGAAGGCAACAAGGGAACAACCTTCGTCAAAATTGCCCAATTTCCTGAATTCATTAATTTTGAGCCACCACCGGGAGAAACCAAGAAAACCAGAGAGGGCGAAGAATAGTTGAAACCTGACGCTCTCCAAATCGCTTATGCAAAAGGACAGAAAAACAGAAGATGTTCAATAGATTTCGCTTCTGCCCCACATCTTGGGCAACATTCCGAGTCTCTAAATCTACCGTGGAAGCGGGTAACAAGGATTCCTTTAGTGGGGATAATATTATGACAAAGCTTCTAGAGGAAAGAACAAATTTTGGACGACACCTTCAAACCCCAAATGAAGTTCCAAAAAACTTTTCTATTACCCGGGTCGTCACTTGAGGAGGGGTCCGAGGACGATCTAAGGTTATCCTCGATGAAATGATAACCCGACTTGATAGAGTATTCTCCATTCTTTGTTCTTGCCCAAATCAGGGAGTCTTTGATTCCTGAACCCCCAATCGGTATAGTCATTTTTGCTTCGGCTTCCACTAGCGAGAAAAGAAGGTCCAGCTTTGAACGATTCCACGACCTTTGGTCTGAATTCATAGTGCTGAAGATAGATGGGAGGACAGTTGAGGAATAGACTGTGAAGATAGACGAAACTTGGAAAGTTTGGAACCCAGTTGTCAGTCCAAGTTGAAATGCTTCTAATGTTTCCTACTCGTCATAATAATCCTTCCTTGATTACCTCAATCGCTTCTTTAATACTTGTCCAAGTTCATGAGGGATTGTTACACTTCAATGCTTTAAGGATGTTTTTGTTTGGCTAGTAAATTTTTCGAAGAGTTTGATCCAGAAAAGAATTCGAATTCTTTAGAACCTTTCACGCAACTTTAGCTATAAGAGTTTTATTGAAAGATTTGAGGTTTCGAAAGCCCAGATTGCCCTGATCTTTGGGGCGACAAAGATTCTTCCAATTGAGCCAATGTATGTTTTTCTTTTTAAGCCCACAACTGTTCTACCAAAAATTTGCCACAAGCAAGCTGAGCTCATCACAAAAGGTGACATTAAGTAGAAAACATTGCATCACATATGTGGGGATGACTTGGGCAACAACTTTGATGAGAACCTATTTTTCAGCTTGATTTAAGAATTTGACTTTCCAGCTCCGAAGCTTATTATGAACTTTTTCTTTGATAAAGGCTAGTGCTTCCTTTTTACTCCTCCCCAAAATAAAGGTAGCCCGAGGTATCTACTATCTTCTTCCAAAGGCCTGAAGCCCGAGATATTGAATATATAGGTGGAGCTTAAGTTCGGCACTGGCGTTAGAAGAGAAAAAGACTAATAATTTTTGGGCCTTCACCGTTTGTCCTGTCATCAAGGAATGACCAAAATAAATTTGGGGTTTAGATTTTTTATTGAGAAAAATGAATTTAATTTGAAATTTTGGGTGATTTACGTGTTTGAGTTTTATTTAAAAAATAAATATATTTAGTATTTAATATTAATAAAAATGACACATTAAAATAAAATAATAATAAAATAATTCATGTCATCAAGGAATGAACAAAATAAGTCAATATATTATCGTATAAATTATTGTATATTTTATTGGCTTAATGCGCTTCCCCCTAAACTTTACATGTTTTTTCAATTTGCCCCTAAAATTTATTTTGACCATTTTACCCCATAACGTTTTCGACGTTATCCATATTGCCTCCTACCATTAAAAAAATTTGTCTTGGCCAATCATAATATGTCACATCATTTTTTTATTCTTATTTTTAAAATTTAAATTAAAATAAAATAAAATAAATATATTAAAATACCTAAAACACCATATCTTTATCCCAACATCTTCTTCACCGTTTTTAAACCCTAAATCATTTTCCAATAGTCACTCACTCACCCGACCCATCGTTCCTCAAATATAGCTGCCACCGCAGCTTTTGCCGCCGGAAATTCGAAGACCCACTGCTCATGACAACATTCATCTCAATCGAACATTTTTTTATCAGATCAGGTCTTCGATCCACACTCAAAAACTCCACCAAACAGTGTTTTTCCTTTTTCCTCCACTCCCTACCCATTTCCTCACTTCTCTACCCACCACAATTAACAAAGCCTCCTTCCCTTTGTAGCTCGATTCTGATGACTCCATTTTGATTAGCTCTAATTTGGTGATTCTCTTGTCAAAAATAAAATGATGAAACTTGCAAGCTCCATGTTGATTCAAAGAAAATAATAATAAAAAAACCAATTTTGGAATAACGAAAGCTGTGCATGTGCTAACAGCGTAACCCCACTGTGATCCGAAGGAAATCAATGGTTGCACAAACCATTCGCCAGCTGGGGTGCTGAACGGTTGAAAGCAGGACACGTGTCTTGAAATCCCCTATGAGGAAATCCAACGTGGCAAGCGCTATATCTGACCGATCCGACGACGTGGGTGTATAATAAATACAGAAATTGGTTGTCCGTTCCCTTGTAAACAGCCAACGTCAGCCTCATATTTCCTTAACCTTCTGAGTTCTGTCCTACTCCTCCCACTTTCTCATGTTTTGCACTCCCGCTTCACCTAAATTACCGAAATACCCACCTCCTTTCTTACGACATGAAAACAAAATTACAACTTTCTTATGTTTTGCGGCCTAAATCATTTTGTCTACAAGATGTATATACATTGTTACTTATTAGAGGATTAAAATTATATATAAATAACAATTATCGTTTTGTCTACTTTTCTTCTAGGATATTTGTTGGCTTCAGAAACGCATCAATGTTACATATTAAATATTTCGTTTAATTATTTTATCAAAAGTTAATTGATAAAAGGAAATTACAATTCTATATACTCCCTCGTCCCATTGATTATGTCCAAATATTGATTTTTTGTTATTTTTTAAATTTTGATTCTTTATTGCTTTAAGTTTATTATTAATAAAAACATAAAAAATTTGTTTTAAAAACCTATCAAATAGTTTAAAAATATACTATATGAACAAATTTGTCTTTGAATTTTTGAAAAGAATCAATCTAGTCTCTATTTTTTTCTAATTAATCCCTTAAAATCATTTTAAATATAAAAATTAAATATTATTTAGACTCATTTTAATTTAACGTTCCATTTATAAAATTAAAGTGGCACGATTGTAATTTAAAGAAGAAACATGGAGTATTAATTATATAACTCTCAACTGTCAGCATCAAGCAGAGTGTTTTAATCAACTCATAAATTCTAAAAACATCCCACGACAAATCCCACATAAATTGTGGTCTCAGTGCATTTACCCTCTCAATCTTCAACTCCTTTGCACCGCCACCGACCCGACATTCCATAAGATTGGAGGCCCATCTTCTTCTTCGTTTTCTTCTGTCACTGTCCCCATTCTGGTAGCTTGTTTTAAGGTTTCAGACTTGTAAGTATCCCATAATCACCAGTTTAGCTTCTTACACTTGTGTTCTTTTTGTTTTTGCTTTTGTTTCCATGGCGGTAGGCTTATCCGCCGCCATAATTCCTAAACCCTTCCGTTCATTCCCATCCTCACACCACGCGCTGAGACCAACCCCAAATTTCCACCCTTTACTAACAACAACATGCGGAGCTCGACGAAAGAAAAGCTTTGCCGTTCGTTTTGTGGTGGAGAAAGAGCAGAAGCGGAGTGGACCTCCTCCCCAGATCGTAGAACAAGGATCTGGGGATGTTAGTGACCGTCAGATCTTGATACCGGCGCGTGTGTCGGAGAAGTTAGCTAGGAAGAGATCGGAAAGGTTTACGTACCTCGTTGCGGCTGTTATGTCTAGTTTTGGGATCACTTCCATGTCTGTTATGGCCGTTTATTACAGGTTTTGGTGGCAAATGGAGGTTCGTTCCCCTTCTTTTCACTTGCATGTCTTTTATATATTTTCGTTTTGATAACATGACCGGCCGGAATCTGAAACTGGGTAGTATTTTTTAAAGGGAGGAGAGGTGCCTCTGGCTGAAATGTTGGGTACATTCACTTTATCAGTCGGCGCCGCTGTAAGTTGGGTTTTGTTTATCAACATAAATAGGATTGCATTTGAACGTCGAATCTTGAATCGGAAACTGGGTTGTTCTTTTTAATTTTCAGGTGGGCATGGAGTTCTGGGCAAGATGGGCTCACAGAGCTCTCTGGCATGCTTCGTTGTGGCATATGCATGAGGTACTTTTCGAACAAAATTCGTCAGCCAATTTTCTGTGTCTCTATTTTTACAATTTTATTGATTATTTATGTTCTATTGATAATACACGTAACATATAATCGACATAAAATCATTGGTGGCCATGGGACATATAAAGGACACAAAAAAGAAAAGGAACATGCGAATTCTATTTGTATTTCCCCCGTTTCCTCTATTCAAATTGAATTCTCGAAGAATTTATGATGATTATGCAGTCTCACCATCGACCGAGAGAAGGAGCGTTCGAGCTGAACGACGTGTTTGCTATTATCAACGCAGTCCCGGCGATTGCACTTCTTTCATATGGTTTCTTCAACAAAGGCCTTGTTCCTGGTCTATGTTTTGGTGCTGTAAGTTTGGGCATCATTGTCTGTTTTGATTACATAGCCGGCTGGATTTTTTGTAGTAATAATTCTGGGTGGGGGTGCAGGGTCTTGGTATTACGGTGTTCGGAATGGCTTACATGTTCGTGCACGATGGTCTGGTCCATAAGAGATTCCCTGTAGGGCCAATCGCCGACGTGCCTTACTTCAGAAAGGTTGCTGCGGCTCACCAGGTTATACATAATACAATACAATACAATATACAGTTTTTGCACAGTTTTTAATTGCCATAGCACTAAAATTAGTTCCACGGTTGATCTAATAGTCACTTTGTCCGACTTTATATCCTAATTTGGGTTGGGGTTATCTTCTTCCACCTGTATTCAATGGCGCCATGGTTTTCTTTTCTTCAGCTCCATCATTCAGAAAAATTCAATGGTGTCCCATATGGGCTGTTTCTCGGGCCGAAGGTGTGATTTCTTTCTTTCTTTCTTTAAATTTAGTACTGTATGGAATGAATGTGGAGAATGCAAATGCAGGAACTGGAGGATGTGGGAGGACTCGAGGAACTGGAGAAAGAGATCAACAGGAGAATCAAATCAAGCAAAGGGTCGTGATTTTAGAAATTATACTTACCCACTAGCATAAATGTATAATAATTTAGAGTTTATTGATTAGTCATTTCAAAATTCACATTTTTGGTATTTTATTTTTTAAAAGATTTAGTACTATAATTCTTTATTTATGAAGTCAAGTTAATATTCTTAATTAATATTTCTAGTAATTTATTTTTAAAATACGTTTGGAATAAAAGTCACTTGATGGAATTTTTAATAAAAGTTTTAAGTAGATAAATAACTACTTGTCACTTAATAAAAGATAAAAATCATTTAAATTAATTATATTTTTGACATTAGACTTTATTATTTACTAAAACTTCTAGATAAACGATATCCAAATACATTTACAGAAGAAGAAATCCCAAACACACATGTAAAAAGAACAAAAAAGAAAGTGAATCAAAATCACTTCATAAAAAGCTTGCAAATATCTGTTTGGGCGCAACAAAATAACAATTTTACATTCATACACGATGAATATCTTTTTTTGATTGGGTGTGCAGAGTTTCCAAGTAGTACCACAACGAACAGGATGCTCCCGGTAAACACTTCCATCATATATCCAGCCATGCACTCCCTGTTTTGAATCTGGTGAATTCTGGAGCATTGGTTGTTCAAACTCTTGTGAACTCCGTCTCCTTGGTCTTTCCGGATCTCGAAAGTTGTCGCATTGTCAGTGCAGAATTCTGTTGATGATGCTTTTGAAGAGGATTGTTGTCCAGACTCTCAATTTCAGAACCGATGGATGGTTTATCACCGGCGTTGATGATGTTTTTAAACCAAGTGGCTTGAAATCTGGGGCTTCCTCTGTTTGAATTGCCAGGGGAATCATTACCCCCACCAGAACCAGAGGTAACGCCGACAAGGAAACGATATGCCACTTTGCCCGCCGACACTATCTCAGTCTTGGCTTGTCTCAACTGCAATGATTAAAACAGCAACTCTAAGCACCAATCGTATCTAGAGTTTAAACTTCTAAGTTTTAGGATAACTCACAATTTCAGGGCAAATTTTAACACAAATGTAACATAGCAGGAAGGGTGACAAACAAGGAGAAAAGAACATTAATGCAAATTTCAATTTGCAAGTATCTTTATATCCTTCCAGACAATAATGTAGTTCACATTTCACAATAACCACAAATTTCTACTTTCACAATGTCTCAAGGCAAACACCTGCCTGCAACAAGATAACAGACAACAATCCCGATAACAACTGAACATATCAAGCAATGCTCAAACTCAAGTCCAGTGATATATAGAAAGAATCAAGTAATGTCAAGAGTACAGCTTAATAATGCAAGTCTAACTGCACAAATGCATGCATCCACACACAAAGTACACAAAAAGCTGTTTCTGTAATGTTCAGATGATTATATCTTTAGAGGCGTTGCTTTCTAAATCCTAAAAAAGATTTTTTTAGCATATTATGAAGATCATGAACCAAGGAATAGAATCTCACCCGAAAAACAGTGTTTTCTGCTATTTCTATTGCAGTATCACCAGCATTGGCAAAACGATTAACCCAACCTGTTACAAAAATGGTAAGAATGACAAAGTTGCTGTAAGCCGAAATGAAACAGACAAAAAACGGCCTATTCATTCTTCCTGACTAAATTTTTATAACCTCAAGTAAAGCCAGCCATCGGCCTGCATACCTAGGGAATTCAAGTGATATGTTTGCCTTTAGCCTTCACATCCTAACATTAGGAATAGGCACGGTAACCAAGACAAACCTTAAAACAGTGTTCTTTCAGAGATTCAAGTTTATCACCAAAGCACATTGATGGAACAAGAGCAGCAAAGCACTCGAATCATATTAGCACTGACAAGCTAATAGCTGGCATGAACCACAATGTTCCACCACTTTATATCAACAACACCAGGCCTAAATTTTGAGAGATGAGGCAAATGGTTCTATGTAGATCATACTTAATGTTCATTGAACAATTGTATCCAATGACAGAATAATGTTATTAATAAAAGAAAAAAAGGAATGAAAATTGGTTTTCTTTTAAATTCAACTAAAAAGCTATAATAAAGATTTTGGCCATTATCATGTAGGCTACGGAGTTACAGGGATAGATGAAGCAGTGATCACTACAGATACCTACAGCTGTTCAAACCCCTGAAAGAATACGACACTTAGTTTACCTGGAAGCTTTGGGACACCAAGCCTTTCACAGAAGTCATCGCAGAAGTGGTTGCAGTTTTTGGATAACAACTCATAGGAACTTCCAGCCCACTCTCTACTAAGTTCCCGCAAGATCTGGTTTACCTTGAATATTGGAAAGTTAGTTCTTCCAAGGACTATGGGCTCACGATATGTATACATTGGATTTCTGCCAGATGGACAACTAAAAACTCCAGAACCTTGCTCACAGAAGCCAAAAGACCATTCATCTTCTCCATATACCTGTCAGTTCGGCAATAAAATTATTATGCTTTACAGAAAAAATGGCATCAGTAACAAATTAACAATAACAAAGGAGTCGTGAGAAGTTGACAACGAACATGAATACCCGTTCTTTTTTTTTTACAATAATGAATACCCATTCTTCAGATGCCAAAAATTTGACAGCATAAATACTCTTTGAAAATTTTCGAGAATCAACATGTCATATGATATTTGGGAAAAAATACTTAGATATAAAATATGTATCTTCATCTGATGTACCAGTGTACCGCGGGTATGGTATCAACAAAACTAGACTTAAATATACAACAATGAACACGTAAAGTGTGAGCAACAAGATTAATGACAAAAAGAACCTAAAGTACTCAGAAGTGAAGACAATCATTGCCCAGTACCCATACCATAACTACAAGAAATTAAAAGAGAATGTGTTTTCTTTTCTTTCCCCAATAACATGATTTAGTTGCAAGATTCTCCAAGATGGAGAAATAGGGTGACAAATTTCTATAATTTTTTCCAAAAGTAGAACTAAAATTGATATAAATAATCCAGGAAGACCTAACATCTAGACCTAGTCACACAAACCCATATGGTAAAATAGCAGCAGAGCCAGCAGCGTAACACAATAAGGGTGGATGGGGGACACGGCCCCTCCTAAAATTTGTAAAACTATACTTTTGACCTTTACAATTTTCAAAAAATTTAATTTGGTCCCTATAATTTTTTGGAAATTCAGATTAAGCTTCAAAATTTGTGATCTTTTTTTAATTAAACCCTTCCCATAATTCTTAAAAGTTCTCGTTAAGCCTCTCAAATTTTCAAAATTTTTAGTTAAACCCCAACTTTTTTGAAAAAAATTAAATTTAAGCCTTATGATTTTTTGAATTTTTAATTAAACCTCCAAATTTTTTTAATCCCCAAAACTTTACCATCAAGTTCCGCCACTGAGCAGAGCTTTGGGTTAAAACTTTGCTACAATAGTCCTCAGCTCTAAAATACTTTGGCCAACGAGGTGCTGAATTGCTGATGAGGACACTCAAAAAACTCTCCCAAATCTTTAGCTAAATCTTGATATATTAAAATGACAAAAATAAATTAACAATTAACAACTAATCAATGCCAGGTTATTCGAAACAATAGTATGATTCTCTTGCCAAAAAAGAAAAAGTGAAACTATAAGCCTTTACCATGCAGAGTAACCATCAAATTTCTAAACCAGAAACCCTAGGAATTCGACAGACCCTATTTGCAATCACCAATTAAACATTTGCAATAATAAAACAAGTAAAAACCTAGAAATTCAATACAGGCTAAATTTCTAAAACAGAAAGCAAAGATCCATTTAATCAGACGTGAAAGAATGTAACAAGAAATGCACAAATTCAGAAAAAAAAGTGAGAAAGAAGGTACCTGAACGGCACTGTGGAAGATGCCACCGAGGCCGATTCGATCCTTGAAGATCTTGTTGATTTGAACAATCGTGCTGTTGGTTTTATCGGAATCACTGTTGGTCACATCGTATACATGTAATATCACCTCCATCGTCAACCTGAAAACCCTAACCACTCTCTTTTTCTCTCGTCTCGAATCTTTCACCACACACAAATCCAGAAGAAAACCCTAACTCTTACTATTTTTATCTTCCTCCTCCATAATCCAGCGATTCAAAAGAACTTGGTCGCTGTTTCGCACTTGCTTTTCCGCTCAAATTTGGAAATTTAATCTACAAATTTCTTTCGTAACAGTGAGGAGTAATTCTTTTTTGGCCTCGAAACTCCCAAATCGCGGAATCTCTTTATAGTTCTCAAAGATTTTTAAAAAACAAATTTTTTAAAAAAATGGACCGAAAAACTGTTATTGTCGGGATTTTCGGTTAATTATGCAAGAACAAGGACATCATAGAGGAAACTGAAAATGACGGGCATTTAGAAATGGCCCTCGGAAGATGATAGAAATTACGGAAAGGGCACTGTCGGGTTGGATAAGGTACCCACGCTGTAACGTGCACGTCACGCAATTATTTATTTTTGGTTAAAATACATTAGAGATTACTTAGTTATAGGTTTTATAACAATCATGTCATTCTTCTTCTAAAATTAATAATTTAGTCACTCACTTATATGTTTAGGAACAAACATGTCATTCAATTAAAATTTTATGACAAACAAATCACTTTATCATTAAAATTGAAATAAAGCTTGGTATAATAATAATTTTATTTCTCAAAACTTATGTATTCTATTAATTTGGTGTTAATTTAAAATAATCTAATAAACTTAACCCTCCGTACTTAAAATAATCTAATAATTTTGTGTCTTTGTGGAGGTGCATTTCGACGTAGTTTTGTCCAGTTAATGGTTATCCGTTTGATAGTCCAATTTTTCAACTTCGCTCTTTCCCGCCTTCAGTTTCCGTAATTTTCAAATCTGACACGATGTTTGTTGTTTGGATAAAAATGAATTTAGTCGTATCCATTTTCGAATAGAAATCATGTCCCTCTTGAGTCTTGATGTCCTTCCTTGATGGACAAAAATCTTCTGCTTTGGTGTCTTTATTTATACATTAACACTTAAAAAAATACTATAAACTTAAACTTTAAGTCCTAATTATAAATTTTAAATCATAAACCATACATCATATACCCTAAAAATACTCTACCATGAATTCTCTAAACCTTAACCATAAACTTTAACCTAAAACCTTAAACTGTAAACCTAATTTTGATTGTGAGGCATAAGTAGGAGCACTGAAAAAGGGCAGAGGATTTCCATTCCTCTTTGACGCCCTTATTTATGCCTCACAATAAAAAAATAAGTTTAGAGTCTATGGTTAGAGTTTATGTTTAGGGTTTATAGAATTAGGCGTAGTATATATTTTTAAGGTTTAAAATTTAAAATTTAAAGTTAAGACTTAAAATTTAATTTTTAAGGTTGGGCATAAAAAGAGACACCGAAAAGTGACAAGATTTTTTTTCTCCATTTTCATTTACTTCCCTTCCCTAGCTTCTATCAATAATGTCATGAAAAGAACTTTAGTGCTCCACCCAGAGTGGATTTGGGTGCACTTTAGCCACACAAGAAGTTAAATGATTTTTACTGATTTTTTTGAATGAATTGTGAACTATGATATACATCGTGTATGATTCTGGTGTAATGGTGTAATCACATTTGCTTAATGAATACAATCTTTACTTCCTTTCAGCATCCGTTTTCCTTTTGATAAAAAAAAGCTGTATTGACAATCTTCAACAGGGAATTGAACGAAAAAGAATCATCAATCTCAAACCTGCAAATGCATTTCAATGGCAACAACAATAATGTTATTTTAAGTCCAATATCAGTCCTGCTACAAAAACTTATGGGCATAAAGGACATTACCTGGGGAGAAGATGGTGGTATAAGGTTATGGCAGCTGGTATCACAAGGATATGGACAATCAATCTCTTTGGTCACTCTTCTGTCAAAGTACCAATCCCCAACTGCTTCCGCAATGGTCTGTAATTATTACCAAATTTCAAGTTTTCCCGTCTTAAGTAATTGAGTTTTACACAGTGTAAGTGGATCCTTGGCCACACACACGAGATGTTTATATATAGATTTATGTGAGTTACCTTATTGTGTACTGTTGGAGAATCAACAGCAAACCATGTGTCCCGTGACTCACTTTGGCAATGAGCAAAGCATGAATTTATGAACATACCCCCTCTTGTTGAACTTTTGTAAAATGGTTTAAGAGCTGTAAGCATATCATGCCTCATACCTGGGAAAAATGGATTTAGATTTCGATTTCGATATCAATTCATATCGTTTCAGAGTAATTAGGATGAGAGACGAACCTTGCAGTAGATCGATCTGATTTGCGTTGCATGCGGCTGGGTTAAGCTTGCAACCATTCCAATGTCCATGCAGATCAGCAGAAGGTGGAACCAAACTATGATGAAACTGTGGTGGAAGATGAAGAATCAAAATCATTAAGCATGTAATTATGCAATTAATGTTGTATGTAATATTCACTAGAGAAAGGGAATTAACCTGGAACACGTCGTAAGCCGAGTTCAAGATGAAATATGGTGTTGTGATATATTGCAATGCATACTGGGGAAAGAAACACTGCAGAAAAAGAAGTTAAATACCGTGGCTGTAAAGCAAAGGGATGAAAAATCCTAGGAGAAACAAGATCATACCAGCTCCGGTTGGTTGATCGACCTCGTGCAATTTCGATTAAGATTTTTCTCTATCCCCTGCCATTTACAATTGAAATATCCTATCCCAGTTAGTCTAATATAGATCAGACAGATAATTCGATCCTTGGACAAGTCGTCGATAAAAAAAGTACCTGTAAAGCAACTAGATCATGATAGAAGGACCTCATGGTGTGATTCGAACTCATATCTCGTCTGAAAAACAAAAGATGTAATATCAGGAATAGAAGATTGCATGCTGCAGATCAGAGAAAAGAGGCTTACACATCAAGGAAAAATCCAGCATCACTTAAGCATTTCACAGTGGCATTGCTTGGTAACATCTTTGTGAAGTTGTCACAATGCAGAAAGGTTGCTAGACCCCCAGCTGAGCATCCTGAAAGCAAGGCCTAAAGTAGAGAAAGAGCAAACGAAGTGAACAACTCGTATCGAACCTCATATACATGTGAAGTGAGATTTGTAAATTTCTACTGAATCTTAACTTACTTTGCTTGCATTTGCCAACCCTTTAGGTAGAAGATCATGGATAATTGCTTCCCAAATTTTCTGCCCTCTGAAATAAAGCAATGATGTCTGTGCCATTCAGAGGCATACACACAGAAAAGAATCAATTAAGGAGCCAGTTCAGAGGCATACACTTCATGGCACAAAGCTAAATGAGATAGTTACCCCATTGTCAAACTTGCTATCTCCTGAAAACGAGGCTCCGTCGCAATATCGAAGCTTCACACGGTTCCAGTTGTAGAAATCTGATTGTAAAGAGAAGTTAATTATACTTCCAACCAGTGATGAATAAAAGATTTGCCATTATCTTGCCAATCAAGGAAACTACTCTCAACTGCGCATAGCAAGGGACCAATTGGTAGCAATTTCCCGGGTTATTCTGGAAGATAGAAATGGATGAAACAAGGCTTGACAGACAAGCAGGCAGTGCCAGGGTCATCCAGTAAGGCTGGAAGCGGTTTAGCTGCAGCTTAGGCCTAAGCTATTTAATTAATCACGTGAAGGCGACGGCAAACGAGAAAGAGAGGAACATGGACATGTCTACAGGATAACTAGGATTACCCTTTTCCAAACACTAGATTTCCGGCACTAGACACTAAGACACTAGTAATGAAAAGCATGCTTAATGAACCGAGAGAATTATTTATTAAAGATTTGTTTTTAGGTAAATTATGTAAATCATTATTAAATTTTACTCTCAAATCTATTTTGGTCACTGAAGTTTCAAAATGTTTAATTTACCCAGTGAAGTTCAGGCATTGAACATTTTTTGTTATTGAAGTTTAGACATTGAATGTTTTTTGTCACTCCACCGTTCACTGTCGCCGGACGCACACAGTAGATGGTGGTCGTTCGATACCAAATTTCACCAGTCGCTTCGTTTCGTCCCTTGAGTTCGATTCTAACCTTTATTTTGCCGAAAAATGTCCAGAAATCCACAATCCGACAAAAACCTTTCGGGTTCTCTCTTGTTGGTCTCTGCCTTTCGCTGTCAGATGGACCTCGTTTCTCATTATATTACTTCTATTGTGTCGATAAAGCTTTTCACCGTTCAAATCTTAAAGAAGTTTCTCCGTTCGCCGGTAAATGAATGTCGTCAAAAAGTTAACGAAAGTGTGACAAA
The DNA here is from genome assembly GCA_958450335.1 of Hibiscus tridactylites. Taxonomy (NCBI): domain Eukaryota; kingdom Viridiplantae; phylum Streptophyta; class Magnoliopsida; order Malvales; family Malvaceae; genus Hibiscus; species Hibiscus tridactylites. Next base: position 69,429,111 of record OY288289.1, on the reverse strand, counting down.
AAACGTTCAATGTCTAAACTTCAGTGAGTAAATTAAACGTTTTAAAACTTTAGTGACCAAAATAGATTTTTGAGTAAAGTTCAGTGATGATTTACGTAATTTACTCTTATTTTTTTTAATAATCAACTAATCTGAAACAAATTTGCAAAGGCTTATTATAGGATAACTCTCTCAGTTTAATTTTTTTCATTCACAACGCAGGATTTAAACTCTTGACCTTGCTTAGGGACGTGATTATGGTGCAAAACGAAAAACATAAAAGTTTGGAGTTCAAATAAACAAAGACATCCAATGGAGTAAGTTATGAGGTGAACCTGGATTAAGGGAGGCGTTGTTGCTTAAGATGCCAGAGAAGACTTCCAACTCGGACATGAGACGAGTTGATCCACGGCGCGTTTTGGCTCTCTCCAGGCATGATGATACATCATTACACCACCCACCACCCTTTAAAAAGATGACCATATAAATGAAATTAAACTTTTAGAGTCGTTGGATTGGACCCACTCACCAAAACAAATGGCCATCCCTTTACTTTTGTGATCATGTTGAGGGAGGGACGGGCCAGAGGGGTGGTCGCGAGTTGCCTCTTTAAACATTTATATTTATTTATTTATTTTTTTAAATTTTTTTAAATTTTTTTATTAAAAAAATATTTTTCTTCCTTTAAATTTTTATATGTTCGCTCCCTAACTTAAAATTTTGATAAGGTGGGTTTCAATTCAACATGCATCTTTCTTTTAGGTTCAACGATATGTACTTTTTTATTAGACTCCATGATCTCCATCTATCATTCTTTTATACGTAAGTTCAGTTCGTTTTATTTATAGGACTATTAATCAGTTGCTTTTCTATATCGAACTTTTTTTGAAGTTATTAATATTCGATATATCGATCCATAAAAAGAATTATTGATGATAATACATCTCCCATTTCAGCATGTTGTTGCAATAATTCAAATTAATACACTTTCTGAATCACACGAATTAATAGTAAGGGTAAAGGCAGTGATAATAATACCAGTTTCTGAAAGTGACAGACTGGAATTGTTATTCCACCCTTTATTTTTCTATTTCCTTTTGTTTTGAGAAAATTGACCTATCATAAACTGACACGTCAATAAATTATTGCCAAAAAGGAAAAAAAGCTGATGTACGGCACCCCAGGTTTCTAAAAAAGAGCCCATCCGAAGTCGTTTTGGTTTCCAATCATATTCAAACTAATTCCCACCAAAAACTCGTCGGGAAATTGTAGCAGCAAGAACGGTAAAAACCAGGAATTACCTCAAACTGTAAAATCCAGTTGTTTGCGCCAGCGCCGAATCCTCTGTGCAGATGATAAGCGGGTAAACTTCCATCCAAACAACCTGTCAAAATTCACGGACCAGAAAATTTACCACACAAAAGAACATCCGAATTAAAAGCTTTTAAAAAAATGAGGATCGGAAAGTTTACGGGCGCCGTGCGCGGTGGCGTTTCGAACAAGAGTCATGCCAACAAGGAGTTGCTCCTCCGAGTGAATGCACCATGGCGCGAAAGCTAGAAAAAAGAGTAAACTCAGCATCATATCGAAATTCAGCACCGTCTCCACGTTCAGAATTTCCAAAGAGCTGATCTGCTTCTCATTGAACAAAAGAAATGTTCCTCTTTCGCTTCAGCTTTACTTATTATTGATTACTAATTAATAAAACGGAGAAGAAAAATCCAAGGAAGAAAACGGATCTGTCACTGAAGCAGTGAAGCTGGCGGAATAGAGGAAAGATGATACAAATAACGAGAGGGTGAGAGCTTGAGGAAGAAAACGTAGAAATGGCGACGGAGTTTGGTTTGTTTGTTGCCAAATTTCGGGTCGGGATGTGATGGCACGATGAACTTGCATTTTTTAAGGTTATAATTATATAATCACGATGGTATATTATTATAAAATGTTAAAATTAAATAATATTAGTATATTGAATTTTTTTACCAACAATTAATTAGTCCCGTAAGAAGATACGCTAGATTTTTTGATTAAGATAAAATGTTTGAGTTGTAAAATTGTGAATGAAGCAATAAGACTAAGAGGGTTGCCACATAATAGGTATTTACTATATCTGATCCGAATTAATCAATTAATAAAATAAAAACAGATAAAAAATAAATATATATTTTTTGTTTTATGGACCTATTTGCCAAGGATTGGAAACTGACCAATCTTGACGGTCCACTGTTGAATTTAATTTTTTATCATAAAAAATAAGTCTAAGCTAAAACTACCGGTTAGTTAGGTTGAGGGCCACTAATAATTCCACCTTGAAGGTACCCTTTATGGTCATGATATTCAAGTCTTTGGTTTAGTGCAATACTCCATATTTTTAAAATTTAATTTATTGGTTGACTAATTTAGATCAATTTTACAGAGGTTTAATGGGACGATTTTTTAACTTATTTTTTTCTATTTACAATATTATAATTCGAATATTTAATGATTTTATTAATTGAATATATTACAATTTTCAATTTCCCATAAGAATTTGAAGGTCGGTAATTAGTTATAATAACTTAAAAAGTGTGATTTGGGATTATGGAAAGAGGCAGTTCAATATGGAGGGTATAGCCAGCCAAGATATTTAAAGTGGACTTTGCTTTAAGAGAAAGAAAATTCATGATAGAGGACCGGCTCTATTATTGGTCACAAAAGATAAGATACAATACAACAATTTTAGACATTGAAATATGATAAAATAATTTGATTATAATAAAATAAAAAATTAACTGCATTATTAATAGTCAAACTATTATTTTTTTTACTCACCAAATTTCTTTTGGCAAAATGACAAAAGATGCCCCCAACGTTTGCATGTTTTGTCATTTGACCCCCTATTCTTTTTTTGGTTCAAATATGCCCCCAAGGTTTGCTTGTTTTGTCATTTGGCCCCCTATTCTTTCTTTTGGTCCAAATATGCCCCTAACATTTCATTCATAGTCCAAATATGCCCATGTTGGATGTAAACTGTTAATCAACCGACGCTCAACAGCTTATAAAATTTTTTTGACGTGGCATCAACAGATCTTAATACGTGGCAAGTCCAGTCAGCATCAGCTGTTGAACGTCAGTTGACTGACAGTTTCCACCTAACAGGGGTATATTTGGACCAAATTGAAACGTTGAGGGTATATTTGGACTACGAATAAAACGTTGGGGGCATATTTGGACCAAAAGAAAGAATAGGGGGCCAAATGACAAAACAATCAAACGTTGGAGGCATATTTGGACCCAAAAAAAGAATAGGGGGTCAAATGACAAAACATGCAAACGTTGGGTGTATCTTTTGTCATTTTGCCATTTCTTTTTGATAAATCATTATTAATCTTATTTTCTTTTACATATTTTAATCAGCGACTTGTTAAAAAAACTGATACTTATGGGATAAAATCAAGTGAAGATAAATATGTTGTGCGGGTGCTAGAGAGGAAAAATAATCCCAAGACCCCTTATATAAGGGTCTAACACTTTGTCGTTGGCCCTTTATACTAGAATTATTCCCCGCATTTGTATCGTTTAATATAATACATAAATCTCATAATCTTTAACAGAGTTGTTTTTTAGATTTTAGTGATCGTAGAGTGAACTTAAAAAATAGCCTCATAATAATAAGTATTGAAAAAAATTAAATTTTAAAAGTGAGTCACTAATATCAAGTATTAGAAAAATGGTCTCTAATAACAAATATTTTTTTAATACGCCCTTAATAACAAGTATTAAGAAAAAACTAGACTACTAATAACAAATATCATAAAAATTGAATTTTAAGAGTAGATCTCTAATACTCCCCATGTCCCATTAAATTTGTCCATTATTGACTCTTTTTTGGTCAAAATTTTTAACTTTGATTCATTATTATTGATAAAATATGAAAAAATATATTTTATAAACTTTCAATCAAGAAGTTTTAAAATATATACTTTATAAAATTTAATTGTTTAAAATATTTAAAATAATCAATATCAAAATTTAAAAAATTGATTTTTAAAAAGTCAATAAGGGACAAAATTAATGGGACGGAGGGAGTAACAAATATCGAGAAAAAATGTCCCTCTAATAACAAGTATTAGAAAAAATTAGCTCTCTAATAACAAGTAATGGAAAAATTTAAATTTTAAGAGTCTATGCCTAATAACAAATACTGAAAAAAATTATACACCTAATAATAAGTATTGGGGAAAATTTGAACCCCTAATAACAAATATTGTGAAAAATCGAGTCCTAATAAATAGTATTGAAAAACTTAGGGCCCAAATAATAATTACCCAAAAAAATTAGAACTCTAATGTAAATATTAGGGGGAAATGAACACTAATAACAAATATTTGAAAAAATTGAATTTTAAAAGTAGACCCCTAATAACAAATGATGATAAAAATTGAACCCAAAATAACAAATGTTAACAAAAAAACTGGACCACTAATAACAAGTATTGAGAAAAGTTGGACGCCTAATAAAAAATATTAGAAAAAATGAATTTTAAGAGTAGAGCCATAATAACAAATACTTGGAAAAAATTGAGCCATATTAACAAGTGTTAAAAATTAAGCCCTAATAACAATTATTGAACAAAATGGACCCTAATAACAAATATTAAAAATTAAAATTTCAGAGTAAACATCTAATTATAAATATTAAAAAATTAGACCTATAATATTAATATTATAAAAATTACGTCCTAAGCGGGTGCCCTTCTCACCCATGCCGAGAGACGGCACTGTCCTTAATTTAGGTTAAAAAACATGCGTTGCAATTTGTTAGGGAAGGAGGCTAATGAGAGGTTGAAGATGAATAAAAGTGGGGTATAGTGAGTTTTATTTTGTTAAACGCCATGTCAATATTTGTTAGGAGAATTAACAGTTGGTGACTAAACATCAATTTTTTGATGTCTAAAATAAAAACACTCTAATTTTGGATGACCGATTAGATAGTTTAACATTAACGATGTTAGAGTTTAACACTCAAATGACAAAAACGAACAATTCCTCTAACGGTGGTGACTAACTTGGGAGAACTTTTTTTGGAGCTAAAATGAAAACGTCCTGAAAATAGGGTGACCATCGGGATAATTTATTCAAAATTTTAAAAACCCCATCAAATGTCATAGAAAGAAAAAGGATAATGTATCTTTTGCTTTGATATGCAATTTGATCTTGGACTTTAATATGTAATTCGACCTTGTATTTTTAATATAAATTTATCATTAATTATTTTTTTATTAAATTAAAATTGAAAAATAAATCTTTAATACTTTATATCAAAGTCAGGTGTCAAATTACCAATAAGTGTTTGATGCAATGGTAAGACACATAAATATTATTTTTAAAAAAAATTTAAGTTCAAATCTTAAAAAAATATTGATAAAAGAAAGAGTAATAAATTTCGAATCTAAACCATAAAATAAACATCTATTATATCAAATGAAAAAGTTAGACGTCAATCACACCCAAATTATTTAGTGAAACCTAAAAGCCATAGTTTTCACTGTAAATTTCAGAACAGCGCCCAACTCTTCTTTACTTTTGCTTTCTTAGTCGTGAATGACTATCAGTTTTAGTATTGGTTGTCGAATATTGGGTTTTAATAAATTCTTTTGTTTGTTTTATATTTTAATAACAATCTCTGTCTTTGTGGTACACATTTTCTCTGTCCCTGTAACACGTTTTTTTAGTTTGTTTCATCTGTCCTTACGGCATGGTTTCAGCATACTTTGGCGGCCAGTTGGTACTCGTACATAGATTTTCATGGCGCTAATCTCTGATTATGATTCTGTCGGTGGTCTTAGAAAGATGAATCCCCACTCGGTTGATGGTTGGTTGCCAATGTAATCAGACTTGAGTAGCGGAGCAATATTTCTGATAGCTTGGTTCGCTCACCACTCCTTTTTCACCCCTTAAAGTGTCTCGTTTGGATAGAGACAAAAAAATTCAGGAAGATTTTTGAATTTTAATATGCTAATATCGATGAAAATATCTGCTTTCATTTGTAGCATTGTAAAATTTTTTAAATAACTTTTTAATGTAATATATTGTATTATTTAGTAAAATTTAGACTTGAAAAAAAAATCAGATGTCAAATTACACCTAGAAAAATCAAAGGGCAAATTGCAACTCGATACCAAAGTCGGGCCAAATTATATAAAAAAATGTTATGAGCCCAATTACTTCTCAAAGCCGAAGTGCGGGCTAAAATGTACATTAACCCAATGAAAAGCTGTCTTGTCCTGTCTAGTGTCTCGCCTCTCGGGTGAATAGTTCTTTCTCAATTCAGCGAAGTGTAAACCCGAAGCTAAAACAGAGCTTCAAAGTCGCATGGGAGGTTTAGCTTTCTTTTTCGTTTTCTGGGAAATCCATTTGGATTTGGATTGAGCTTTCAATTTCCTTTTAGTCCCTAACAATCGCTGTTGCATCCATTCATGGCTTCCCTTGTTTCAAATCTTCTTCTTCTCCTGCTTTTTACCTTTTCGTTCTCCAATTTCTCCGCTGAAAGGTAAAGGAAAATCCCGATCTCATCTTTTTGTATGATTCATGTTGTTTATTTTGGAAATGGGTAGTGGAAATTTATCCATGTTGTAGATATTTTGTCTTAATTTTGAATGATTGAGGCAATCGATCCATTTCCTACACAGAATTTGATGAATTACGCATTCAGCTTCATCTGGGGTTTCATTAGAATCTCGTATTATCATGCTTAAATGATTATATTATTATATAGTGGACGTTTATCCTGGATAATTCTTTTTTAAAAGAAATTTTGTGGATAATTGGATATCACTACTGTAGTTGATAGTGGAAAAAGGTCAAATTTGTATGAGATGATATTTCATTGAGCATTTTTATTTATATCGAATCCAAGTATTCTTGGTATGATGAATTATTGTTTATGATCTCGAGCTGTTTTGCTAAGAAAATGTTCAGTTTCTTCAGCCAATGGAAATCTTGCCTTTTTTTTTAATGATAACTGCTTGTTTTATAACCTTTTTTTTTACATTTGGTATGTTTTTCTCGAGTAGCCGGAAGGAGTTGAAGGACAAAGAGGTTATTCAGTTGAGGCATTCAGTTCAATCCAACGTGGTTGACCCTTCGCGAGTACTGCAACTTTCATGGCGGCCAAGGTCAGGTAGTGATGGACTTATTGTTTGCCTTCTCATTTCTGTTTTTTATTTTCCTTTCGTATTTCGTAATTTATATTTCCCACAAAGAGTCGAATAGGCTATTTCTCCAACGGCATTGCAAATTTGCAATACAGTTTTCCTTGAACTTTTATTAGATTTTCAATTGTTCCTTTTGCATATATGGCTGTTGTACTTCCATTGGCACATTTATAAATGTCTTCTAAAAGTATGGTATTGTTTTGCTTGCAATAGGGTTTTTCAGTATAGTGGCTTTCTATCAGACGAGGAGTGCGACCGTCTTATTTCCTTGGTATAATTCTACCCCACTGTTTTCACTACTTCATTTCAATATGCTTAAACTGGTTTACAAATAGTTGTTAATTGGTTATGGACTTAGGCTCATGGAGTAAAAGAAGGATTTCTGGGGATCAATGATGACCGAGCTAATGTTGGGACAAACAGGCAACTAGCAAGTTCAGAAACTTTGCTCAATACAAATGTGAGTTCTGTTGTTTTCTAAGCTAACAATATCTGCATTCTCTGTTGCACTGCTTATTGACAACCCATTGAAGTAATTATTTGATAAAAAATTGTTGCATACACCTTCAATAACATGATTTCACACTCAAATTTTGTTTTCCCTCTTTTGAAATTGACACAGGCAATTTAAAGCGGATTACTAGTAAATATCTCTTTGATAATGTTAAGCCATTCTCCAGCCAATCAATGAAATTTTACCTGCTTTGTTTGTCTATAGAAGACATTATTGTCTACAACATACCTTGCCAGATCGAATGTGTGCACTTGTGGCTGTGGGTACCTCCACCTCCATTAAAAACCTTTGGCCACCTCAAGCTCCTCGACCACCAGGGGAGCTTCTCCATTACATGTACCACATACCTTCACGGTTAGACTGTGTAGCTATAGCAAACTGTTCTATCATTCTTTTTCAACTCGAAAAGTTTCAGGGAGAGATGTACATACAAGAAAAGTAGAGATTCTATCAAGTGGTATTCTCCTGTGTGTTTACTTTAAAACATTAAGTAGTACAAATAACTAATATACCCTTTGGCCTAAATACTTCACACCACCTAATCTGTTTTCATATTGATTTGTAGGGTAGATTGATATAACTTTGTTTCTTGTATTGCTTTCCTCGCACATATTCCTCCATTTTCTGTCCACACATTAGTGAACTTTAAAATCTTTGTTAAACTAACTTAAATATTCTGGAAAAGATCAGTTTGTTAAAGCTCCTGTACGTTCTATGAATATCATGAAATGATAAGTTAATAAATAAAGTTCATTGAAATTCGGCAGCATGTTTCATGAATGATTCTATAGCATAGAAATATATTTGTGTATTCTAGGATACAGTTCTTGCAATGATCGAGGAAAGAATTTCGGCTTGGACTTTCCTTCCTAAAGGTATCGTCACCCATCTTCCTCATCTTCCTTTAAATGATTATTTTATCGCAAGGGACATTTTTATTTTACTGGAACTTGATGTTCATTGTGCTTCAGAGAATGGTAGTCCTATATCTGTTAGGCGCTATGAACTTGAGGAGGCCAAACAAAACCTGGATTATTTTGGCAATAAATCTATGTCGGCTATAAGTGAGCCTTTGTTGGCAACTGTGATTTTGTATCTTTCAAATGTCACCCGCGGTGGTGAGATTCTTTTCCCCCTTGCAGAGGTGAGAATGAATATATCTGAAAACCTTTGGTTAAACATTTGGAGCTAAACAATACTCTACCAACAAATGGTTTCCCTACTGTTGCAGCCAAAGAGTGAGACATGGTCAGATTGTACAAAGACCAGCAACTTCCAAAAACCTGTCAAGGGAAACGCTGTTTTGTTCTTCACGACTCATCTCAATGGATCTCCCGACGGTAGTAGCTCGCATACTAGATGCCCTGTTCTGGAAGGAGAAATGTGGTGGGCCATCAAATTCTTCTACCCGAGGGCTGTTGCCCGAGAACTGATCTCATTCGACTCTGGAAGAAATGACGAATGTTCGGACGAAGATGCAAGTTGTGCTCATTGGGCTGCTATTGGGGAATGCCAGAGGAACCCTGTTTTCATGATTGGTTCTACCGATTACTATGGTACGTGTAGGAAGAGTTGTAATGCTTGCTGAACAAGAAATCACTTCCCGCATGATTCGATTCCATTGTTCTAATAATAACCAGTATAAAGTAGTTTCTTCTTTGTAATTTCATGTACTCTGTTTCCAGAGCCTTTTGGCTTGTTTCGAATCCGATAGTTGATCAATTTTAAGGGATTTATTTAACATCGAAAAATGGGTGTTCTTCCAAACACTTCTTCAAAGCCTCAACGTGCAATCGCATGGTAGCAATATCTTTTAAAAACCCGTTGATCTCTTCATTCTGCTCTTTTTTTCTTAAAACTCTTAAGAAGTTGTGGAAAATGTGTTGCAAACTGTAAATTGAAATGAATTTGGATAAATTGAAGAGGAAGAAGATACTTGATTGTTATTGAAAGCAACTAAAGAAAATATAGAAAAGATGAGAATTACAAGAGAAGGAGATGAGAATAACTGAAACAAATCGATAACTTCTCAATTCTATTTCTCCTCTTTATATCCTTTCTCAAAATCTTACTTCTTTGCTGATGTGGCACCTATCACAAAATCAGCAAACCTGGTAGAAGGCTTCCTTGAGCGTAACCCTTTTCTCGGTTCTTGCTGATTGATTTTGATGCCAAACCAAGCCCATTTGAAGTGTTCACAACAGTACTTTCCCCATTAACTCGAACCTTGTCCGCAAGGTTGAAATCTGGAAACTTTTGCGATATATGAATAACATCTTCTATGTTGCTGAAGTAGGTGACAGACCATCCCAATCAATAAGGCATTGATCAACCACCGGACCCGAACGAGAAAGTTTACGTGTAACTATCACTGGTCTTGGCTGCAATATCAAAGTTGAAGTGGAGTCAACCAAATGTAATAGTGTAACTTGATGATCTGGAATGCCAATACATTTACGAAGCAATAAAACATGGAAGACATAGTGTATCTGAGCTGTGTATGGAAAATCTAACTTATACGCGACATTTCCGACGCGCTGCAAAACTTAGATATGGACCAAAGTATCGGCGACCTAACTTGTGGTGTCGCTGCAAGCGTAGAGAACCTTGGCGATAAGGCTGGAGTTTAACATATTCACGACAATGTCTATCCACAAGTAGTTTCATGCGACTTTGAGCCTTGGATAAATTTGTCTTGAGCAAAGCAAGTATCTCATCACGTTGAAGCATATAAGTAGCAACCATGGGATTACCCGCAGAATCATGAATGTAACGACTAATGGATGGGGGTAGGCGTCCATAAAGCATTTCAAAGGGAGTCATTTAAGCAGATGATTGATAAGAAGTATTGTACCAATACTCCGCCCACGGTAAAAATTGTAGCCACTGCTTCGGATAATCCGCAATATAACATCGTAAATACATCTCAAGACATTTGTTAAGAGCCTCCGGCTGTCCCAGTTTGCGGATGATAGGATGTGCTAAAAGCTAAGGTAGTACCTTGCTATCGATGTAACTCCTTCCAAAATTCAGACATAAAACGAGCATCCCGATCCGTAATAATGTCAGCTGACACACCATGAAGGCAAACAATGTCAGTGACAAAAATTTCTGCGATCGTGATGCTAGTAAAATTAGACGGCAAACCGATGAAATGACCGTACTTAGAGAGCCAATCAACCACAACTAGCATCACTGTCTTGCCACGAGAAGAGGGCAGACCCGTAATAAAGTCCATTGAAATCCCTTAAAAGACCAATTGGGGTATTGGTAACGGTTGAAGTAATCCCCTGGTGGCAAAAATGATGCTTTCATTTGCCGACAAACTTGACAAGCTGCAACAAAGGTTTTAACATCTTGGCGCATATGCTTCTAATAGAAATTTGAAGAAAGACGATGGTAAGTACGTGTGACTCCCGTATGGCCCCCCATCGGAGAAGAATGGTACTCAGCAAAGAGTTGTTGTCGTAATGGTGAATCGAAGGGTATCACAAGCCTACCCCAAAAGAACAACAAACCATCCTTGAAATAATTATCAAGAAGACTATAAGGATCAACTGCACAACGAGATTGAAGTTCAAGTAACTCAGGATGATTCATGTTAGCCGATTGAATTTCATCCACTAAGGCTAACTCACGTCGAGAACAAGCAAATAATTGAGATGAAGGAACTCGATACAATGCATCTGCAGCAATATTATGCTTACTCGCACGATACATGATATCAAAATCATATCCAACAAGCTTGCTAAGCCACTTTTGTTGTTCGGGAGTTTGAATAACTTGATCCTTAAGGTTCTTCAATGATTGTTGATCTGTAATGACCAGAAATTTTCGCCCCAACAAATATTGACGCCATTTAACAATTGGTTGAGTAACAACAAATATCTCCCTTTGATATGTAAAAGCATTTTGCATATGAGGGAATAATTTCTTATTGAAGAAAGCAAGGGGATGGTTATCTTGAGATAGAATCGCTCCAATGCCAATCCCCGATGCATCCGTTTCAAGAGTAAAAGGCTTGATAAAATCTGGTAATCGTAAAACGAGGGTAGAACTCAACAAGCGTTTAAGTTCCTCAAATGCTTTCGCTGCTGCAGGTGACCAAAAGAATGCATCTTTTTTAAGTAAATCAATCAATGGACCAACCATAGATTGCCCAAATACACATTTAGAAAGCTTGTCGACCAATTGGTGCGTACGAAGCAATTGTAGAACCCAACAGACATGCTGCAAATGTTCCTCCCACGTAGCACTATAAACAAGAATGTCATCGAAAAACACAAGAACAAACTTGCAGAGATAGGGATGGAATACATCATTCATAAGTCGTTGAAATATCAATGGAGCATTAGTTAAACCGAAGGGCATAACCAAAATTTCATAATGCCCATTATGTGTGCGAAATGCCGTTTTCTCCTCATTCCCAGCTTTAATACGAATTTGATGATAGCCTGCCAAAAGATCAAGTTTAGAAAAGAATTGAGCACCATGTAATTCATCAAATAATTCATCAATGGAAGGTATAGGAAACCGATCTCGCAATGTAATAGCATTAAGAGCGTGATAGTCGACACAAAATCCCCAAGTACCATCTTTCTTCCAAGCCAATAACACCGAGGAAGAAAATGGGCTGCCACTAGGACGAATGATTCCTTGTTGAAGCATATCGAAAAATAATCTTTCAATCTCTTGTTTTTGAAAATGCGGGTAGCGATAAGGTCTCACATTTACCGATACACCATTAGGCAATAAAGAGATGCCATGGTCTTGAGTACGGGGTGGAGGTAATCCGTGAGGCTGTTGGAAAACATCACCAAACTCATCTAATAACATTGTCATCTCAGGCTGACATGGATGACAAGAATCAGTCTCTTGGGAAACCAATTCCAGCCGATAAAACTCACTAATAGCATGTGTCCGCTTCAAACGACGGGAAGCATTGAAATGAATCGGATCAATAACAGAAGTATTATCACCTTGCAAGAACAGAGTCACTCGCTGCCATTTTGGGTGTATGTAACAGAGGTTTGGAATTACCCAAAGAAGGTCGTACCGATCCCTTTTCCAATGCGATCCGTTGCTCATGTAAATGTGCTAAATTCATAGCATCCTCCAATGCCGTAGGCTTGTGTATAAGGACAACATGTTTAATATCAGCTCGAAGTCCCGAGACAAAATAATGAACCAAGAACAATGGTGGCAAATACATGGTTCGATTGGAAACTGCTTCGAAACGACCTCATAAGCTCTTGGAGCAATATTTTCTGATCGTCCAAAGAAGAAGAAACGTTCTTTATATCCTGTCGAAGTTGAGAATGAGAATCATGCATCACCTTCACGTTATCGTCGAGAGTTTTGAGTCGAGTACCATCAACCATCTTTGTTGATGGACAATGAAAGCACCAATGTTGCAAATTGTAAATTGAAATGAATTTGGATAAATTGAAGAGAAAGAAGATACTTGATTGTTATTGAAAGTAACTAAAAAATATATAGAAAATATGAGAATTACAAGAGAAGGAGATGAGAATAACTAAAATATCCAGATAATTCGATAACTTCTCAATCCTATTCCTCCTCTCTATATCCTTTCTCAAAATCGTTACTTCTTTGCTGATGTGATGCATATCACAAAATCAGCAAACTTGGTAGAAGGCTTCTTCAGCGCAACCCTTTTCTCGGTTCCTTCTGGATTGATTTCGATGCCAAATCAAGCCCATTTGAAGTGTTCACAACAAAATGGGGAAGCAAGAAGGGAAGAAAGAAGAGAGAAATCAACATAAGAAAAGAGACATTGTTTTTGCCATTTTATTTTGGTAAACTACTCAATTTAAGTCATTTTTAAGGAGATTAAATAAATATAAAAAAATCATCACTCAACTTTGATCATATTCTTGTTTTGGCCATTCAACTTTACAATTTTTTAATTTAATCATTGAACTTTAGAAATTGCTCTATTTTTTGTCATTCTATATTATGACAATACATATGTATTTTAAGAAGGGTAAATTATATATTTCACAATTCAACTTTCTTCTTACTTTTATTTTGATCACTAAAATTTAAAAAATTTCAATTTAACCACTCATCTTTCAAATTGCTCATATTTTTAGTCATTTCATCCTTGAATTATTAAAGGTGTGGTGACATGGTTTTTTATTTATTAATATACTGTTATTACATGACTTATTTTAATAATATTTTATGATGTATAGATTTTAAAAATATCAAAACTCCAATCGCTCAAGTAGAAATTATTTGTCCCTTTTCAATGCCTTTATTTATGCCCATCACTAAAAAAAATTAGGTTTAGGGTTTATGATAAGAGTTTAAGGTTATGGCTTCGGATCAGGATTTAGAGTACTGATTGGTTTAATATTTAGAATTTAGAGTTAGGATTTAGGATTTGACTTTATAGTGTTGGAGAAAAAAATTACAAAAAAAAAGATTAAGAATTTTTGTTCCAATCTCTCACCACCCTCACCATCTCAAACCCTTGACGTCCATCCTAAACACCAAATCATCATCGACCTTAATCTCACCATCACAAACCCTCATCAGCCTCACCTTCACCCACCAAACCTCAAACCCCAAATTTTATTGACCAAATGTTGATGTTAAAATGCAGCAACACAAGGATGAAAAGTATAAAAAGAAAACCCATAAACAGAATAATTTTATGGTTTTTATCTCATAGGCAATTTTGTTCAACAAGGTACGTGCAATTTGATGATTTTTATATTCTAAAATAAATTATGATCATTTAAAATAAATTATAACAAATAAAACTAAAAATTCAATACTCTATTATGATTCATACATACATTGATTAAATGCTTAATTTTAAACTTGTTCAAAATTCAGACTGTTTGTTTGTTTTAGTGGGCACGTTGCATATTTTGTTACCACTTATATTTTCAATCAGAAAATATTTAGCCATACATTTCGCTGTCATATTATATGTTCGGTTTAAAATTTTCAACAAATTTTACCTCAATTGCTATAAATTGTGCCAATGCACACGCAAACAAATCACCAAATTAATTACAATCACCAGTATTTATTTTTGGTACAGAAAAATAACAATATGAGCAAAGTTTCCAGTGTCTTGTGTGCAGTGGCACTATTTGTGATAATGTTTTCAGGAGAAAAGGTAACAATGGCATCACAATGCGATTATATGTTAAATTTGTTGAGCCCGTGTTTGCATGAATATAAAAAGCCGACCCCATCAGCCGATTGTTGCATCAATGCAAGAGAACATGTGCCATGCTTTTGTGGGTACATGATGAATCCAGATTTTAGAAGAGTTTTTGACAGAATCCAGATTAGAAGAGTAGCCGGCATGTGTGGAGTTACATTTCCTCCGTGTTAAAATTTTGCCTCATTTGAATACCTTCAAATGAATGATCGATCTAAATATATTTCTGTACTCATAATATGATGTAATTATAATATACTGGTGATTTTTTATTTATTTTTAATAATATTGACGATTCTTTTAATATTTGCTTTTGTTATATTTATTTATTTTTGGCTTACCAACAATCAAACTTTGCCAACGTTATGTCTAAAAGCACCTAACCATTGAGTTGATGGAATGCTCGGTTATATAATAATAATTAGAAAATAACAAGAACAACGAACAAGAATAAAATAACAAATAGATGAGAGAAAGAAATAGATTTGTATTATTCTCAAATATAGACTTGCGTACAATGTCTTCAGTAAACCATCTATTTATAGGAATAAGAAGTACATAATACATTAAACTCTAATTAATGTAGATAATATTCCTAATGATAAAGTAAGTCAAATCTCATTGATAAAATTTTTATCATGATAAACATCCACATAGATAAGTATTCATAACAGATCATATATTATTCCATTTCTAAATAGATTTTATGTTATTTTAATACTTATTTTTTAAGATTTTTATTTATTTATTTGAATCTTTCACATATTTTCATATATAATTCTTTAGTTTGAAAAAAAGAAAGTAAATATATTTAAATTAAATAATTATTTGTATGTAATTATCATATCCAATATTCAAGTAGAGTATTCTAAAACACATCTTTGCTTAAAATACAATTAAAAAAATTGTCACGCCATTGAATAGGGCCGTAAATGAATAAAATGTTCAACGAACTGTTCGTAAACCGTTTGGCGAGAAATTTATTTATATTCGTTTATTTATTAAGCGAAGAACATGAACAAAATTTTATGTTCGTTTAGTTAAATGAACAAACACGAATAAATGACTCGTTCGTTCATTTACGTTCGTGAACGTTTAGTAATCTGTTTGTTTATGTTCGTTTAAATTTATTTACATATGACTATTTATATTTATTATTTTTTCATAAAAATATTATATTTAATTTTAAAAAAACATATATTTAAAATATGAAATAAAAAGAAAAAATTAAACAATACTCAATGTTCGTTTGTGTTCGTATATCATTTTAACGAATGAACACGAACACGTTACATTACTTAATGAACGAACATGGACAAGAAATTATGTTCGTTTAGCTGTTCGAGTCCGTCCTTTTCTTCAATTAAAATTAAACGAGCGAACATGAATGTATCCTATTCACGTTCCTTCAGTTTATTTACAAGTAGAAGATTTATTTAGCCTCCGTTTAACATTGCTTTTTAAACCAGCTTTTGGGGCTAAAAAGCTAGTTTGGAGGCAAAAACAATGCTAAACAGTTAGCTTTTAGAGAAAAAACTACTTTTGAAAAGTGTTTTTCAACTCAAGCACAAAAGCTAAATTTTTTAGCTTTTGTTGTTGTAAAAGTGCTTTTAAGAGCCAAATTATAATTTTAACCTTCATTTGTTAATATGTTTATTTACAATTTATAATTTTTTATGAAAATATAATTAATAATTATTTTTAATTTAAAAATAATATATATTTTTTTATGTCAAATTTTTTAAATAAATTTTTTTAAATTTATTATATTTTCATGAAACACGTACAATTGTTAAAAAATGTATTTATTAATATATATATATATATATATATATATATATATATATAAACTTACAGTATCATGTCTAAAATAATCATTTATCTTCTTAAAAGTATTTTTTAACAGCAATACTAAATGTAATCACTAATTTTGTCCCGAAACTTAAACTCATTTGTGTTTGCATTTTGGGCTTGTATTGGGCTAAAATAATAATAATAATTAAAAATAAAAATAAACATCAAAATAAAAAAATATAAAAAGGAAAAAAATTAGTTGTCATTAGTACTATTGTATTATTACTAATAGTAGCCTTGCTATTAACCTTATTACTATATATATTATAGTTACTATCTTATTATTATTATTATTATTATTATTATTATTGATTATTATTATCGTTCGTTACTATTATTATTATTAGTGTGTATTATTATTACTTGTTATTTATTATAAGTATTATTATTATCATTATTATTGTTATTAATATCATTACTATTATTTATTTATTTATTTATTTATTTATTATTTTATTATTATTATAATAACATAAATAAAATAAATAAACAAACCCAAGTAAAAATAAATAAACAAAGCCCATATATTAATAAGAGTACATTACAGATAGAGATGGGCACGGGTCGGGTCGGGTTTTTGGCCCACCCGAACCCGACCCGAAAATATTAACCCTAAACCCGAACCCGACCCGATCATATCTCTTAAAAAACCTGACCCGACCCGAAAATAAATACCTTAAACCTGACTCCGACCCGACCCGAACTATATAAAAAAATCAATTTTAGGGACTAAATTGTAAAAAAAAAATTTAAGAGACTTAATTGTAAAAAACAATAAATTTAAGGACTAAATTGTAAATAAAAAAAATCAATTTTAAGGACCTAATTATAAAAAAAATATATAAAAAGGGGTATTATTACAAATATCCCTAAAAAAATTAGGGAAAAATTACACTATTAGTCCCGGGTCGGGTCGGGTCGGATTTTTTCACCCTAAAACCCGAACCCGACCCAACCTCACCCTACACAAAAACCCGAACCGAACGCAATTTTTTTCATAAAAATACCCGACCCGATCGGGCCGGATCGAGTCGGAACCCGTCGGGTCCGGGTTCCGTGCTCATCCCTAATTACAGAGCCCATATATTAATCAAAGTCCAATTTACAATTGTGTAGCCCAAGAAAAAAACAAGAGCCCATTACATCAAAAACCCTAACACAATCTAATCTTTCCTTGCAGCCGCCACATACTACAACCCTTGGATCTGGTCTCAGATCTTCCCAGATCGAGAAACCCTAGCGCCCCCTCTAATGTCCCAGCGCCGCGCATCAATAGCCGCCAGATTTGGTATCGATATGACGATCCATATTGTCACAAGACGAAACCCTAAGAGAGCCCTTCACTCAATCTCGCGCCGCACAAATTTCAACCGTTAGATCGAGATACGATCTAACGGCCCAGACACTCCACACTCCCCACGCGCGACTGTTCGATTGTTCAACGCGTGCACGCAATTAACGCTTCTGCTCCCGACATGATCGACGCGCCTGCTATCTTCACGCCCGACGCCTCTATCACCACCACGCCTCGTCCCCGAATCGGCAAAATTCGACATGCACGAAAGAAGCCAGTAGTCAGTATACCCGAAAAAGCAATCAAGACAAAAATAACCTTAGAAGGTCAACTAGACAAGGAAATGAGGATTTCAGAAAGCACCAGGGTCGTCCCTAGGCATGGGCAATAAAGGCGCCCGCCCAGGGCCTATTTTTTTGAATATTTATAATTAATATTTAATATTTTTTTAATATTTTTTATTTTAAATTTATTTTTTAATAATTATTATTAGAGTTCTATTTTTAAAATTTAATTTTTCGATATTTGTTATTAGGGGTATAGTTTTTTTCAATACTTGTTATTATAGGCTCATTTTTTCGAATACTTGTAATTAGGGGCCCGTTTTTTATTATTTATTGTTAATTCAATACTTGTTATTAGGGTACAAATTTTTCAATACTTGTTATTATGAGGCCAATTTTTCAATACTTGTTTCTAGGGGCATATCTTTTCTAATATTTGTTATTAGGGTCCTACTCTTAAATTTTATTTTTTCCGATATTTGTTATTACGAGTCCAATTTTTTTCAATACTTGTTATTTATGGTCTATTTTTCCTAATATTTGTTATTACATGCATACTCTTAAATTTTAATTTTTCAATACTTGTTATTAGGGTTCTATTTTTCCCTATATTTGTTATTACAAGAATACTCTTAAAATTCATTTTTTTTTCAAATTTTGTTAATAGGTACCATTTTTTTTATATATCACTTGTTACTAAGGGTCTAATTTCAAATTTTATTTTTTCCAATACTCGTTATTAGGGGAAAGGGCAAGCAAAACTCCACTTGACTCGAAAAACTATTTTTTTCGACTCGACTCATCTTGACTCGAAAAAAAATTTCAAATAAAATTTGAGTTGTAAAATAAAAATTCTAATCGTAAGGACTCGTAAACTCGCATAACTTGAAATTTTTTTACTCAACTTAACTCGATCGAACGCCCACCCTTAATTAGGGGCCTATTCTTTTAAGTTCGCCCATGGACCACCAAAATCTCAGAAACGGGCCTGGAAAGCACAAGCGCTATCAGAAGCAAGAGAAGATCACAAGTCAACCACATTTGTTTTTTTTATCATTTCTCTGTAACTTCGGTTATAAAAACCGAAACCCGAAAGCATTGTAACGGTCGACAACCAAAGAACAAAAATCAATACAGGCAAAAATTTTTTCAGAGGTATTTTATTTATTTCTAGTTTACGATGCATGCAAAAAAGGCAAGTCTTTTAAAAAAAAAAAGAAAAAAGGGAGGAAAGGGACCTTTTGGGTTACCTTCGAGTCTTGGCTGTGTCGTACGTTGGATCGTCGCCCCGTCGGTAATAAGCCGGTAAGCCCTCGCCCGGCTACATATGGTGAATCGACGAGAGGAGGCTTCCGATTCATTAAGCGAAAGGAAAGGGATTTCGGGTTTCGTCTTTGGTTTTATTTAAAAAAAGGTGGGGAGAAAGGTTCTATCGGTTTCCCATCTCTGGGCAAGGGATGTTGAGGTTTCTTCGTTTTTTTTCCGACCTAAAGTTGGTCGTCGCCGGCATAGCGGCCCCGGAAAATGAGAGTGCCGAGGGAGAGGATGATTTCAGAACTTAGGGTTTGCAAAAGAAGAAGAAAATGTTCGCGAAATGTTTTTAAAACGCTTTATATACTGTTTAAACAAAATAAAATAGGTTTAATTCGTTTTTAAGGACCTCCGTGTCCTCTTAATTGCACCTCAAGCCGTTCCGCATCCCGAAACCATCTCCGCGGTCCTCACATCTTTTCAAAAGATTTCGATTTCGTCCCTGTTTCAGTTTTAATTGAGTTTCGGATGGTCTAATCCCTCGTTTACCCCCTCTCAATTCCCGTGTTCTTTCATTTTGGTCCTTTCTCTGTCGATTTAGTTTTTTAGATGGTTTTATTACAGTCTAGGTCCTTGTCATCGTGCGTCTTAATTATTTACTCCCTTTTTACGAAGTCATGTATGTATGTATACATATATATACATATTATGTTTTCTATGTAGTCATGTATATATATATTATCATTACTATAAGGTTTTCATATAACTATGCCTATATATGTATATGCACGTGTTTACGATTTATTTAATTTTCGTTCCTTAAATTTTCATTTTCATTTGATCTAGTCTCTTTCGGATTTTTGCTTTCTTATTTAGTCGTTATTAGCTCACGGTTCCAGTGTCCGCGTGGGAACAATATTCCGAATACTTGGATATCGACTCCTTTGGCGCCATAGGACTTTAGATTAGATTTAATTTTGTATTCATGCATTTCGTTTTTTAGAATTATTTTCAAAGGTGCGATGTCCTTTTATTCAAAAACGAACGAGGCCAGTACCAGTCGTAGTGGTGGTGGTTTAGGCGTTCGCTCTCGAATATTAGAGTTTTCGAAATTTACTCGCGTATATAACCAAGTCTCAGTTAAAATCGTCACTTCCATTCGTAAAATTTGATTTTAATTAAGCGGTAAAGTTTTAGTACCAATTTTGGGCACATCGAGGGTGCTAACCCTTCCTCGCGTGTAACCGACTCCCGAACCATTTCGATCTCTGGTTTCTATTTTCGATGTCCGGTCTACCATTTCAAAGTGGCCGGTGGCGACTCCTTCTATTTTTAAAAAATCTTCTAAACTCCCCCTAATTTTTATCTATTTTTAAATGAATCCTTATCTTTTTCTAAAATCATTTTTTCATACCCCATTTTATTAAAATCTGTTTTCCCCCAAAATTCCCTAATTTTCTAAATCTATTTTCTCAAAAACCCTTATTTAAAAAAAATTCAAAAATTCCTTTCCATACTACAATACCTATGAGTTCTCGGAAAGAAATTTTAAAAGGGGTAGTTACACTAAACACTTAAATTTTAAACTCAAAAATTCAAAAACACTTTTAAAAATTATTTTTTAAACTAGCTTTTCCACCACACTTTTCAAAAGCAATGCTAAACTTTTCATCAAGTTTCATCAAGTCATCGGCGATCCTTTTCAAAAATTATTTTTCTTAAAATATTTTTAAAATAATCTAATACTAAAAATGATATTTGCATAATTTAAAGGGTAACTTAAATTTGTAGTCTTTGACCTTTAAGAATACTTTCATCTTAGTTACCAAAACTTTTAAAATTTAAAAAATATAATCATTAAACCTTTAATTCATTTTCAATACAATCAATCCATCATTAAGCTTTACTTGATTGGTCTAAACCTAAGTCATCTGACCTGTTCCAACCTATGAACTGACCTGACTTATGATTCGACTCAGATTATATTCGCATCGGACCCGAATCAACCTTGACCCGTTTGGCTTGACCGTATTGACTACAATTTAATTTTCATTGTTCGTCCATTGACCAACATTGACTTCCGTTGACTATAGTTGATCATTATTTCTGTTGACTAGAGTTGACCGTTGAATTCTGTTGATAGAGTTGATCATTGACTTTGACCAATCATTGACTGATTTTTTTTTTGTCTTCGAATGTCTAACTTATTTTACATTTTATTTGTTTTCTTCCATTACCGACTCATTATGTTATTCTTGATTTTCTGAAGACACTTTCTCAGGTTTGGAGCACTTGGTGATTGAACTAAGTTCATATTCAACATTTTTGGTAAGCACATCTGACTATGATGTAGTGACTGAATATTCAATTAATTTGAATATTGAATCTGAGGATTAACCCGTGTATAAATTCTGTAGTGTGTCACGTGACTCGTGAACTATAACTTCAAAATAGGCGAGTTTCAATTGTGTTGAATTATTCTGTGCGTTGCCATCTTTTATGTGAATATTATTGTTTTGTGTATTGTTTGATAGAGGCTGTTGCTGCCATGACAAAAGGACATGTCGAACATCACTTAATTGCCTATGTTTAGCTTTCAGTATTAGCAAAAAAGAAAAAAAGAAAAAAAGAGAGAGGAAGCATTATTTATGCAATTACACTTTGTCGTATTTCTTTCTTTTACTGTAATATAATGCAACATTTTATATTACTTTCATTTTGCGATTCGTCGCTAATTATCCGTTTTTGTATAATGATTACATATTAATTTCTGTTTAAAATTACACTAAATTATAATAATATGTTATAACACAAAACTGTTGAAATCATATAAACGAAATTAACTTGTGGATTAATAGTAAGTTTTGTAAAGTTGAACACTGAATTTGCTTTCTTAAGGCACAGATTTTAAAAATAATTATAACGATTAAAACTGAAAAAACAATAATATTCTATTAATGAATTATATGTGTATTAAATTAATATTTACTTTTGAACTTGTCCATAATTCATACTATTTGCTCGTTTTAGTGGACACATTAAAATTTTTAACAAAACGTTTAACCATACATTTCTCTGCTAAATTTACATGTTCCGTCTAAAACTCTCAACAATCTCCCCTCCAAGTACTATAAATTGTGCCAATACACACATAAACATATCACCAAATTAATTACAATCACCAGTATTTATTTTTGGTACAGAAAAAACAACAATATGAGCAAAGTTTCCAGTGTCTTGTGTGCAGTGACACTATTTGTGATAATGTTTTCAGGAGAGAAGGTAACTGCGGCATCACAATGTGATTATATGCTAAATTTGTTGAGCCCATGTTTGCATGAATATAAGAAGCCGACCCCATCAGCCGATTGCTGCATCAATGCAAGAGAACATGTGCCATGCTTTTGTGGGTACATGATGAATCTAGATTTTAGAAGAGTTTTTGACAGAATCCAGATTAGAAGAGTGGCTGGCATGTGTGGAGTTACATTTCCTCCGTGTTAAAATTTTGCTTCATTTGACTATCTTCAAATTGATGAGTGAACTAAATATATTTCTGTACTCATAATATGGTATAGTTATAATATACTGGTGATTCTTTTATTTTTAATAATATTGACGATTCTTTTAATTTGTTTTTATTATATTATTTTTTTTACATTTATTATATTTATTTATTTTTGACTTACAATTACAAGCAATCAAACCTTGCCAAACTTGCATAAATCACAGCCAACATCTCGTCCCAAATCAACACCAAAAAGAAAAAAAAACCCACAAACAAACAGATTACATCAATAGAACTACGAAATTCTTTACAAAAGAAGCTTTTAATTTTTTTTCTTTCCTGATTGTCCCACCCATCTTCTATTAATATGGACAAAAAATTGTATTTCGATCTTCCAATTTCAGTCGTAACGACCTCGATTTCTGATGCATAATAGATTGCTTGAAACATAGATTTTTCCATAATTTTATCATCACACCACGTCTTGCCTCTAAGGCATCTATGAGCATATATTTATCGTCTACAACTAGTTCTATAAATGAATCGAACGAGGGTATGTTCATGCTTGTTCGTTTAATTTTAATTGAGTAAACGAATGAACACGAACAACTAAACGGACATAATTTTTTGTTCGTGTCCGTTCGTTAAGGAATGTAGCTTGTTCATGTTCGTTCTTTAAAATGATAAATGAACGTAAACAAACATATGTGAATACATTTAGACGAACATAAACGAATGAACATATGTGAATAAATTTATATTTTTTAAATATAATACATATGTGAACAAGTTTAGTTTCATGGGTTGTTTGCTTGTTTGAACTGGGTGAGCAAAACCCGACTCGAAAAGAAATTATTATTTTTTATTTTCTATTTCGAGTTAACTTGAATTAACGATTTGATTTTTAAGTTTAATTCGAGTTCGAATTTTGCCAACTAGAAAAATCGAATTTTACTAATTTTCAATCCTCTTACATTTGAAGTCTAATTTTGACCAAATTTGAACCACATGCTCCTAAATCGCTGCAAATTATCTATGTAGCTTCAATTCCCCCTTTTGAAAAACAAATTACTTATTCTAGCAATTTAGTCCCTTAACTTTGTTTGATTTCCTTATTTCTTCATTTTCTCCTTCGGTTTAAGTCGATTTTTTATACCAAATTTGAACTACAAGCTCTACTATCACTATAGAATACCAATGTAACTCTAATTCATATTTTTAATAACAAATTTATTTTTTATTTAATTCCTTAACTTTACATTTTATTCAATTTGGTACTTTTTATACAAATTCTTTCTTTTTTTGATCAGCAAGTAAATATGATTTTATTAAGGGTAAATCATTCAAATCGGGTTTTACCATGTGCCTCACTAAAAGCTTCCCTAAACCTATGATAGAGGAAAATAGTACACCATAATATAATATTAAGAGGACAAAAACACCAATACTTTAACTCCTGTATACTCCCATCAATACGTTGCCCTAAAAATTTATTCTTTAAAAATAACATTATAAATATATTTTATAACTTTGGATGATATTTAATTGATTAAGTAACATTACAAATCTTACTTGCACATGTAAAGAATAATATGGAGCAATCTGCCTGATAGTTTGATTCGCTCACCACTCCTTTTTCACATCGTAAAGCGTCTCGTTTGGATAGAGACAAGGAGATTCAAGAAGACTTCTGGATTTTGACGGTATGCTAATATCCATGAAAATATTTATTTTCTTTGCATCTTTGGGTTGTTTGAGATTTTGGTGTACTAGATCTCGTTATTCTCCATTTTGGATGATGCTTTGTATTTGAAATATTTTTTATGGTTATTAATAAAATTCAGTTGTCATTGTCAAAAAAAAATCATTTACATTGTTGAATCATAAAATATGAATCGCCAATTTGAATAATTAAAAAAAAATACACTCTACTCGACTCAATCGAATACTCATCTTTAGTTTGGGCCGTACGAAACAAATACTCCTTTTTTTGAAATACTGGATTATATTCAACGTGAAAGGATTACAAAGGAATCACACCTCAAAACATTGAAAAAAATCAATGCGTAAAAATAAAACAATAAAATTCTAAGAGGCGTGAAAGACATTAAAATACAAAACATATCACATTCAGAAGAACTTAAATAATATTCTGAAAGAAATCCAGTGAATGAACTACTTTGACCAGAAGTGCTCTATGAAGAAAGCAAATCTTTGCGCTACTTGTTCTTGGCATAACGACACAACCACAAATGGGGATCATAATCATATACATACCAGCCTCCTTCGCTGCAAACGCTCGTTGGTACTCGCCATTCAAACACAAAACTATCAAAAGATAGACAACTATCATAAAGACAGACTATAACTGCTATAAAAGCAGACAAAGGAATTGCCATAAAAGCAGACGAAAAAACTACTAAAAAACAGATGTGATATGAATCTGACAAAGCAAAAAAAAAAAACAATAAAAAACTTGAAAAATAAGACATTTATCAACAAATGATGAATTTTATTTATCTACAAAACTAGCAAAACAGCCAAAGGTCGTTACCGGTAATGAAGAAAATCAATGAAGAAGAAGAATTTTAAAATTTTCTTTTAACCGTCTTAGAGCAAAAGGGGAATACAACTACTCCTTTCCTTTCCGAGGAATTGACAATTTGACAACCTATGCAAATTTTTATTTAGTTTTAAAGGTAAACTACGATGTGTAATGCAGTTTTTTTTCCTGTCATCGAAGTATAAAATGTTACAAAATGATGATCTAATTATCATATTTCTTTATTATCACATGTTCTAAAATGATTGATAAAAAGATAATGTTAATGCTTTTAAAATTAATATAATAACAAACTTAACCATCAATATTTACATATTATGTCTGTTTTGTCATTGTTCTTTTTCTCGGCAAAGTTAATTTTAGGGTAAAGTATGCCAGGTACCACCGAACAATAGGCTGTGACCTGTTTTTACCATCAACCTTTTAATTGGTCCAAACTTACCACCAAACTTTATTTTTCGACTCGTTTATACCACCCTGCCGTTAAATTGTTAACGCCGTGATGACATGGACGCTGCACCAAAACGACGTCGTTTTGGTGCCGCTATTTTGATAATAAATGACCCAAAACGACGTCGTTTTGCTAGCGAAAATATATGAAATTGTGCACTCAATGGGATTCGAACCTAAGACCTTAAGCATCAAAGACAACCTCTTAACCACCAAGCCAACCTAATATCTTTGAATTAGTTTTAGCACAAGTAATATATATTCCTAACTGTAGTTTGTCATATAAATATATTATTTCTAATATAAAAATATTCAAATATTGTTATTAATAATATTAAATATATAAATAGATAAATATATTATTATAAAAATTAAAAGACTAATTTTCAAAACAAAATTTGTTTAAAAGATCTAAAATTCGACAAAACTTAATCCCTAAACTCATAAACGCTAACCATAAACTATAAACTTTAAACCCTAAAATTTTATTCATAAACAAATAATATTAAAATATATAAACAAATAATATATTATTATAAAAACTAAAAAACTTATTTAAAAAATATAAAATTTTAAAATTTACGAAAAGACCCAAAAATTCACCAAATTATTAAACCCTAAAACGTAAACCCTAAACCCCAAATCTTTAAGATTTTGGTGAATTTTTGGGTCTTTTCGTAAATTTTGAAAGTTTTATATTTTTTAAATCAGTTTTTTAGTTTTTATAATAATATATTATTTGTTTATATATTTTAATATTATTTGTTTATGAATAAAATTTTAGGGTTTAGAGTTTATAGTGTAGGGTTAGGGTTTAGGGATTAAGATTTTTTCGAATTTTAGATTTTTTAAACAAATTTTGTTTTGAAAATTATTCTTTTGGTTTTTATAATAATATATTTATATATTTAATATTATTAATAATATAAAAATATTTATATATTTTCATTTAATTTATTATTTATGTATTAATATATGTATACTGAATATTTTTATATTAGAAATAATATATTTATATGACAAACTACAGTTGGGAATATATATATTATTTGTGCTAAAACTAATTCAAAGATATTAGGTTGGCTTGGTGGTTAAGAGGTTGTCTTTGATGCTTAAAGTCTTAGGTTCAAATCCCATTGAGTGCACAATTTCATATATTTTCGCTAGCAAAACGACGTCGTTTTGGGTCATTTATTATCAAAATAGCAGCACCAAAACGACGTCGTTTTGGTGCAGCGTCCATGTCATCACGGCGTTAATGATTTAACGACAGGGTGGTATAAACGAGTCGAAAAATAAAATTTGGTGGTAAATTTGGACCAATTGAAAGGTTGATGGTAAAAACAGGTCACACCCTATTCTTCGGTGGTACCTGACATACTTTACCCTTAATTTTATTAAAAAATAGGGTCCTAGCCCGGATGAAAGCCTCGTTAAAAACCTCCCTAGACCTAGGTGGAGGAAAAGAGTACTCCACATCCGAGTAACACAAGGAAGAAAAACCACAACCACATTAAAATATTACAAAGACAACAGGTAAAGGCCAAACTAAAACAAGAATGATCCTACCAAAGTGAAGAGCACTGTAAGAGCCAACTAACCCACCAAATCCATCGTCCATATGCGCTACCACCATGCTTTAAACCAGCTTTCCTTCTGTGCGCCTTCTACTGCTAAACCATTCACCAGGGCATCTCGAGTCAGATTATCATGGGAAAAGGTCACATGTCCCGTCATCTTAGCTAGCAGGTCAATAAACAATAAATCCTGCCACTAATGCCAAGGCCGTAACATAGGGTTGTTGATATAGGTTAACACCAACTTGGATTTCAATAGAATCATTAGATTTGCGTTTTTACTCCAGCCTACTGCAATAAACACTTCCATGGCAGTTTTAACTGCCATAATCGTGGCCGAATCCTCCCCCACCCCTTTAGCATGTCCATAGAATAGGGCTCGAAAAATACAGAATCCATACACAAAATCCCTCCACAACTTGATTTTCTCTCAGATTCTAGACACATAAAAAGTAAATTGATTACATGAGGAGATAGAGTTTTGTCTTGCTGGCAACAAAGTCGATGCATAAAAACATTTCTTGGGATCGTCCCACAACCAATTCAGATTTGAGCCACATCAACGCTCTAAGCTTAGCGTGAAACAAAATATCTCGAAGAACTGGTCGTTTTTTGTTGAATATTGACTCATTGTGAGCCACCCAAAGGCTCCATATTCTAGCCGCGCAGACAACCAACCATACTGGTTTTTTGTGTGCCCTGTAAACCAGCCAAGATGCATCAGTTAAAGAAATCGTCTACTGACTTATGACCTTGCCAAGGAACATCCCACCACCTGTAAATTTTCTTCCAAAAATTATCAGAGAAATCACATGCCACAAATAGATGACTCGAGTCTTCAATGTCATTATCGCAAAACATACAAGCATAGTTATTATTCAATAGTTTAACACCTCTCTTTTGTAGGAACAATTTTATAGGGACTCTATCGATTTTTACCATCCATAGCAAACTTCTCACCTTGGGGGGAACTTTTAACTTCCAAAGTTTATCAAAATTAAAAGAAGGACAAACCGTATCTGCATTGATCAACAATTCGGACAGTTTCTTCACTGAAAATACCCCAGATTTATCGTGAACCCAGAAAATTCTATCTTCCAGCTCTGGGCAAAGCTTCACTAATTTAGTCAATTCCCCAATTACCTTGAGCTGCGTTACTTCCCGGTCACGTAAAGGTCTAGAGAACCAATCTGCCCATCGGATCTCTTCCAACGATCCATTCACAGCCCTCTTTGCAATCACTTCTCCTTTTCTAGACACCACCCTATATCTCTCAACGCTTTCCCGGCACACCAAATATCCTCCCAAAACAAAATTGTGTTTCCATTCCCTACTAGCCATCTAAATTCTTCAATTCCCGTCCATCTAGAAATATCATTCAACTTCAGATTGTTAACTATTCATCTCCAAACAACTGATGCTCTTCTTGGACATTCTAACTTCATAGCCCAGCTTCGATCTTGAGTGCCATATTTTGAACTAATAACCTTTCTCCAAAGTGCTTGTTTTTCAGTTGTGAATCGCCATCCCCATTTCGCCAATAGAGCTTTATTTTTTGCTATAAGATTCACGACTCCCGCTCCACCCAATTTCTTAGGTGAACACACTCTTCCTCAAATAATTCTTGCCATCTTATTCTTCCCATCTTTAGAACCCCAAAGAAACCTTCTTTTGATTTTCTCTATCTTCTAGATAACTGACTTTGGGACTTCAAACAGAGACATGTAATAGATCGATAGTGTTGATAAAACTGAATTGATTAAAACTATTCTTCCTGCAAAAGACATGGAGTTGCTTTTCCACCCTACCAACTTGGATTGAAATTTATCTACAACCGGTTCCCATGTCTCAATCTTTCTCGGATCATCACCCAGTGGAATACCCCAATATGACAGAGGCAGACTTTCAATCAGGCAATCAACAATGCATGCTAAAGAGGAAACCAGATCCGGCTCAACGCCTACACCAACGATGCAAGATATCCCGAAGTTAATGCTTAATCCTGAGCAAGCTTCGAAACTCCTCAAGATTCTTCTCACATTTAAAAGATAATCTTGGACTGGTTCAAGAAACAACACTGTGTCGTCTGTAAATTGTAAGTGCGATATTGTTTTCTCTGGAATAATTCCCCTAATTCCTCTAAACATACCTTGATTCTCTGGTTCTTCTAAAAGAAGGTGAAGAGCTTCTCTTACCATGATGAAGAGGTAAGGGGAGAGTGGATCTCCTTGCCTCAGTCCTTTTTCCATCGGAAACTCCCCCGTTGGAGAACCATTAACAAGAATTGATTCTCTCGAAGAATAAATGCACTCAACTATCCATCTCAACCATTTCTCCTGGAATCCCATCTTCTTCATCACCATCTCTAAAAATTTCCATCTTACGCAGTTGTAGACTTTTGTGAAATCTAATTTCAAAATCACTCCCCTATTCTTCTTTCCTTCAATTCCCATGGAGTGTATAACCTCGTTTGCGATAAGAATACAATCAAAAATCTATCTCCCCTGAATGATTGCACATTGATTTTCACTAATCAAACTATCAATAACCCTTTTCAATCTTTGTGAGAGGATTTTTTCAATTATTTTGTAAACTGCTCCAACCAAACTAATTGGTCTGAAGTCAGACATCTCAGTTGGGTTCTTCTTTTATCAGAATAAAGGTGATGAAAGTCAAGTTCATTGAGTTTCCCAGCCTGCCACTTCTATGAAATTTATTTAAGGTGTTCCAAAGGTCTTCTTTCAACTCTCCCCAACAACTCTTGAAAAATCTTAAATTGAATTTTTCCGGACATGGGGCTTTCGTCTCATCGCACAACCATATAGCTTCCTTGATTTCTTCCAAAGAGAATGGATCTTCCAGTGACTTGGCTTCTAGAACACACAATTGTTTAAATTCCAAGTTGAAGACAGCCTGCCATGGTCTTTTATCACATGAAAAATGTTTTTTGAAATGTTCGAAAATGCCTTGTCTCAAGCTCATTGGATCCCCGCACCATCTGCCATTTAGTTGCAGCTCATGGATAATCTTCTTTTTTATCTAACTTTTGTAACTTTGTGAAAGAAAGCTGTGTTGGAGTCCCCTAGAATCATCCAGTTCATTCTTGATTTTTGCTTCCAAAAAGCTTCTTGAAGTTTTAGTGTTTCCCACAATTCCAACCTGAGTTCCTTTAGATGATTAAATTTCACAGCGTCTAGCTCCTCCTCGTTTCCTTCCTCTTCCAAAGCTTCTATTTTCTCCTTCAATTTTCTTACTAACAAGTTTAGGTCACCCTTCCCCTCCTTGATCCAATGTTTAATTGCGCTTTTCAGCCTCCGAAGTTTTAGAGTCAGCTCCGATTTGTTCCCGCCTCTAAAAACTTTCTGTATCAGCTCTCTGCATCCCTCCATTTTAAGCTAGGCATTAAAGAACTTAAATGGACTGGGACCCTAGTCTGTTGTTGCACTGGAGATTAGAACTGGGGCCTGGTCTGAAACCATCGTCTTCAGACACGTTTGTGTAATGTCACCAACATTAATTTGAAAGCAGAGATTCTTCAAGTAGGAACCTATCTAGTCTGCTTCTTTTGTTTAGAGGACCAAACCACGTGAGTTTCTTTCCGACCATAGGTAAGTCAATAAAACGCCCTTGTGAGATGAAATCGTTGAAGTTTGCACTGCCGTTTGATACTCCACTGCATCATGCTCTTTTGCTTCTATTAGATACCGTGTTGAAATCCCCTCCTATCATCCAGAGAGCCTCATCCACGTTTTTCAATTTGATGAGCTCCTTCCATAACATTGCTTGTTCCGATAGATCACTGGGAGAGTAAATGTTGATTAAAGCTACCTTCCACTCTGTATTGCTCCACTTTCCCCTTAGATAAATAAATCTCGAAGTAACCATGGATTTTTCTAACTGAAAGTCCGACTTGTCCCAAATGGAGAGTAGACCTCTGGATCTACCTATTGAAGGAGAAACAGTAAAGCAATAATCGTCATCGTACCAGATTTTTCTGATTGTCGACTCGATAATCAACTCCAATTTTGTTTCATGCAGAAACAACATTTTTATCCTCTGTTGTCTGACCAAAGTCGTAACTGCCGTCGTCTTGTTATATGAATTCATCCCCCTTATATTCCACGTTAGTAACCTCATCATATGGCGATTAGCAACCCACCTGTGTATCCGCTTTATCCAATCTGGCAATATCCCTCACCGCCTCTTCTTCATCTCCGACGAATTGGACCCCCAATTTCTTTGCTAGCTTTAGGGCTTTTCTCGCTTCTCTAGTCATCAAATCCCATCGTGCCACTAAATCAGAATCAGAGAGAGATCTTCTGGAAAGCCTAGGTGATTCTGATTCCGTCTTCTTTGATTTCCTCTTTCGGTTTCCTCGATCACGCTTCTTTCTTTCTATGTCCGACAGTTTTTAAAAATATAAAGTTTTCAAAGAGGGCTTAAATGGTAAAAGTATATAGGGTTAACTTTCGTATTAAAAAGAGACCTTTAAGCAACTTCTATGCACCCTATATTAATAATCAACTTCTTTTGAATCACTTCCTTGCCTACACCATTTCTAAGAACATAACAATTTACCGTTCAAAAAAAAAGGAAAAAGGAAAAAGAACCGAACAATTTATCCTTTATTCGAAACAAAAATTCTAAATTAACAATGCACTTAATAATATTAATCAAAGTTAGAACTATAAGATGCGAAATCGTCTGCCCCAAACTATGCCTCTTTTACTGTCTCACTTTAAAAAATGGGTTTAGGGTTAGAGTTTATAGTTAGGGCTTAGGGAATTAGGGTAGGATTTATTTTTAGGGGTAAAGTTTAGGGTTTAGGATTTGAAATTTAGGGTTAGGGTTTAGAATTTATTTTTTAGTGTTTTTAGGTGGGACATAGAAAATGGCATCATTAGGGTAGCAATTTTTGTTCGAACTAATATGATATCCATGCTAAACTAATGTAGTGAGTTGGAGTTTATTCTACACATACTTTGTACTTTTATTTAATATTTATTTATTATACATATATATTATTAAATAATATAAAATATATTTTAGTAATATAATAATTTCATCGACACAACATATTTCTGTCTCCTTTTTATCATACCCATTTCTTTTTTTTAAAAAAACTTTAGATCAATTTGAATGTTTTTTTTGCAGATATGAGTACATTAATCAATGTTATAAAACCGGTTCTTCCCTTGTCCTCAATGGCTTGGTGTTAGTTTTACTTAACATTGGGAAAGTTCGATGTTTGGTAAGTAAAAAAAATTAATATAATAAAAGTAAATATTAAAAGAAAGCTCAATATTATTAAAAATAAAAAGAATAACCATTATATTATAATCATTTGAGATTATAAGTACAAAAAATAGTTAGATGAATCATTGATTCGAAGATAATCAAATGGAGCAAAACTTTAACATGGAGGAAATGTAACTCCACACATCTTACCCACTTTTCTAATTTGGATTCTGTCAAAAATTCTTTTAAATTCTCGATTCTTCATGTACCCACAAAAACATGGCACATGTTCCCTCGCCTTAACGCAACAATCGGCTGATGGGGCCGGATTTTTATATTCATGCAAACATGGTCTCAAAAATTCCAACATATAATCACATGTTGATGCTGCTGTTACCTGCACACCTGAAAACATCATCACAAACAGTGCCACCGCACACAAGACAATAGAAACTTTGCTCATATTGTTATTTTTCCTGTACAAAATATAAAAATTAGTGATTGTAATCAATTTGATGATTTATTTCATGCGCTTTGGCACAATTTATAGCGGTTGGAATGATGTTGTTGAGAATATTAGACCGAACATGTAAATTTAGTAGAGAAAAATGTGGCTAAACATTTTGAAAAGAAAATATAAGTGGTAACAAATTTTACAACATGTCCACTAAAACGAAAAAATAGACTGAATTTGAATAAGATTAAGTGCAAGTATTTAATCAATATATCTATGCTTCATTAATAGAATATTGAATTTTTAGTTTTAGTCGTTATAATTCATTATTAATTGACACGAATATCAAATAAGGATATATCTATATAAAAACTATTAAATTAAATCGCAGACTTTATGATTAAGAAAATTTTAATCACTTTCTAAATAAATTTTCACAAAAGTTAATATCCTCTTACACATTTTACTCTAGGAGAAAAAAAATCATGCAGTTTCACGTACCTTTGACCTATATACTTAACACAAAATATGCTTTCATCTTGATTTTACTGAAGTACGTGGGTTGATTGAATAGACAAAAATGATATTGACAGAGGAAGAAGATAAGGGATGGAAACCTCTACCCTTTTCGCCACGCTCAAAATTAACTTTAAGGTTTAGGGTTTTAGGTTAGGGGTTGTGATTAGGGTTTAGAGAATTTAGGATATGGTGTATTTTTAGGGTATAGGGTGTAAGGTTTAGGATTTAGAATTTAGGGTTAGGGCTTAGAATTTAATTTTGTAGTGTTTTTTAGTGTTGGGGCATATGTAGGGCACCGAAAAGGGGCAGACGAATTTTATCCAGAAGATAAGCGGCTGAAAGAATGAAAAGAAAAATATGTTTTTCTGATTATTTTTAACAATATAGGCCGGATTCAGAAAGAGTCAGTTATAGGGATGTCTATGGGTCTGGTTGGATCGGGTTTTAGTCATCAATATTTGATCCGAAAACTCAACATCTCCATCCAAACACGACTGACTCAACATTTTAGGATATTCCACCTTGCCCAAATTCGAACCTGAACTCAAACCCGAATTCTAGAGTAAAAACACAACCCAACCCAACCCGACCCAACATAAATAAAAACTATCAATTTTCACTATTATTCAATAAAATAGGGAGCTAGTTGAAAATATTCAAATAGAGAGGGAGCATTATAATAATTATTCTATTTTTATTAGACAATATAGGGAGATGGTTGAAAAATATATAAAGAAAGGGACATTGTAGCAATTATACAAAAATATTTAGAATAAAATCAAACTATTATTTCGAGTCGATATTTTTTTACCTTAATCCCAAACCTGACCTCATCCTCAAAAAATCAGACTCGAACCCGATCTGATTTCAAATTTATCTTTAAAAATCGACCCTATAAAATCAAGTCGAGTTTAGGTCAAATGACCATCCCTAGTCATTTCCCCTTCATGTAGTTAATATAGCCCAATATGTTTAACAGTTGACCGACTGACCCATAAGTTGATTAGCCCGTTAGAGTTGTTTGGACCGTTACAACTAACCCATTAATAACAAACATATTCTTCTAATATATAGGCACTAAAAAAATATCCCTAACGTTTGACTGAATTGTCACTTTGACTCTTATTTTTTTGAAGTAATTTAGCACTCAACGTTTCATTTTAGGTCAAAATGGCCCCTTTGCAGATGAAAATTGTTAGTCAACTGGCGACAATTAACTTAAAATGACTTAGTAGAATGACACATTAGAAAAAAAATATTTTATAATTTATACAATTTTATAAAATTATTTTTTGATTGATGTGTCATTCTGTAAAGTCAGCATGTTTACCTATATGACACTGCTATTGCGACGAGCATTGTCATGTAGGTTTTTCATATCATTTCAAGCCATTTACCGTTGGTTGACTAACATTTTTCATCCGCGGATGGGCCATTTTGATACAAAATGAAACGTCGAGTGCTAAATTGCTTCAAAAAAATAGGGGCCAAAATAACAATTCAGTCAAACTTTAGGGGATTTTTTGGTATTGTGCCTAGATTTAATAGGTAGATTGAAAAGGAAATTCTTTGAGACTTATTGGCAGAGTGGCTAAAGATGTTCATGTTGTTCCATATTGTAAAGTGGCGGATTGAAAAATATTTTTGAGGGTGGGCACAACTTAAAATATTTTTGAGGGTGGGAATAAGTCATAAAAATTCAAAATTTTAGGGTAGACACAAGTCATAAAAATAAAAGATTTAAGGACTAATTCATAAAATCTTAAAAAATTAAAGCTAAATATGTGAACTTTAAAAAAATTCAGGGTAGGCACGTGGATTAATGTTCAATACTCGATTTTCTTTAAATACGAGTTAATGTCCAAATATTGTCTAGAATTTTGGGTTGTTACAAATTCACTCAATTAATAAATTTTATAGTATTTTTTTCTTTGAAGGGGGTCATATTTAAATATTTAAATTTGAATTTATAATCTTCAAAATTCAAGACAACACATGCATTAATTTTGAGTGTTGTAAGGGTGTGAAACCTTAGAACAAGGGTATCATGGATATCATCAACAACATGCACAACATCTCAAGAAATCACAACATTTTATGAGCAAGGATGGACTAAAAGGGAGGCTAGAGGGAGCGGTCGCCCTCCTAAAAATTTAAAAATTTCATATGATTTAGACAATTTTAAAAATAATTTCAGTATTTTGTATTGAAATTTTATAAGTTCGCCCCTCCTACAATTTTATAAATTCGCCCCCTTAACATAAAGTCTCGCGTCCATCCCTGTTTATAAACACCATACTTGGAATCACAACGTCAAATATATTTCAACTTATGAATCAAACAATACATGGGATCACACATCCTTAGGCATACCACATCTGTACTCGGGATCAAACAACATCAGGTACAAAGAATGTTACTTGTGATCATATTACCGTCAGGTACAACATATTCTAAACTTTGCAAGGTAGTACAATACAATTTACTTAGTATCTAAATCTCATAGCAATCACAATATGATAAAGCCACATGAAAAAAAATGTAACTCCACACATATTAGTCACTTTTTTAATCTCGTTTCTATCAAAAACTCTTTTAAAATTTTATTCTTCATATACCCACAAAATCATGGCATATGTTCTTTTCTAATCTACAAAATCATTAATAATGTTATAAAACCGGTTCTTCTCTTTTCTTCAATGGTTTAGTGTTCGTATTATTTAACTTTGGGAAAGTTCAATGTTTGATAAATAAATAAAAAACATAAATATAATAAAAAATTGTTAAAAGAATCGTCAGTATTATTAAAATAAAAAGAATCACCAGTATATTATAAATACTTTAGACTATAAGTACAGAAATAAATTCAGATGAACCATTGATTCGAAGATAATCAAATGAAGCAAAATTTTAACATGGAGGAAAAGTAACTCCACACATGCCAGCCACTCTTCTAATTTGGATTATGTCAAAAACTCTTCTAAAATCTGGATTCATCATGTACCCACAAAAACATGGCACATGTTCTCTTGCATTGATGCAACAATCGGCTGATGGGGTCGGCTTCTTATATTCATGCAAACACGGGCTCAATAAATTTAACATATAATCGCATTGTGATGCCGCTGTTACTTTCTCTCCTGAAAACACCATTACAAATAGTGCCACCGCATACAAGAGAATGGAAACTTTGCTCATATTGTTATTTTTCTGTACCAAAAACAAATACTGGTGATTGTAATTAATTTGGTGATTTGTTTGTATGTGTTTTGACACATTATATAGCAGTTGAAGTGAATATTGTTGAGAGATTTAGACCGAACATGTAAACATGGTAGAGAAATGTATGGCTAAACATTTGATGAAAGAGAATATAAATAGTAACAAAATTTGTAACGTGTCTAGTAAATAGAAGAAATAGTCTAAATTTTGAACAATTATAAATGTATTTAATCAATACATGAATGATTCAATAATAGAATATTGATTTTTTTTGTTTTAATCAATATAATTCATTTTTAGCTTAATACACAAATAAATATTCAATTTGCACTTTTTTCGGATAGGAGTTTAAAGTATTTTACGGTCTAAATAGTTGTCCAACATTTCATTCCATTATCATTTTAAGATTTTTCTGTCACGGTTGTTAATTTTTTCGTTATCCAGTAATAAACTGACATGCGGCCTATTTCTATATATATTTTTAATTTAAATATATAAAAGAACTTTAACATTATAAAAATCTTGAAAATCTTTAATTTCTCTAAAAAACTCAAAACCCTAATCATA
Source organism: Hibiscus tridactylites (assembly GCA_958450335.1). Classification (NCBI taxonomy): domain Eukaryota; kingdom Viridiplantae; phylum Streptophyta; class Magnoliopsida; order Malvales; family Malvaceae; genus Hibiscus; species Hibiscus tridactylites. The sequence continues at coordinate 69,391,438 of OY288289.1, read as the reverse complement.
AATCCTTAAATCCTTCCCCTCCGACCGTTGATTCAAGCACTGCCAACCACCACTTTCTTAGTCGACCTTCTACTTGGTTAAAAAAACACTTTAGGCACTATATCTGAAAAAATGTATAATTTGGGCACTTATTAAACTATTAAACCTTCATTTTTAGTGGTCACAAATACTAAACAAGGATATATAAATATAAAAGCTATTGAATCAAAACACATGCTTTATGAATAAGAATCATTTTAATCACTGTCTAAATAAAATTTTACAAAGCTTATTATTCTCTGACGCATTTTACTAAAAAAACCATACAATTACTTGTACTTTTGAACTAAATATTTTAAACAAAATATGTTTTCTTTTTTTGAAAAATCTGGTTAAGACAAATGGCGACAACAACAAGAGGGTACGGGAACTGGAAAAACAGTCAACAAATAGAACCCTTCACCTTGTCTGTTGACAATCTATCAGAGAAACTACATTGGCAAGGATTGTGGTTTGCTTTTGGAAGACATGGAGTCGTGATAGACGCTTTCATAGCGACGAAACGAAATAGAGTGGGGAAAACATTCGGCTTTGTAAGATATCGAAAAAGGATTGATGCAGAAAGAGCATTAGAAAGATTGAATGGTTTTGTGTTATTCGGCAACTGCATCAGGGTATCTATGGCAATGTTGTCAGAGTTTGTGAAATTGGCTTTAAAGATGATTCAACAGTCCTAATGAAGAACCAACAACATCATGCTAATGCAGGACAAAAAGTCGGTGATTCTGACTCTGATTCTTCATCGAAATCTAGTCGGAGTAAGTCACCGGAGAAGGAGTCAGAAGGCAATCGTGGATTGGGAGACGAATCATTAAATACAATTTGTATCGGGAATGAATACATTAAAAGGCATAGTTGGGAATCTTTGGATGTAACCAGACACTTAGGGGAGTGTGATTTGTTAGGAGAAGTAAAAGAAGCAACAAAACATCACATTAATCATAAATCGGGGTTGGATAATACCGTTAAAAGTTAGAGGAGTAAAGGAGGAATTTCTCGAGATACTAGTTTAGGAAGTTGGCAGAATGGGATCTCAAACGTGCATAGAAATGAACCTGGACAGACATTGGAGGTAGACTTTAGAGCCCCTGATAAACTTGTGAAGGGAATCTGGACCAACTCATTCATCTATGTAGAAATCTGCTTGGGAAGAAATGGTAGATAACTAGAATAATATAAAGGAATTGGGTATATCTGGTAAGGTAAGCAATTCCGTGATAGTTGTTTCTCTGGAAGACGGAGAGGGGCCTAGGACATTTTTTCCAGAGTTGGGTAAGAAGAAGCCTAAAGGAAGAAGATATAGCTCTTTGAGCGATTTTCAGGACAAGGCTTTGTCGGATGTAGAGAGAAAGAAGAGGGATCACGCAGTTAGAAGGGAACAGAAGAGAGCCAAGTCTCATGAAGATTCAGAAATATCAGGACGATCTTTGTCTGATTCAGACTTGGTATCTAGATGGGATTACTTAACTAGAAAAGCTCGAAAGACCCTAAAGTTAGGGAAACATTTGGGGATACAAATCGAGTTCAGAAAGTTGACTTGTGTTTGTTACGAGAAACAACAAATATGGTATGATATGAAGATGAGACGGATTTTAGATCGGCAAATGCGGGTGGCAATTCCGACCAGGTCAAGGACCTAAGTATTGACAATCGAAGGAGATTTCTATGTGGTAAGTAGTGGGTAGAACTAGTGTTTGTGTTAGCCTTTTGTCTGGTGCAAACGAAAGATTGGTGCTGTGGCAATCTGCCAATTTACATGACCCTTGGGAGATTATACAGTTTAGTGTTTAATAAGGGAATGTTGGTTGCGGAATTGCTAGTGGATGATTAGCTGTTTGGATTTCATTGACAAGATGTTTGTTCGAGATAACTGCTGGATAGTGAAAATCAAGATGTATATTCCTGACAAAAGTGCTTGGATGCAAGACAAGATGGGCCGTTTCTCGGCTATTGATGGTTAGTTCAGACATTGAACTTCCAGATTTTAATTTCAGCAACATTGGAAAATGAAGGTTTCCTCCGAAGAATGCAGATTTATTGGTTGTTTTTGGAGGAAATTTTACAGCTGGTGGTCCACTGGATGACCAAACTTAATTCATATTGAGGATCTGTTTGCCTTCTGTTTCAACAACACATGGTCTGGATCAGCGAGAACCATTTGGTTAATCTCGTTCGCAGTTGCACTTTGGAGCATATAGTTAGCACAAAATTAAAAAATGTTCAATGCAAAAGCCTACTGCAAAGAAAGACCTCATGTTCAATTCATAGATGCGAGCATTTATATGGATTAGAGCTGCAATTGGTGGATTGCTGCTAATTGAGGAAAATTGGTGGGAGAATCCTCTCTTGTTCTTATCTACGAATTTGTAATTAATTGTTTGGATTCCGCCTGACACACATCGTTTACGTGTCAAGAATAATATATTTTCCTTCTTCCGAATAATAAAATAAATAAAGAAATTAAATGTAGATAGGGAAGTAGGAGTCGAACCCACAGGGACTTAGAACTTTCCTTGTCGCGCTTTTGTAGTTTCTGAACCAAGAGTTGTTGATGGAGCTATGTTGATGTGATTTAGGTGGGGGTTTGTTTGCAATGAAATGTAATTGTTTAAGAGAGTAAAGAAAGATTTTAAACGATTGAAAGTAAATATAGAGATTTTCAGCCTCGGGCTTTAGCGTTGACTCGTTCTACTCAGTTCCTTGGTAAAGATTTTTAACTTCGGAAATCATGTCGGTAAAATCACTACAAGGATCTATCCTTGAGTTTTTGTTTGTAAACTGAATTTCCAAAATCAATTTTTAGTTTCAGTTTTAAGTATTTGTTTAAACCAACTCAATGTTTGAGAAAACAAAATCTTTTAAGCTTATAACCGACTCGAAATGTTATTTCTATAAAAACAGTTCGATCTTAATTTCCCTCAGTAAACAATTTACTAAGTGTGATCCCCGGAAGTCGAACTTGTTTCCATAACCGATCCTTCCTCCCACTAGACAGATCAAAACAATTTCTTGACCAAAATCAATCTTTGGCTTAGAAAAGATTTAGCTTTGCATGATTATTGAATTAACCATGCTTAGCATTATCTTCCAAAAGAGAATATAGTAAGAAAATAGAGAACTAAGAGAAATTTTATAAAAGAACCCAAAACAAATGAAGAACAAATGATGAAAGATGAGATGAGATGCTTTGAGTCTTACCCCAAGGGGTATTTATACTAGTCTAAAACCCTAAGAATTACCTAAGTGATAAGAGATAAATAAATTCAAATTACAAAACATAAATCTTAAGAGATAATTCCTAAAAAATATTAAATTAAATAAAAGAGATAAATCCCAAGTCATTATCCAAATCCTGATCGATAAGCTATCATCCCGAATCTGATAAGCTATCGGAATATCCTGATAAGCTTTCACTTCTACCGCCACGTCATCATCTGATCATCATTTTTGCTGACGTCATCCTCCCGTGCTGCTGACGTCATCTGTTGACGTGTCGCCGAGTCGGTGCATTCATGCCCACTAATCCGGCCATGAATCCAGCGATTTTTGCAGAATTCCAACTTATTTCCAGCACCTCTTCCCCTGCATGAAAACAACATAAAACAACCATATTAAGTACCTCAAACTTCCATTTAATTAGAATTAAGAACAAAAATACAGCCAATATAAACACTTATCACCGCCGCAAGAAGGAGTTCTATTATTCAACGTCAATGGGGCAACAACTGCAAAATTAGCTGGCTATGGTGGCATTCTTAGGAATTCTATTGGTGAGATTATCGCGCTATTTTTTGGTCCTGTTGAAGCTTCAAGCTCAGAATTCGTAGAAGCCTGGGCGATCAAAACAACCCTCTTGATTTTCTTTGAAGCAGGTTGGGCGGGCAAAGCAAGCCTTTTGATATATGATTGTCTAGTGGTATTGAACTGGATTAAAGACCCAATGTTAAGACCTTGGCGATAGTGGGAACCATTTGAGGAAATAGATCAGCTTGCAAGGGCAGTACGTACTTCATCTTTCTCTCATGTCCCGAGAGAAAGAAATACTTTGACAGATCATTTAGCAAAGCAAGGTTTGTCAAGGCAGATTATGTTCAAGGCATGGTGGTAATTGAATGGAAAAACGTGGTCAACTATGTTAGAAGATTCAATAGTTTCGTTTCACTTTTGAGGAAGTAAAAAAAGATATTTTAATTGGCTGAAGAAGAATGGTCTTTGGGTCTGGGTGTTTTGTTTTCCTTCATCTTGATAAGGGCTCACTCACTTCTTTGCACGAGCTTGAGAACCTCATGAGAAAGTTAAGGCAATGTAGAGTTATTGATTACTTGTTTTGGTTTTCTGTTTTATGCTTTAAATTTCTATTTTTTGTGTAGCAGTTGTACTTAGTTTTTGAGTATTGTGTCCTTTTGGAAATGAGGCAGTAGGAGTTAAGGGCACTATGAAAGGCAATGTTACTGTTTCTGTAATGCCTGGTTGTTGAGTACTCTTTTCCTCCATCTAGGTTTAGAGAAGATTTTAATGAGGCTCGCAACCAGGTTACGCTTGTATGATTCTAGTAATAATAAATTAGGCTTGTATGATTCTAGTAATAATAAATCATATTTTTCCGAGCAAAAAAAACCTTAACCTTTTTGGTTTATCATTTTCTCATGAATGTTTCTCCTTTCTCACAAGTTTTTAACCACAAAAAAGAGTTTCAAATCATTCCATGGCAAAAGAATAATATATAAATGAAGGATAATAAGACATGGATAAAGCCTATACTTGTACTTAATAATCAACTTCTTTTGAGTACATTAATCAATGTTATAAAACATGTTATTCCCTTGTCGTTAATGGTTTGGTGTTAGTATTACTTCGGGAAAGTTTGATGTTTGGTAAACCAAAAAAAAAATCAATGTAATAAAAAATATTGAAAAAATCATCGATATTATTAAAATAAAAAGAATCACCAGTATATTATAAATACTTTAGACTATAAGTACAGAAATAAATTTAGATAAACCACTGATTTGGAAATAATCAAATGATGTAAAATTTTAACATGGAGGAAATGTAACTCCACACATGCCAGCCACTCTTCTAATCTGGATTCTGTCAAAAACTTTTCTAAAATCTGGATTCATCATGTACCCACAAAAACATGGCACGTGTTCTCTTGCATTGATGCAACAATCAGCTGATGGGGTCGGCTTCTTATATTCATGCAAACACGGGCTCAACAAATTTAACATATAATCGCATTGTGATGCCGCTGTTACCTTCTCTCCTGAAAATACCATCACAAATAGTGCCACCGCATACAAGACAATGGAAACTTTGCTCATATTGTTATTTTTCTGTACCGAAAATAAATACTGGTGATTGTAATTAATTTGGTGATTTGTTTACATGTGCTTTGACACAATTTATAGCAGTTAAAGTAGACATTGTAGAGAATTTTAGACCGAACATGTAAATTTGATAGAGAAATGTATGGCTAAACATTCTCTGAAAAAAGAATATAAGTGGTAACAAAATTTACAACGTGTCCACTAAAACGAACAATTAGTCTAAATTTTTGAACCATTGTAAATGTAAGTATTTAATCAATATAGGTATACTTCATTAATAGAATATTGATTTTTTAATTTTTATCACCATAATTCCTTTTTAGTGGTTACAAATATTAAATAAGGATATATGGAACATGTAGTGGTGATTAGTTCCGGATTTGGATTCCAAGAAGTTCAGAATTTGGGAAAAATATCTGGAAGTCTCTCTACTTCATAATAGAGTCACATATGCCTCTTTTCTGTATCTGGTTCATAATTCCTTATCTATCGGTTCCTCTCAGCTACAACTCGGTTTACTGTCTTGCGGTGGAGTCATTTGAGATCATGAGGGTCATTGGCGTAGAGGTTTCACGAGGTTCATTGGGATCTGCTCAGTGGTAGAAGCTGAATTTGGGGAATTTTTCTTGGTCTTCAATGTGCATGGGATATGGGAGTCTCTCAAGCGATTGTGGAGAGTGATAGTTTGGAGGCTCTTAAACTGCTTCATATTGGCCTTTTACTGCAGCATGATTGGTTGATCAAGTTCGAGCATACTCGTTGGGACGATAATAAAGTTGCAGATGGATTAATTTTTTTTGCTCGGCAAGTATGAATTTATTAATAATTATATTATAGACGCTTTGATCTGGTATGTGTGTCTCGTTAAAAACTTCCCTAATCTTAAATGAATTATTAAAACTTGTTCGGACGGATGCTTTAGAATGCTCTTGGTTCTTCACCCCACCAATTGCGATCCGCTCTATGCTTCATGATGATGGTGTTCCTGCTCATGGTTTTTAGTTTGCTTAACTAAATTTGTTATTCCTTTTCACCAAAAAAAATGTTAAAAACATATAGGTTTTAACTTTTGTGTTAAAAAAATCTTTTAGTGAGAATATTTATGACATGAGGATTAGTCATTGTTACTGACAATAAATATTATGAGATAAAATACGTAAATCATCATTGAATTTTGTTTTCTGTTTTATTTTTGGTCACTGAAGTTTTAAAATGTTCAATTTACTCATTTGACTTTATACATTATTATTTTTCATTACTCCTTGTTAACCTTGTAACACCATTATGACGTGGAATAAAAAATTTAAACGATGTTAGAGGGTTAACAAAGGAGTAATGAAAAAATAAATCAATCTATTAAGTTTAATGAGTAAATTAAACGTTTTGGAACTTTAATAACTAAAATATGCCAGAAATTAAAATTCAGTGATGATTTACATAATTTATCTAATACCATGATTAAAAAAATCCTTTACCCCATTTGTTGTTGTGTTTAAGTTCACTAATAAATTTCCATGTTACTTAGCGGAAACAATCGGTTTGTCAAGAGCGTTTACATTTTTTTTTGAAATAGCTACTGAATTTTCATTAAACCATAGAAAAATTCAATTACAACGCAATTAAGAAGAAAAAGATATGGGTTAAAATAACCCAAAAAATTCTTACAACTAAAAAAAACAATGAAAACGAAAATTTCTATGGAAATACGCATACCAACGAAAATTCAAAAGCTTCCTGAATCTCCTTGTCTCTGTCCAAACGAGACGCATAAAGAAGGAAGGAGTGGTGCGCGATCCATTCTGTCAGGCAAAAGGTACCGCTACCTAGGACTGATTTTATCGGCAAACAACCATCAACGAGTGGGGATAAAACATTCCAAGTGACCACCGACAAAACCATGAATCAGAAACTAGCGCCGAGTGAATCTCTATGCGAACAACAATCGAACGCTAGGGTATGCTGAAACCTGCCACAAAGACAGATAAACCAAACCAAAAAAACAAAACAAAAACATGTCACAAAGACAGAAAAAGAAGCGTGTCACTAAGACAGAGAAAGAGCGTGCTACAGAAGCAGAGATTCTTATTGGAATAAAAACAAGAAAGCTGATAAAATTGGTAGTCGACAACCAATACGAAGATTGATTGCCGACCACCGATTAAAGGGATTGAACAAAAGAAAAAGCGGCTAGAATTGAAAAGTTTTGAGAGAGCGGCTAGGTTTTTAGCGGCTAGGGTAGATGGATTTTGAGAGAGCGAAAATACGTCAAGAGCGTTTACATTTTTTAAATACCTCTAAAATGAGAAGGTATTAAATAGTGTATTGTAGTTCAACGACATAATCAGGGACGAAATTATGTGGGATAGGGAGGGATAATCGCTCTTTTATTCTTGAAGAATTTTTTTTCACCTTTGTCTTCTTATTTAATTTTTTAAAAAATTTAATTAATTTATAAATTTGCACGGTCACTTTTAAATATTTATAGTTTGCCCCGAACCTCAAATCCGAGCTCCGCCCTTAGACATAATTCATGAATGATTCTATAACCAAGATATATATTGGTAATGAACTAAGTTTCCAGAGTATTTCTTAAACGATTTGAATGACTAAGATTATTCAAATTCTCTTGAATCACTTTCTTCCATGAACATAACAATTTATCCCTTATTAGAAAAAAAATTCTAAATTAACAATGCACTTAATCATATTACTCGAAGTCATAACAAATATGATATCCAAGCTAAATTAATACAATTTGTTGGAGTTTATTCTGCACATACTTTGTACTTTTATTTAATACTTATTTTTATACATATATGTTATCAAATAACAAAATATATTTTTGTAATATAATAATTTGATCTATAAATAAACTTTTGATCAATTTGAATATTTTTATTTTGCACTGTAACACCCGAGTTTGGGGTCGGGTGAAATAAATAAATAAAATAATGTTTCGGGTTTCGGGTTTATAATTAAAATAATAAAATATTATTTTGGGCTTCACATTTTTTTAAAGCAAACCTTTTATGTTGGACCAAATTAAATTGAAACCCATTTTCCATGGAATTTGTCATTTCATTAATGGCAAATCTGTAATTAGTGAAACTTTCAAATTAAAACCCCCTCTTTAATTAAAAAAACCCTTTGTCATCTTCCTCCTCTCTTCACTTTGGTTTTCAACGACATAGAAGCTCTCTCTACACCAAATTACTCTTCACTTTAGAATGCTCTTGGTTCTTCACCCCACCAATCGCGATCCGCTCTATGCTTCATGATGATGGTGTTCCTGCTCATGGTTTTTAGTTTGCTTAACTAAATTTGTTATTAACTTTTCACCAAAAAAATGTTAAAAATATATAGGTTTTAACTTTTGTGTTAAAAAAATATTTTAGTGAGAATATTTATGACATGAGGATTAGTCATTGTTACTGACAATAAATATCATGAGATAAAATACTTAAATCATCACTGAATTTTGTTTTCTGTTTTATTTTTGGTCTCTGAAGTTTTAAAATGTTCAATTTACTCATTTGACTTTATACATTATTATTTTTCATTACTCCTTGTTAACCTTGTAACACCATTATGACGTGGAATAAAAAATTTAAAAAAAATTGGTGGGTAAAATACGTAAACTATCATTGATTTTTTTTTTCTCTCTTACCTATTTTTGGTCATTGAAGTCTCACATGTTCTGGTCCACGCCATAACGATGTTAGAGGGTTAACAAAGGAGTAATGAAAAAATAAACCAATCTATTAAGTTTAATGAGTAAATTAAACGTTTTGAAACTTTAATAACTAAAATATGTCAGAAATTAAAATTCAGTGATGATTTACATAATTTATCTAATACCATGATTAAAAAAATCCTTTACCCCATTTGTTGTTGTGTTTAAGTTCACTAATAAATTTCCATGTTACTTAGCGGAAACAATCGGTTTGTCAAGAGCGTTTACATTTTTTTTTGAAATAGCTACTGAATTTTCATTAAACCATAGAAAAATTCAATCACAACGCAATTAAGAAGAAAAAGATATGGTTTAAAATAACCCAAAAAATTCTTACAACTCAAAAAAACAATGAAAACGAAAATTTCTATGGAAATAAGCATACCAACGAAAATTCAAAAGCTTCCTGAATCTCCTTCCTTGTCTCTGTCCAAACGAGACGCATAAAGAAGGAAGGAGTGGTGCGCGATCCATTCTGTCAGGCAAAAGGTACCGCTACCTAGGATTGATTTTATCGGCAAACAACCATCAACGAGTGGGGATAAAACATTCCAAGTGACCACCGACATCACCATGAATCAGAAACTAGCGCCGAGTGAATCTCTGTGCGAACAACAATCGAACGCTAGGGTATGCTGAAACCTGCCACAAAGACAGATAAACCAAACCAAAAAAACAAAACAAAAACATGTCACAAAGACAGAAAAAGAAGCGTGTCACTAGGACAGAGAAAGAGCGTGCTACAAAAGCAGAGATTCTTATTGAAATAAAAACAAGAAAACTGATAAAATCGGTGGTCGAAAAACAATACGAAGATTGATTGCCGACCACCGATTAAAGGGATTGAACAAAAGAAAAAGCGGCTAGAATTGAAAAGTTTTGAGAGAGCGGCTAGGTTTTTAGCGGCTAGGGTAGATGAATTTTGAGAGAGCGAAAATACGTCAAGAGCGTTTACATTTTTTAAATACCTCTAAAATGAGAAGGTATTAAATAGTGTATTGTAGTTCAACGACATAATCAGGGACGAAATTATGTGGGGTAGGGAGGGATAATCGCTCTTTTATTCTCGAAGAATTTTTTTTCACCTTTGTCTTCTTATTTAATTTTTTAAAAATTTTAATTAATTTATAAATTTGCACTGTCACTTTTAAATATTTATAGTTTGCCCCGAACCTCAAATCCGAGCTCTGCCCTTAGACATAATTCATGAATGATTCTATAACCAAGATATATATTGGTAATGAACTAAGTTTCCAGAGTATTTCTTAAACGATTTGAATGACTAAGATTATTCAAATTCTCTTGATTCACTTTCTTCCATGAACATAACAATTTATCCCTTATTAGAAAAAAAATTCTAAATTAACAATGCACTTAATCATATTACTCGAAGTCATAACAAATATGATATCCAAGCTAAATTAATACAATTTGTTGGAGTTTATTCTACACATACTTTGTACTTTTATTTAATACTTATTTTTATACATATATGTTATCAAATAACAAAATATATTTTTGTAATATAATAATTTGATCTATAAATAAACTTTTGATCAATTTGAATATTTTTATTTTGCACTGTAACACCCAAGTTTGGGGGTCGGGTGAAATAAATAAATAAAATATTGTTTCGGGTTTCGGGTTTATAATTAAAATAATAAAATATTATTTTGGGCTTCACATTTTTTAAAGCAAACCTTTTATGTTGGACCAAATTAAATTGAAACCCATTTTCCATGAAATTTGTCATTTCATTAATGGCAAATCTGTAATTAGTTGAACTTTCAAATTAAAACCCCCTCTTTAATTAAAAGAACCCTTTGTCATCTTCCTCCTCTCTTCACTTTGGTTTTCAACGACATAGAAGCTCTCTCTACACCAAGTTACTATTCCATCTCCTTTCTCCTACAATTTTTGGTCGGTTTTGAAAGGTAATTATATCCTCATTTTGCTCTCATCTTCCTCTCTTCAAAAGTACCATTAGATTTCATTTTCATCATTGTTTTAGAAATTTGGTTTTCCATGGAAAAATATTAAAGGTTGCTACTTTTTGGGTTTTGATTTATGTTTTTGATTTGTTAATGTTTGATATGATCTTAGAAACCAAAAAGGTCCAACATATTTGAATTTTGAAGTGTTTTATAAAGATTTTCGTATTTGGGTTTTAATGGGGTTTTTGAAGGGTTTTAAGATGAGTTTTGGGTGTGTTTAATGTTGGAAATTGAAGGCTGAGGTTAGTATGATAGTTGAGGGTTGTTTTGGAATCATTTGAGTGTGTTAAAGAGGTTGTAATCATGAGTTTTGGATTGAGTTTGAGGGCTGCTCGGGTTTGGGGTTTTTGAGGTTGTTCTTGGCTTGAAATCTTGTGTTTGATGCTTGAGTAGTGTTCCTGGTTTGCTACACTGTTGTGTGAATTGATTTGAGGTTGTTTGAATATGTTGAAATGGTTAGAGGCAAGAAATTGTGTTGGTGAGACATCGAGAGTGAATCCGAAAGCTTGAAGGTCTTGGTTGCTTGGTTGTTGAGCTTGGAAGTGAAGGTGAGTGGTTAAATGTTTTTAAATGGTTTTCGAGTATTTGGTTCAAGCATGTGGACTAGGTTGGGCTTGGTAGACCCACCTAGAGTTGGGATTAGAGTGGTAGCCTAATCCCAAGCTATAGTTAGAGGCTATGGTTGATCTTTGAATGTGGTTATGCCTCATGTTTAATTGTGATTGTGTTGGCTATGTATATGATGTTATACATGTGTTTTGAGGCTTGGATTGATGCATTATTATATGCATGTGGATTGTGCATGATGTTAATCATGGTGAGTACGTGCTAAGCACGGAAATGGTTATGAAATGATATTTTGGATTGTGTTTAATACTGGCACTAGTATGCTTGGGTACAAATGATCGATCATTAGGATGTTAGTGTGCACATGTGAGTCAAATGCGCGCACAATCTTGGTGATGATAGTCATCAAGATGGAGTACAAGTTCGCCCGGAAAACCTTCTTATATATATATATTAGTCGATGATGAGTGTAATCCCATCGACGGGGCGTGAGGATGAGTGGAATCCCCTCTGCGTGAACGATGATGAGTGTAATCCCACCGTAAGGTAATGGTTGTTGTTGGATGTGAGTTCCAACGTGTTATCCGTGTATTCGAGTCATAGCTAGGTGCCAATATGTGATGGTTTGTGTACCAATATGAGATTATATGTGTTGCCTTATAGATTATTATATGTGTTTACATATGATGTGGATTTGAGCTTGTTGAGCATGGCATAATATTAAATATATGTTCATGCATCATGTGTATTTTGGCTCATGTGGATCGAAGATAAGATCATGCATTCTACCTTGGTTGTGCTCGTGCTTGGACCTTGCATTGTCGAGGTTTGTTTTAATGAGCTTACCCTCACTAAGCTTTATGCTTACGTTCTCTTATGTTCGACAATGCAGATCCGTAGTTCGTGGGTAGCTTGTTCAAGGAGAGGGCCTCCAAGTGTGCCTTGTGGTGCTATCTTAGCTATCAAGTATGGACATTTTAGTTAAATGATGTAATAGTCAAGCAATGGGATATGTATTTGTTGCTTTGATGCTTTTGAAGTATGTTGGTGTTGGTTGTTTAGGAGCATGTTAGATTCTTTTAAATGCTTATGTTGTTTTGGCTTTTGGATGCTATGTTTGGATTGCAAACCATGTTTGAATTGCCTACCTTGAATGCCTAAGTGTAGGCCTTGTTGAAGCATGTTATCTTAATTGCCATGTATGAACCTTATGTTTGATATGTTGTTGGATGATCCATGAATGTATGGTTTGTATGTTGGTTGAGTGCTTAGCTTGTTGCTTAGAATGCTATGCATCTAGAGTTGTGTTGTTGGATGCTTGAGGCTTTAGGTTGTGTTTAAGGCATCCTTGTGCCTTAAAACCAGCTAAAACCAATCTGCAGACAAAGGGCGTTTCGAAACGGTTGGTCCCGTTTCGATACGGTCCCTTTGTTTCGGGCCTGGCGTTTCGGTACGCTAGGAGGCCGTTTCGATACATTTTTGCTACTGGAAATCTGAGAATTTGACGAGAAATTAACGTATCGAAACGGGCTTTAGTGTTTCAGAACGGTCTTCGTATCGTTGACCACGAGAAGTTGACCGTTGAGGTCGTTTCGATACGGGCCACCCCTATTTCGAAATGGTCTCACCAGGTTGACTTTGGCCAGTTGACCTAGTCAAGGCATATCGAAACACCCTATGGGCGTTCCGATACGACCTGCTGTTTAAGATAAAAATGGGCTGTTTAATGTGGCTGTTGTTTGTTTACCTAAATGTTTCTTCTGCTGTTGCTTTTTCTCACAGAGGGTTTAATGTCTCATCTAGAAAAGATAATAACCATGAAAAGTTTTCTTGGGTCGGTAACTTGCTTTATTTTTTTATGCTGTAGATTTCGAAAATAAAAACCCGAAAAAATGTAATCAAAAGGGGAGCTTTTTCGAATGGAATACAAAGGAGAGTTTTTTTAGATTCGAATGTAAAAAAAATCTTTTTGGAGAGTTCGAAATAAAAAAAGCAAGTTTCTCATTCGAAGCAAAAACGCGAAAAAGGTAAAAAATAATATAAAACTCTTTGGTTTTCTTTAGATCTACTCACCTAGGAAAGGATTTAGGAAAATCTGACTCCGGATTCGAGTTCAGCGCGTCGAGAAGAGTCGGAAAGGTGGTGCCTTTTGAATTTTCGACCGTCATAGACGGCGGCCGCCCCCGCCGGTGAACGACAGAAGGACGGCGACCAGGTCCGGCGATGGAGTGAATGGGGAGCTCTCTCTAACATTTTTTTATCAAATAAAAATGAATTTTTTGAGCAAAATATGGAATTTAAAGCCCAATCAAAACGACGCCGTTTTGAGCAGGATAACCCGCGCTTCGACCCGACCTGAGCCCTAGGATCCGCGCGTTTTTTAGCTGATGGGGAAATTGTGCCCGCGGTCACTCCAGTTTTGTATCCTTGCATTTCTATCCTTTAATTTCTATTTCTTTCAATTTTGGTCACCATTTCCATGTTATATTGCCTTTTAATTTTTTGCCTTCATTTTAATCACTGTTTTGAGTGTTTTCTTGTTATTATTATCATCATCATCATCATCATCATCATCATCATCATCATCATCATCATCATCATCATCATTATTATTATTATTATTATTATTATTATTATTATTATTATTATTATTATTATTATTATAAACTATAATATGTAAAGTTTTCTTCTTTTCATATATTATAATAAACGTAATATTATAGCTTACGTTAATTATATATGTTTATGTTATCTTACTATATATATTTGCACTGTATATATGTAATTAATATTATGTGTATGGTTTCTTTTTATTTTATTAATATTATATTAATATTACATGAATATAGTATATATATATATATATAAGTTAAGTAATTGACTTTCTTATTTATTTAAGTAAACTTTCCTAAAGTAACTTACATAAATATATGTAAAGTATTAATAATTTGATTCCGCATATATAAATATATATGTTTCTCAAAAAAATCGTTAATATATGTAAAGTAATATCTTGATTTTATATATGTATATATGCATGTACCATATAATATTAAATATATGCACGAACCAACTTGCCTCAGTGGTTAAGGGAACGATTATTGTTTCTAGAGGTCACGGGTTCGAGCACCAGCAGCTGCAGCAGGGTGATTGAGCGTTCATTGTCAAATGGTTGAGAGTATATTCAGAACAAATACTACTTGTAATCACCTTAGGTTTGTCAAAAAAAATAATAATATTAAATATATATATATATATATATATATATATATATATATATATGGGTTAGGATCAACTTACACTGTGTAAAACTCTTTAAGTTTTACACCTTTTTTGGATCGTTGGATGGGAGAAATGGATGGTTGAGATTAACTCCGTGTTTTTAATTCCCAAGTGATAATCTTCACATATTTTACTGTTAATCTCATCCATCCGTTTCACTCATCCAACGATCCACAAAAGGTGTAAAACTTAAAGAGTTTTACATAGTGTAATTTGATCCTATCCCTATATATATATATATGGCGTTACTATTTTTTTTACATATTTTTATAATTTTAAGTTCGGTTCAATATTTTAAAGGGCGATTTCTAATTATTTTCGAGAACCGGTTAGGAAGTGACATCCTGACTTATTCAGGTGTCATCTTCTTCGGTTGTCGTAAATGAAAAAACGTTCTATTTAGATCTTATCATTTTTGAGATTAAATTTTAAATTAAATTTTGAATCTTTATTTTCTTGCAAAGACAACACTAAATCAACATGGTACCAATTTTGGGCGTCGTGGGGGTGCTAATCCTTCCCCACGCGTAACCGACTCCCGAACCCAAATATTTTTGAATCTCTGGTTGATTTTTAACGGTGTCTGGCCTACCATAGTGGCCGGTGGCAACTCCAAAACCTATTTCTCCTTTTCTTCTATTTCCCCCCATTTTCAATATATTTTCCAACACCATCATTGCTTCTAAAAAATGAAAACCTTTATTACAATCTCCAAACTCAATTATTGATGTCAAATGAGTAAATGCTAGAAATATTTGGTTATGAAATTACGAAAATGCCCTTGAGGTATGAGAATGACTAAAATACCCTTGGAATTGGAAGAGATCTAGAAATCTACAGTGGATATGGTAAAACAACTTGATTCGTCTGGAAACCTCGATCTACTTGTAAAGTTATGGAAAACAAGAATTAAACCTTCGAGATTGTAAGGTGTTAGATTTCCTTGAATTTGGAATAAATCTCCGAATGTAAATTTTCGGGAAACTATCCATACCTCCGAATTAATCAAGCGACTCAAAATATTGAATTGATTGAAATGACTAAAAGTATTGGAAATACTATTATGGTTAAAATTAATCGGAATGATCGTATTGACAAAAGGGATGAAGTATTCTCGGACATCGAGGTTTGCAATTAACTGGAACGATGGATAAACTCTTGAGTTCTAAAATTAATGAAGCGGTTAAAGGTAACGAAATTTCTAGAATGGCTAAAACACCGAGTACTTAAATGATTGAAATACTAAAAATGGTTCAATTGACAGAAATGATGGATATCTCGAGCTTCAAAATGACGGAAATACCCCCTTGACTAGAATAAGTAAATTGCCTTTGATAAAATTCTAGAAATGCCAATAAAGCTAAAAATGACTGAAATGCCCCTATGGGTTGAAGCATGACTCATGTATATCAATCACTTATGATATTAATATAAGGTTGAAAGTTTTTCCGCACAGAACATAAGCTCGACTACTCCGTGACAAGTCCTGTGGTGAAATAAGAAAAGTAACCGTTCAGAGATACAATACAATTAGTATTTGGAAATGATACTCGGGAAGTGCATACATTAGAAGGTTTGGTTTGTACTGCAAGGTTGGGGTATGTTAGTTCGAAAGGTTTTGGAGGATCGATAAACTCCTGGAAATCTTAAATATTGTAAAACGTCATTTCATCATTTGGGATAAATTACAAAATCACTCCTAATAGTTAAATGACCAAAATGCCCCCGTTGGCTAAACTAATCAAAATATCATTGAATGTATATGATATCATGAAAGATCTTGACATAGAAATTTCTGAATGCTTGGTTGGAAACCTGATGAACAAATAGAATTTCCAAGCCACTGTTTATGCCTTGTTGGTAAATTACCAATATGCCCATGTGTGATAAAATGACTATAATGCCATTGTAGGCTTAAATGAGTAAATCACTCATGATATGCCTAAACTCTCAAAGATCTTTTTTTACTCTGCACAGACTTTTTACTCTCAAAGACCGCTTCCCAAGGTTTGCCGTAGGCCATTCGAGTATACGGCTTAACCATATATCCGAGCTAAATTAATACATTATGCTGGAGTTTACTCTGCACAGTCATTTTTTTACTTTTATTTAATAATTATATTTATACATATATGTTATTAAATAACAAAATATATTTTAGCAATATAAAAATTTGATCTATAATTTTTTTGACCAACTGAATGTTTTTTTTTTCACATATGAGTACATTAGTCAATGTTATTAAACCGGATCTTCCCTTGTCTACAATGGTGTTTTGTTAGTATTGCTTAATTTTGAGAAAGTTGGTTGTTTGGTAAATAAAAAATTGATATAATAAAAATATTAAAAGAATCATTAATATTATTAAAATAAAAAGAATCACCAGTACATTATAAATATTTTAGATTATAAGTACAGAAATAAATTCAGGTGAATTAATGATTCGAAGATAATCAAATGAAGCAAAATTTTAACATTGAGGAAATGTAACTCCACACATGCCAGCCACTCTTCTAATTTGGATTCTGTCAAAAAAATTTGTAAAATCTTCATTTACCAAGTACCCACAAAAACATGGCACTTGTTCTCTTGCAGCAGTGCAACATTCGGCTGATGGGGTCGGCTTCTCATATTCACGTAAACACGGCATCAACAAATTTCCCATATCATCACATTTTGATGTCGCTGTTACATTCATACCTGAAAACACCATCACAAATAGTGCCACCACACACAAGACAATGGAAACTTTGCTCATATTGTTATTTTTCTGTACAAAATACAAATACTGGTGATTGTAATCAATTTGGTGATTTGTTTGCCGCTGCTTTGACACAATTTATAGTAATTGAAGTGAATATTGTAAAGAGTTTTAGACCAACCATGTTGGAGAAATATATGGTTAAACATTTTGTAAAGAAAATATAAGTGGTAACAAAATTTACAACGTGTTCGCTAAAACGAACAACTAGTCAACATTTTGATCAATTTTAAATGCAAGAATTTAATCAATTAATGTGGGATTCATTAATAGAATATTGAATATTTAGTTTTAATCATTGTAATTTTTTTAACGGTAACAAATATTAAATAAAGATAGATATTAATATAAAAACTACTATTAAATAATCACATGCCTATGAATTAGAATTCTAATCACTTCTGAAGTAGAATTTCACAAAACTTATTATCCTCTTACACAGTTTACTTTAGCAGAAGAAATCATACAATTTCGTGTACATTTGACATATATATATATATATATATATATGCATAGCAAGATGAAATTTCATTAATATATTTAAAAAACTCTTATATATTTAACACAAACTATGTTTTTTATCGTCTTTTTTTCTCAGTAAATGAGATGAAATTGTATTAATGGTTAAAGAAACTCAAAACTTACGTTGTATGTCTCATTAAAAACCTCCTTAAAATTATATGGAGGAAAAGAGTATACACAAACGAGTTACAAAACACAACTGAAATGAATAAAAATCATCTACCTCTTTTCGGTGCCCCTATTTATGCCTCAACACTAAAATCACTACAAAATAAAATTTCAAGATCTAACCCTAAATTCTAAATCCTAAAAAATACACCCTACCCTAAACTTAATTTTGAGCGTGGGACATAAGTAGGGGCACAGAAAAGGGGCAGAGAATTTCCATCCCAACCGAAACACCTCCCCAAAATAAAAGCTAACAGTCAAATATCACCTAACCCATTTTTTGAACAGCAAAATTAAACCCCCAAAACTTTTCCCTAAAATTACGTATAAACTACCGTAACATTTGCCAGGCTACACCTGAGTTTATATGAAACTTCATAAAACCTACGAGTCAAATTAAATCACCCAAAAAAGCTACACCGCATAGCAACGGACCCTCAAACAACCATAGCACCAGCAAAACCATATAAACACAAAGAGAGAGGTATAAAACTCCCATAGCAGAATAGTCTAAACGTACTCCAATATCTTACTGGTCCAAATTTGCATGAAATAAATTTTATTAAGACTTTTCTTCGTAATACTTTCAAAATAAAAGATCTAGGGGATTTAAAATATTTCTTAGGTCTTGAGGTTGCAAGGTCAAATAAAGGCATCAATCTCTGTCAGAGAAACTATACCTTGGAACTGTTAAAAGATTCTGGTTTTCTAGGTTCTAAGCCTGCTTCAACAACTATTGTTATTAAGAAAAGACTCTCTCATATTTATTAGAATTTGTCAATAGAGTGTTTTGAGAAAAAATGCTCTCCACGGGAATTTGGAAACGCCTCGCCGCCGAACAGATAAACATCATCGGCCGGAACAATGAATCACACACAGGCAGCAGATCGGTGCAACGAGACCAGAAAAATCAGCAAGTTTGGACTTTATTCATCAGTGGTCTCTCTCGGTAAATCCACTGGAAAGGATTGTGGCAAATGTGTGACAGACATGGGATTGTAAAAGATGCATTCATACCGAACAAAAGGGCTAGGGATGGACAGCGGTTTGGGTTCGTTAGAATGGCGTCGAAGGAAGATGAAACAGGGTGATAGAGAGATTAAACGGTAAATGGATCTACGGCGGCAGATTGAGAGTTTCTATGGCGTGGAAGGGCAAAACGGAGTGGTACCGTAAGAGAGCGGGCAACACAGAACAACATGGGAAGAAGGAAAATGAGGAATCAAGAAAATCAGAAACGTCGATAGAGAGAGACAAAGTGAAACAAAACAGATCGAGAGTATCAGGGATAGTGGATGAAGACAAATGGGCAATATTACAATGGTGTGCGGTGGGTTGGTGCCTGAATCCGTGCAGCATAAAGACGCTAGCGGAAAGGTTGGAGGTAGACAAACACGATGGTTTCTCGATCTTGCGATTATCCGGATCAATGATCTTGCTAATGTGTACATCGGCACCCATCCGCGATAAAATCATGCAACTTGACCTGGTGAAAGAATGTTTCGCGAAGGTAGAAAAATGGTCTCCAGCGATCAAAGTGGAATCGCGACGGGTATGGATGTCGATAATCGGCCTTCTGATACACCTATGGCACAAAAGGACTTTCATGAACATTGCAAGTATATGGGGTTTTTTGATTCGAATGGATGATGAAACGGAAACACCATCTTCATTTGATTGCGGTAGAATTATGGTAGAAACATCCACATTCAATCGGATTGAAGAACACATTGAAGTTCAATTTGAGGGGGAAGCATATACTATCCGCGTGTTAGAGATGGATGGTACATCCCCCGCGGTGGAATGTGATTGCGGGGAATTAGATTCGACGGACGAAGAAGGTAGTAGTGAAAATAATTCATTACCGCCTAAGAGAGTGGGAAACGGAGAGGATGTAGAAGCAATAAAAGAAAATACAAATTCGGTGTTATGGCTTGCGAATGAAGCATGGGAAGGGCAACAGGGAGATCCATATGAAAAAACCAATGAAGAACGCCAGTCTGATCGGAATTGCAATGACAAACAAGGGGCATCAAACAACTCTACTCAATCGCCGGACAGGCCAACGACGAGTCCACCGGCACGGCTAATGGAGACGGCGAAAAGATGTCTGAGCGGGGAGAAGGACGGTGGTGATAAGAGTCCTACAGAGATAGGAGACATTCAAAATTGCAAGAGTTTGGATATAGCGGGAATTGCTAATTCTAAAGCAAGTGATTCAAATGAACATGAGTCTAATATTCAAATGGTGGATAATTCAGAATTTAATTCTAAATTAAATTCTAAATTAAAACATTATCCTCCTATTTTCTCGACAAGTGCACAATCAGATTTGAGCAAAACAGAAATTGTTCAGGTGGGTCAGGCTTATTGCAAGATCAGACGGTTTATAGGGGGCAATTTGGAAGGGTGTCGGATTTCTAGAAAAAAGAAAAACAACCGTTTGAACAAGGTCAACCAAGAAATATCGAATACGGGAGGGGGAGACGACGGTCAAGCAGCGAACAATATTGAAATAGAAGCAATTGAAACGGTGAAACTGGGTTCATTGATTGGGGTTAATTCCAACGGCCGGGAAGAAGAGATTATTCGAGACATATCAAGAGTGATTAGTGGCGATCGTCGAGGTTTGTGACTCATGAAAATGCTTTCGTGGAATGTTAGGGGCTTGGGAGGGAGTGCTAAACGCCGGTTTGTTCGAGATGTGATAAGGAAATATGATGCGGATATGGCAATGTTGCAAGAAACAAAGATGGAGGAGTGTCCGAAATTGTGGCTAGCAAATCTATGGGGAACCGATAACTTCGAATCAGTGATCGCGCCATCAATTGGTGCGTCGGGCGGTATTTTAGTGATATGGGAGGTAAGTAAATTTAAATTAGATGTGGTAGAGATTGAACGCAATTTCATTATGATGAGAGGTAGATGGTTGCATGATGATTTATGTTGTGGTTTAGTCGTGGTATATGCACCGTCCGAATTGGAAGGGCAGCTGATGAGTGCTCAAATATGACATATTTCATTTGTTATTTTTCTAGCTATTGGGACTTCTTGCTGCTTAATCCATGTTGTTTTCGTTATATTTTGTGCAGGGACCCAATTCTGGAAATAGCAGTGAAAATGAGGCATTTCTGCAGTTTTTATTATAATTCTGTCATGACTGGCATCATGGGCACGACACCGGGCACGACGCGTCTGACGTGGCAGTGACGTGGCAATGACGTGGCGACTTCTAGAAGCTTCTGGAACGTTCTGGAAGATGTTATCAGCTTATCCGATTAGATTCCTGCATTTAAATTTCAAAACATTTGAATTGTTTTATCTTTTGTTTATTATTTTAAATTATATCATCACTTTATCTTTGTAAATCTAAGCCTATAAATACCACCCTTGGTAAAGGCTTAGATCATCCATCAATCATTTTAGTTTTTAACTTTGTAAACATTTTTAGTTTTAATTCAAGTTCTTTTTCTTTATTTTCTTGTTTCATTTATTTTATGTTATTTAATTATTTTTCCAAAACCAAGTTAAGCATGATAATCAATATCATGCTTAACTAAATTTCTTGAGCCAAGAGCTAGCCAAATCAATTCTAATCGTGAGAATTGAACATTGCCTAAATTCTTTCGGGAATACATTTTTATCTTTCTGTTTAGATAGTTTGGCAATCGGCCTTACTAAAGTTTTTAATCGTTTTTCAAATCAAAAAGAGCTCGTTGATATGGAATCGTTTAAAGACATAGTTGGGAGGAAGGATCGGCCTGTGGCAATTTCGACTTCCTGTGAACACTCTTAGCGGCGGTCCGCTAAGGAAAGATAAAATCAGAAGCGATTCTTTTTAAGACAAATTCTGAGTCGGGCTTTTCCTGCTTTCAAAACTAAACACTTTAACGGCGATAGACGTGGCTAATTTGTTTAAGAATCAACCTTCGAAGATAGTCTTGGGAGGATTGGTTACTCGAGAGAGAAGCAAGTTGCGACGGGTTGGGCCTTGCAGACTGTAACCGACATGATCCCTGGAGTAAAAATCTATTTCAATGATCGAAGGAATTGACAAGGCTAGCTCGAGGCTATTTCACATACTTGGTTTTCCTTAATTTTAATTTGTGCATTTTATTTCATTACTTCACCACAAATCATATCACCCCCTTCTTTTATTTCTTTGCTTTTTTAGACATTCCTGGGATTTCGGATTCAACAAATTCAAGTCAACAATTCCAGCTAATCTCCCTGCGGATCGACCCTCTTTCCCTATACTTGTTCAATTTCTTTATTTATTTATTGTTGAAAGAGGATTAATTTATATTTATTTTGACCGGTTAACGACGACTTGTCAAAATTGGCGCCGTTGCCGGGGAGATTTATTTTCGGCAATTTTTGACTGATTTTGTTTTATTTTTATGACCAGGAAGAATCCAGGTACTTTAGCTCCATATAACCCGGAAATTGAAGCAAGCGCTCGTAGAACTCACGGCGAAACACTTCGACGAAAGAAGCAACAAAGCACACGACAATCCGAACAGGAATCCACTTCCGAGACCACACCAATCGACGAACCTACACAAGAACCAGAACCGATGGCAGATCAAAAAATTCGAGAGCTGAACGCAGCCCCTACCGTGCAACAACCGCTCTGCATCGCTTTTCCTCAAGGCGATACTCCTTTTCAACTCAAAACGGGCCTAATTCACCTACTCCCTACCTTTAACGGCCTGCCTACTGAAAGCCCACACAAGCATCTTGCCGAATTTCACATGGTGTGCAGCAGCATGAAACCGCAAGGAGTTTCAGAGGATCAGATAAAACTAAGGGCATTTCCTTTTTCTTTAGCCGGAATGGCTAAAGAATGGTTATTTTATTTACCTCCGAATTCTATTAATACATGGGCTGATCTTTCTCGTGTTTTCCTTGACAGGTATTTCCCTGCAGCAAAAGCGACTGAACTTAGGCGAAGCATTTTGAGTATCCAACAAATGCACGACGAATCCCTATATGATTATTGGGAAAGGTTCAAGAAGCTATGCGCAAGCTGTCCGCAACATGGCTTATCCGAACAGACACTCCTTCAATACTTATATGAAGGAATGTTACCGATGGACAAAAAAATGGTAGATGCAGCAAGCGGTGGCGCGCTCGTTAACATGACTCCTACTGCAGCGAGAACGTTAATCTCCACAATGGCTGCAAACTCGCAGCAATTTGGTTCCACAAGTGGACCCAGCCGACGGGTTCACACAGTAAGCACAATTTCATTAGAGAATAAAATTGATAATTTGACTAATATTGTGTATTCTCTTGTTTCAGGGGAGATAAAAGCTGCTAAGGTATGCGGAATATGCACTATGCCAGATCACGCAACCGACTTATGCCCATTGTTGCGAGATACGTCTGGTGCCCAAGTTAACGCCATACACAACTTTCCCGGACCTCCCCAAAGACCCTATAACCCACATAGCAATACATTCAATCTCGGTTGGAGAGATCACCCAAACTTGAGCTACGGTAATCAGAACCCGAATTACCAACCTAGGCAACAACCTCCCTACCAAAACCAAGCACCCCAAAAATCCTCGCTTGAGTCTATTGTTGAGAGATTGGCAGTTTCGCAGGAAAAATTCCAAACCCAAACACAATCCCACCTCCAACAAATCGACAAACAAATAAGCCAACTAGCTCAAGCCGTTAACCGTCTAGAATCCCATGGGAAGCTACCATCACAAACCGAAATCAATCCAAGGGAAAATGTTAGTGCGATAACTTTGCGTAGTGGAACTGTGATAACACCTAAACCGCCCAAGCAAGATGAGCAAAAATCCGACGAGCAAGGCAGCTCTTCGAAGGACCAGAACGAAAAGTCTCCACCCATTGCAGGTAACTCTAAATCCAATATTTTTGTTTCTACTTACGAACCTGTTCCTCCTTTTCCAGGTAGATTGGCGAAACGAGATAAAAAGGAGGAAGAGAAGGAAATCTTGGATATATTCAAAAAGGTGGAAATCAACATTCCACTTTTGGATGTTATTCGGAAGGTCCCTAAGTACGCAAAATTTTTGAAAGAGCTATGCACAAACCGAAGGCGATTGTCTGGGAATGAAAAAGTTAACCTTGGTGAGAACGTTTCGGCTATTCTTCAAAGACCATTGCCGCCAAAGTACAAGGATCAAGGTATGTTTGCAATTCCTTGTAAAATTGGGAATGTTGGGATAAAAAGAGCGATGTGCGATTTAGGCGCGTCTATCAACGTCATGCCGTTAAGCGTCTACAACAAAATTTCGACTGAACCTTTGAAGGAAACGCGAGTGACGGTTCAACTAGCTGATCGTTCAGTTATCTACCCCGAGGGAGTACTAGAAAACGTGTTGGTACAGGTAAAAAATCTTATTTTCCCTGCTGATTTTTATATAATTGACATGGAAAATGATCGCAGCAACAATGGATCCGAAATCTTGCTTGGCCGACCTTTCCTATCAACCGCGCATACAAAGATCGGTGTCCGCGACGGCATCTTAACTATGGAATTTGATGGGGAAGTAGTTAAATTTGATATGTATAAAGCTATGAAGTATCCTGATTCGGTCGCAAGTTTAAATTTCGTTGATATTATAGATCCGTTAGCTAATGATTTGATCGACACTGATATGTGTTATGAATTTTGTAGGGAATTCGCAGATCTCGACGATAAAAACAAAGGCGAAATCATTTCAAATCTTTCTTCCCTTTCTGATTTTCGATTAATTCCAATTCGAACTAAACATTTTCCATCAATTTTGCAGGAACCAAAGCCAAGGTTGGAATGGTTTGATTATATATTTTTAGGCGACAACCAAACTTTGCCAAACATCATCTTGAGTAAGTTGTCTTGGGAAGGAGGTAAAGTTGTTGTTTTGCGCACAAAAAGAAAGATGAAGGAAGACGTTAAAACGACGAGCGATGGACACTATCGATTGTTTGAAGACCTTTATTTTGAAGAGCCGAAAATTTAGCAAAGGTCGTCGAGCTAAACGACGTTAAACAAAGCGCTAAATGGGAGGCAACCCATTGATTTATTTTTCGTCAATTTTTACTTCCTTTTTTCTTATTTAATTTATGCTTCTTTATTTTTCATTTTCTTTCGTTGCCTTAATAAATTTTCCTTTCCCTCTGCAGGTTTCTTTTCGCACACAGCAAGCCAAGCCACGCCCTTCACAGCAGCACATTTCAACCATAAGCATTGGAGTGCACCGTTTCATTAAACGGTGCACGTTAGCAAAACCCATGGTCTACGGTGCATTTTAGCCCATCCCCTTCCCCCTTGGCATATCGTCCAATTTTTCCTGATTTTCCCTTTTTCCCTTCCCTTTCTTTCTTTCCCACAACGCCAAACCCTAACATCACACACCCAGCCGCAAAATCTCACCAAGCCACCCTTAAACATCTTTTTCACTTCATCACCACCAAAAATCGCACCCCTCCTTCCCCCCACAAAACCGTGCCCACCCAAAACCCCAACACCACCAATGGTCCGCACACGACACCAAGGTCGGGATGAGCCTCTGCCCACACTTTGTTCTCGAAGGATGATGATAATTCACCACATCGGCGGCCTTCGTGGAGGTGCCCAGTGATTCCGACCAGTCCCCACACCTCCCCCTCGCCGTGGTGGCCGACGACCAGCAAACATTCGAAGGGTGCCCAAAAAAAATGCTGAACCACCCTTCGCTGCACCCTCTTTCGCACATCCGGCAGCTCCGTTCAAAGCCCTCTGCCGCCGCTGATCCGAGCCACTCACAGTGCACCTTTCCCATCGACTCACTCTACATCCACGGGGAGTATCTTTTGCCCTTGTTTTCTATTTATTTCCTTAATTTTTTCTGAATTGGGGCAATTCACTTAAGTGAGGGGGAGGGTAATAAATTACCACTTGTCCTATTCTTGTTTGATAATGTGTTTGATTATGATTAAACTTGAGTTGAACTTTTCTTGCCATTACATGTTATCTAGCATATTGTACTTGCTCTAGTGCTTAGGAATGATTGAATTGGAACATTTTTTATAATAAAATGATATGGGCAATCTGCAGTTTAACATCTCTTTTAATTACTCTTGATAGTGTTAATTAAATTTCTCGCCTAGCTTAATCAAATTAGCCCAATTTTGTGAGACTTTGAACCTTGAGCATGCATTCTTCATATTATGCTCATTTATTTTGCTTGAGAGTGTCATCTTGAATTTTAGGAATCTAGAACTTGTGGCTTGCTTACAATTCGAGACTACAATAAGAACGAGGTGCTTTAAAATGATTTAGGCATTAGGCTTTAAACCTTTTCCCTTCCCTTTCATTTTAATTTACCCTTTCTCATCGCCTAGTGAGCCTTTGTTAGCCTTACACCCCATTTCCTTGGCTTAACCACTTTTTGATTGATCAAATGCTAGAAACTATATTACTAGGCAAATAAGGAGCTGCAATTCGAATAAAGGGCATGATTCTTCGAAATGAAAAAAGAAAAAAAAAACAGAATAAAGGAAGCAATTGCTTCGAGAAAAAAAAAAGAATAAAAAACAGTTTCGAAAAGAAGAAAAGAAAAAAAAAGAAAGAAAAAAAAAATGTGTGTTTTGCTTGCCCATTTTTAGCTCCTTTTTAATGTCTTCACTGCTTATGTTTGAAATATCTTGCATTGATCATCTTCTTTTGCCTTTTCTTTCCATCTTTCTACTTTTTTTTCTCTATACCCACATTACACCTTGAATAAAAGACCTAATGATTTTTGCACCTTGATTCTAATAAGTAGTGGAGAATTGAACTTGTTACAAGCTTATGGAAACCTTTGTTCATGCATGACTTAGAGTGTTTTTGCTTCACATTTACCTTTAAAACACTTTGAGTGCTCTTGAGTGAATCTTGGTGAGGATTAAGACTAGGTTAGAATTTGATTAATGCTTGATAGGTAATTGAAAAGGACAAGGGCTGCTCTTTGCTTGTATCTATTTGGTTTTAATTATGTTTCTTTCATGAACCTCCTTTCGTGCTAGAACTCTTATGATTATGTTTGATGCTTGTAATGGTTGAGAAATGCATTCTTGGGTTTATGATTTTTTTGGACATACTTGAGGACAAGTATGAGACAAGTGAGGGGGAATTTGATGAGTGCTCAAATATGACATATTTCATTTGTTATTTTTCTAGCTATTGGGACTTCTTGCTGCTTAATCCATGTTGTTTTCGTTATATTTTGTGCAGGGACCCAATTCTGGAAATAGCAGTGAAAATGAGGCATTTATGTAGTTTTTATTATAATTCTGTCATGATTGGCATCATGGGCACGACACCGGGCACGACGCGTCTGACGTGGCAGTGACGTGGCAATGACGTGGCGACTTCTAGAAGCTTCTAGAACGTTCTGGAAGATGTTATCAGCTTATCCGATTAGATTCCTGCATTTAAATTTCAAAACATTTGAATTGTTTTATCTTTTGTTTATTATTTTAAATTATGTCATCACTTTATCTTTGTAAATCTAAGCCTATAAATACCACCCTTGGTAAAGGCTTAGATCATCCATCAATCATTTTAGTTTTTACCTTTGTAAACATTTTTAGTTTTAATTCAAGTTCTTTTTCTTTATTTTCTTGTTTCATTTATTTTATGTTATTTAATTATTTTTCCAAAACCAAGTTAAGCATGATAATCAATATCATGCTTAACTAAATTTCTTGAGCCAAGAGCTAGCCAAATCAATTCTAATCGTGAGAATTGAACATTGCCTAAATTCTTTCGGGAATACATTTTTATCTTTCTGTTTAGATAGTTTGGCAATCGGCCTTACTAAAGTTTTTAATCGTTTTTCAAATCAAAAAGAGCTCGTTGATATGGAATCGTTTAAAGACATAGTTGGGAGGAAGGATCGGCCTGTGGCAATTTCGACTTCCTGTGAACACTCTTAGCGGCGGTCCGCTAAGGAAAGATAAAATCAGAAGCGATTCTTTTTAAGACAAATTCTGAGTCGGGCTTTTCCTGCTTTCAAAACTAAACACTTTAACGGCGATAGACGTGGCTAATTTGTTTAAGAATCAACCTTCGAAGATAGTCTTGGGAGGATTGGTTACTCGAGAGAGAAGCAAGTTGCGACGGGTTGGGCCTTGCAGACTGTAACCGACATGATCCCCGGAGTAAAAATCTATTTCAATGATCGAAGGAATTGACAAGGCTAGCTCGAGGCTATTTCACATACTTGGTTTTCCTTAATTTTAATTTGTGCATTTTATTTCATTACTTCACCACAAATCATATCACCCCCTTCTTTTATTTCTTTGCTTTTTTAGACATTCCTGGGATTTCGGATTCAACAAATTCAAGTCAACAATTCCAGCTAATCTCCCTGCGGATCGACCCTCTTTCCCTATACTTGTTCAATTTCTTTATTTATTTATTGTTGAAAGAGGATTAATTTATATTTATTTTGACCGGTTAACGACGACTTGTCAGCAGCAAGCTGTATGGGCAGCGATTTTGAGTAAGATTAGCAATCAAGAAGGCCCGTGGTGCATAGCGGTAGATTTTAATGCCATATTACTCGAGTCAGATAGAATTGGCACATCGGGCAGGAATATGGAGATGGAAGCTTTTGGCGATTTTGTTCTACAAGCAGGTTTGATGGATTTACCACTTTTAGGCAAACGTTATACATGGTTTGGCCCAAAGAAAAGATGTAGCAGAATCGACAGATTTTTGATATCGACAAGTTGGATGGACGCATTCAGCTCAATCCAGCAAGAGGCGCTAGCATGGGGTGTATCCGACCACATGCCATTATTGTTGAAGTGCGATGAGAATGATTGGGGTCCCCGTCCGTTCCGATTTTTTAACTGTTGGATGGAGGGCAGATATCACATGAGGCAAATTATTGAGGAATGGATTCGGTTAACTAAGTTGGACATTGGCACGGTAAATATTATGGTGAAACTACGACATTTGAAGGCATTTTTGAAACAGTGGAATCGGGACAGCTTTGGGGATGTGAATGAGATAATATCAGAGTTGCAAGACAAAATTGACCGGGCGGACTTAGCAACATCTACATCTAATATTGATGTGGAAATAGAGGCGGAAAGGCGACAGTGGTTACAAGCTCTGTGGAAAGCTATGAGACATAAGGAAGCGACGTGGAGACAAAAATCAAGAGCGACATGGTTGCGTTTGGGAGATCGAAATACAGCATATTTCCACCGATCCGCTAAGCTGAGAGCGGCAAGAAATTTTATTCCAGGATTCATGGTCAATGACAATTGGATCAATTCGCCACCACTTATGCGACGTCACGTAGTTCAATTTTTCATAAAGCATTTCTCTCGCGATAAGAGGGAATGTGTATGGCAATTCGAGGGGGATTTTAGGAAGCTATCACAGACAGCTAGGGGGAATTTGGTGGTGGCATTCTCTTTGGCAGAGGTACACGGTATAGTGAGGGGTTGTGATGGTTCGAAGGCACCGGGCCCGGATGGCTTTACGTTGGATTTCTATAAGAAGGGGTGGGAGGTGCTCAATGGCGATATTCTACGTTTCTTCGACAATTTTCATGCAAGTGGGCGGCTACCTAAGGATGTAAATTGCACTTTCATTGTCTTAATTCCTAAGGTAACATCTCCCACGACCCTTGGCGAATATAGGCCTATATGCTTAGTCAACTCGGTTTATAAAATTTTGGCAAAATGTCTTGCGACTCGATTACAAGCGGTCTTGGCAGATTTGATAAGTGATACACAATCAGCATTCATAAAGGGTCGTCAATTGGTGGATGGAGTACTTCTAGCACTTGAGGTGGTGCATTCCTTACGACAACGGGGTGCAAGTGGTTTTTTATTGAAGCTTGATTTTGCCAAGGCATATGACTGCGTTAGTTGGTGCTTTTTGGATGAGGTGTTAGGAAGAATGGGCTTCTGTGACATATGGCGACAATGGATTCAGGAATGTATTAGTTCAGTCAGGTTGTCGGTGCTTCTCAATGGTAATGCCACCAAAGAATTCAGAATGGGTAGAGGCTTGAGACAAGGCTGTCCGCTATCAGCTTTGCTTTTTGTGATAGTCGCGGAAGCAATGCATTTGATGCTGCGAAGGGCTGAATTAGGGGGTTTAATTCGTGGGGTGCAAGTAGCGGCTGGGATATCAGTGACACATTTGCAGTTTGCCGATGACACACTTTTGTTCTTTGAGGGCTCGTTAGAAGTTGCGCAAAACTTGAAACGAATCCTGCACTGTTTCCAAGTTTGTTCGGGGTTGAGGATTAATTTCGGCAAAAGCTCCTTGTACTCAATTGGCATAGGGGACGACTTGGGCAGTAACGTGGCCGAGGTAATGGGATGTAGGAAAGCTGAGTTTCCGTTCGTTTATTTGGGTTTTCCAATAGGCGCAAGTCCGAGATTGATAGCTACTTGGGAACCGGTGATTGCAAATTTTCGACGCAAATTAGCGGGATGGAAAAGGACCTCTTTGTCTTTTGCGGCTCGGGTGGTTTTGGTCAATTCGGTCCTTTCTTCGTTACCGATATTCTATATGGGTTTGTTTGTCGCTCCCAAAGGGGTAATTGAGAGGATTGATAAAATTCGAAGAGCTTTCCTATGGGGGGGTGTCGGTTTGGAACGGCGGATGAGCAGAGTCGGATGGGAGGTGGTATGTCGCCCGAAACAGTTAGGGGGTTTGGGGGTTGCGGATTTGCGAGTTAAGAACATGGCGATGCTATCAAAATGGGTGTGGCGATATGCGCGAGATAGAGATTCGCTATGGCGCGGTTTGATAGTAGCAAAATATGGAGAACATCCACAATGGTGGCGTTTCAACACGGAAAAGATATCGTCCATGTCGCTTGTATGGCGAAAAATTGTAGCACTCTCATGCGATGCACAGGTTGAAAAACATATGGGTATGACCGGTTTTTTATGGAAACTTGGTGATGGTAGATCGATACTTTTTTGGTTTGACCCGTGGGTAGAACAAGTGGCCTTAAAAGATGTATTTCCGCGCTTATTCGCGTTGGCATGTGACAAATTAGCGAGGGTGTGGGATTATATGGTGGAGGGCAACTTATCGCATCAACTATGGGCAGATTTCTTTAGACGCCCATTACGAGTTTTTGAACTAGGAATGCTGCGAGATTTAATTCAATTGGTGTCCAATTTTCGCGCATGGGAAGGCAAGCTAGACATGCTAATTTGGAGACCGGATGAGCGTGGAATTTTTTCAGTTGGGACTTTATCGAAACTGCTCATGCTCGATAAGGCGGGGGAAATGGAGTTTGGTGAATGTTTCGCTTGGAAGGTGCTGGTGCCGCCAAAAGTTCAAGCTTTCTTATGGTTCACATGGTTGCGTCAACTACCCACTGCTGATTTCTTGCGAGCACGTGGGATTCCACTGCCGGATGACCAAGGCCGATGCCCTTGGTGTGCGATGGTAGAGGAGAGCATCGCTCACATCCTCTATGAATGCCCTTTTGCGCGATTGGTTTGGCTATGGATGCGACAATGGTGGGGAATGGACTCAAGCTTACCGGTTAGTTTTGATGCATTTTACGTTCTTGACTTTCATAGTGTTTTCAAGGGATGCATGAATATGTGGTGGATAGCGTGTGTTGCCGCTGTTTTATGGTCGTTATGGATTGCAAGGAATGAATTTATTTTCCGTGGGAAACGATGGAACTTGGCTGAATTGTGTTTCTTGGTAAAATTGAGATCCTATTACTGGATAAAAGCTGATAGGCGGGGAGATTTGGTAGCGGAGGCAGCTTGGTGGACTTGTCCTTCCAAAATTGAGGTTAATGTCCAACCGAAGAGGATGAGGGGGGGAAGATGCTGGCAGCCCCCGTTACGAAATGTTCTAAAATTTAACACGGATGGATCGGCGCGAGGAAAACCGGGTCCGGCAGGGATTGGTGGCGTGTTACGAGATGCGGATAGCCGTATTTTGGGTCTATTTTTAGGCCCTTTAGGCGTGATGGAGTCGAATGAAGCAGAGGTCCGAGCGATAGCCTTTGCATTGGGTATGATACAAGAGAGGGAATGGCGGCAGGGTTGTGTGATTTTGGAGACGGATTCTCAAGTCGCGTTGAGCTGGATTACTCAGACCGCAAAATGACCTTGGCGACTATGGGAGGTATTTTTGGTAATTGATCAGGCTTGTCAAGTCATATATGATATCCAATTCTGCTACGTGCCGAGGGAAGCGAATGGATTTGCGGATGCACTGGCAAAGGAGGGAGTAGATAGACTTTCGACGTTCATGGCATGTTTGTGACTTGATCTTATGTGATTTGTTTCCTTTTGTACTCGACGGATCGTATCGTACTCTTTTCCTCCAATAGGTTTAGGGAGGTTTTTAACGAGGCGTGCGATTTCGTCAAACTGTATGTTTTCATTATTACCTAATAAAAAACATACGGTTGCCGATCAAAAAAAAGAAAAGAAAAGACTCTCTCATTCTGATGGTGAACCCTTAACAGATATTACTTGTTATCGGAGACTCATAGGGAAGCTTTTACACCTCACTAATACTCGGCATGACATAGCCTTTGCTGTGCAACAATTGTCTCAATTTTTTTATGCTCCTACTAATGAACATATGATTGCTGCTCATAGATTACTTAGGTATCTTAAAGGTACTTCTGGTCAAGGGTTATTTTTTCCTGCTAACAATCAATTACAATTGCCTGCTTTTTCTGACTCTGATTGGGCTTCTTGTCCAGATACAAGAAAATCTACTACTAGTTTTTGTGTTTTTCTAGGTTCTGCACTAATTTCCTGGAAATCGAAGAAGCAACAAACTATATCTCGATCCTCTAGTGAGGCTGAATATCGAGCCCTTCTATTGTCACTTGTGAAATACAATGGCTGCATTTTCTACTAACTGATTTACATTTGAACATTTCTTCCACAAATCTATTTTGTGACAATTTGTCTGCTATTAAACTTGCAGAATACCAAGTACATCATGAACAGACCAAGCATATTGAAATTGATTGCCACCTGATTCGAGAAAAAGGTTCAACAAGGACTCATCAAGTTGTTACTTGTTAATACTCATAATCAGTTAGCCGATTGCTTAACCAAAGCTCTCTCCAGTGCTGCTTTTTAGGATGCTATTTCCAAGTTGGGCATACAAAACTTGTATGCTCCAACTTGAGGGGGCTATTAAGATTATATTAGCTGATGTTAGTTATAGTTAGCTATTATTTAGGAAACTATCTTAATTAAAGAAGAATTTTCTTTATTTGTATAAAAGACTATTTGTATTCTTATTTTTAACTAATTCAATAATAACAAAAAATTTCTCTTATCCTCTCGTCTTTTCATTCTCTCAAATCCCTAATTCTCCTTTACAATTTCTCAATCTCCCAAACCAAAATCTAACAATACACTCTCACAATTAGAGGTCGACATTTGCAGATTAACAGCTAAGGTGGGCTCTACATCCTTATTAAATCCAACCCTTTGAATCACTTCCTTGCCCACACCATTTCTAAGAACATAACAAATTTTTCCTTTGCTCGAAACAAAAATACTAAATTAACACTGCACTTAATCAATTTACTCGAAGTCTAAACTAATTTGATATCCGAGCTAAATTAATACATTGTGCTGGAGTTTACTCTGCACATACATTTTTTTTACTTTTATTTAATAATTATATTTATACATATATGTTATTAAATAACAAAATATATTTTGGCAATATAAAAATTTGATATATAATTTTTTTGACCAATTGAATGTTTTTTTTAACATATGAGTACATTAGTCAATGTTATTAAACCGGATCTTCCCTTGTCTACAATGGTGTTTTGTCAGTATTACTTAATTTTGAGAAAGTTGGTTGTTTGGTAAATAAAAAATTGATATAATAAAAATATTAAAAGAATCATTAATATTATTAAAATAAAAAGAATCACCAGTACATTATAAATATTTTAGATTATAAGTACAGAAATAAATTCAGGTGAATTAATGATTCGAAGATAATCAAATGAAGCAAAATTTTAACATTGAGGAAATGTAACTCCACACATGCCAGCCACTCTTCTAATTTGGATTTTGTCAAAAAAATTTGTAAAATCTTCATTTACCAAGTACCCACAAAAACATGGCACTTGTTCTCTTGCAGCAGTGCAACATTCGGCTGATGGGGTCGGCTTCTCATATTCACGTAAACACGGCATCAACAAATTTCCCATATCATCACATTTTGATGTCGCTGTTACATTCATACCTGAAAACACCATCACAAATAGTGCCACCGCACACAAGACAATGGAAACTTTGCTCATATTGTTATTTTTCTGTACAAAATACAAATACTGGTGATTGTAATCAATTTGGTGATTTGTTTGCCGCTGCTTTGACACAATTTATAGTAGTTGAAGTGAATATTGTAAAGAGTTTTAGACCAACCATGTTGGAGAAATATATGGTTAAACAATTTGTAAAGAAAATATAAGTGGTAACAAAATTTACAACGTGTTCGCTAAAACGAACAACTAGTCAACATTTTGATCAATTTTAAATGCAAGAATTTAATCAATAAATGTGGGATTCATTAATAGAATATTGAATATTTAGTTTTAATCGTTGTAATTTTTTTAACGGTAACAAATATTAAATAAAGATAGATATTAAAATAAAAACTACTATTAAATAATCACATGCCTATGAATTAGAATTCTAATCACTTCTGAAGTAGAATTTCACAAAACTTATTATCCTCTTACACAGTTTACTTTAGCAGAAGAAATCATACAATTTCGTGTACATTTGACATATAAATATATATGCATAGCAAGATGAAATTTCATTAATATATTTAAAAAACTCTTATATATTTAACACAAACTATGTTTTTTATCGTCTTTTTTTCTCAGTAAATGAGATGAAATTGTATTAATGGTTAAAGAAACTCAAAACTTACGTTGTGTGTCTCATTAAAAACCTCATTAAAATTATATGGAGGAAAAGAGTATACACAAACGAGTTACAAAACACAACTGAAATGAATAAAAATCATCTACCTCTTTTCGGTGCCCCTATTTATGCTTCAACACTAAAATCACTACAAAATAAAATTTCAAGATCTAACCCTAAATTCTAAATCTTAAAAAATACACCCTACCCTAAATTCCATAAACCCTAAACTTAATTTTGAGCATAGGACATAAGTAGGGCACAGAAAAGGGGCAGAGAATTTCCATCCCAACCGAAACACCTCCCCAAAATAAAAGCTAACAGTCAAATATCACCTAACCCATTTTTTGAACAGAAAAATTAAACCCCCAAAACTTTTCCCTAAAATTACGTATAAACTACCGTAACATTTACCAGGCTACACCCGAGTTTATATGAAACTTCATAAAACCTACGAGTCAAATTAAATCACCCAAAAAAGCTACACCGCATAGCAACGGACCCTCAAACAACCATAGCACCAGCAAAACGATATAAACACAAAGAGAGAGGTACAAAACTCCCATAGCAGAATAGTCTAAACGTACTCCAATATCTTACTGGTCCAAATTTGCATGAAATAAATTCTATTAAGACTTTTCTTCGTAATACTTTCAAAATAAAAGATCTAGGGGATTTAAAATATTTCTTAGGTCTTGAGGTTGCAAGGTCAAATAAAGGCATCAATCTCTGTCAGAGAAACTATAC
The DNA here is from genome assembly GCA_958450335.1 of Hibiscus tridactylites. Taxonomy (NCBI): domain Eukaryota; kingdom Viridiplantae; phylum Streptophyta; class Magnoliopsida; order Malvales; family Malvaceae; genus Hibiscus; species Hibiscus tridactylites. The sequence goes on along the minus strand of OY288289.1, from coordinate 69,355,378 downwards.
CTTGGAACTGTTAAAAGATTCTGGTTTTCTAGGTTCTAAGCCTGCTTCAACAACAATTGTTCTTAAGAAAAGACTCTCTCATTCTGATGGTGAACCCTTAACAGATATTACTTGTTATCGGAGACTCATAGGGAAGCTTTTACACCTCACTAATACTCGGCATGACATAGCCTTTGTTGTGCAACAATTGTCTCAATTTTTTTATGCTCCTACTAATGAATATATGATTGCTGCTCATAGATTACTTAGGTATCTTAAAGGTACTCCTGGTCGAGGATTATTTTTTCCTGCTAACAATCAGTTACAATTGCATGCTTTTTCTGATTATGATTGGGCTTCTTGTCCAGATACAAGAAAATCTACTACTAGTTTTTGTGTTTTTCTAGGTTATGCACTAATTTCTTGGAAATCGAAGAAGCAACAGACTATATCTCGGTTGTAACCCCCTTAACCCGGGCTAGACGGTTAACCCGAATTAAGAAGTTTACACGGGGAAAACCAAAGTCAACCCGAAAGTCAACCTTGATTAACGACCCTTTTTTTTCCTTTTAACTCTTATCTAGATGCATATTAACCGTAATCAAACACTCGAGGAAAGCATACTCGAAAACCACAGCAATCAGACATCGAACCATCACGTGAGGCACTACCGGTGGGACTACACATCACCGTAGTTTAGACCACCATCACGTGAGGCACGAACCCAACCCGACTACAACATTAACAACTTAAAATGCATTCAATGATCACAACGTATATACAATCAACATGTCACAACAACTTAAGAGTAGAGAGGCTTACACACGGGTTTAGGTGACCTCTCAAGGTTCTACCCAAACCCCAAAGGAGTCCATATCAAGCACAATGTAAAAACCAATGATTCTACTCACCGTTGCTACCCAAGAGAAGATCGAAGACCAAGCTCAAGACTCTGAAATCCCCGGATTTGTCCCCAAAGCTTCTCCAACCAGAATTCTGGCCTCTAGCCAATCCAACACCAAGCAAATAATCTCAAGTCAGTCCATGTTCTAAAATACTCAACCCGGATTACAAACCAATTACAAGATATCAATTTTCACATTGAGAACAAGCCCAAAATTCCAAAAATCCGAGCAGCCCTCAAGCATCCCTTAAAACCATTGATTTCAACCTCCAAACTACTCCCTAAAGCTTCCAAAACGAAGCTTACATATACCCTAACCATTGGCCCTCTCATTTCCACATAGAACACCCCCATATTTCAATCCTAAACCTCCCAAAAACCTCCCCAAAACCCCATTTCGGGAAAATACCCAAAACCTTGTAAAAATCATTTTGGTTGGCCCTTTTTGGTTGTAGATTACTCATTGAACCTCAACAAATCAAAAACTAGAATTAAAGACCTCAAAAACAACATTTTTAATTCAAAACCCTCCAACTCCAAATTTCAAAACATGTGTAGAAATGAAAATAAAAGACATCAACTTGTAGAGGATGATGAGGGTAAGTCGAAAACGAAATTACCTTTGCAAAACCTTCAAAAATAAGCAAGCTATTGAATGGAATAGTATCCAAGGGGGAGATGGGTTCTTTTCACGTTGGAGAAGAAATAGATAGGGAAGAAGATGGCTTTCAAAACATTATTTTAGGTTTATTTGAAAATAAAAGACTAAAGACCCAAATGCCCTTGATTAATTTGGGGAATTACAATGGATGACATCCATGCCCAATTGGGCTCGTTTAGAAAATGGTCCAATTAAATTTTGTTGTCTTAAAACCCGGGGCCCAAACCTTTATTTTAATATTTAGAATTTGGAACCGAAACCCGAACCATTTTTAAACTATTATTTTCACTCGACCCCCGAACCCGGGTGTTACAATGGTACAATCACAACCCCTCGACATCCAAGGCGACTTTATTCACGGTGCACCCAATCCTATAGCCGGCTATATCCGATTCAAGTACTTTTAAACCAACCACATCCCTTGCCAATATACATAATTTAACAACATAAATCCACTGTTTTAAAGCATTTAACAAAGCCATTATCATCATGCATCATTATGCATCAAAACTACATTTATCAATGTACAAAAACAAGGATCTCTTACCTTGAGCATCCTTCAATACATAGCTTATAAAATCAGCAATAAACATGCTCAAATATGCTTTCAAAAACAGAACCGAAATCACATCCAAACATCACTACAACACTACCCAGCCAAGATCCATCAATTCCAATCATTCTTAAACCTCAATTAACAACAAAAAAAGATCTAATCACGTCCTTATACCTCCAGCTATAGCAGATCACCAAGATCACTCCAAAAACCACCAAAAACTCAAGAAAAACTTAGGAAAATCAACCTATCCGGGATTGCATTGATTAAACCTCAATTTCTCATCAATTATACATCCAATTTACATTAAAAACACATCTCAAAACAGTACCCAACCATTTCATACGAATTTCATCAAAAATTAACCAAATCTTGCATTTTAAAGCCAAGATCAAGAACACAACTACAAAACCTTTAATAAAACACAAATCAAGGATTGAGAACTTGGGAATTTCAGTAAAGAACTGAGTATTTAGAGGAGAAGGACGTTCATACCTCTAAATGTGAGTTTCTCCCTTTTTGGAACCAAGATTCTTGAAAATCCAATAAGCAATTGCTAAGGTTTTGATGTAGAAATGATTAGAGATCAAATGAAAGTTGAAATCTCATCTTTGGAGGTCAAAATCAGAGGGAAATTTGCTGGAGAAAAGTGTTTGGGTTGAGAGAAAAGTTGAGAGAAAGAAATGGAAAATTTTGGAGAAAAGTTAGTTATGATCAAAAATATCTTTTCCCTCCCTTTTTCCTTTAATTTAAAACCATTAATTAATTGATTAATATTAAGAAAAATCTGGAGAAACTCTTCTTGGGTAAATAGCTCCTTAAAGATTCAAAGTTTCAATCCTTTTTAAAACAGTCACCAAGTTTTCGAAAATTACATTTTAGTCACTAAACCAAAATGTCACACTTCCAAACCTCATTTTGTAAAATTGATTTCACCATTCTCTTATATATAATAAAAGAGGATTTTAAGACATTTTTCCATATTTTTAATGCATCCCGAACTAGGATTTCCTAAAAATCACCTTTATATATTCGAACCGCGATCCGACCAGACTGGTCCAAACCCAAAACTTCTAAGCCCAAAATTGGGGTGTTACAACTCTCCCCCCCTTAAGAAATTTCGTCCTCGAAATTTACCTGAAGGAAAGAGGTACGGAAACTGCTTCAACATGTCATCCTTCCGCTCTCACGCGGCTTCTTCAACACCACGATGTTTCCACAACACCTTTACCAACTCAATGGTCTTGCCTCGAAGAACCTTACTATCCGAATCCAGAATCTTCACCGGTTCCTCATCATAGGTCAAATCCGGATTCAATTCCACTTCTTCCACAAGCATCACATGTGAAGGATCCGATCTATACTTCCGAAGCATAGAAACATGAAACACATCATGAATCTTTTCCAACTCTTGCGGTAACCTCAACTTGTACGCAACAGGACCCACACGCTCAACCACTTCGTATGGTCCAATGTACCTAGGGCTTAACTTACCCTTTCGGCCAAACCTCATCACCTTTTTCCAAGGCGAAACCTTCAAAAACACACGATCACCCACCGCATACTCAATCTCCTTACGCTTCAGATCCGCGTAAGACTTTTGCCGATCAGAAGTTGCCTTCAAGCGCTCACAAACGAGCTTCACCTTCTCGGTGGTTCCTTTCAACAAAGCTGGCATCGAAACCAACTTCTGACCCGTTTCAGCCCAACACAGAGGAGTCCTACACTTCCTCCCGTACAACGCTTCATAAGGTGCCATTTGAATACTTGCCTGATAACTATTATTATAAGCAAACTCCACCAAAGACAAATGTTTCTCCCAAGAGCCTTGAAACTCAATCACGCAGCACCTCAACATATCCTCCAAAACCTGGATAACACGCTCGGACTGACCATCCGACTGCGGATGATAAGATGTACTGAAATTCAACCGTGTACCTAAAGCCTGATGCAAGCACTGCCAGAAACGCGATGTAAACCTCGGATCCCTATCCGACACAATCGACTTTGGCACACCATGCAGCCGCACAACCTCAGCTATATACAGCTCCGCAAGCTTATCCAAAGTGTACGTAGTATGCACAGGCAAGAAATGCGCACACTTCGTCAGGCGATCCACAATCACCCACACCGAATTCTTCTTCGATGGCGACAAAGGCAAACTAGACACAAAATCCATGGTAACCCTTTCCCACTTCCACTCAGGAATCCTCAACGGTTGCAACAACCCTGAAGGAAACTGATGCTCAGCCTTAACTCGCTGACACACCATGCACTTGCTTACAAACTCAGCAACATCCTTCTTTAAACCCACCCAATAGTACTCATCACGAAGATCACGATACATCTTAGTACTACCAGGGTGCATAGCAAAAGGACTACTATGACCTTCAGCCAGAATAGTACGCCTCAACTCAGCATCATTGGGCACTACTATCCGACTCCCAAAACATAACACTCCATCATCATTAAAACAGAAATCCGAAGGTCTATCCTCCGCAATATCCTGAACATGCGGCACCAAGGAATCATCCAACAACTGCTTTTCCTTAATCAACTGAACCAAAGATGGTTTCACTTGCAATTCAGCCACAAGACCACCATCACGCAAAATACTCAAACTGGCAAACATAACCCTTAACTCAACAGCTACCTTCCGACTCAAGGCATCTGCTACAACATTAGCTTTACCCGGGTGATACTCAATCGTCAAATCATAATCCTTGAGCAACTCCACCCAACGTCGCTGCCTAAGATTCAACTCCTTCTGAGACATCAGATACTTCAAACTCTTGTGATCCGTGTACACAGTACACTTCTCACAATACAGATAATGTCTCCAGATTTTCAGAGCAAAAACCACCGCAGCCAACTCAATGTCATGCGTAGGATAATTGCGCTCATGCACTTTCAACTGCCGTGACGCATAAGCCACCACCTTACCCTCTTGCATCAACACACATCCCAAACCAACATAGGACGCATCGCTATACACCACAAACTCTTTCCCTGATTCAGGTTGAACCAAGATTGGAGCTTGTGTCAAAGCTGCCTTAAGCTTCTCAAAAGCTTGTTGTCTCGCTTCCGTCCACTCATACTTAACATCTTTCTGCAACAACTTCGTCAAAGGTGCAACAATCTTTGAAAACCCATCCACAAACCTCCGATGATATCCCGCCAAACCAAGGAAACTACGGACTTCATGAACAGACTTAGGAACCTTCCAATTCATCACTGCCTCAATCTTCTGAGGATCTACACGAATCCCTTCAGCAGAAACCACATGACCAAGAAACACCACTTCTTTAAGCCAGAACTTGCACTTGCTCAGCTTAGCATAAAGCTGATTCTCCAACAAAGCTTGCAACACAATTCTCAAATGCTCTTTATGCTCCTTCTCCGTACGCGAGTACACGAGGATATCATCAATGAATACCACAACAAACTTATCCAGGTATTCATGAAATACACGATTCATCATGTCCATGAAAGCTGCAGGAGCATTTGTCAAACCAAACGGCATCACAAGGAACTCATAATGCCCATATCTCGTCCTGAAAGCTGTCTTTGGCACATCCACATCCTTTACCTTCAACTGGTAGTACCCTGACCTTAAGTCAATCTTAGAGAACACAGCTGCTCCCCGAAATTGATCAAAAAGATCATCAATTCTCGGCAATGGATACCGTTTCTTGATAGTCAACTTGTTAAGCTGACGATAATCAATGCACATTCTCATAGTGCCATCCTTCTTCTTCACAAACAAGACCGGTGCACCCCAAGGTGACACACTCGGCCGAATGAAACCACGATCAAGCAACTCTTGCAGTTGCGTCTTCAGCTCCTTCAACTTCTTAGGTGCCATTCGATAAGGGGTAATGGACACTGGAGTCGTGTTTTCATACAATTCAATCCCAAACTCCACTTCACGATTAGGAAGCAATCCAGGCAACTCCTCAGGAAACACACCAGGAAACTCTCGCACAGTCCTGATATCTTGCACACGCAACTCCTTAGAGCTAGGATTCATAACAAAAGCGAGATAGGCTTCACAACCTTGCCTCAGCATCCGACTCGCCTCCAATGTAGACACCACATTGGCAAGAAACTTCACATTCTCACCAACCACAACTACCTCATAATCATCCGCAAGCTTCAACGAAACTCGCTTATTCTCACAATCTACCACAGCTCGATGCTCAACAAGCCAATCCATACCAAGGATTACATCAAAACCATAGAAAGGCAATTCAATAAGATCAACATGAAAAACATGATCTTGCACAACCAAAGGACACCTTCTATAAAGCTTTCGAGTCACAACAGTCTCACCAAAAGAACTAGTGACACGTATACCAACATCCAAAGGCTCAACAGGCAAACCAAGGAATTCAGCATGCTCACGCAATATGTATGAGTGTGTAGATCCAGAATCAATCAAGGAAAGTAATGACAAGGATTGCAAAGTGAAAGTACCTTCGATCACATCCGTGTCATTCCTCCCCTCCCTCTGAGCATACACCCTGGCCTGGCCTCCACCTTTAGGCTGAACAACTACAACATGAGCCACATTCCGTCCACCCTCCTCTCTCCGCTGGAAGTTACCACGGCCGCGCCCACGACCTCTCTGTGGTGCAACAACTACAGCAGCACGTCCTTGGCCACCACCGGCCAAAAGAGGACACTCCCTCCTCATGTGATCAGCGGATCCACAGTTCCAGCACGAGTTACCAGCCGCCACAACAGGAGCCTGAACCTCCCTTGCCGCTCGAGGACAATCACGCTTCAGGTGTCCACACGACCCACATGTCCAACATGTGTTCGGATCAACTCTTGCCTTATCTCCCTGAACAAGCGCACCTTTCCCTCCAGCACCTCGCCTAGCTGAAGACTGAAACTTCTGATCACGTCCCCTCTTGTTCCGTCCACCACCGGAACTATGTTCAGCAGCTCGCTTACCAGCACTAGAACCAGCACTTCTAGATGATAAACCCAAATTCATCTCAATATCCTTTGCTCTACCAACCAGCACATCAAAATCATTATACTCAGCAGCCATCATGTAAGTCTTCACCTCCGTCACCAAACCATAACGGAACCGTTCACACCTCTCCCGCTCATCAGGAATAAGCTCAGGTGCGTATTGACTGAGTCGGACAAACTGAACCTCGTACTCAGCCACTGTCATGCTCCATTGAGTAAGAGACATGAATTCCCTCTTCTTTTCATCCAAGTACCTCACACCCAGGTACCTTCTCTTGAAAATGTTCTGAAAGAACGTCCATGTCACATCAGCATCTGCCATCCCAGAGATAGTGGTTGTCCACCAAGTGTATGCATCGTCCTGCAACAACGATACCACACAGCCCAGCTTCTGCACATCAGTGCAATTCATTTGCCCTAAGATTCTCTTGGTACTTTCCAGCCAAGACTCAGAACCTTCAGCAGACAAACCCCTGAACTCAGTCCCTCCCAGACTGCGCAAACGTTCCAAAGGTAGTCTAGCATTAGCATCTCCCTGATGCCCAGCTCTTTGAGCTCCAGCTACTGCTGCTTGAAAAGCTCCAGCAATGGCTTGTACCAGCATTGTCATGTCAGGAACAGCTTGCCCCTGACCAGCTTCAGGTCCAGCGACCCCAGCACCAGCCGCAACATCAGCTCCTTCACCCCCAGCACTACCACCACCAGGCGGAGGAGGTAAATCCACCACATTTTCAGCATTCTCCTCATTCTCATTTTGAGCCATAGCTCGCGTATTAATCCTCGTTTCTCTACGAGGTGCCATTCACTAACAATGCAATCACAATGCAATAAACAAAGTCAGGCTCAGCAAGGTAAGCAATCCAAGTACTCAAGCTCATTTCCAATTAAAAACGAATCATTACATTAGCTTTGATTTGGAAATGGGTCCCTCTAACATGCTTCACCACAGTATACATCACAATTGTAACATACTTACAATTCACACAACATGCTTTCATTCAACAAGCATACAAAGCATACATACACTCATCACCCACATAACCATTCCCAATTACTCGAGAACTCAGCTCTGATACCAACAAATGTAACCCCCTTAACCCGGGCTAGACGGTTAACCCGAATTAAGAAGTTTACACGGGGAAAACCAAAGTCAACCCGAAAGTCAACCTTGATTAACGACCCCTTTTTTTTTCCTTTTAACTCTTATCTAGATGCATATTAACCCTAATCAAACACTCGAGGAAAGCATACTCGAAAACCACAGCAATCAGACATCAAACATGGACTCAATTGCACAATTTATGAATTTAGGGACCAAAACGCAAATTCTGAAAATTACAAGGACTTAACAAACTTATGAGTTACCATTATGAAATTAGTCATGTTTCATGCTTCTCTGCCAAATTTCAACTCAAACGGACATCTCAAACTCATTCAATTGCATATACAAAGTTCAGGACCAAAACACAAAGGTTTCAAAACATATAACCGTCAATTTCAGTGCCCAACGGTCGGGTGTTTCGGAACAGGGATGATCCGTTCCGAAACGCGGGACCGTTCCGAAACCAGTTCCGGAACAGGGCTTGACAGTGGCAAAACCGTTCCGGAACGACTCTACCCGTTTCGGAACGCTAAGGCCATTTCAGGCCCCCTGTTCCGATACGGTAGCACCTGTTCCGAAACAGGCTGCCCAGATTGCAGAAATTTTGCTGGTTTATTTCACTTTCAACCCATCAAACACATTCATATGACCCTCAAATCATACCAGCAAGTCATTATATACTTAAGGAACATACTAGCATCATTCAATCTTAAACATGACATCAATTAAGGAAAAACCCAATTCTATAGGCATGCATCCTATATTGAAAACCATACAAGCATCAAAAACACCAAACCAACCTCAAAAGGCCATTTACATGTTCCAACATCATCAAAAGCATAAAACCAACTTAGGGAGTCTAAAACATCTCCCAAAACAACAAATGTAACCCCCTTAACCCGGGCTAGACGGTTAACCCGAATTAAGAAGTTTACACGGGGAAAACCAAAGTCAACCCAAAAGTCAACCTTTATTAACGACCTTTTTTTTTCCTTTTAGATCACCGCAATCAGAAAACATTTAGGGACTCAATTGCACAAATCATGAATTTAGGGACCAAACCGTAAATTCTGGAAATTATAAGGACTTAACCAACTTACGAGTTACCATTATGAAATTAGTCATGTTTCATGCTTCTCTGCCAAATTTCAACTCAAACGGACATCTCAAACACATTCAATTGCATATACAAAGTTCAGGACCAAAACGCAAAGATTGCAAAACATTTAACCAACAATTTCAGTCCCCAACGGTCGGGTGTTTCGGAACAGGGATGATCCGTTCCGAAACGCGGGACCGTTCCGAAACAAGTTCCGGAACAGGGCCTGGCAGTGGCAAAACCGTTCCGGAACGGCTCTACCCGTTTCGGAACGCCAAGGCCATTTCAGGCCCCCTGTTCCGAAACAGGTTGCCCAGATTGCAGAAATTTTGCTGGTTTATCATGCTTTCGACCAATCAAACATTTTCCAAAGGCCCTCAAATCACACCAGCAAGTCATTATATACTTAAGGAACATTCTAGCATCAACCATTCTCAAACATGGCATCAATCAAGGAAAAACCCAATTCTATAGGCATGCATCCTATATTGAAAACCATACAAGCATCAAAAACACCAAACCAACCTCAAAAGGCCATTTACATGTTCCAACATCATCAAAAGCATAAAACCAACTTAGGGAGTCTAAAACATCTCCCAAACCAACAAATGTAACCCCCTTAACCCGGGCTAGACGGTTAACCCGAATTAAGAAGTTTACACGGGGAAAACCAAAGTCAACCCGAAAGTCAACCTTGATTAACGACCCTTTTTTTCCTTTTAATTCTTATCTAGATGCATATTAACCTTAATCAAACACTCGAGGAAAGCATACTCGAAAACCACAACAATCAGACATCGAATAGGGACTCAATTGCACAATTTATGAATTTAGGGACCCAAACGCAAATTCTGAAAATTACAAGGACTTAACCAACTTATGAGTTACCATTATGAAATTAGTCATGTTTCATGCTTCTCTGCCAAATTTCAACTCAAACGGACATCTCAAACTCATTCAATTGCATATACAAAGTTTAGGACCAAAACACAAAGGTTTCAAAACATATAACCGTCAATTTCAGTGCCCAACGGTCGGGTGTTTCGGAACAGGAATGATCCGTTCCGAAACGCGGGACCGTTCTGAAACCAGTTCCGGAACAGGGCTTGACAGTGGCAAAACCGTTCCGGAACGGCTCTACCCGTTTCGGAACGCCAAGGCCATTTCAGGCCCCCTGTTCCGATACCGTAGCACCTGTTCCGAAACAGGCTGCCCAGATTGCAGAAATTTTGCTGGTTTATTTCACTTTCAACCCATCAAAAACACTCATATGACCCTCAAATCATACCAGCAAGTCATTATATACTTAAGGAACATACTAGCATCATTCAATCTTAAACATGGCATCAATTAAGGAAAAACCCAATTCTATAGGCATGCATCCTATATTGAAAACCATACAAGCATCAAAAACACCAAACCAACCTCAAAAGGCCATTTACATGTTCCAACATCATCAAAAGCATAAAACCAACTTAGGGAGTCTAAAACATCTCCCAAAACAACAACATAGGTTCCCATTGCCAAATGCCCAAAAGCTAATAGTGTTAGGAAAACATTCACCATACATGAGCTTAGTTCTTCACTTGGATTCTTAACCTCCTTGCTGCCCTTAATGCACTTCAATGCTCTGCATTATTGGTTTAAGAAAAGAGAGAGCGTAAGCATATAGCTTAGTGAGGAATGCTCATTTAAAACATCACAATAATGCATTTAAAAAAAAACTCATTTTTCAAACCTTTAGTTCAAACACATTTGATCATGCACAAATGTAAACAAACCAAGCATTTCATGCTTCAAATCATTAACATGTCATATTGGCTTGCAAGTGATAATCAACAATAGACAACAATCGACAATCGGATACGCGGATTACAAGCGTTGTCCCTATGCTTCATACACACTACCAATATCAAGGTGGAGCATGGTACAATCACAACCCCTCAACACCCGTGATGGAGACTATGGTACAATCACAACCCCTCCACATCACTCATTGGTAGTTGTATAACATCACTAACGAGATCACGGGACATACAACACAAGATCCACACATGGACTTTTAACCACCATGGTGATCTTACAATACACAAGGCTCACACATGGACTTTTAACCACCATTGTGACCTTAACAATACACAAGGCTCACACATGGACTTTTAACCACCATTGTGACCTTAAACAAGAACCACCCATGGACTTTTAACCACCATGTTGTTCTTAACCATCTCGTTAGTGTACTTGGATGGAGCATGGCACAATCACAACCCCTCGACATCCAAGGCGACTTTATTCACGGTGCACCCAATCCTATAGCTGGCTAACTATATCCGATTCAAGTACTTTTAAACCAACCACATCACTTGCCAATATACATCATTTAACAATATAAATCCACTGTTTTAAAGCATTTAACAAAGCCATTATCATCATGCATCATTATGCATCAAAACTACATTTATCAATGTACAAAAACAAGGATCTCTTACCTTGAGCATCCTTCAATACATGGCTTATAAAATCAGCAATAAACATGCTCAAATATGCTTTCAAAAACAGAATTTAAACATGCAACAATCACTTTGCATTCAACCAACACATGGTTCATCAACAAGAGAGTTTTTCCGAAAACTTACTCTTGAGCTTAGCTAAGTTGTTTAGACTTAATCTAAGCTCCCAAACCTTCAAAACATTGGTTTCAAAGCTGAAAACCAAACTTCACTCACCGATTCTGTTTCGCAACTTGCCGAAACACCAATCAAGCTTCCGGATCAACACCACAAGGATCCAAAGATGTCTCCCCTGTTTTAAACACATCAAAGCAGAGGATTAATGCATCATCATGCATTAATATCTTCAACCAAGACACCTAAACTCGCTGCTCTCATCAACACTCACATTTCGGCTACCAAACACAACCGAAATCACATCCAAACATCACTACAACACTACCCAGCCAAGATCCATCAATTCCAATCATTCTTAAACCTCAATTAACAACCAAAAAGGATCTAATCACGTCCTTATACCTCCAGCTATAGCAAATCACCAAGATCACTCCAAAAACCACCAAAAACTCAAGAAAAACTTAGGAAAATCAACCTATCCGGGATTGCATTGATTAAACCTCAATTTCTCATCAATTATACATCCAATTTACATTAAAAACACATCTCAAAACAGTACCCAACCATTTCATACGAATTTCATCAAAAATTAACCAAATCTTGCATTTTAAAGCCAAGATCAAGAACACAACTACAAAACCTTTAATAAAACACAAATCAAGGATTGAGAACTTGGGAATTTCAGTAAAGAACTGAGTATTTAGAGGAGAAGGACGTTCATACCTCTAAATGTGAGTTTCTCCCTTTTTGGAACCAAGATTCTTTAAAATCCAATAAGCAATTGCTAAGGTTTTGATGTAGAAATGATTAGAGATCAAATGAAAGTTGAAATCTCATCTTTGGAGGTCAAAATCAGAGGGAAATTTGCTGGAGAAAAGTGTTTGGGTTGAGAGAAAAGTTGAGAGAAAGAAATGGAAAATTTTGGAGAAAAGTTAGTTATGATAAAAAATATCTTTTCCCTCCCTTTTTCCTTTAATTTAAAACCATTAATTAATTGATTAATATTAAGAAAAATCTGGAGAAACTCTTCTTGGGTAAATAGCTCCTTAAAGATTCAAAGTTTATATCCTTTTTAAAACAGTCACCAAGTTTTCGAAAATTACATTTTAGTCACTAAACCAAAATGTCACACTTCCAAACCTCATTTTGTAAAATTGATTTCACCATTCTCTTATATATAATAAAAGAGGATTTTAAGACATTTTTCCATATTTTTAATGCATCCTGAACTAGGCTTTCCTAAAAATCACCTTTATATATTCGAACCGCGATCCGACCATACCGGTCCAAACCCAAAACTTCTAAGCCCAAAATTGGGGTGTTACATCGGTCCTCTAGTGAGGCTGAATATCGAGCCCTTCTATTGTCACTTGTGAAATACAATGGCTGCATTTTCTACTCACCGATTTACATTTGAACATTTCTTCCACAAATCTATTTTGTGACAATTTGTCTTCCATTAAACTTGCAGAATACCAAGTACATCATGAACAGACCAAGCATATTGAAATTGATTGCCACCTGATTCGAGAAAAAGGTTCAACAAGGACTCATCAAGTTGTTACTTGTTAATACTCATAATCAGTTAGCCGATTGCTTAACCAAAACTCTCTCCAATGCTGCTTTTTAGGATGTTATTTCGAAGTTGGGCATACAAAACTTGTATGCTCCAACTTGAGGGGGCTATTAAGATTATATTAGCTGATGTTAGTTATAGTTAGCTATTATTTAGGAAACTATCTTAATTAAAGAAGAATTTTCTTTATTTGTATAAAAGACTATTTGTATTCTTTTTTTGAACAACATGTATGATTTTATTAGCCAAATAATCATACATAATCACATTACACAACGGCCTCATTAAAAACCTCTCTAGTCCCAAGTAGAGGAAAAGAGTACCGCTGTGCATTTGCCAATGGACATTCAACCACGTTAATTGCTATACAACCATACCCATTTACCCCTAACAATTCCACTCTTGGCCAAAGAATCCGCCAACCCATTTGCTTCTCGATAGATATGGTTGAAGCACACGCAAGGCAATACGGAAATGTCCTCATCAATCTGCTGAAACCATCGCCATAGCTGCCACGGACGATTCTCTGTACGATGCAGCCATGATATCATCACCAGTGAATCATATTCCACCACAATCGATGACACCGTTCCCAAATGCATCTCGCATAACAAACGCAATGCATAAGCTATCGCTTGAATCTCAGCCACATTTGAATCTGCAATGGCTATCGACCCTGAAAAAATTGCCATAATACGGCTATGGCAGTCCCGTAAAACTTCTCCACACCCTGCTCTTCCCGGTTTCCCCCTTGCAGCTCCATTGACATTGAATTTCCACACACCCTCCACTGGAGGCATCCATACACTATGCAAACGCTCCGAATTTACCACCTGCTGCATCGACCAGCTAAACCGCGGGAAATTCCACCAACATGCCTCATTCACACAAGACTCTTGCATGAACGCACGAGTCCAGTACAATGCCCGGAGTTGGGCCAAAAAGAAAACTACTCGACTCGACGCCCGACGATCTTGGAATATAAGTTCATTCCGTGCCAACCATAAAGACCATAACACGCTAGCGCAACCTATCACCCACCACGCTCGAACCTCCCCATTAAACCAACTCAACCAACACTGCTCAATAAACTCACTCACCGTTCGCGTCCTCACCACAGCAACGTCCCACCAAGAGAAGAAAAAAGACCATACCTCGGCAGCAAACCGGCATGACCATAAAATGTGGTCACCGCTGTCTTCACCATCCGCACACCAACGACAACCGAGAGACTCTAAAGGAACTGGAATTCCACGATCACTTAGCATTCTCATAGTCGATAGACGATCAACCAAAATGAACCACAAAAAACATTGAATTTTTGGCACAATTGGAATGTTCCATACCATCCCCACATTCTTTGTATCGGGTATACCAACGGCACACATCAAATCATGTAATTTACCCACCGAGAAAACTCCCGAAACATCATGTTTCCAGATCAATCTATCCGATACACCCACATGCAAAATTACGGTTGCCACGCTTTCTTTCAACTCATCAAGCTGTTTTGTTTCGAACACCCGCAATTCCCTTCGAAAAAATGTCACCCATTCTCCGCTTGGGCAGTTCAACATCTCACTAACAAAACACATTTTATTAATTGCCAAGCCAAATAATCTCGGATATAAATTCTTCAATGGAGTATCGAAAGCCCAACAATCCCACCAGAACAGTACCTTATTCCCCTCCCCCACAAGCCAAATAAATTGATCGCCATTTGTAAAATCAACCACGTATTCATCTTCCTGCACCTCGACAATTTGTTTCCACATTGCCGACATATGTCGTTTACCTTTATTCTGGATTTTCCATTGCTGAACCGCCGTGCCATATTTCGCCGTTATCACCTCTTTCCACAGAGACCCATCCGATTGTGCATATCGCCAAACCCATTTAGCCAATAGAGCCAAATTTCTAGTATGTAAATTCACCACCCCAAGACCACCCATCCTTTTCGGTTTACACACTATATCCCATCTAATCCGACTCATCTTCGATCTCTCTTCCGAACCACCCCACAGGAAATTTCGTCGAATGCAGTCAATACGCCTTATCACGTTTTTAGGTACCATAAAGATTCCCATATAATAAACGAGAAGTGCCGATAGAACAATGTTGATAAGTAGCAATCTGCCCGCAAAGGAAAGGGACTTTCGCTTCCATCCAACAAGTTTTCTCCACACATTACGGATCAATGGTTCCCAAATTACCTCCCCACGCGGATGCACTCCCAGCTTTACACCCAAATATGATATCGGCAGCTCACCAATGGAGACTATCCAATCGAGTTGTTAAGGCGTGTGCCTGCTAAGTACATGGGTTAATCCCGCGAGAGTTCGAATATCTCAAGTGACATTATTGTTTTGGCATTTGCTACAGTATCTTGTAAAATTCATGAGTAGAAATTCTGAGAGGAAAAATGGGGGTAAGGCGAGAGGGAATTGGGAACCGAGTATGGACGTTGTTCGTAGCGAATCTACCGAATCAGCTACATTGGCAGGGTGTTTGGCAGGTATTTGATCGCTATGGGGTGGTGGTCGACGTGTTTGTTCCCCGGAAAAGAGCGAGAGACAGTTCCCGATTTGGTTTTGTGAGAATGGCCTCCGCAATTGATGCGGATAGAGTGATCGAAAGGCTCGATGGTTTTTGGCTTTATGGATCCAAGATCAGGATTTCTATGGCATATGATGGGGGGAAGGATTTTCGCTACCGGAAGAAGGCTGCATCCCAACCCCAATTCGATAGAAAGCAGCAGCCGATAGAGCCAAAACCAAAACCTAAGGACAACGTCGAGCGCCAGGGTTTGGCAGGAGATAGAAGGGGAAAGGGAAGTAATTCAATTTCGCACGATACTCCAATAGAGGAGGAACAACAACAGTGCATGACTCCTCGGAAAAAAACAGTAGGGGTAATTGACGCGGAAAAATCAGAAATCCTCCAAACGTGTGCTATTGGATTCTGCCAAAGACCATATCAAATTGCGGAATTAGCGAAAGAATTGCATGGCGCAGGGTTAATAGGTCTATCCGTAATGCGAGTAGCGGGGGCAGTAGTGTTGTTGATGTTTGACACAGTGGAAAACAGGGAAGCAACAATACAATCAAATCAGCTTGATCAGTGGCTTGAGAGTGTTTCACCATGGTCGCCAACGACAGTAATCCCAAGCCGAAGAATTTGGCTCTCAATTGGGAACATGCCGATACATGCCTGGTCGGAGGAAACATTCAAAAACAACGCGGCTCTTTGGGGAGTATTGATGCGGATCGACATTGAAACAATAGCGCCTTCATCGTTTGAAAGAGCGCGAATTCAAGTCGAAACGGAATGGACCTTCCACATCGATGAGATAATTGAATTAGAAGTGGGGAAGGAGACATATCATGTCCGAGTGATGGAATTTGAGGAAGCAATAGGCCCCAAATGCGATTGCAATTGCGAGGTCGATCCAAGCGAGAGTAATGCAGAGCAGGGGGACAATGAAGTAAATTGGAAAACTAATTCAGCTTTCAATGATAATGAGTCAATAGGGGACACAGTGGTACCAAACTCTATATCAATACATGATACGAAGGCATTGGAAGACATCATGGTTGACCGGAGTTATCTCGATCGCATTTGGAAGGATAATCAACGAGAAGAATGGGGGGTAGTTGAGACATCAAGCTGGATGAACGATGAAATGGTGGGTATGGTTAGCAGAGATGAGGGTGAATGGAGTAGTGGTGAGGTTTTAGGCGCAGTACAGGAAATTGATAGAATATGTGTTAATCAATCGCAAGAGTACCGGAAAGAATTGAGCCCAGCGTTGAATGGCCCACGTATAGAAATTCTAAGAGCAAATAAAGCAACAGTAGTTGAAATAAATGGGGAACAAAAACGTATCAGACAATTAGAGGAAATAGAAGCTTGCTTGGCGAAAGGTGGGAATCATCCGACAACCGATCAACAAACGAAAAGGGGGCGTGGAAGACCGCGGAAAAAGAAGGATTTGCCTGCTGAAAATGAGGTAATTGCGAATGGGTCTCTATCCGATTCTGACTTTGTTATTCGTAAACAAGGATTGTTGCGTGAGGCTAGGGAGACAGTTGATCTGGGTAATTTAATTGGGGCTGTAACGGAGGGACGTGAAGACGAAATTATCAGTGATATAACATGCCTAATTGAAGCGCGCAAACAAAAACTCTAGCAAACAATGAAAATGTTGTCGTGGAATGTTCGGGGGATAGGAGCGTTGTCGAAAAGGAGATCGATACAACGCGTTCTACGGCAACATAGGTGCATTTTGGCTCTTCTACAAGAGACCAAAATGGAGAATGTAACAGTGGAGGTTGTTCGACAAATGTGGTATGACGATGTTGTGGAATTTTGTTATGTACCTTCGGATGGGAGAGCAGGGGGGGTAATCGCAAATTGGGATCCAAAGGGCTTTCACTTAGAGTCGAAGGATAGGCGAGAAAACATGATTATCCTAATTGGACGTTGGATTCATGATGATTGGGAGGCAGGTTTGATTGGGGTGTATGCGCCGTGTACAAGCTTGGAACAAAGTTGCTATTGGGAGGAGATTAAAAACATGGTGAAAGAGCATCACATCGAATGGTGCATCTGTGGCGATTTCAATGTGGTAACTAAAGAGGAGGAACGCACAGGCTTGGCACACAATGCTAGAGGTACGAGTAATTTTTGTGATTTCATAGAATATATTGAGGTAATTGACGTGCCAATGCAGGGGAAGAAATATACTTGGTTCGGTCCGGGGGGTAAAGGAAGTCGATTGGATCGATTCCTTGTGACACAAGGATGGGTGAACAGGTTCGAGGGGCTGACAGTTGTAAATTTGCCGAAGGAATTGTCCGACCACTCGCCAATTTTACTGGTGGGGGATGTATTAGATAGCGGACCAAAACCATTTCGTTTCTACAATATATGGTTGAAAGATATATCAACAATTGATGAGGAATGGAAACGATTAACTATGGTTGATGAGGGTGCGAGTATATCACAGAAACTAAAAGGCTTAAAAGGGATGTTGAAAGGTTGGAATAGGGGAGTTGCGGATATAGATAATCAGTATAAAAAGGTGGTTGCGGATTTGGATGAGTTGGACGCAAAGGTAGGGAACATGGGGCAGTCGAGGGATGATGTATCGCGGGCAAGGGAGTTATATTAGCGGCTATGGAAGGTATCGAAATTGCGTGATTCCATTTGGCGGCAAAAATCACGCATGATTTGGCTAGCGGAGGGTGATCGTAATACGAGTTTTTATCACAAGATGGTGAAGATTAGACAGTTACATAATCACATTGCTGACATACAAGTGGGGGACCGATGGGAAACTACTCCTGGAAGAATGAAAATCATGTTCCGAAAGGAATTCCAGTGGCACTTTGATAAGCCCAAGTCAGCGGGTTCCATGGTGTCAAATGTGACGTTTGGAAGTTTGTCGAGTGACCAGCAGCGGGGCCTTGAAGTGGAGTTCTCGGAAACGGAAGTATGGGCAGCGATTGGGAGTTGTGAGGGGGAAAAGGCACCAGGCCCGAATGGCTTCCCCTTCGAATTTTTTAAGCGAGGTTGGCCGTTTCTAAAGGAAGATGTGATGTGTTTTATGAATGAGTTTCATGCTTCCAGTTGTTTACCTCCAGGTATAAACTCAACATTCGTTGTGCTGATTGCGAAGAAAGATTGTCCGCACACGATTGGGGACTATCGCCCAATATGCTTATTGAATTCAGTTTATAAAATTTTGGTGAAATGCTTGGCGAAACGACTACAAGAGGTGCTGCCTTCTTTGATTACTGATGTGCAATCAGCGTTTATCCGTGGGAGACAAATATTGGATGGGATATTATTAGCTAATGAGGTAATACATTCCATGAAGAAAGCTAATTGGGCGAATGGAGGCTTACTTCTAAAATTAGACTTCGCGAAAGCCTACGATTGTATAGATTGGGGTTGCCTAAGTAGAATTATGTGTTGTATGGGATTTGGGGAGAGGTGGCGGAATTGGATTATGGAGTGTGTGAGTTCAGCCCGTCTATCGATTTTGATCAATGGGAGTCCATCGAGGGAATTTCCGATGAGGAGGGGAATTAGGAAGGGTGATCCATTGTCACCTCTTTTGTTTGTGATAGTCGCTGAGTTATTCCATCAATTCATGGTCAATGCGGAGCAAGTGGGACTGGTCAAAGGAGTTCGAGTGGTGGGGGAGGTTATGTTGTCGCATTTACAATTTGCCGATGACACCATAGTGTTTTTATCAGGAGATATAGAGGGGGCGAGGAATCTAAAATGAGTTTTGACTTGCTTCGAGTATGTATCAGGCTTACAGATTAATTTTGATAAGTCTTGCTTGTATGGAATTGGAGTAGACAATGAGGTAACGACGGAATTTGCTTCGACTATTTGTATTCTTATTTTTAACTAATTCAATAATAATAGGTCTATGTAAAGATAAATATTAATGGTTTGACAATTGACAATCGAACCTATTTTTGAGCCAAAGTGAGTAGGTTACAACATTTGATCAACTTTGTTGTTCTCTACACCTTCTTCTAAATAAGAAAACCAGGTTGAAACTACCATCTTTAAGCCACGGTTTTGAAGGAAATAATACTTGGGTTAGGTGCCTTGAATCAAAGAACAAATGATCTGTTGAGTCCAATTATTATATGAGAATTCAAAAAACTGATGGCGATCGGAGCGGGGAGATCGGAAAAATATTTAGGGAAAGGGCGACCAGATCAAAATCAAAGGAGCGGGCAATCGGAGCGATCTCAAGGTCAGGTATGGACGTTATTCGTGATAAACTTACCTTTACAATTGCATTGGAAGGGTGTATGGCAAGTGTTTGATAGACATGGGAGAGTTGTGGATGTTTTCATACCGAATAAAAGATCGAAAGAGGGGAAAAGATTCGGATTCGTGCGAATGGGATCCAAAATAGATGCGGACAGAGTTATTGAGAGGTTGAATGGATTCAGATTATATGGATCGTGGATTAGGGTTTCATATGCAAAAAGGGAGGCAAGATCATAATATTGGAAAAAGAAACCGATGGAGCAGCAATTGAATTCACAAAAATCATTGGTGAAGGACGGGAATTCCACTATGCAAAAATCGACTACGGCACAGGAATTTGATGTGCTCAAGGAGAGGGAAAATTTACATAGAGAAGAGAGGAGTGTGGAAGGCGTGGTGGATGATGATAAAATGGGAATACTGGGATGTTGTGCCGTCGGTTTCTGTAAAAAACCATCCAAAATTCGGGACCTAGCATTGGAATTTCGGAGAGCAAAATTGAATGGTTTATCGATAATGCGAGTGGCGGGTTCGATGGTTTTGTTGATGTTTGAGAACGTTGATATTCGAACAAGACTTCTAGATAAACAGGCCTTTTCGGAATGGTTGGAAAATGTAATGCCATGGAATGAATCTTTGGGACTGCCAAACAGGAGAGTTTGGTTATCCGCTAGTGGAATCCCCATACATGCTTGGTCCGAAGGGACGTGCAAGAACATTGCAGAATTGTGGGGTGAATTCATTAAATTGGATGGGGATACGAATGCGCCGTCGTCGTTTGAACGATGTAGATTCCTTATTGAGACAGATTTTTTGGAAAGAATTGACGAGGTGCTAACCTTGAAAATTGGGGGGTGTTCATTTAGAGTGCGTGTGATGGAATCGGAGGAAATAATGGGAATAAAATGTGATTGCTGTTGCGGGATGGAGGTGACGTCGGGGGATATATCGACGAACAAGGAGGGGGATTCGAGCGAGAGGCAAGGGCATGGTGATAGTGTTGCCGACAGTGAGTACATGGGGGAGGAATCTTTTGTGCCGGATTCACTTTGCGAGGCCACTCCTACAGTGATGCATTATAATGAATTATGGAAGGAGCAACAAGGCGGTCAGTTGGAATTTAATGTTGATCCGGTGAAGGTGAATTCCGGGATAGCGGATGAAGATATAGGGATGGTCTCTCGAGATTCAGAGGAGCAATTACAAATTGTGGGTGAGGAATATTCACGAGCCTTGAGTGAAGAGATCCATGCGATATCGGTGGAGCTGGGATATGATGAACAGCGACGGCAGCAAGGGATAAGGCTGGAAATTGATAGAGTTGGAAAGGCGATAGTGGTTGAAAATAATGGGGAACTTCGAAGGGTGAGGAACCTATCAGAACTCTTATTAGATGATTTATCCCCTGAAAAAAGGATAGAAGCTGAGAAAAAATTGGTGAAGAGGGGTAGAGGCAGGCCAAAAAAGAAGGTGAACGATACACAAGATTTTGCAAACATATCACTCTCGGATTCTGATTTTGAAAATAGAAAAAGATTGATAATTAAGGAGGCGAAAGAGACTCTAGCATTAGGTAAATACATTGGGGCGGAAGCAATTGGCAATGAAGAGAACATAGTCCAGGATTTGGCGAAGCTAATTGCAGACCGAGAAGTAAATCAATAGCAAAGAGAGATGCGGATGTTGTCGTGGAACATAAGGGGGTTGGGTTCGAGTGTGAAGCGAAGAGCAGTGCAAAATTTAGTTCGACAACATCGTGGTGAATTGATGATTCTACAGGAAACAAAAATGGAGGAAATCTTGGGTGACACGGTAGGACGAGTATGGCCATCGGATGAGTATGAATTTGCCTATGCTCCAGCTAGGGGCAGATCCGGAGGCGTGCTAGTGGTTTGGGATACGAAGCGGTTCAAGGCTGATTCGATTTGTATTGGTGAGCGATATGTAATGGTGGAGGGGGATTGGATTAACGAGGAATGGCATTGTGGGGTGATTGGTATTTACGCACCTTGTGGAACGGCCGATCAAGGGGTTTTATGGGCTAGTTTGTCGGAGATTTTGAAGAATAATTCAATTTCATGGTGTGTGGTCGGTGACTATAACGAAGTACTGCATCCATATGAGAGGAGAGGGGGTGTTGCACGAACGAGGGGAATGATTTTGTTCAAGGAATTTGTTGAATCACACGCACTGTTGGATATTCCGTTGCGGGGAAGGTGCTTTACATGGTTTGGTCCGGGTAAGCAGTGCAGCAAGTTGGACAGATTTTTTTGTCCCCAGATTGGTTAGATAAATTCCAAGCATTACAATTGCAGGGCTTATCAAGGGGAGTGTCGGACCATGTGCCGCTGTTATTGGTTAGTGATCCTAGCGATAGCGGACCGAAGCCATTCCGTTTTATGAATGCTTGGTTGTATTCGAAGGATGCTTTGGACAAAATGGGGCAGGAATGGGAAAGATTGGGAGCTTCGGATGTGGGGTGGGGGAGTTTGAGTATCTCGACAAAATTGAAAGGGATGAAATCTTTTTTAAAGAGATGGAATGCAAATTCTTTTGGCAACATTGATGGCCAAATTAAAATATCGACTAGTAAATTGGATGCGTTAGATGACATGGTCGAAAAGGATTCAGCTGCATGGGAGGACATTGAGGAAAGATGGAAATTGAATTCTGAGTTGTGGAGGCTATCGAAACTAAGGGAGGTACATTGGCGCCAAAAATCGAGAGGGGCGTGGTTAAAGGATGGAGACCAAAATACTCACTTTTTCCACCGGGCGGTTAAAATACGCATGATGCGTAATTCAATTAGAGGAGCTTTGTGGCGGGGACGTTGGATAATGGAGCCGACGGAGTTAAAATCATATTTTTTCAGTGAGTTTAGGAAGCATTTTCAGCGTGTGGAGATGGCGGGGTCGATGGAAGCGATGGTTTACTTTCCTTGCTTGAGTGAATTGGAGGCGTCATGTTTGGAAGTGGATTTTGCCGAGGAGGAAATTAAATCAGTAGTATGGAATTGTGAAGGCTCCAAAACCCCGGGACCGGATGGATTCACATTCGAGTTTTATAAAAAGGGCTGGGCATTTTTAAAGAAGGATGTAATGAATTTTATAGCGGAGTTTGTGCAGACGAGCAAGTTGCCGCCGGGGATTAATTCCTCATTTGTGGTATTAATTCCAAAAAAGGAGAGTCCGACAGTGGTTAGTGATTATCGTCCTATTTGTCTTTTGAATTCGCTGTACAAAATCCTAGCCAAGTGTTTAGCAAAAAGATTACAGGAGGTGTTGCCAAAGTTGATTAGCAACGTACAATCTGGCTTTGTAAAGGGTCGACAGATTTTAGATGGAATTCTATTGGCGAATGAAACAATTCATTCGATGCAACGGAGACGAAGTAAGGAGGGGGGATTTATTTTAAAATTGGACTTCTCGAATGCTTATGATTGCATTAAGTGGGAATGTTTAGACCATATTATATGGAAAATGGGGTTTGGTGAGTTGT
Organism: Hibiscus tridactylites; assembly: GCA_958450335.1. Classification (NCBI taxonomy): domain Eukaryota; kingdom Viridiplantae; phylum Streptophyta; class Magnoliopsida; order Malvales; family Malvaceae; genus Hibiscus; species Hibiscus tridactylites. Next base: position 69,331,592 of record OY288289.1, on the reverse strand, counting down.
GGCGTAAGTGGGTGATGGAATGTGTCACTACGGCAAGATTGTCGATCCTTGTAAATGGCTCGCCGACGGGTGAATTTAACATGCAGCGGGGTTTACGGCAGGGTGATCCTCTTTCGCCACTGTTATTTGTGATTGTGGCTGAACTCCTTCATCAATTTCTGAATAATGCGAAGAGATTGGGCGTGTTTGAAGGGGTTGTAGTTGCCGAAGGATGTATTGTGTCACATTTGCAATTTGCGGATGACACAATCCTATTTTTCCCGGCAAGGATTGAGTTTGCACGTGATTTGAAGCGTCTTCTGACATGCTTCGAGTATACTACTGGTTTGAAGATTAATTTTGTTAAATCGCGATTGTATGGAATAGGGGTGGCCGATGAATTGATGCTGCGCACAGCAGCAATGTTGGGGTGCGATCGTGCCACGCTTCCATTTGTTTATTTGGGACTGCCTTTGGGAGTTAATCCGCGCAGTATGCAAATGTGGGATCCACTTATACAACGCTTCCGGGATAGCTTGGCGGGGTGGAAACGCGACACATTATCTTTTGCGGGAAGGTTAGTGTTGATTAATACTGTATTGTCAGCTTTGCCTCTTTATTATATGAGTTTGTTTATGGTGCCAAGGGGTGTGTTAAGTAAGATAGATAGGATACGGAGGAGGTTTCTGTGGGGAGGTTCGGATACTAAGATGAAGTTGAGTCGGGTGAGCTGGTCAATAGCTTGTCAACCTCGTCGGTTTGGGGGGTTGGGAGTAGTGAATTTGCGCGTAAGAAATATTGCGCTTTTAGCAAAATGGAGGTGGAGGTACGCGACGCAAGCGGATTCCCTTTGGAAGACAATTATAGATGCGAAATATGGTTGTGATATTAGGAAGTGGTGGCCGAGAGAGGTGGGGTTGCAAAACATGTCCTTTGTTTGGCGGCAAATTGTGAATCTAAATGCAGCGCAGGATTTACATGGTTTGATGGGTAGTGAGGCTTTTATGTGGCAATTGGGGGATGGCGAAAAAATAATTTTTTGGCACGATGTGTGGTGTAGTGATAGGCCGTTGGCTGAATTGTTTCCAAGATTATATCGGCTTGTGGTTGAGAAAGAATTAACAGTGAAGAAGTACACGAAAGGTGGTACGTTTGAACATGAGGAATGGGAGAAATTCTTTGTCCGACCATTGCGTTCTTTAGAACTTGAGCAGCTTATGGAGGTCCGTGTGCTTTGTGGGAGTTTTCATCTCTTCCCACCTCAAGGTGATCGCATTGTGTGGCTACATTCTACGACGGGGGAATTTTGTGTTGCGAATTTGGCGAAATTGATGCAATCGTTTGGTTTGGTGGTGAGTGATGAATTGAATATGATTTGGAGATTGCCGATACCTCCAAGGGTGCAACATTTTCTCTGGTTTGCGTGGCTGAATCGGCTACCAACTATGGCGATGTTGAGTGCACGAGGGATGCCGATCACGGGAGAGGGGGTCTGCTGCGTGTGGTGCCGGGCGGGTGAAGAAACGCTCGATCACCTCCTGCTACACTGCCCAGCAGCTTGGGCTGTTTGGACGGCGTTCTTTCGATGGTGGGGGACGGAAATGGTCCAGCCTTGGCGTGTGGGGACTTTGTTGGAGATGTGTTTTGGATCCGTATTTATGGGGCATTTGCAGGACTGGTGGATGGCGGGGTGTGCAGCGACTTTTTGGTCGATTTGGTTGGCGCGTAACAATGCATTATTCAATAATATTCGGGCGGCACCAGGGGAAATTCTTTTCCTCATCAAATTGAGGTCGATGTATTGGGTGCGGCTGTTACATAGTGAGAGTGTGATTGAGGAATCAGCTTGGTGGGATTCGCCGTTGAATTGCTTGGTACATGGTCCGAACAATGACACGCGGGGGAACATCCAATGGGAGAGGCCACCGATGGGGTTTTTTAAATTTAATGTTGATGGATCGGCGCGAGGAAAACCGGGTAAAGCTGGTTGTGGGGGTGTGTTACGAGACGAATTCGGCCGTATTTTCGCATTATTTTCAGGTCCGATAGGGGTTGCGGATTCTAATGAAGCTGAATTGCAAGCTATTTGTCACGCATTGGAGATGGTGGTGGGATCGGGCTGGGAACAACGACCGTTGGTGGTGGAATCGGACTCCACTACTGCCGTGGCTTGGGTCATGCATTTGGAGAAGCGACCGTGGAAATTTTGGCGCTGGTTCCGGCGAATTGACGAAGCATGTGCGGCACTAAACGATGTATGTTTCCAACACGTTTTTAGAGAGGGTAATAGACTAGCGGATGTTTTGGCTAAAACAGGTGTTGATAGACCGAGTTGGTTTAAGAAAGGTGCCTAGCATGAGGTATTTTTACCAATGGTGTTTGTACTGGTTACACGCTCACGAGTACTCTTTTCCTCTGTAGGATTTAGAGAGGTTTTTAACGAGGCTTGTGAGCGTGTTGGTCATGTATGTTGGATTATTATTAATACATACATGTTGCCGATTAAAAAAAAACTAATTCAATATTAACAAAAACTTTCTCTTATCCTCTCGTCTTTTCATTCTCTCAAATCCCTAATTCTCCTTTACAATTTCTCAATCTCCCAAACCAAAATCTAACAATACACTCTCACAATTAGAGGTCGACATTTGCAGATTAACAGCTAAGGTGGGCTCTACATCCTTATTAAATCCAACCCTTTGAATCACTTCCTTGCCCACACCATTTCTAAGAACATAACAAATTTTTCCTTTGCTCGAAACAAAAATACTAAATTAACACTGCACTTAATCAATTTACTCGAAGTCAAAACTAATTTGATATCCGAGCTAAATTAATACATTGTGCTGGAGTTTACTCTGCACAGACATTGTAACCCCCTTAACCCGGGCTAGACGGCTGACCCGAATTAAGAAGTTTACACGGGGAAAACCAAAGTCAACCCGAAAGTCAACCTTGATTAACGACCTTTTTTTTCTTTTTAATCTTATCTAAATGCATATTAACCCTAGAAATGTTCATAAGATCAGCATACTCAAAGATCACCACAATCAGAAAACATTTAGGGACTTGATTGCACAATCTATGAATTTAGGGACCAAAATGCAAAATTTGAAAATTATAAAGACTTAATCCACTTTTGAGTTACCATTACGAAATTAGTCAAGTTTCATGCTTCTCTGCCAAATTTCAACTCAAACAGACATCTCAAACTCATTCAATTGCATAAACCAAGTTCAGGACCAAAACGCAAAGATTTCAAGACATTTAACCATCAGTTTCAGTGCCCAACGGTCGGGTGTTTCGAAACAGGGATGATCCGTTCCGAAACGCGAGACCGTTCCGAAACAAGTTCCGGAACAGGACTTGGCAGTGGCAAAACCGTTTCGGAACGACTCTACCCGTTTCGGAACGCCAAGGCCATTTCAGGCCCACTGTTCCGATACGGTAGCACCTGTTCCGAAACGTGCTGCCCAGATTGCAGAAATTTATCTGGTTTAAATCACTTTTAACCAATCAAACACATTCCAAAGACCCTCAAATCATACCAGCAAGTCATTATATACTTAAGGAACATTAAAGCATTATCCATTCTCAACCATGGCATCAATTAAGGAAAAACCTTAATCTATAGGCATGCATCCTATATTGGAAACCATACAAACATCAAAACACCAAACCAACTTCATAAAGGCCATTTAAATGTTCCATCATTGTCAAAAGCATAAAACCAACTTAGGGAGTCCAAAACATCTCCCAAAACAACAACATAGGTTCCCCATTGCCAAATGCCAAAAGCTAAGCAAGTTATGAAAATAGTCACCATACATGAGCTTAAGTTTCCACTTAGATTCTTGATCCCCTTACTGCCCCTTCTAGCACTTTAATGCTCTGCATTATTGGTTTAAGAAAGAGAGAGCGTAAGCACATAGCTTAGTGAGAAATGCTCATTTAAAAAATCACAACAATGCATTTACAAAGCATCTTTTCAAAGCCTTTAATTCAAATGACATTTGATCATGCACATATGTATTTAAACCAAGCATTTCATGCTTCAAATCATTAACATGTCATATTGGCTTTCAAGTGATAATCATAACCATTTCTCAATTCAAAACACAATCGACAATCAACAATCGGATACGCGGATTACAAGCGTTGTCCCATACGCTTCATACACACTACCAATATCAAGGTGGAGCTTGGTACAATCACAACCCCTCAACACCCGTGATGGAGACTATGGTACAATCACAACCCCTCCACATCACTCATTGGTAGTTGTATAACATCACTAACGAGATCACGGGACTTACAACACAAGATCTACACATGGACTTTTAACCACCATTGTGATCTTACAAAACACAAGGTCCACACATGGACTTTTAACCACCATTGTGACCTTAACAATACACAAGGTCCACACATGGACTTTTAACCACCATTGTGACCTTAAAACAAGAACCACCCATGGACTATTAACCACCATGTTGTTCTTAACCATCTCGTTAGTGTACTTGGATGGAGCATGGTACAATCACAACCCCTCAACATCCAAGGCGACTTAATTCACGGTGCACCCAATCCTATAGCCGGCTAACTATATCCGATTCTAGTCCTTATAAAACAACACATCACTTGCCAATATACATCATTTAACATCATTAATTCACTGTTTTAAAGCATTTAACAAAGCCATTAAATCCACATGCATCACTATGCATTGAAATCACATTTATCAATGTAAAACCAAGGATCTCTTACCTTGAGCATCCTTCAACAGATGACTTATAAAACCAGCAATAAACATGCTAAAATATGCTTTCAAAAACAGAATTAAAACATGCAAACAAATCACTTTGCATTCAACCAAATCATGGCTCACCAACAAGAGAGTTTTTTCCGAAAACTTACTCTTGAGCTTAGCTAAGTTGTTTAGATTTTAACTAAGCTCCCAAACCTTCAAAACATTGGTTTCAAAGCTGAAAACCAAACTTCACTCACCGATTCCGTTTCGCAACTTGCCGAAACACCAATCAAGCTTCCGGATCAACACCACAAGGATCCGAAGATGTCTCCCCTGTTTTAAACACATCAAAGCAGAGGATTAATGCATCATCATGCATTAATATCTTCAACCAAGACACCTAAACTCGTTGCTCTCATCAAAACTCACATTTCGGCTACCAAACACAACCGAAATCACAACCAAACATCTCTACAACACTACCCAGCCAAGATCCATCAATTCCAATCATTCATAAACCTCAATTAACATCCAAAAAGGATCTAATCACGTCCTTATACCTCCAGCTATAGCAGAACAACAAGATCACCCCAAAAACCACCATTAACACAAGCAAAACTTAGGAAAATCAACCTATTCGGGATTGCATTGATTAAACCTCAATTTCACATTAATTATACATCCAAAAATCATCAAAAAGACACCTCAAAACAATGCCCAATCATTTCATACGAATTTCATAAAAAATTAACCAAATCTTGCATTTTAAGCCAAGATCAAGAACAAATCATTAAAACTTTTAATAAAACTCAAATCAAGGATTGAGAACTTGGGAATTTCAGTAAAGAACTGAGTATTTAGAGGAGAAGGACGTTCATACCTCTAAATGTGAGTTTCTCCTTAATTGGAACCAAGATTCTTGAAAATTCAATAAGCAAATGCTAAGGTTTTGATGTAGAAATGATTAGAGATCAAATGAAGATTGAAATCTCCTCTTTAGAGGTCAAAATCAGAGGGAAATTTGCTGGAGAAAAGTGTTTGGGTTGAGAGAAAAGTTGAGAGAAAAGAAATGAAATTTTTTGAAGAAAGTTAGTTATGATCACAAAATATCTATTTCCCTCCCTTTTTCCCTTAATTAAAACCATTAATTAAATGTTTAATATTAAGAAAAAAATCTGGAGAAACTCTTCTTGGGTAAATTAGCTCCTTAAAGATTCAAAGTTTCAATCCTTTTAAAACAGTCACCCAGTTTTCAAAAATTACATTTTAGTCACTAACCCAAAATGTCACACTCCAAACCTCATTTTGTAAAATTGATTTCACCACTCTCTTATATATAATAAAAGAGGATTTTAGGATATTTTTCCATATTTTTAATACATCCCGAACTAGGCTTTCCTAAAAATCACCCTTTTATATTCGAACCGCAATCCGACCGGTCCGGTCCAAACCCAAAACTTCTAAGCCCATAATTGGGGTGTTACAACTCTCCCCCCCTTAAGAAATTTCGTCCTCGAAATTTACCTGAAGGAAAGAGGTACGAAAACTGCTTCAACATGTCATCCCTCCGTTCCCACGTGGCTTCTTCAACACTACGATGTTTCCACAACACCTTTACCAACTCAATGGTCTTGCCTCGAAGAACCTTACTATCCGAATCCAGAATCTTCACCGGTTCCTCATCATAAGTCAAATCCGGATTCAATTCCACTTCTTCCACAGGCATCACATGTGAAGGATCCGATCTATACTTCCGAAGCATAGAAACATGAAACACATCATGAATCTTTTCCAACTCTTGCGGTAACCTCAACTTGTACGCAGCAGGACCCACACGCTCAATCACCTCGTATGGTCCAATGTACCTAGGGCTCAACTTACCCTTCTGGCCAAACCTCATCACCTTTTTCCAAGGCGAAACCTTCAAAAAGACACGATCACCTACCGCATACTCAATCTCCTTACGCTTCAAATCCGCGTAAGACTTTTGCCGATCAGAGGCTACCTTTAAACGCTCACAAATGAGCTTCACCTTCTCAGTGGTCCCTTTCAACAAAACTGGCATCGAAACCAACTTCTGACCCGCTTCAGCCCAACAAAGAGGAGTCCTACACTTCCTCCCGTACAAAGCTTCATAAGGTGCCATTTGAATACTCGCCTGATAACTATTATTATAGGCAAACTCCACCAAAGGCAAATGTTTCTCCCAAGAGCCCTGGAACTCAATCACACAGCACCTCAACATATCCTCCAAAACCTGGATAACACGCTCGGACTGCCCATCCGTCTGTGGATGATAAGATGTACTGAAATTCAACCGTGTACCCAAAGCCTGGTGCAAACACTGCCAGAAACGCGATGTAAACCTCGGATCCCCATCCGACACAATCGACTTTGGCACACCATGCAGCCGCACAATCTCAGCAATGTACAGCTCCGCAAGCTTATCCAAAGTGTACGTAGTATGCACAGGCAAGAAATGCGCACACTTCGTCAGGCGATCCACAATCACCCACACCGAATTCTTCTTCGATGGCGACAAGGGAAAACCAGATACAAAATCCATGGTAATCCTTTCCCACTTCCACTCAGGAATTCTCAACGGTTGCAACAACCCTGAAGGAAACTGATGCTCAGCCATAACTCGCTGACACACCATGCACTTGCTTACAAACTCCGCAACATCTTTCTTTAAACCCACCCAATAGTACTCATCACGCAGATCACGATACATCTTAGTACTACCAGGGTGCATAGCAAAAGGACTACTATGACCTTCAGCCAGAATAGCACGCCTCAACTCAGCATCATTGGGCACTACTATCCGACTCCCAAAACACAACACTCCATCATCATTAAAACAGAAATCCGAAGGCCTACCCTCCGCGATATCCTGAACATGAGACACTAAGGAATTATCCAACAACTGCTTTTCCTTAATCAACTGAACCAAAGATGGTTTCACTTGCAACTCAGCCACAAGACCACCATCACGCGAAATACTCAAACTGGCAAACATAGCCCTCAACTCAACAGCTACCTTCCTACTCAAGGCATCCGCTACAACATTAGCTTTACCCGGGTGATACTCGATCGTCAAATCATAATCCTTAAGCAACTTCACCCAACGTCGCTGCCTAAGATTCAACTCCTTCTAAGACATCAGATACTTCAAACTCTTGTGATTCGTATACACAGTACACTTCTCACCATACAGATAATGTCTCCAGATTTTCAAAGCAAAAACCACCGCAGCCAGCTCAATGTCATGCGTAGGATAATTGCGCTCATGCACCTTCAACTGCCGTGACGCATAAGCCACCACCTTACCCTCTTGCATCAACACACATCCCAAACCAACATAGGACGAATCACTATACACCACAAACTCTTTCCCTGATTCAGGTTGAACCAAGATAGGAGCTTGCGTTAAAGCTGCCTTAAGCTTCTCAAAAGCCTGCTGTCTCGCTTCCGTCCACTCATACTTAACATCCTTCTGCAACAACTTCGTCAAAGGTGCAACAATCTTTGAAAACCCATCCACAAATCTCCGATAATATCCCGCCAAACCAAGGAAACTCCGGACTTCATGAACAGACTTAGGAGGCTTCCAATTCATCACCGCCTCAATCTTCTGAGGATCAACACGTATCCCTTCAGCAGAAACCACATGACCAAGAAACACGACTTCTCTAAGCCAGAACTCACATTTGCTCAGCTTGGCATAAAGCTGATTCTCCAACAAAGCTTGCAACACAATTCTCAAATGCTCTTCATGCTCCTCATCAGTACGCGAGTACACGAGGATATCATCAATGAATACCACAACAAATTTATCCAAGTATTCATGAAATACTCGATTCATCATATCCATGAAAGCTGCAGGAGCATTTGTCAAACCAAACGGCATCACAAGGAACTCATAATGCCCATACCTCGTTCTGAAAGCTGTCTTTGGCACATCCACATCCTTCACCTTCAACTGATAATACCCTGACCTTAAGTCAATTTTAGAGAACACAGACGCTCCCCGAAATTGATCAAAAAGATCATCAATTCTCGGCAATGGATACCGATTCTTGATAGTCAACTTGTTAAGCTGACGATAATCAATGCACATTCTCATAGTGCCATCCTTCTTCTTCACAAAAAAGACCGGCGCACCCCAAGGTGACACACTCGGCCGAATGAAACCACGATCAAACAACTCCTGAAGTTGCGTCTTCAGCTCCTTCAACTCTTTCGGTGCCATACGATACGGAGTAATGGACACTGGAGTTGTGTTTTCATACAACTCAATCCAAAACTCCACTTCGCGATTAGGAGGCAACCCAGGCAACTCCTCAGGAAACTCTCGCACAATCCTGATATCTTGCACACGCAACTCTTTAGAGCTAGGATTCATCACAAAAGCGAGATAAGCTTCACAACCTTGCCTCAGCATCCTACTCGCCTCCAATGTAGACACCACATTGGCAAGAAACTTCACATTCTCACCAACCACTACCACCTCATAATCATCCGCAAGCTTCAACGAAACTCGCTTATTCTCACAATCCACTACAGCTCGATGCTCAACAAGCCAATCCATACCAAGGATTACATCAAAACCATAAAAAGGCAATTCCATAAGATCAACATGAAAAACATGATCTTGCACAACCAAAGGACATCTTCTATAAAGCTTTCGAGTCACAACAGTCTCACCAAAAGAACTAGTGACACGCATACCAACATCCAAAGACTCAACAGGCAAACCAAGGAATTCAGCATGCTCACGCAAAATGTATGAGTGTGTAGATCCAGAATCAATCAAGGAAAGTAATGACAAGGATTGCAAAGTGAAAGTACTTGCGATCACATCCGTGTCATTTCTCCCCTCCCTCTGAGCATACACTCTGGCCTGACCACCACCCTCAGGCTGAACAGCTACAACATGAGCCACATTCCTTCCACCATCCTCTCTACGCTGGAAGTTACCACGGCCGCGCCCACGACCGCTCTGTGGTGCAACAACTCCAGGAACACGTCCTTGGCCACCACCGGCCAACAGAGGACACTCCCTCCTCATGTGATCCGCTGATCCACAGTTCCAGCACGAGTTACCAGCCACCATAACAGGAGCATGCACCTCCCTCACTGCTCGAGGACAATCACGCTTCAGGTGTCCACGCGACCCACATGTCCAACATGTGTTCGGTTCAGCTCTCGCCCTGTCTCCCTGAACAGGCGCACCTTGGCCTCCACCACCTCGCCTAGCTGAAGACTGATACTTTCGATCACGTCCTCTCTTGTTCCGTCCGCCACTGGAACTATACTCAGCAGCTCGCTTACCAGCACTAGAACCAGCACTTCTAGAAGATAGACTCAAATTCATCTCAATGTCCTTTGCTCTACCAACCAGCACATCAAAATCATTATACTCGGCAGCCAGCATATAAGTCTTTACTTCCGTCACTAAACCATAACGAAACCGTTCACACCTCTCCCGCTCATCAGGGATAAGCTCAGGTGCATACTGACTAAGCCGGACAAACTGAACCTCGTACTCAGCTACAGACATGCTCCCTTGAGTAAGAGACATGAATTCTCTTTTCTTCTCATCTAGGTACCTCACACCCAGATACCTCCTCTTGAACGCGTTCAGAAAGAACGTCCAAGTTACATCAGCTTCCGCCATTCTAGAGATAGAGGTCGTCCACCAAGTATACGCATCATCATGCAACAGCGATACCACACAGCCCAGCTTCTGCACATCATTACAATTCATTTGCCCCAAGATTCTCTTGGTACTTTCCAACCAAGACTCAGAACCTTCAGCAGACAAACCCCTGAACTCAGTCCCCCCCAGACTGCGCAAACGTTCCAAAGGTAGTCTAGCGTTAGCATCTCCCTGATGCCCAGCTCCTTGTGCTCCAGCTACCGCTGCTCGAAAAGCTCCAGCAATAGCTTGTATCAGCATTGTCATGTCAGGAACAGCTTGCCCCTGACCAGCTTCAGGTCCAGCGACCCCAGCCCCAACCGCAACATCAGCTCCTTCACCCCCAGCACCACCACCACCAGGCGGAGGAGGTAAATCCACAACGTTTTCAACTTTCTCCACATTCTCATTTTGATCCATAGCTCGAGTATTAATCCTTGTCTCTCTACGAGGTGTCATTCGCTAAACAATGCAATCACAATGCAATAACAAAATCAGGTTCAGCAAGGTAAGTAATCCAAGTACTCAAGCTCATTTCCAATTAAAAACAAATCATTTCATTAGCTTTGATTTGGCAATGGGTCCCTCTAACATGCTTCACCACAGCATACATCACAATTGTAACATACTTACAATTCACACAACATGCTTTCACTCAACAAGCATACAAAACAATCATACACATATCACCCACTTAACCGTTCCCAAATATTCGAGAACTCAGCTCTGATACCACCAAATGTAACCCCCTTAACCCGCGCTAGACGGCTGACCCGAATTAAGAAGTTTACACGGGGAAAACCAAAGTCAACCCGAAAGTCAACCTTGATTAACGGCCCTTTTTTTCTTTTTAATCTTATCTAAATGCATATTAACCCTAGAAATGTTCATAAGATCAGCATACTCAAAGATCACCACAATCAGAAAACATTTAGGGACTCGATTGCACAATCTATGAATTTAGGGACCAAAATGCAAAATCTGAAAATTATAAGGACTTAATCCACTTTTGAGTTACCATTATGAAATTAGTCAAGTTTCATGCTTCTCTGCCAAATTTCAACTCAAACGGACATCTCAAACTCATTCAATTGCATAAACCAAGTTCAGGACCAAAACGCAAAGATTTCAAGACATTTAACCATCAGTTTCAGTGCCCAACGGTCGGGTGTTTCGAAACAGGGATGATCCGTTCCGAAACGCGGGACCGTTCCGAAACAAGTTCCGGAACAGGGCTTGGCAGTGGCAAAACCGTTCCAGAACGGCTCTACCCGTTTCGGAACGCCAAGGCCATTTCAGGCCCTCTGTTCCGATACGGTAGCACCTGTTCCAAAACGTGCTACCCAGATTGCAGAAATTTATCTGGTTTAAATCACTTTTAACCAATCAAACACATTCCAAAGACCCTCAAATCATACCAGCAAGTCATTATATACTTAAGGAACATTAAAGCATTATCCATTCTCAACCATGGCATCAATTAAGGAAAAACCTTAATCTATAGGCATGCATCCTATATTGGAAACCATACAAACATCAAAACACCAAACCAACTTCATAAAGGCCATTTACATGTTCCATCATTGTCAAAAGCATAAAACCAACTTAGGGAGTCCAAAACATCTCCCAAGACAACAACATAGGTTCCCCATTGCCAAATGCCAAAAGCTAAGCAAGTTATGAAAATAGTCACCATACATGAGCTTAAGCTTCCACTTAGATTCTTGATCCCCTTGCTGCCCCTTCTAGCACTTTAATGCTCTGCATTATTGGTTTAAGAAAGAGAGAGCGTAAGCACATAGCTTAGTGAGGAATGCTCATTTAAAACATCACAATAATGCATTTACAAAGCATCTTTTCAAAGCCTTTAATTCAAATGACATTTAATCATGCACATATGTATTTAAACCAAGCATTTCATGCTTCAAATCATTAACATGTCATATTGGCTTTCAAGTGATAATCATAACCATTTCTCAATTCAAAACACAATCGACAATCAACAATCGGATACGCGGATTACAAGCGTTGTCCCATACGCTTCATACACACTACCAATATCAAGGTGGAGCTTGGTACAATCACAACCCCTCAACACCCGTGATGGAGACTATGGTACAATCACAACCCCTCCACATCACTCATTGGTAGTTGTATAACATCACTAACGAGATCACGGGACTTACAACACAAGATATACACATGGACTTTTAACCACCATTGTGATCTTACAAAACACAAGGTCCACACATGGACTTTTAACCACCATTGTGACCTTAACAATACACAAGGTCCACACATGAACTTTTAACCACCATTGTGACCTTAAAACAAGAACCACCCATGGACTTTTAACCACCATGTTGTTCTTAACAAGAGAGTTTTTCCGAAAACTTACTCTTGAGCTTAGCTAAGTTGTTTAGACTTTAACTAAGCTCCCAAACCTTCAAAACATTGGTTTCAAAGCTGAAAACCAAACTTCACTCACCGATTCCGTTTCACAACTTGCCGAAACACCAATCAAGCTTCCGGATCAACACCACAAGGATCCGAAGATGTCTCCCCTGTTTTAAACACATCAAAGCAGAGGATTAATGCATCATCATCATGCATTAATATCTTCAACCAAGACACCTAAACTCGCTGATCTCATCAAAACTCACATTTCGGCTACCAAACACAACCGAAATCACAACCAAACATCTCTACAACTCTATCCAGCCAAGATCCATCAATTCCAATCATTCATAAACCTCAATTAACATCCAAAAAGGATCTAATCACGTCCTTATACCTCCAGCTATTGCAGAACAACAAGATCACCCCAAAAACCACCATTAACACAAGCAAAACTTAGGAAAATCAACCTATTCGGGATTGCATTGATTAAACCTCAATTTCACATTAATTATACATCCAAAAATCATCAAAAAGACACCTCAAAACAGTGCCAAATCATTTCATACGAATTTCATCAAAAATTAATCAAATCTTGCATTTTAAGCCAAGATCAAGAACAAATCATTAAAACTTTTAATAAAACTCAAATCAAGGATTGAGAACTTGGGAATTTCAGTAAAGAACTGAGTATTTAGAGGATAAGGACGTTCATACCTCTAAATGTGAGTTTCTCCTTAATTGGAACCAAGATTCTTGAAAATTCAATAAGCAAATGCTAAGGTTTTGATGTAGAAATGATTAGAGATCAAATGAAGATTGAAATCTCCTCTTTAGAGGTCAAAATCAGAGGGAAATTTGCTGGAGAAAAGTGTTTGGGTTGAGAGAAAAGTTGAGAGAAAAGAAATGGAAAATTTTGAAGAAAGTTAGTTATGATCACAAAATATCTATTTCCCTCCCTTTTTCCCTTAATTAAAACCATTAATTAAATGTTTAATATTAATAAAAAATCTGGAGAAACTCTTCTTGGGTAAATTAGCTCCTTAAAGATTCAAAGTTTCAATCCTTTTAAAACAGTCACCCAGTTTTCAAAAATTACATTTTTGTCACTAACCCAAAATGTCACACTTCCAAACCTCATTTTGTAAAATTGATTTCACCACTCTCTTATATATAATAAAAGAGGATTTTAGGATATTTTTCCATATTTTTAATACATCCCGAACTAGGATTTCCTAAAAATCACCCTTTTATATTCGAACCGCAATCCGACCGGTCCGGTCCAAACCCAAAACTTCTAAGCCCAAAATTGGGGTGTTACAGACATTTTTTACTTTTATTTAATAATTATATTTATACATATATGTTATTAAATAACAAAATATATTTTGGCAATATAAAATTTTGATCTATAATTTTTTGACCAATTGAATGTTTTTTTAACATATGAGTACATTAGTCAATGTTATTAAACCGGATCTTCCCTTGTCTACAATGGTGTTTTTCTAGTATTACTTAATTTTGAGAAAGTTGGTTGTTTGGTAAATAAAAAATTGATATAATAAAAATATTAAAAGAATCATTAATATTTTTAAAATAAAAAGAATCACCAGTACATTATAAATATTTTAGATTATAAGTACAGAAATAAATTCAGGTGAATTAATGATTCGAAGATAATCAAATTAAGCAAAATTTTAACATTGAGGAAATGTAACTCCACACATGCCAGCCACTCTTCTAATTTAGATTCTGTCAAAAAAATTTGTAAAATCTTCATTTACCAAGTACCCACAAAAACATGGCACTTGTTCTGTTGCAGCAGTGCAACATTCGGCTGATGGGGTCAGCTTCTCATATTCACGTAAACACGGCATCAACAAATTTCCCATATCATCACATTTTGATGTCGCTGTTACATTCTTACCTGAAAACACCATCACAAATAGTGCCACCGCACACAAGACAATGGAAACTTTGCTCATATTGTTATTTTTCTGTACAAAATACAAATACTGGTGATTGTAATCAATTTGGTGATTTGTTTGCCGCTGCTTTGACACAATTTATAGTAGTTGAAGTGAATATTGTAAAGAGTTTTAGACCAACCATGTTGGAGAAATATATGGTTAAACATTTTGTAAAGAAAATACAAGTGGTAACAAAATTTACAACGTGTTCGCTAAAACGAACAACTAGTCAACATTTTGATCAATTTTAAATGCAAGAATTTAATCAATAAATGTGGGATTCATTAATAGAATATTGAATATTTAGTTTTAATCGTTGTAATTTTTTTAACAAGAACAAATATTAAATAAAGATAGATATTAATATAAAAACTACTATTTTTTTAATCGGCAACATGCATGTTTTATTGAGAAGAGAACATACATGACCATCACGCTCACAAGCCTCGTTAAAAACCTCTCTAAATCCTACAGAGGAAAAGAGTACTCATGAGCGTGTACACAAAACAAACACCAATGACAAAATATTAATAATGCTAGGCACATTGTTTAAACCAACTCGGTCTATCGACACCACTTTTTGCCAAAACATCCGCTAGCCTATTCGCCTCTCTGAAAACATGTTGGAAGCATACATCATTTAGCGCCTCACACGCTTCGTCAATTCGCCGGAACCAGCACCAAAACTTCCACGGTCGCTTATCCAAATGCATGACCCAAGCCACAGCCGTAGTGGAGTCCGATTCCACCACCAACGGACGTTGTTCCCACCCCGAGCCAACCACCATCTCCAATGCATGACAAATAGCTTGCAGCTCAGCTTCATTTGAATCCACAACCCCTATCGGACCTGAAAATAATGCAAAAATACGTCCAAATTCATCTCTTAGCACGCCCCCACATCCATCTTTACCCGGTTTTCCTCTCGCCGACCCATTGACATTGAATTTAAACACCCCCACCGGTGGCCTCTCCCATTGTATATTCACCCGTGTTAAATTACTCGGTACACTAGCCGTACACTTCAAAGGAGAATCCCACCACGCCGATTCCAAAATCACACACTCATTATTTATCATCCGCACCCAATACATCGACCTCAGCTTGATGAGAAAAACAATTTCCCCCGCTGACGCCCGAATACTATTGAACAAAGCATTGTTTCGCGCTAACCATACTGACCAAAATGTCGCTGCACACCCCGCCATCCACCAATCACGCAAGAGTCCCATAAACAAGGAACCAAAGCACATCTCCAGTAAAGTATTCACACTCCACGGCTGTACCATATCCATACCCCACCATCGGGAAAAATCTGTCCAAACTGCCCAAGCCGCTGGGCAGTGAATCAAGATATGATTGAGTGTCTCTTCTCGCGTCCGACACCATACACAGCAGGCCCCTTCCCCCGTGATCGGCATCCCCCGTGCGCCCAACATCTCCATCGTTGGCAAACGATTCAGCCACGCAAACCATAAAAAATGTTGAACCTTCGGAGGTATCGGTAGCCTCCAAAACATATTCAGTTCATAATTCACCACCAACCCAAACGATTGCATTAATTTAGCCAAATTCGCCACATAAAATTCACCCGTCTTGGAATGTAACCATACTAGACGATCACACTGAGCCGGAAAAAGATGAAAGCTCCAGCATAGCGCACGGACCTCCTGGAGCTGCTCAAGTTCCAAAGATCGCAATGGCCGAACAAAGAATTTATCCCAGTCATCATGTTCAAAATTACCCCCCTTCGTGTACTTCTTCACTGTCAATCCTTTCTCGATCACAAGGCGATACAATCTTGGGAACAAATCAGCCAACGGCATATCACTACACCACACATCGTGCCAAAAAAATAATTTTTTCGCCATTACCCAATTGCCACATAAAGCCTCTCTACCCATCAAACCATTCATCTCACTCGCTTCATTAATATTAACAATTTGACGCCAAACGGATGACATTTTTTGCAACCCCACATCTCTCGGCCACCATTTCCTAACATCACAACCATATTTTGCATCAATAATTTCCCTCCAAAGAGAATTTTCTTGCATCACATACCTCCACCGCCATTTCGCTAAAAGCGCTAGATTTCTTGCGCGCAAATTCACCACTCCCAATCCCCCAAACCGACGTGGTCTACAAGCAATTGACCAACTCACTCGACTCAATTTCATTTTAGTATCCGAACCACCCCACAGAAATCTCCGTCGGATCCGATCAATCTTATTTAATACACCCCTTGGCACCATAAACAAGCTCATATAATATAAAGGTAAAGCGGATAAAACAGAATTAATCAACACTAACCTCCCCGCAAAGGACAATGTGTCGCGTTTCCAACCCGCCAAACTATCTCTGAAACGCTGGATAAGTGGATCTCACATCTGTAGGATGCGCGGATTGACTCCCAAAGGCAGTCCCAAGTAAATAAAAGGATTGACTCCCAACGGTTAAATAATCACATGCCTATGAATTAGAATTCTAATCAATTCTGAAGTAGAATTTCACAAAACTTATTATCCTCTTACACAGTTTACTTTAGCAGAAGAAATCATACAATTTCGTGTACGTTTGACATATATATATATATATATATATATATATATATATATATATATATGCATAGCAAGATGAAATTTCATTAATATTTTTAAAAAACTCTTATATATTTAACACAAACTATGTTTTTTATCGTCTTTTTTTCTCAGTAAATGAGATGAAATTGTATTAATGGTTAAAGAAACTCAAAACTTACGTTGTGTGTCTCATTAAAAACCTCCTTAAAATTATATGGAGGAAAATAGTATACACAAACGAGTTACAAAACACAACTGAAATGAATAAAAATCATCTACCTCTTTTCGGTGCCCCTATTTATGCCTCAACACTAAAATCACTACAAAATAAAATTTCAAGATCTAACCCTAAATTCTAAATCCTAAAAAATACACCCTACCCTAAATTCCATAAACCCTAAACTTAATTTTGAGCGTGGGACATAAGTAGGGGCACAGAAAAGGGGCAGAGAATTTCCATCCCAACCGAAACACCTCCCCAAAATAAAAGCTAACAGTCAAATATCACCTAACCCATTTTTTGAACAGCAAAATTAAAACCCCAAAACTTTTCCCTAAAATTACGTATAAACTACCGTAACATTTACCAGGCTACACCCGAGTTTATATGAAACTTCATAAAACCTACGAGTCAAATTAAATCACCCAAAAAAGCTACACCGCATAGCAAAGGACCCTCAAACAACCATAGCACCAGCAAAACCATATAAACACAAAGAGAGAGGTACAAAACTCCCATAGCAGAATAGTCTAAACGTACTCCAATATCTTACTGGTCCAAATTTGCATGAAATAAATTCTATTAAGACTTTTCTTCGTAATACTTTCAAAATAAAAGATCTAGGGTGGAACAAGAACCTTCCATGCGAAACAACCTCCGAAATCACCATCTCCCACCCTCTCTAATAGCAGCGCCTTAGTCATAGCTTGCACTGAAAATTCCCCATGTTCATCCGGAGTCCAAATCAGCGTATCAATACAATCAGCTCTTATGCGAACTCTACTCACCACATCACACAAAGAACGTAATTGTTCCTGTTCGAAACTCCATAGATGCCTCCGGAAAAAACCTTCCCAATGAGCATGATCAAAATGACCATCTGTTGTATAATCCTGCACCCAAACTAATTTATTCAACGCCAAGGCAAACAAGCGTGGAAACACCTCCTTTAAAGGCTGTTGTATCACCCAAGCATCAAACCAAAACAAAACAAGCAGTCCATTACCGATTTTCCACTGAAAATTACCTCCCCCACGTGTGAATCAACAATCGGGCAGCAAGCATTAGCTACTATTTGACGCCAAACAACCGACATAGAAGATAGATTTTCCGTGTTAAATCTCCACCACTGAACATTTTCCCCATATTTGGCCGCTATTAGACGACGCCAAAGTGAATCGCGGTCACACACATATCGCCAAACCTATTTAGACAGCAGCGCCATATTCTTCACTCTCAAGTCCGCCACCCCCAAACCCCCTAAATGTCGTGGCCGACAAACAGTGTCCCATCCCACCCTACTCATTCGTCTCTCAAGATTAACCCCACCCCAAAGAAACGCTCTACGTAATTTATCCAGCTTCTCAATTACCCCTTTAGGCACAACAAATAAGCCGAAGTAGAAAATAGGGAGTGAAGAAAGTACCGAGTTAACAAGAGTCACCCTAGCTGCAAACGATAGAGAATTGCGCTTCCACCCTGCTAGCTTGCGTCTGAAGTTTGCTATAATCGGATCCCACACTGATATATGCCTCAGATCAGCTCCCAACGGAAAGCCTAGATAGACAAATGGTAATTCCCCCAACCTACAACCCAGAACATTAGCCACTAATGCACTCAACTCCTCCGCCACGCCGATCGCATACAAAGAACTCTTTGCAAAATTTATTTGTAACCCAAAGCATATCTGAAAACAGTGCAGTATCCTCTTCACATTACGTGCATACTCAATGTTAGCATCAATAAATAATATCGTATCATCGGCAAACTGGAGGTGTGTCAGCCGTATGTTTGAAACCACCTCCACTCCTCTAATCAATCCTCCCGTTTCCGCGTTGATCAACATCAAATGTAAAGCTTCCGCTACAATCACAAACAGTAGCGGTGACAAGGGACAACCTTGTCGCAAACCACGACCCATCCTGAACTCATTCGTTGCACTCCCATTCAGTAAAATAGATAAATGTGCTGAACTGATACAAACCTGTATCCATTGACGCCATGTTGCGCATAAGCCCATCTTTGCGAGTACAGAATCCAAAAACGACCAGCTCAAGCAGTCATATGCTTTGGCGAAATCCAGCTTTAAAATAAAACCCCCCACGCCACTACATCGAAGAGAATGTATTACCTCCGTCGCTAACAAGACACCATCTACCAACTGACGGCCTTTAATGAAAGCCGACTGAGTGTCGCTAATCAAAGAATTCAGCACTGTTTGTAACCGAGTCGCTAAGCATTTGGCTAGTAGTTTATACATTGAATTAACCAACCCAATCGGTCGATACTCACCTAGCACTTGAGGTGTCGCCACCTTAGGTAATAGCACAATAAACGTACAGTTCGCTCCCTTTGGCAATGTTCCTCGCTCATGAAATTGAGTGAAAAAATTCAGCACGTCATCTTTCACCACCTCCCAGCTTTTCTTGTAGAATTCGAGTGTAAAGCCATCTGGACCCGGAGCTTTTGAGCCATCACAATTCCACAAAATTCACTTAATTTCATCAATTATAAAAGGTGCTGTCAACACTGAACTTTTATCTGCTTGTACACGACGAAACTGACCATCAAATTCCCATCTTCCACTTCGAGCATCACTAGCAAAATGGGCAGCGAACGCCTTAACAACAAAGGCACGCAATGTGGCTAGTGCTGTAACCCATCTCCCGTCTATCAACAACCCCGGTATAAAGTTCCTAACCGTACGTAACTTCGACGTTCTATGGAAAAATGCTGTGTTCCGATCACCTAACCTCAACCAAGTTGCCCGAGATTTTTGGCGCCACATTGCTTCTTTATTACGCATCGCTTTTCAAAGTGCTTGCATCCATTGTCTCCGCTCACACTCTACCCAACTAACTCTCTCTTCCGCTATCATCACATCATCCGCCTTGTCTATTTGTTGTTGTAACTTCTCGATTATCAAGTTCACATCACCAAATGTGTCTTTGTTCCATCGTTTCAAGAACGACTTCAAATGCCTCAGCTTCACCACGATATTATCTTTTCCCAAACCAACTGTAGTCAAACGACACCATTCCCTAGCTAAGTCCAGCACATTAGATTTTCCTTCTAACCAGCAATTGAAAAAGCGAAAGGGTCTTGGACCCCAATCACAATCGTCACAAGCCAATATCAACGGCGTGTGATCAGATACTCCTCTCGACAAAGCCACTTGTTGTATGCTATTAAAAGTATCAAACCATGTTGCTGAAATTAAGAACCTGTCAATCCGGCTGCATCTATTACCAAGGCCAAACCATGTAAACCGTTTACCGGACATCGGTAAATCCATCAAACCGGCATTATTGACGAAATTTGCGAAGTTTTCCATTTCAGCTGCTCTATCCGATACCCTAATCATGTCCGAAGTTTTCAATATGGCATTGAAGTCTCCTGCCACGCACCAAGGTCCCTGAAATGTGCACATACTAGCCAGCAAATTGTCCCACAAAACAGATTGACTAGATACGTCACAAGGTGCATATATCGCTACTATACCACAGACAAATTCTTCAACATTCCATTTTCCTAACAGTAAAACATAGTGGCGTTCAATATGAATTGACTCTAAAATAAACCTCGTACCTTCCCATATGGCCAATATACCACCGGATGCACCAACCGATGGTGAGAACGCCAATTCAAAGTTATCCGAATACCACATATTAGCTCCCAACAATGATGGAATCTCCTCCAATTTAGTCTCCTGTAACAACACCATGTCGCAGTGATTTTTCCGAATGACCTCGCGAACATATCACCTTTTCGCACTCCCGCCCAAACCCCTTACATTCCACGTTAAAAATTTCATGAGTCAAAAACCCCGGCACTCCCCGGTGATAACCCGTGAAATGTCGTTAATTATGTCTTCTTCCCTTCCAATTGATTTCACACCAATCAACGCCCCCAATTTCACTTTTGCTTCCACTTCACTCGTAATTTCTTGTTGCCCAACTGGAAACTCACAATTCTCATGCCCCTGCTTAATGGCGTCCACCGTTGAGGCCTTCTTCCCCGACCCTCGACCACGGCTAGATTGAGAGTTGCCTGAAATTCCAGTGACCTCACCTCCCACCACCCGTCGAACTTTGCAATAGGAATTCCCCACACGAATCAATTCTGTTTGACCCAATCCCTGTGCTGCTGTGTTAAGTGTAGAATTTTCAAATGTGATGATTTTGGAATTAACGCTATCACCAACTGCCGCAATCTCCATGTTTTCTTTTGAGTTTGAATCAGAATTTACCACTCCAGCTATAGCAGGACTCTCCGCTAGAGTCCTATTGTGATTCGTCTTCTCACTCTCCAAACTATCGGAGCTGATCGGTGTGATCAGCTGTTGCGCCGGCAATGTTGCTGCCGTTGCATTGACTAGCGTATTTGCCATGTTCAATTCGCCTTGAGTTTCTGTTGTGTCAATCCCCCCAATCGGATTTGAGTTTTCCACTACTACCTTGTTTTCCTCCACCCCTCTAACCTGAACCTTCGTCGGACGGCTATTACTGCTTCCCTCATTGAGATGTTTTGATTGTGACACGTTACCCTCATAACAGCCGCATTCGATCGTAGGACCTTGTCCATCGGACTCAAACACCCGAACCATGTATTCCGCAGCTTCTAATTTCACGGTGATGGTTTCCTCAATGTGTTCCACCATTGTCGTTTCCACCAGCATTCTACCGCAATCGAAGGATGAGGGGGTTTTCGTGTCGCCATCCAGGCATATCAAAGGCCCCCATAAGCTTGCAATGTTCGCGAATGTTTTCTTGTGCCATAAGTGGATCGACAGCCCCACCACGGACAACCATACTCGACGTGAGTCAGTTGTAATTGACGGCGACCACTCAATCACTTTGGAGAAACATTCTCTGATGAAGTCCATCTTCATTACTTCCTCGCGAATTTTCACCGATGTACACATTAACAAGATCATTGACCCCGAGAGTCTCATGATCGAAAATCCCTCTTTCTTTTCCACTTCCAATCGATCCGCGAGTGTTTTCAAATTCCAGGGTCTAACACTCCATCCGATCGCGCACCATTAAAGAATTGCCCATTTATCCTCATCTAATACCCCTTCAATCACCCGTCGATTTAATCCACTCTCGCAATCCCCTTGCATCACTGATTTCACTGTTTTTGAACCCGACATCTTTACGTTCGTCGGCTGCTGTGTTTCCTTCCTTTTCAACGCGTTCTTCAAATCGTTTATGCCCTTCCACGCCAACGCCACACGCAATCTAGCACCATAAATCCATTTTCTGTGAAGCCGTTCAATCGCTCTATCCACATCCCCCTGTGACGCCATTCGAACAAATCCAAAACGTGCCCCGTCTCTAGCCCTCTTTCTGGGTATAAACGCATCTCGCACAACCCCATGGTGATCAAAGACTTGCCATAAACCCTTCCAGTGCAATGTCTCTGAAATTCCTCCCACATACAAGGTCCAAACCTGTTGCGACTCGTCAATGGCCGTTTGTGGGTTGGACTGAAATTGATCACCGCTGCCTTGTTCCCTATTTAGTCGTCACCAAATACTCCCGTCCGCCATTCCCCTTTCTTTTCTCACTTGCTACCACTTCTTATTCTTGCAAACATAGTAAATGTTAATTGTAATTATGTAAACCTCACTTCAGCAACATCATCTGAGATCGTCTTCGAATCAGTTCCAAATAGACTGTTTTCTCAATAACTTCAAATCTTTTTCTTATAAATTAATTATCCAATTGGAGGTGGAAAATGAGAGGAACAAAATCACCCCTACCAGGACTCGAACTCAAGACCTCTAGATACTCAAGCTATGTGGTTGCCACTGAACCAAGCACACTTTCGTAAAAAGATGGGGTTAGTTCATGAACCAGACATGGATGCTTGCCAGTTTGGCATTGGCTTTGCTGTTGAGAAAGAAATGAAATTAATAATGAACGTTCAATCACCCTGCCGTCGACTAAGGAAGGTGCGAGCTGGGTTGGTATGGCAGCCACCTCTTGTGGGAACATTGAAATTCAATGTCGATGGCTCGACGCGGGGCAAGCCTGGACCAGCGGGCATCGGGGGCGTTATGCGTGATGCGGACAACCGCATTTTGGCGATCTTTTCCGGGCCTGTGGGATGTTTGGACTCCAACGTGACAGAAGTGAGGGCTATCGAACTCGCAGTGAGGTTGGTGGCAGAAGGGGTTTGGCGTGAGAGGTGCGTGGTGATCGAATCCGATTCACAAGTTGCATTGAGATGGGTAACAGGTTTGGCAAAACGTCCGTGGAGATTATGGGAATCGTTTGTATCAATTGATCAAGCGTGTCAAGCCATTTCGGAGATACAATTTCAATACACACCGCGTGAAGCGAATGGTTTTGCCGATGTACTCGCAAAGGAGGGAGTGGATAGGAGTTCTTTATTCTTAGCTTGTATTTAGGCGTTCTTTTTTTAAAACGAGCAATTACGTACTCTTTTCCTCCATTAAGCTTAGGGAGGTTTTTAATGAGGCGTAAGGGCTGCGTCGAGCTGTATGACTTTTATTTTTAATAAATTAATACAGTTGATGATCAAAAAAAATAAAAGATCTAGGGGATTTAAAATATTTCTTAGGTCTTGAGGTTGCAAGGTCAAATAAAGGCATCAATCTCTGTAAGAGAAACTATACCTTGGAACTGTTAAAAGATTCTGGTTTTCTAGGTTCTAAGCCTGCTTCAACAACTATTGTTATTAAGAAAAGACTCTCTCATTCTAATGGTGAACCCTTAACAGATATTACTTGTTATCGGAGACACATAGGGAAGCTTTTACACCTCACTAATACTCGGCATGACATAGCCTTTGCTGTGCAACAATTGTCTCAATTTTTTTATGCTCCTACTAATGAACATATGATTGCTGCTCATAGATTACTTAGGTATCTTAAAGGTACTCATGGTCAAGGGTTATTTTTTCCTGCTAACAATCAGTTACAATTGCATGCTTTTTCTGATTATGATTGGGCTTCTTGTCCAGATACAAGAAAATCTACTACTAGTTTTTGTGTTTTTCTAGGTTCTGCACTAATTTCCTGGAAATCGAAGAAGCAACAGACTATATCTCGGTCCTTCTATTGTCACTTGTGAAATACAATGGCTGCATTTTCTACTCACTAATTTACATTTGAACATTTCTTCCACAAATCTATTTTGTGACAATTTGTCTGCCATTAAACTTGCAGAATACCAAGTACATCATGAACATACCAAGCATATTGAAATTGATTGCCACCTGATTCGAGAAAAAGGTTCAACAAGGACTCATCAAGTTGTTACTTGTTAATACTCATAATCAGTTAGCCGATTGCTTAACCAAAGCTCTCTCCAATGCTGCTTTTTGGGATGTTATTTCCAAGTTGGGCATACAAAACTTGTATGCTCCAACTTGAGGGGGCTATTAAGATTATATTAGCTGATGTTAGTTATAGTTAGCTATTATTTAGGAAACTATCTTAATTAAAGAAGAATTTTCTTTATTTGTATAAAAGACTATTTGTATTCTTATTTTTAACTAATTCAATCATAAGAAAAACTTTCTCTTATCCTCTCATCTTTTCATTCTCTCAAATCCCTAATTCTCCTTTACAATTTCTCAATCTCCCAAACCAAAATCTAACAATACACTCTCACAATTAGAGGTCGACATTTGCAGATTAACAGCTAAGGTGGGCTCTACATCCTTATTAAATCCAACCCTTTGAATCACTTCCTTGCCCACACCATTTCTAAGAACATAACAAATTTTTCCTTTGCTCGAAACAAAAATACTAAATTAACACTGCACTTAATCAATTTACTCGAAGTCCAAACTAATTTGATATCCGAGCTATATTAATACATTGTGCTGGAGTTTACTCTGCACACACATTTTTTTACTTTTATTTAATAATTATATTTATACATATATGTTATTAAATAACAAAATATATTTTAGCAATATAAAAATTTGATCTATAATTTTTTTGACCAATTGAATGTTTTTTTAACATATGAGTACATTAGTCAATGTTATTAAACCGGATCTTCCCTTGTCTACAATGGTGTTTTGTTAGTATTACTTAATTTTGAGAAAGTTGGTTGTTTGGTAAATAAAAAATTGATATAATAAAAATATTAAAAGAATCATTAATATTATTAAAATAAAAAGAATCACCAGTACATTATAAATATTTTAGATTATAAGTACAGAAATAAATTCAGGTGAATTAATGATTCGAAGATAATCAAATGAAGCAAAATTTTAACATTGAGGAAATGTAACTCCACACATGCCAGCCACTCTTCTAATTTGGATTCTGTCAAAAAAATTTGTAAAATCTTCATTTACCAAGTACCCACAAAAACATGGCACTTGTTCTCTTGCAGCAGTGCAACATTCGGCTGATGGGGTCGGCTTCTCATATTCACGTAAACACGGCATCAACAAATTTCCCATATCATCACATTTTGATGTCGCTGTTACATTCATACCTGAAAACACCATCACAAATAGTGCCACCGCACACAAGACAATGGAAACTTTGCTCATATTGTTATTTTTCTGTACAAAATACAAATACTGGTGATTGTAATCAATTTGGTGATTTGTTTGCCGCTGCTTTGACACAATTTATAGTAGTTGAAGTGAATATTGTAAAGAGTTTTAGACCAACCATGTTGGAGAAATATATGGTTAACATTTTGTAAAGAAACTATAAGTGGTAACAAAATTTACAACGTGTTCGCAAAAACGAACAACTAGTCAACATTTTGATCAAATTTAAATGCAAGAATTTAATCAATAAATGTAGGATTCATTAATATAATATTGAATATTTAGTTTTAATCGTTGTAATTTTTTTTAACGGTAACAAATATTAAATAAAGATAGATATTAATATAAAAACTACTATTAAATAATCACATGCCTATGAATTAGAATTCTAATCACTTCCGAAGTAGAATTTCACAAAACTTATTATCCTCTTACACAGTTTACTTTAGCAGAAGAAATCATACAATTTCGTGTACATTTGACATATATATATATATTCATAGCAAGATGAAATTTCATTAATATATTTAAAAAACTCTTATATATTTAACACAAACTATGTTTTTTATCGTCTTTTTTTCTCAGTAAATGAGATGAAATTGTATTAATGGTTAAAGAAACTCAAAACTTACGTTGTGTGTCTCATTAAAAACCTCCTTAAAATTATATGGAGGAAAATAGTATACACAAACGAGTTACAAAACACAACTGAAATGAATAAAAATCATCTACCTCTTTTCGGTGCCCCTATTTATGCCTCAACACTAAAATCACTACAAAATAAAATTTCAAGATCTAACCCTAAATTCTAAATCCTAAAAAATACACCCTACCCTAAATTCCATAAACCCTAAACTTAATTTTGAGCGTGGGACATAAGTAGGGGCACAGAAAAGGGGCAGAGAATTTCCATCCCAACCGAAACACCTCCCCAAAATAAAAGCTAACAGTCAAATATCACCTAACCCATTTTTTGAACAGCAAAATTAAACCCCCAAAACTTTTCCCTAAAATTACGTATAAACTACTGTAACATTTACCAGGCTACACCCGAGTTTATATGAAACTTCATAAAACCTACGAGTCAAATTAAATCACCCAAAAAAGCTACACCGCATAGCAACGGACCCTCAAACAACCATAGCACCAGCAAAACCATATAAACACAAAGAGAGAGGTACAAAACTCCCATAGCAGAATAGTCTAAATGTACTCCAATATCTTACTGGTCCAAATTTGCATGAAATAAATTCTATTAAGACTTTTCTTCGTAATACTTTCAAAATAAAAGATCTAGGGGATTTAAAATATTTCTTAGGTCTTGAGGTTGCAAGGTCAAATAAAGGCATCAATCTCTGTCAGAGAAACTATACCTTGGAACTGTTAAAAGATTCTAGTTTTCTAGGTTCTAAGCGTGCTTCAACAACTATTGTTATTAAGAAAAGACTCTCTCATTCTGATGGTGAACCCTTAACAGATATTACTTGTTATCGGAGACTCAAAGGGAAGCTTTTACACCTCACTAATACTCGGCATGACATAGCCTTTGCTGTGCAAAAATTGTCTCAATTTTTTTATGCTCCTACTAATGAACATATGATTGCTGCTCATAGATTACTTAGGTATCTTAAAGGTACTCATGGTCAAGGGTTATTTTTTCCTGCTAACAATCAGTTACAATTGCATGCTTTTTCTGATTATGATTGGGCTTCTTGTCCAGATACAAGAAAATCTACTACTAGTTTTTGTGTTTTTCTAGGTTCTGCACTAATTTCCTGGAAATCGAAGAAGCAATATATCTCGGTCCTCTAGTGAGGCTGAATATCGAGCCCTTCTATTGTCACTTGTGAAATACAATGGCTGCATTTTCTACTCATTGATTTACATTTGAACATTTCTTCCACAAATCTATTTTGTGACAATTTGTCTGCCATTAAACTTGTAGAATACCAAGTACATCATGAACAGACCAAGCATATTGAAATTGATTGCCACCTGATTCGAGAAAAAGGTTCAACAAGGACTCATCAAGTTGTTACTTGTTAATACTCATAATCAGTTAGCCGATTGCTTAACCAAAGCTCTCTCCAATGCTGCTTTTTGGGATGTTATTTCCAAGTTGGGCATACAAAACTTGTATGCTCCAACTTGAGGGGGCTATTAAGATTATATTAGCTGATGTTAGTTATAGTTAGCTATTATTTAGGAAACTATCTTAATTAAAGAAGAATTTTCTTTATTTGTATAAAAGACTATTTGTATTCTTATTTTTAACTAATTCAATAATAAGAAAAACTTTCTCTTATCCTCTCGTCTTTTCATTCTCTCAAATCCCTAATTCTCCTTTACAATTTCTCAATCTCCCAAACCAAAATCTAACAATACACTCTCACAATTAGAGGTCGACATTTGCAGATTAACAGCTAAGGTGGGCTCTACATCCTTATTAAATCCAACCCTTTGAATCACTTCCTTGCCCACACCATTTCTAAGAACATAACAAATTTTTCCTTTGCTCGAAACAAAAATACCCAAGTACTCTTTTCCTCTATAGGTTTAGAGAGGTTTTTAATGAGGCTTGGGGAATGTTGGCTATGTATGAACTTTTTTTTTTGATCAGCAACTATATGTTTTTATTAAGATAAGAAAACATACAGCTTGACGAAATCGCACGCCTCGTTAAAAACCTCCCTAAACCTATTGGAGGAAAAGAGTACGATACGATCCGTCGATTACAAAAATGCAAAAGAACATGCCGCGTATGGACAAGTCACGTACAAGCCATGAACATTGTAAGCCTATCTACGCCCTCTTTCGCCAATGCATCCGCGAATCCGTTCGCTTCCCTCGGCACGTAGCAGAATTGAATATCATGTATGTCTTGACAAGCCTGATCAATTTCCAAAAATATTTCCCATAGACGCCACGGTCGTTTTGCATTCTGATTGATCCAGCTCAACGCGACTTGAGAGTCTGTCTCCATAATCACACAAAACTGTCGCCATTCCTTCTCTTTGATCATTCCCAACGCAAAGGCTATCGCTCGGACCTCTGCTTCATTGGATTCCATCACGCCTATAGGGCCTGAAAAAAGACCCAAAATACGACTATCCGCATCTCGTAACACACCACCAATCCCTGCCGGACCCGGCTTTCCTCGCGCTGATCCATCCGTGTTAAATTTTAGGATATTTTGTAACGGGGGCTGCCAGCGTCTTTCTCCCCTCGCCCTCTTTGGTTTGGCCGCAACCTCAATGTTCGAAGGACATGTCCACCAAGCTGCCTCCTCTACCAATTCTCCTCGCCTATCGGCTTTTATCCAATAATAGGATCGCAATTTCACCAAGAAACATAATTCAGCCAAGTTCCATCTCTTCCCACGGAAAATAAATTCATTTCTCGCAATCCATAAGGACCATAAAACAGCGGCAACACATGCTATCCACCACATATTCATGCATCCCTTGAAAATACTATGAAAATCAAGAACGTAGAATGCATCGAAACTAACCGGTAGAATCCTGTCTATTCCCCACCATTTCCGCATCCATAACCAAACTGATTGCGCAAACGGACATTCATAGAGGATGTGAGCGATGCTCTCCTCGACCATCGTACACCAAGGGCATCGGCCTTGATCTTCCGGCAGTGGAACCCCACGTGCTCGCAAGAAGTCAGCAGTGGGTAACCGGCGCAACCATGTAAACCATAGGAAAGCTTGAACTTTCGGTGGCACCAGCACCTTCCACGCGAAACATTCTCCAAAATCCATTTCCCCCACCTTATCTATCATGAGCAATTTCGATAAAGACCCCACTGAAAAAATGCCACGCTCATCCGATCGCCAACATAACATGTCCAGCTTTCCTTCCCATGCGCGGAAATTGGATACCGTTTGAACCAACTCTCGTAACATTTCCAATTCAAAAACACGTAGTGGCCGTCGAAAAAATTCATTCCAACCATGGTGCGATAATCTACCCTCCACCATATAGTCCTCCACCCTTGCTAATTTATCACATGCTAATGAGAATAGGCGCGGATATGAATCTTTTAATGCCACTTGATTAACCCACGGATCGAACCAAAACAGAATCGACTTACCATCCCCAAGCTTCCATAGAAAACCGGTCATGCCCATATGCTTTTCCACTTGTGCATCGCATGAGAGAGTTACGATTTGCCGCCATACAAGCGACATAGATGACATCCTTTCCGTGTTGAAACGCCACCACTGTGGATTTTCGCCATATTTTGCAATTATCAAGCCACGCCACAATGAATCTATATCTTGTGCATAACGCCACACCCATTTTGATAGCATCGCCATGTTCTTCACTCGCAAATCCGCGACTCCCAAACCCCCTAACTGTTTCGGACGACAAACTACCTCCCATCCTACTCTGCTCATCCGCCGTTCCAAACCCACACCCCCCACAAGAAAGCTCTTCTAATTTTATCGATCTTCTCAATTACTCCTCGGGGAGCAACAAATAATCCCATGTAAAATATTGGTAGCGACGAGAGGACTGAGTTGACTAACACCACTCGAGCTGCAAAGGATAGAGAATTCCTTTTCCAACCTGCTAATTTGCGTCGGAAATTAGCGATCACAGGTTCCCACGTAGCTATTAGTCTCGGACTTGCGCCTATTGGAAATCCCAAATATACGAAAGGAAATTCAGCTTTTCTACAACCCAATATCTCGGCCACGTTGCTGCCCAGCACATCTTCTATACCAATTGTGTATAAAGAACTTTTACCGAAGTTAATCTTCAAACCCGAGCACACTTGAAAGCAGTGCAGAATTCGCTTCACGTTTCTCGCAATTTCCAACGATCCCTCAAAGAACAAGAGGGTGTCATCGGCAAACTGTAAATGTGTCACGGATATCCCTGCCGCTACCTGAACACCACGAATTAGACCCTCTAATTCCGCCCTTCGCAGCATCAAATGCAATGCTTCCGCGACTATCACAAACAGCAAAGGTGATAGCGGACAGCCTTGTCGCAAGCCTCTGCCCATTCTGAATTCCTTGGTGGCATTTCTGTTGAGAAGCACCGACAACCTGACTGAACTGATACATTCCTGAATCCACTTTCGCCATGTGTCACAAAATCCCATTCTACCTAACACTTCATCCAAAAAACACCAACTCACGCAGTCATACGCCTTAGCAAAATCAAGTTTCAATAAACAGCCACATGCACCCCGTTGTCGTAAAGAATGTACCACCTCAAGTGCTAGGAGTACGCCATCCACCAATTGCCGACCCTTAATAAACGCCGATTGAGTATCACTTATTAAATCTGTCAATACCCCTTGTAGACGAGTCGCAAGGCACTTTGCCAAAATTTTGTACACCGAGTTTACTAGACATATCGGCCTATATTCCCCAATGGCCGTGGGAGATGTTACCTTAGGAATTAACATGATGAATGTGCAATTTACGTCCTTAGGTAGCCGTCCACTTGCATGGAAATTCTCAAAAAATCGTAAAATATCAGCATTGATCACATCCCATCCTTTCTTGTAAAAATCAAGCGTAAAACCGTCCGGGCCCGGTGCCTTCGATCCATCACAACCTTTCACTATATCGTGTATTTCTGCCAACGTGAATGTCACCACTAATTTCCTCCTAGCTGCCTGCGATATCATCCTAAAATCCCCCTCAAATTGCCACATGCATTCCCTCTTATCACAAGAGTAGTGTTTTCTGAAAAATTGAACTATGTGTCGTCGCATAAGAGATGGTGAGCTGATCCAATTATCATTAATCATGAATCCCGGAATATAATTTCTTGCCGCGCGCAGCTTAGCGGATCGATGAAAGTAGGCTGTGTTTCTATCCCCCAGACGCAGCCATGTCGCTCTAGATTTTTGTCTCCACATCGCTTCTTTGTGTCTCATAGCTTTCCACAAAGCCTGTAGCCATTGCCGCCTTTCCCCCACTATCTCCTCATCAATACTAGCTGGAGAAATTTTGGAATCCGCCCGGTCAATTTTCTCTTGCAACTCGGCTATTCTCTCATTTACATCCCCAAAGCTATCCTTATTCCATTTTTTCAAAAATGCCTTCAAATGTCGCAACTTCACCATTATGTTTATCGTGCCAATGTCTAATTCAGTAAGTTGGATCCATTCCTCAATAATCTGCCTCATGTGATATTTACCCTCCATCCAACAATTAAAGAAACGGAACGGACGAGGACCCCAGTCATTTTCATCGCATTTCAACACTAGAGGTGTGTGGTCTGATACGCCCCGTGCTAGTGCCACTTGCTGGATTGAGCTAAAGGCATCCATCCATTTTGACGATATCAGAAATCTGTCAATTCGGCTACATCGTTTCTTTGGACCAAACCATGTATAGCGTTTGCCTAAGAGAGGTAGATCCATCAAACCAGCTTGTAGAACAAAATCCCCAAACGCTTCCATCTCCATAGTCCTGTCCGAAGTGCCAATTCTGTCCGCCTCTTGTAATATGGCATTAAAATCTCCCGCTATGCACCACGGGCCTTCGTGTTCACTAATTTTATTCAAAATCGCCGACCAAACAGCTTGTTGCCCTTCCAAATCAGACGGTGCATACACCACTATCAAACCACAACTTAGATCATCCTGTAACCATCGACCTCGCAGCATAATAAAATTACGTTCAATTGCTACCACATCTAAATGAAATTTACTAACCTCCCATAACACTATAATCCCGCCCGACGCACCAATTGATGGCGTAATCACGGATTCATAATTATCACTTCCCCAAAGATTGGCTAGCCATAAATTCGGACACTCCTCCGTCTTTGTTTCTTGTAGCATTGCCATATCCGCATCATTTTTCCGAATTACATCTCGAACAAACCGGCGTTTAGCACTTCCTCCCAAGCCCCTCACATTCCATGATAATATTTTCATGAGTCACAAAACGCGTAAGTCGCCACCAATTACTTTTGATATGTCGCGGATAATTTCTTCTTCCCGGCCGTTAGAATTGACACCAATCAGGGAACCCAGTTTCACCGTTGCAATTGCTTCTCTTTCAATGTTGTTTGTTGTCTGATCGTCATCCCCTTCTCCTCCCGTGTTTGATATTACTTGGTTGGTTTTGTAAATTCGGTTAGTCTTCTTTTTTCTAGAATTCCGACACCCTTCCAAGCTTCCCCCTACAAACCGTCGAATTTTGCAATAAGCCTGACCCACCTGGACAATTTCAGTTTTACTCAAATCTGGATGTTCAATTGTCGAAAAAAGTGTAGGATAATGATTTAATTTAGAATTTAATTTTGAATTAAATTCTAAATTATCCTCTCTTTGTAGATTAGACTCCTGCTCATTTGATTCACTTGCTTTAGAATTAGCAATTCCCGCTATATCCAAACTCTTGCAAATTTGAATGTCTCCTAGTCCTGCAGGACTCCTATCACCATTGTCCTTCTCCCCACTCACACCTCTTTCCGCCGTGTCCACTAACCGTGCCGGTGAACTCATCGTAGGTCTGTCCGGCAATGGAGATGATTTGTTTGATTCCCTTTGTTCATCGTTGCTGTTCTGATCGGACTGTCTTCCCACATATGTTTTTTCGTGTTGATCAAATTGTGGCCCTTCCCATGCTTCATTTGCAAGCCAAAGCACTGAATTTGTATTCTCTTTTATGATTTCTCCCTCCTGTCCGTTTCCCACTTGTGTATGCTGTAGCACATTATTTTCAATGCTCCCTTCTTCGCCCGTCGAATCAAACTCCCCGCAATCACATTCCACCGTAGGGGTGGTGCCATCCATCTCTAACACTCGGATGTTATATGTTTCCCCCTCATAACAAACTTCAATGTGTTCTTCAATCCGATTGAATTGGGATGTTTCTACCATAATTCTACCACAATCAAAAGACGATGGTGTTTCCGTATCGTCATCCATTCGAATAAAAACACCCCAACGGCTTGCTATGTTCATGAATGTCCGTTTATGCCATAGGTGTATTGGGAGGCCAATTATCGCCATCCAAATCCGTCGCGTTTCCACTTTGATCGCTGGAGACCATTTCACTACTTTGGCGAAACATTCCTTCACCCGGTCCAATTGCATAATTTTGTCACGGACGGCTGCCGATGTACACATTAACAATATCATTGCTCCGGATAAACGCATGATCGAGAAACCATCGTGTTTGTCTACCTCCAAACTTTCCGCTAGAGTCTTTATGCTACAAGGGTGTTGGCACCAACCCACCGCACACCATCGCAATATCGCCCATTTGTCTTCATCTACTATACCTACGACTTGCGCTTTATTTTGTTTCACTTCGTTCCTTATTGTCGTTTCTGATTTTCTTGATTCCGCATTGTCCTTCTTCTCATGTTGTTTTATGTTTCTTCTGTTTTTACTGTGCCATTCCGTTTTGCCTCTCCACGCCATAGCCACTCTCAATCTGCCGCCGTGTATCCATTTGCCGTTTAATCTCTCTATCACCCTGTTTGCATCCTCCTCCGAC
The DNA here is from genome assembly GCA_958450335.1 of Hibiscus tridactylites. Lineage (NCBI taxonomy): Eukaryota > Viridiplantae > Streptophyta > Magnoliopsida > Malvales > Malvaceae > Hibiscus > Hibiscus tridactylites. The sequence continues at coordinate 69,296,952 of OY288289.1, read as the reverse complement.
GCCATTCTAACGAAACCAAACCGCTGTCCGTTCCTGGCTCTCTTGTTTGGTATGAAGGTATCTTTTACAATTCCATGTCTGTCACATACTTGCCACAATCCTTTCCAGTGGATTGTCCGAGAGAGACCGCTGATGAATAAGGTCCAAACTCGTTGATGTTGCTGATCTCGGTTTACTGTCTTGCTTAACCAAAGCTTAACCAAAGCTCATAATCAGTTAGCCGATTGCTTAACCAAAGCTCTCTCCAATGCTGCTTTTTGGGATGTTATTTCCAAGTTGGGCATACAAAACTTGTATGCTCCAACTTGAGGGGGCTATTAAGATTATATTAGCTGATGTTAGTTATAGTTAGCTATTATTTAGGAAACTATCTTAATTAAAGAAGAATTTTCTTTATTTGTATAAAAGACTATTTGTATTCTTATTTTTAACTAATTCAATCATAAGAAAAACTTTCTCTTATCCTCTCATCTTTTCATTCTCTCAAATCCCTAATTCTCCTTTACAATTTCTCAATCTCCCAAACCAAAATCTAACAATACACTCTCACAATTAGAGGTCGACATTTGCAGATTAACAGCTAAGGTGGGCTCTACATCCTTATTAAATCCAACCCTTTGAATCACTTCCTTGCCCACACCATTTCTAAGAACATAACAAATTTTTCCTTTGCTCGAAACAAAAATACTAAATTAACACTGCACTTAATCAATTTACTCGAAGTCCAAACTAATTTGATATCCGAGCTATATTAATACATTGTGCTGGAGTTTACTCTGCACACACATTTTTTTACTTTTATTTAATAATTATATTTATACATATATGTTATTAAATAACAAAATATATTTTAGCAATATAAAAATTTGATCTATAATTTTTTTGACCAATTGAATGTTTTTTTAACATATGAGTACATTAGTCAATGTTATTAAACCGGATCTTCCCTTGTCTACAATGGTGTTTTGTTAGTATTACTTAATTTTGAGAAAGTTGGTTGTTTGGTAAATAAAAAATTCATATAATAAAAATATTAAAAGAATCATTAATATTATTAAAATAAAAAGAATCACCAGTACATTATAAATATTTTAGATTATAAGTACAGAAATAAATTCAGGTGAATTAATGATTCGAAGATAATCAAATGAAGCAAAATTTTAACATTGAGGAAATGTAACTCCACACATGCCAGCCACTCTTCTAATTTGGATTCTGTCAAAAAAATTTGTAAAATCTTCATTTACCAAGTACCCACAAAAACATGGCACTTGTTCTCTTGCAGCAGTGCAACATTCGGCTGATGGGGTCGGCTTCTCATATTCACGTAAACACGGCATCAACAAATTTCCCATATCATCACATTTTGATGTCGCTGTTACATTCATACCTGAAAACACCATCACAAATAGTGCCACCGCACACAAGACAATGGAAACTTTGCTCATATTGTTATTTTTCTGTACAAAATACAAATACTGGTGATTGTAATCAATTTGGTGATTTGTTTGCCGCTGCTTTGACACAATTTATAGTAGTTGAAGTGAATATTGTAAAGAGTTTTAGACCAACCATGTTGGAGAAATATATGGTTAACATTTTGTAAAGAAAATATAAGTGGTAACAAAATTTACAACGTGTTCGCAAAAACGAACAACTAGTCAACATTTTGATCAAATTTAAATGCAAGAATTTAATCAATAAATGTGGGATTCATTAATAGAATATTGAATATTTAGTTTTAATCGTTGTAATTTTTTTAACGGTAACAAATATTAAATAAAGATAGATATTAATATAAAAACTACTATTAAATAATCACATGCCTATGAATTAGAATTCTAATCACTTCCGAAGTAGAATTTCACAAAACTTATTATCCTCTTACACAGTTTACTTTAGCAGAAGAAATCATACAATTTCGTGTACATTTGACATATATATATATATTCATAGCAAGATGAAATTTCATTAATATATTTAAAAAACTCTTATATATTTAACACAAACTATGTTTTTTATCGTCTTTTTTTCTCAGTAAATGAGATGAAATTGTATTAATGGTTAAAGAAACTCAAAACTTACGTTGTGTGTCTCATTAAAAACCTCCTTAAAATTATATGGAGGAAAATAGTATACACAAACGAGTTACAAAACACAACTGAAATGAATAAAAATCATCTACCTCTTTTCGGTGCCCCTATTTATGCCTCAACACTAAAATCACTACAAAATAAAATTTCAAGATCTAACCCTAAATTCTAAATCCTAAAAAATACACCCTACCCTAAATTCCATAAACCCTAAACTTAATTTTGAGCGTGGGACATAAGTAGGGGCACAGAAAAGGGGCAGAGAATTTCCATCCCAACCGAAACACCTCCCCAAAATAAAAGCTAACAGTCAAATATCACCTAACCCATTTTTTGAACAGCAAAATTAAACCCCCAAAACTTTTCCCTAAAATTACGTATAAACTACCGTAACATTTACCAGGCTACACCCGAGTTTATATGAAACTTCATAAAACCTACGAGTCAAATTAAATCACCCAAAAAAGCTACACCGCATAGCAACGGACCCTCAAACAACCATAGCACCAGCAAAACCATATAAACACAAAGAGAGAGGTACAAAACTCCCATAGCAGAATAGTCTAAATGTACTCCAATATCTTACTGGTCCAAATTTGCATGAAATAAATTCTATTAAGACTTTTCTTCGTAATACTTTCAAAATAAAAGATCTAGGGGATTTAAAATATTTCTTAGGTCTTGAGGTTGCAAGGTCAAATAAAGGCATCAATCTCTGTCAGAGAAACTATACCTTGGAACTGTTAAAAGATTCTAGTTTTCTAGGTTCTAAGCCTGCTTCAACAACTATTGTTATTAAGAAAAGACTCTCTCATTCTGATGGTGAACCCTTAACAGATATTACTTGTTATCGGAGACTCAAAGGGAAGCTTTTACACCTCACTAATACTCGGCATGACATAGCCTTTGCTGTGCAACAATTGTCTCAATTTTTTTATGCTCCTACTAATGAACATATGATTGCTGCTCATAGATTACTTAGGTATCTTAAAGGTACTCATGGTCAAGGGTTATTTTTTCATGCTAACAATCAGTTACAATTGCATGCTTTTTCTGATTATGATTGGGCTTCTTGTCCAGATACAAGAAAATCTACTACTAGTTTTTGTGTTTTTCTAGGTTCTGCACTAATTTCCTGGAAATCGAAGAAGCAACAGACTATATCTCGGTCCTTCTATTGTCACTTGTGAAATACAATGGCTGCATTTTCTACTCACTAATTTACATTTGAACATTTCTTCCACAAATCTATTTTGTGACAATTTGTCTGCCATTAAACTTGCAGAATACCAAGTACATCATGAACAGACCAAGCATATTGAAATTGATTGCCACCTGATTCGAGAAAAAGGTTCAACAAGGACTCATCAAGTTGTTACTTGTTAATACTCATAATCAGTTAGCCGATTGCTTAACCAAAGCTCTCTCCAATGCTGCTTTTTGGGATGTTATTTCCAAGTTGGGCATACAAAACTTGTATGCTCCAACTTGAGGGGGCTATTAAGATTATATTTGCTGATGTTAGTTATAGTTAGCTATTATTTAGGAAACTATCTTAATTAAAGAAGAATTTTCTTTATTTGTATAAAAGACTATTTGTATTCTTATTTTTAACTAATTCAATAATAAGAAAAACTTTCTCTTATCCTCTCGTCTTTTCATTCTCTCAAATCCCTAATTCTCCTTTACAATTTCTCAATCTCCCAAACCAAAATCTAACAATACACTCTCACAATTAGAGGTCGACATTTGCAGATTAACAGCTAAGGTGGGCTCTACATTCTTATTAAATCCAACCCTTTGAATCACTTCCTTGCCCACACCATTTCTAAGAACATAACAAATTTTTCATTTGCTCGAAACAAAAATACTAAATTAACACTGCACTTAATCAATTTACTCGAAGTCCAAACTAATTTGATATCCGAGCTATATTAATACATTGTGCTGGAGTTTACTCTGCACAGACATTTTTTTACTTTTATTTAATAATTATATTTATACATATATGTTATTAAATAACAAAATATATTTTAGCTGGTAGACAAATATTGGATGGCATTTTGCTAGCTAACGAGATAATTCATTCATTGAAGAGAGCTACTTGGGCGAATGGAGGTGTGATTTTAAAGTTAGATTTTGCGAAGGCGTACGATTGTATTGATTGGGGCTGTCTACATAGAGTTATGAGTGATATGGGTTTTGGGGAGCGGTGGAGGGAATGGATTATGGAGTGTGTGGGTTCAGCCCGGTTATCGATTTTAGTTAATGGAAGTCCTTCGAGGGAATTCCAGATAAGGAGGGGACTTCGTCAGGGTGATTCGTTGTCACCTCTTTTATTTGTGATTGTTGCTGAGCTTTTCCATCGATATATGATCAATGCGGAACAAATGGGGCTGATCAAAGGTGTTAGAGTGGTGGGGGACGTGTGGTTGTCGCACCTCCAATTTGCGGATGACACAATTGTGTTCATTTTCGGTGACATCGAGGAGGCGAGGAACCTAAAACGTGTGCTGACTTGCTTTGGATTTGTATCAGGCCTGCAAATTAATTATGAAAAGTCTTGCTTGTATGGTGTGGGAATTGACAATGAGGTAACGAGGGAGGTAGCTTCGATTCTCGGCTGTACATTGGGGGAGCTTCCGATTTCATACTTGGGGGTCAAATTAGGAGTCCATCCGCGTGGGGAACAATTGTGGGAACCGTTGATCCGTAATGTACGTCGGAAACTTGCTGGTTGGAAGCGGCATTCCCTTTCTTTTGCGGGCAGGTTGCTTTTGATTAACTCGGTCCTTTCAGCACTTCCCGTTTATTATATGGGTATATTTATGGTGCCTAAGAAGGTTATTAGACGAATTGACTGTATTCGCCGGAATTTCTTGTGGGCTGGATCGGAGGAGAGATCGAAGATGAGTAGGATTAGTTGGGACGTGGTGTGTAAACCGAAAAGAATGGGTGGCCTTGGGGTAGTGAATTTGCGCACGAGAAATTTGGCTCTATTGGCGAAATGGGCTTGGCGTTATGCACAAGCGGACAAGTCGTTGTGGAAAGAGGTGATTAAGGCAAAATATGGTACTGAGGTTCAGCATTGGAAATTACCGAATAAGGGGAGGCGTCATATGTCGGCAATGTGGAAACAGATAGTTGAGGTGCAGGAAGAGGAACTTGTGGCTGCGTTTACAAATGAAGAGCAGTTTATTTGGCTTGTGGGGGAGGGGAGTTCGGTACTGTTTTGGTGGGATGTGTGGGCGATTGACGTTCCGCTAAAGGTAGTGTATCCGCGTCTTTTTGGGTTGGCAATTAATAAGTTGAGCTTTGTGAATGAGATGATGAATTATCCGATGGGGGAGTGGAAGACTTGTTTTCGAAGGGATTTGAGGGCTTTTGAACTAAAACAATTAGATGATCTAAAGGCTAGTGTGGTAGCGGTGAGCGTTCATGTGGGTGTCGCAGACCGTTTGGTTTGGAAACATGCTATTTCGGGAAGGTTCTCGGTTGGGAAATTGCATGATTTGATGAGTGCGGTTGGGTTACCGGATACAAAGCTTATGGGGTCGGTTTGGAACATGCCTATTATTCCAAAAATCCAGTGTTTTTTTTGGTTCATTTTGGTGGACAGGTTACCGACTATGCGCATGCTTTATGACCGTGGAGTTCCAATCCCGCTAGAATCGATTGGGTGCCGATGGTGTTCATTGGGTGAGGACAGCAGTGACCATATTCTATGGTCATGTCAGTTTGCAGTCGAGGTATGGGCCTTATTCTTTTCTTGGTGGGATGTGGCGGTGGTATGGCCGCGAACGGTGCAGGAGCTTATTGCACAGTGTTGGGGGAGCTGGTTCAATGGGGAGGTCCGCGCAAGGTGGTTGATTGGTTGTGCTAGTGTTCTTTGGTCTCTATGGTTGGGGAGGAATGAGCTTATTTTTCAAGAGAAGCGGGCGACGAGTAGAATGCTTTTTTTCCTGGCTCAGCTCAGAGCGCTTTATTGGACTCGAACGTTTATGCATGAATCGTGCGTGAACGAGGCAAGCTGGTGGGGATGCCCGCGTCTCAGCTGGTCGATGCAAAGGGAGGAAAATATGGCACGTCGGAATAGTATTTGGAGGCCGCCGGTGGAGGGTGTATGGAAGTTCAATGTGGACGGTGCTGCGAGGGGAAAGCCGGGAAGGGCGGGGTGTGGTGGAGTGCTACGGGATAGTTGTAGCCGTATTTTGGCAATGTTTTCAGGATCGATAGGGATAGCGGACTCAAATGTGGCTGAGATCCAAGCGATCGCTTATGCGTTGCGCTTGTTACGCGAGATGCAGGTAGACACGGTATCCTTCATTGTGGTGGAATCGGATTCTTTGGTAGCGATTTCATGGATGTCTAACTCAGAGAACCGCCCGTGGAAGTTGTGGCAGTGGTTTCAGCAGATTGAGGAGGATATTGCGAGGTTACCGTGCGTGTGCTTCAACCATATCTATCAAGAGGCAAATGGGTTGGCAGATACTTTGGCAAAGAGTGGTATTGTGCGTCGTGATTGGGTATGGTTGTATAGCAAATAGAGTGTTTTGTTCTATTGGCACATGCAAATCGGTACTCTTTTCCTCCATTTAGGATTAGGGAGGTTTTTAATGAGGTCGATATGCAATGTGTTTCTTGTATGATTTCTTGGATAATAAAATCATACTTGCTTTTAAAAAAATATATATTTTAGCAATATAAAAATTTGATCTAGAATTTTTTTGACCAGTTGAATGTTTTTTTAACATATTAGTACATTAGTCAATGTTAATAAACCGGATCTTCCCTTGTCTACAATGGTGTTTTGTTAGTATTACTTAATTTTGAGAAAGTTGGTTGTTTGGTAAATAAAAAATTCATATAATAAAAATATTAAAAGAATCATTAATATTATTAAAATAAAAAGAATCACCAGTACATTATAAATATTTTAGATTATAAGTACAGAAATAAATTCAGGTGAATTAATGATTCGAAGATAATCAAATGAAGCAAAATTTTAACATTGAGGAAATGTAACTCCACACATGCCAGCCACTCTTCTAATTTGGATTCTGTCAAAAAAATTTGTAAAATCTTCATTTACCAAGTACCCACAAAAACATGGCACTTGTTCTCTTGCTGCAGTGCAACATTCGGCTGATGGGGTCGGCTTCTCATATTCACGTAAACACGGCATCAACAAATTTCCCATATCATCACATTTTGATGTCGCTGTTACATTCATACCTGAAAACACCATCACAAATAGTGCCACCGCACACAAGACAATGGAAACTTTGCTCATATTGTTATTTTTCTGTACAAAATACAAATACTGGTGATTGTAATCAATTTGGTGATTTGTTTGCCGCTGCTTTGACACAATTTATAGTAGTTGAAGTGAATATTGTAAAGAGTTTTAGACCAACCATGTTGGAGAAATATATGGTTAACATTTTGTAAAGAAAATATAAGTGGTAACAAAATTTACAACGTGTTCGCAAAAACGAACAACTAGTCAACATTTTGATCAAATTTAAATGCAAGAATTTAATCAATAAATGTGGGATTCATTAATAGAATATTGAATATTTAGTTTTAATCGTTGTAATTTTTTTCACGGTAACAAATATTAAATAAAGATAGATATTAATATAAAAACTACTATTAAATAATCACATGCCTATGAATTAGAATTCTAATCACTTCCGAAGTAGAATTTCACAAAACTTATTATCCTCTTACACAGTTTACTTTAGCAGAAGAAATCATACAATTTCGTGTACATTTGACATATATATATATATTCATAGCAAGATGAAATTTCATTAATATATTTAAAAAACTCTTATATATTTAACACAAACTATGTTTTTTATCGTCTTTTTTTCTCAGTAAATGAGATGAAATTGTATTAATGGTTAAAGAAACTCAAAACTTACGTTGTGTGTCTCATTAAAAAACCTCCTTAAAATTATATGGAGGAAAATAGTATACACAAACGAGTTACAAAACACAACTGAAATGAATAAAAATCATCTACCTCTTTTCGGTGCCCCTATTTATGCCTCAACACTAAAATCACTACAAAATAAAATTTTCAAGATCTAACCCTAAATTCTAAATCCTAAAAAATACACCCTGCCCTAAATTCCATAAACCCTAAACTTATTTTGAGCGTGGGACATAAGTAGGGGCACAAAAAAGGGGCAGAGAATTTCCATCCCAACCGAAACACCTCCCCAAAATAAAAACTAACAGTCAAATATCACCTAACCCATTTTTTGAACAGCAAAATTAAACCCCCAAAACTTTTCCCTAAAATTACGTATAAACTACCGTAACATTTACCAGGCTACACCCGAGTTTATATGAAACTTCATAAAACCTACGAGTCAAATTAAATTACCCAAAAAAGCTACACCGCATAGCAACGGACCCTCAAACAACCATAGCACCAGAAAAACCATATAAACACAAAGAGAGAGGTACAAAACTCCCATAGCAGAATAGTCTAAATGTACTCCAATATCTTACTGGTCCAAATTTGCATGAAATAAATTCTATTAAGACTTTTCTTCGTAATACTTTCAAAATAAAAGATCTAGGGGATTTAAAATATTTCTTAGGTCTTGAGGTTGCAAGGTCAAATAAAGGCATCAATCTCTGTCAGAGAAACTATACCTTGGAACTGTTAAAAGATTCTGGTTTTCTAGGTTCTAAGCCTGCTTCAACAACTATTGTTATTAAGAAAAGACTCTCTCATTCTGATGGTGAACCCTTAGCAGATATTACTTGTTATCGGAGACTCATAGGGAAGCTTTTACACCTCACTAATACTCGGCATGACATAGCCTTTGCTGTGCAACAATTGTCTCAATTTTTTTATGCTCCTACTTATGAACATATGATTGCTGCTCATAGATTACTTAGGTATCTTAAAGGTACTCATGGTCAAGGGTTATTTTTTCCTGCTAACAATCAGTTACAATTGCATGCTTTTTCTGATTATGATTGGGCTTCTTGTCCAGATACAAGAATATCTACTACTAGTTTTTGTGTTTTTCTAGGTTCTGCACTAATTTCCTGGAAATCGAAGAAGCAACAGACTATATCTGGGTCCTCTAGTGAGGCTGAATATCGAGCCCTTCTATTGTCACTTGTGAAATACAATGGCTGCATTTTCTACTCACTGATTTACATTTGAACATTTCTTCCACAAATCTATTTTGTGACAATTTGTCTGCCATTAAACTTGCAGAATACCAAGTACATCATGAACAGACCAAGCATATTCAAATTGATTGCCACCTGATTCGAGAAAAAGGTTCAACAAGGACTCATCAAGTTGTTACTTGTTAATACTCATAATCAGTTAGCCGATTGCTTAACCAAAGCTCTCTCCAATGCTGCTTTTTGGGATGTTATTTCCAAGTTGGGCATACAAAACTTGTATGCTCCAACTTGAGGGGGCTATTAAGATTATATTAGCTGATGTTAGTTATAGTTAGCTATTATTTAGGAAACTATCTTAATTAAAGAAGAATTTTCTTTATTTGTATAAAAGACTATTTGTATTCTTATTTTTAACTAATTCAATAATAACAAAAACTTTCTCTTATCCTCTCGTCTTTTCATTCTCTCAAATCCCTAATTCTCCTTTACAATTTCTCAATCTCCCAAACCAAAATCTAACACTACACTCTCACAATTAGAGGTCGACATTTGCAGATTAACAGCTAAGGTGGGCTCTACATCCTTATTAAATCCAACCCTTTGAATCACTTCCTTGCCCACACCATTTCTAAGAACATAACAAATTTTTCCTTTGCTCGAAACAAAAATACTAAATTAACACTGCACTTAATCAATTTACTCGAAGTCCAAACTAATTTGATATCCGAGCTAAATTAATACATTGTGTTGGAGTTTACTCTGCACAGACATTTTTTTACTTTTATTTAATAATTATATTTATACATATATGTTATTAAATAACAAAATATATTTTAGCAATATAAAAATTTGATCTATAATTTTTTTGACCAATTGAATGTTTTTTTTAACATATGAGTACATTAGTCAATGTTATTAAACCGGATCTTCCCTTGTCTACAATGGTGTTTTGTTAGTATTACTTAATTTTGAGAAAGTTGGTTGTTTGGTAAATAAAAAATTCATATAATAAAAATATTAAAAGAATCATTAATATTATTAAAATAAAAAGAATCACCAGTACATTATAAATATTTTAGATTATAAGTACAGAAATAAATTCAGGTGAATTAATGATTCGAAGATAATCAAATGAAGCAAAATTTTAACATTGAGGAAATGTAACTCCACACATGCCAGCCACTCTTCTAATTTGGATTCTGTCAAAAAAATTTGTAAAATCTTCATTTACCAAGTACCCACAAAAACATGGCACTTGTTCTCTTGCAGCAGTGCAACATTCGGCTGATGGGGTCGGCTTCTCATATTCACGTAAACACGGCATCAACAAATTTCCCATATCATCACATTTTGATGTCGCTGTTACATTCATACCTGAAAACACCATCACAAATAGTGCCACCGCACACAAGACAATGGAAACTTTGCTCATATTGTTATTTTTCTGTACAAAATACAAATACTGGTGATTGTAATCAATTTGGTGATTTGTTTGCCGCTGCTTTGACACAATTTATAGTAGTTGAGGTGAATATTGTAAAGAGTTTTAGACCAACCATGTTGGAGAAATATATGGTTAAACATTTTGTAAAGAAAATATAAGTGGTAACAAAATTTACAACGTGTTCGCTAAAACGAACAACTAGTCAACATTTTGATCAATTTTAAATGCAAGAATTTAATCAATAAATGTGGGATTCATTAATAGAATATTGAATATTTAGTTTTAATCGTTGTAATTTTTTTAACGGTAACAAATATTAAATAAAGATAGCTATTAATATAAAAACTACTATTAAATAATCACATGCCTATGAATTAGAATTCTAATCACTTCTGAAGTAGAATTTCACAAAACTTATTATCCTCTTACACAGTTTACTTTAGCAGAAGAAATCATACAATTTCGTGTACATTTGACATATATATATATGCATAGCAAGATGAAATTTCATTAATATATTTAAAAAACTCTTATATATTTAACACAAACTATGTTTTTTATCGTCTTTTTTTCTCAATAAATGAGTTGAAATTGTATTAATGGTTAAAGAAACTCAAAACTTACGTTGTGTGTCTCATTAAAAACCTCCTTAAAATTATATGGAGGAAAAGAGTATACACAAACGAGTTACAAAACACAACTGAAATGAATAAAAATCATCTACCTCTTTTCGGTGCCCCTATTTATGCCTCAACACTAAAATCACTACAAAATAAAATTTCAAGATCTAACCCTAAATTCTAAATCCTAAAAAATACACCCTACCCTAAATTCCATAAACCCTAAACTTAATTTTGAGCGTGGGACATAAGTAGGGGCACAGAAAAGGGGCAGAGAATTTCCATCCCAACCGAAACACCTCCCCAAAATAAAAGCTAACAGTCAAATATCACCTAACCCATTTTTTGAACAGCAAAAATTAAACCCCCAAAACTTTTCCCTAAAATTACGTATAAACTACCGTAACATTTACCAGGCTACACCCGAGTTTATATGAAACTTCATAAAACCAACGAGTCAAATTAAATCACCCAAAAAAGCTACACCGCATAGCAACGGACCCTCAAACAACCATAGCACCAGCAAAACCATATAAACACAAAGAGAGAGGTACAAAACTCCCATAGCAGAATAGTCTAAACGTACTCCAATATCTTACTGGTCCAAATTTGCATGAAATAAATTCTATTAAGACTTTTCTTCGTAATACTTTCAAAATAAAAGATCTAGGGGATTTAAAATATTTCTTAGGTCTTGAGGTTGCAAGGTCAAATAAAGGCATCAATCTCTGTCACAGAAACTATACCTTGGAACTGTTAAAAGATTCTGGTTTTCTAGGTTCTAAGCCTGCTTCAACAACTATTGTTATTAAGAAAAGACTCTCTCATTCTGATGGTGAACCCTTAACAGATATTACTTGTTATCGGAGACTCATAGGGAAGCTTTTACACCTCACAAATACTCGGCATGACATAGCCTTTGCTGTGCAACAATTGTCTCAATTTTTTTATGCTCCTACTAATGAACATATGATTGCTGCTCATAGATTACTTAGGTATCTTAAAGGTACTCCTGGTCAAGGGTTATTTTTTCCTGCTAACAATCAGTTACAATTGCATGCTTTTTCTGATTATGATTGGGCTTCTTGTCCAGATACAAGAAAATCTACTACTAGTTTTTGTGTTTTTCTAGGTTCTGCACTAATTTCCTGGAAATCGAAGAAGCAACAGACTATATCTCGGTCCTCTAGTGAGGCTGAATATCGAGCCCTTCTATTGTCACTTGTGAAATACAATGGCTAGATTTTCTACTCACTGATTTACATTTGAACATTTCTTCCACAAATCTATTTTGTTTTTTTTTATCATCAACTGTTTGATTTTATTAAGAATAAAAGTCATACAGCTCGACGCAGCCCTTACGCCTCGTTAAAAACCTCCCTAAACCTAATGGAGGAATAAAGTACGTAAGTGCTCGTCTTAAAAAGAAACGCCTAAATACAAGCTAAGAATAAAGAACTCCTATCCACTCCCTCTTTTGCGAGAACATCGGCAAAACCATTTGCTTCCCGCGGTGTGTATTGAAAATGAACCTTCGAGATGGCTTGACACGCTTGATCAATTGATACAAATGAATCCCATAATCTCCACGGACGTTTTGCCAAAGCCGTTACCCATCTCAATGCAACTTGTGAATCGGATTCAATCACCACACACCTCTCGCGCCAAACCCCTTCCGCCACCACCCTCACTGCAAGTTCGATAGCCCTCACTTCCGCCACGTTGGAGTCCAAACAGCCCACAGGCCCGGAAAATATTACCAAAATGCGGCTCTCCGCATCACGCATAACTCCCCCTATGCCCGCTGGTCCAGGCTTGCCCCGCGCCGAGCCATCGACGTTGAATTTCAATGTTCCCACAATAGGTGGCTGCCATACCAACCCAGCTCACACCTTCTTTTGTCGCCGACTAACCACACATGTCGATGGGCACGACCACCAAACCGATTCAGGCATAATGTCACCATCGGCATCCACTTTTATCCAATAGAAAGTTCTAAGTTTCACAAGAAAGCACACTTCCGCTACCGTCGATCGTTTGCCTTTAAAAATGTACTCATTCCGGGCAAGCCATAGCGACCAAAGCATAGCACTTGCGCTAGCCACCCACCATTTTAGTTGACAACCATGAAATGAGCTATGGAAATTAATAACGAAAAAATCTGAAAAACGCGATGGTAATGGTAATGCAATACCCCACCAATCACGCAGCCAGTCCTAAATTTGTTGAATACATGGGCAATCATAAAATAGATGGGCAATCGACTCCTCCACCCTTACGCACCACGGACATAGCCCTTGTCCTTCCGCCAAAAGTACTCCTCTTATACGCAGAAAATCAGCAGTCGGTAGCCTTTTCAACCAAATGAACCATAGGAAAGCTTGTACCTTTGGTGGAACAAGAACCTTCCATGCGAAACAACCTCCGAAATCACCATCTCCCACCCTCTCTAATAGCAGCGCCTTAATCATAGCTTGCACTGAAAATTCCCCATGTTCATCTGGAGTCCAAACCAGCGTATCAATACAATCAGCTCTTAAGCGAACTCTACGCACCACATCACACAAAGAACGTAATTGTTCCTGTTCGAAACTCCATAGATGCCGCCGGAAAAACCCATCCCAATTAGCATGATTGAAATGACCATCCGTTGTATAATCCTGCACCCAAGCTAATTTATTCAACGCCAAGGCAAATAAGCGTGGAAACACCTCCTTTAAAGGCTGTTGTATCGCCCAAACATCAAACAAAAACAGAACAATCTGTCCACTGCCGATTTTCCACTAAAAATTACCTCCCCCCACGTGTGAATCAACAACCGGACAGCAAGCATTAGCTACTATTTGACGCCAAACAACCGACATAGAAGATAAATTTTCCATGTTAAATCTCCACCATTGAACATTTTCCCCATATTTGGCCGTTATTAGACGACGCCAAAGTGAATCGCGGTCACGCGCATATTGCCAAACCCATTTAGACAGCAGCGCCATATTCTTCACTCTCAAGTCTGCCACCCCCAAACCCCCTAAATGTCGTGGCCGACAAACAATGTCCCATCCTACCCTACTCATTCGTCTCTCAAGATTAACACCTCTCCAAAGAAACGCTCTACGTAATTTATCCAGCTTCTCAATTACCCCTTTAGGCACAACAAATAAGCCTAAGTAGAAAATAGGGAGTGACGGAAGTACCGAGTTGACAAGAGTCACCCTGCTAGCTTGCGTCTGAAGCTTGCTACAATCGGATCCCACACTGATATACACCTCGGATCAGCTCCTAACGGAAATCCTAGATAGACGAATGGTAATTCCCCCAGCCTACAACCCAGAACAGTAGCTACCGATGCACTCAACTCCTCCGCCACGCCGATCGCATACAATGAACTCTTTGCAAAATTTATTTGTAACCCAGAGCATATCTGAAAACAGTGCAGTATCCGCTTTACATTACGTGCATATTCGATATTAGCATCAATAAATAATATCGTATCATCGGCAAACTGGAGGTGTGTTAGCCGTATGTTTGAAACCACCTCCACTCCTCTAATCAACCCTCCCGTTTCCGCGTTGATCAACATCAAATGCAGAGCTTCCGCTACTATCACAAACAGTAACGGTGACAAGGGACAACCTTGTCGCAAACCACGACCCATCCTGAATTCATTCGTCGCACTTCCATTCAGTAAAACAGATAAACGTGCTGAACTGATACAAACCTGTATCCAATGACGCCATGTTGCGCAAAAGCCCATATTTGCGAGTACAGAATCCAAAAACGACCAGCTCACGCAATCATATGCTTTGGCGAAATCTAGCTTTAAAATGAAACCCCCCACGCCATTACATCGAAGAGAATGAATTACCTCCGTTGCTAACAAGACACCATCTACCAATTGACGGCCTTTAATGAAAGCCGACTGAGTGTCGCTAATCAAAGAATTCAGTACTGATTGTAACCGAGTCGCTAGGCATTTGGCTAGTAGTTTATACATTGAATTAACCAATCCAATCGGTCGATACTCACCTAGCACTTGAGGTGTCGCCACCTTAGGTAAAAGCACAATAAAAGTACAGTTCGCTCCCTTTGGCAATGTTCCTCGCTCATGAAATTGAGTGAAGAAATGCAGCATGTCATCTTTCACCACCTCCCAACTTTTCTTGTAGAATTCGAGTGTAAAGCCATCCGGACCCGGAGCTTTTGAGCCATCACAATTCCACAAAGTTCGCTTGATTTCATCAATTGTAAAAGGTGTTGTCAACGCTGCGCTTGCCTCTGCTTGTACTCGACGGAACTGACCATCAAACTCCCATTTTCCACTTCGAGCTTCACTAGCAAAATGGGCAGTAAATGCCTTAACAACAAAGGCACGCAGTGTGGCTGGTGCTGTAACCCATCTCCCTTCAATCAACAACCCCTGTATAAAGTTCTTAACTGTCTGTAACTTCGCCGTTCTATGAAAAAATGTTGTGTTCCGATCGCCTAACCTTAACCAAGTTGTCCGAGATTTTTGGCGCCACATTGCTTCTTTATTGCGCATCGCTTTCCACAGTGCTTGCATCCATTGTCGCCGTTCACATTCTACCTCATTAACACTCTCTTCCGTTATCAACATGTCATCCGCCTTTTCTATTTGTTGTTGTAACTTCTCGATTTTCAAGTTCATATCACCAAATATGTCTTTGTTCCAACGTTTCAAGAACGACTTCAAGTGCCTCAGCTTCACCATGATATTATCTTTTCCCAAACCAACCGTGGTCAAACGACACCATTCCCTAGCTAAGTCCAGCACGTTAGATTTTCCCTCTAACCAGCAATTGAAAAAGCGAAAAGGTCTTGGACCCCAATCACAATCGTCACAAGCCAATATCAACGGTGTGTGATCAGATACTCCTCTCGACAAAGCCATTTGCTGTATGCTATTAAAGGTATCAAACCATGTTGCTGAAATTAAAAACCTGTCTATCCGGCTGGATCTATTACCAGGACCAAACCACGTAAATCGTTTACCAGACATCGGTAAATCCATCAAGCCGGCAGTGTTGACGAAATTCGCAAAATTTTCCATTTCAGCCTCTCTATCCGATACCCCAATTCTGTCCGAAGTTTTCAGTATCGCATTGAAGTCTACTGCCACGCACCAAGGCCCCTGAAACGTGCACATACTAGCCAGCAAATTGTCCCATAAAAAAGATTGACTAGATACTTCACAAGGTGCATATATCGCTACTATACCGCAGACAAGTTCTTCAACATTCCATTTTCCCAATAGTAAAATACAGTGGCGTTCAACATGAAATGACTCTAAAATAAACCTCGTACCTTCCCATATGGTCAATATACCTCCGGATGCACCAACCGATGGTGAGAACGCCAATTCAAAGTTATCCGAGTACCACAAAGTAGCTCCCAACAATGCTGGGATCTCCTCCAATTTAGTCTCCTGTAACAACACCATGTCGCAGTGATTTTTCCGAATGACCTCGCGAACATATCGCCTTTTCGCACTCCCGCCCAAACCCCTTACGTTCCATGTTAATAATTTCATGAGTCAAAAACCCCGGCACTCCCCGGTGATAACCCGCGAAATGTCGTTAATGATGTCTTCTTCCCTTCCAATTGATTTCACTCTAATCAACGCCCCCAATTTCACTGTTGCTTCCGCTTCGTTTGTAATTTGTTGCTGCCCAACGGGAAGCTCACAATTCTCATGCCCCTGCTTAATGGCGTCCACCGTTGAGGCCTTCTTCCCCGACCCTCGACCACGGCTAGATGGAGAATTGCCTGAAATTCCAGTAACCTCGCCTCCCACCACCCGTCGAACTTTGCAATAGGAATTCCCCACACGAATCACTTCTGTTTTACCCAATCCTTGTGTTGCTGTGCTGCTTTCATAAGTGATAATTTTGGAATTTACACTGTCACCAACTACCGTAATCTCCAGGTTTTCCTTAGAGTTTGAATCAGAATTCACCACTCCAGCTATAGCAGGACTCTCCGCTAGAGTCCTATTGTGATTCGTCCTCTCACTCTCCAAACTATCGGAGCTGATCGGTGTGATTAGCTGTTGCGCCGGCAATGTTGCTGCCGTTGCATTGGCTAGCGTAATCTCCATGTTCAACTCGCCTTGAGTATCTGTTGTATCAATCCCCCCAATCGGATTTGATTTTTCCACCACTACCATGTTTTCCTCCACCCCTCTAACCTGAATCTTCGTCGGACGGCTAGTGCTGCTGCCTTCATTGAGTTGTTTCGATTGCGATACGCTACCCTCGTAACAGCCGCATTCGATCGTAGGACCTTGTCCATCGGATTCAAACACCCTCACCATATATTCCGCAGCTGCTAATTTCACAGTGATGGTTTCCTCAATGTGTTCCACCATTGTCGTTTCCACCAGGATTCTGCCGTAATCGAAGGAGGAGGGGGTTTCCGTATCGTCATCCATGCATATGAAGGACCCCCATAAGCTTGCTATGTTCGCAAATGTCTTCTTGTGCCACAAGTGGATCAGCAGCCCTACCATGGACAACCAAACTCGACGAGAGTCAGTTGTAATTGATGGCGACCATTCAACCACCTTGGAGAAACATTCTCTGATGCAGTCCATCTTTATTACTTCCTCGCGAATTCTCGCCGATGTGCACATTAATAGGATCATTGACCCCGATAGTCTCATGATCGAGAATCCCTCTTTCTTCTCCACTTCCAATCGATCCGCAAGTGTTTTCAAATTCCAGGGCTTAATACTCTATCCGATCGCACACCATTGAAGAATTGCCCATTTATCCTCATCTAATACCCCTTCAATCACCCGTCGATTTAATCCACTTTCGCAATCCCCTTGCATCGTTGATTTCACTGTTTTTGAACCCGATGTTTTACCGTTCATCGGCGGTTGTGTCTCCTTCCTTTTCAACGTGTTCTTCAGATCGTTTATGCCCTTCCACGCCAACGCCACACGCAACCTAGCCCCATAAATCCATTTTCCGTGCAGCCGTTCAATCGCTCTATCCGCATCCCCCTGTGATGCCATTCGAACAAATCCAAAACGTGACCCGTCTCTAGCCCTCTTTCTGGGTATAAACGCATCTCGCACAACCCCATGACGATCAAAGACTTGCCATAAACCCTTCCAGTGCAATGTCTCTGAAATTCCACCCACGTATAAGGTCCAAACCTGTTGTGATTTGTCAATGGCCGGTTGTGGGTTGGACGGAAATTGATCACCACTGCCTTGTTCCTTATTTAGCCGTCGCCAAATACTCACGTCCGTCTCCATTTGGCGTTTTTCCGATCAGATACCACAAATCTATTTTGTGACAATTTGTCTGCCATTAAACTTGCAAAATACCCAGTACATCATGAACAGACAAAGCATATTGAAATTGATTGTCACCTGATTCGAGAAAAAGGTTCAACAAGGACTCATCAAGTTGTTACTTGTTAATACTCATAATCAGTTAGCCGATTGCTTAACCAAAGCTCTCTCCAATGCTGCTTTTTAGGATGTTATTTCCAAGTTGGGCATACAAAACTTGTATGCTCCAACTTGAGGGGGCTATTAAGATTATATTAGCTGATGTTAGTTATAGTTAGCTATTATTTAGGAAACTATCTTAATTAAAGAAGAATTTTCTTTATTTGTATAAAAGACTATTTGTATTCTTATTTTTAACTAATTCAATAATAACAAAAACTTTCTCTTATCCTCTCGTCTTTTCATTCTCTCAAATCCCTAATTCTCCTTTACAATTTCTCAATCTCCCAAACCAAAATCTAACAATACACTCTCACAATTAGAGGTCGACATTTGCAGATTAACAGCTAAGGTGGGCTGTACATCCTTATTAAATCCAACCCTTTGAATCACTTCCTTGCCCACACCATTTCTAAGAACAGAACTAATTTTTCCTTTGCTCAAAACAAAAATACTAAACTAACACTGCACTTAATCAATTTACTCGAAGTCCAAACTAATTTGATATCCGAGCTAAATTAATACATTGTGCTGGAGTTTACTCTGCACAGACATTTTTTACTTTTATTTAATAATTATATTTATACATATAAGTTATTAAATAACAAAATATATTTTAGCAATATAAAAATTTGATCTATAATTTTTTTGACCAATTGAATGTTTTTTTAACATATAAGTACATTAGTCAATGTTATTAAACCGGATCTTCCCTTGTCTACAATGGTGTTTTGTTAGTATTACTTAATTTTGAGAAAGTTGGTTGTTTGGTAAATAAAAAATTGATATAATAAAAATATTAAAAGAATCATTAATATTATTAAAATAAAAAGAATCACCAGTACATTATAAATATTTTAGATTATAAGTACAGAAATAAATTCAGGTGAATTATTGATTCGAAGATAATCAAATGAAGCAAAATTTTAACATTGAGGAAATGTAACTCCACACATGCCAGCCACTCTTCTAATTTGGATTCTATCAAAAAAACTTGTAAAATCTTCATTTACCAAGTACCCACAAAAACATGGCACTTGTTCTCTTGCAGCAGTGCAACATTCGGCTGATGGGGTCGGCTTCTCATATTCACGTAAACACGGCATCAACAAATTTCCCATATCATCACATTTTGATGTCGCTGTTACATTCATACCTGAAAACACCATCACAAATAGTGCCACCGCACACAAGACAATGGAAACTTTGCTCATATTGTTATTTTTCTGTACAAAATACAAATACTGGTGATTGTAATCAATTTGGTGATTTGTTTGCCGCTGCTTTGACACAATTTATAGTAGTTGAAGTGAATATTGTAAAGAGTTTTAGACCAACCATGTTGGAGAAATATATGGTTAAACATTTTGTAAAGAAAATATAAGTGGTAACAAAATTTACAACGTGTTCGCTAAAACGAACAACTAGTCAACATTTTGATCAATTTTAAATGCAAGAATTTAATCAATAAATGTGGGATTCATTAATAGAATATTGAATATTTAGTTTTAATCTTTGTAATTTTTTTAACGGTAACAATATTAAATAAAGATAGATATTAATATAAAAACTACTATTAAATAATCACATGCCTATGAATTAGAATTCTAATCACTACTGAAGTAGAATTTCACAAAACTTATTATCCTCTTACACAGTTAACTTTAGTAGAAGAAATCATACAATTTCGTGTACATTTGACATATATATATATATATGCATAACAAGATGAAATTTCATTAATATATTTAAAAAACTCTTATATATTTAACACAAACTATGTTTTTTATCGTCTTTTTTTCTCAGTAAATGAGATGAAATTGTATTAATGGTTAAAGAAACTCAAAACTTACAAAAGTAAAGAAATCAAAAACGTTTGAAAAAAAATCAATTAAGCCCCTAAAAAAAAGATAAGTGAATTAAAGGGAATGGCGGCGGCGGTAGAGGGGAAAAAGTTTGACGGCGGTAGGGAAACAAGATCACGACGGGATATTACGAGACAGGGTTGGTCTCTTTTCATCTATAATCTCCCAGAACAACTTCATTGGAAGGGCGTATGGCAGGTATTTGATCGACATGGGGTTGTGGTGGATGTTTTCGTACCTACAAAGCGTTCAAAGGATGGTGTCCGATTCGGATTTGTTCGAATGGAATCGAAAACAGATGCGGAGCGAGTGATCGAGCGTTTCGACGGATTTCGTCTATATGGATCGAAAATCAGGGTTTCGTTCGCTAGGGAGGGTGGAATGGTGCGAAATAAGGAAGGGAATTCAGGGGTTTCGCCTAAAGTTAGGGACGATAGTCAGGGGAATCGAAAAACAAATAGTGAGCGGCCTACGCAAGGGGAGAAGAGGGGAAAACTCACATCGTCGACATCCGAAGTTAAACAAGTGATAGGAATTGTCGACAGGGATAAATGGCAAATTTTGCAATCTTGTGCAATTGGTTTCTGCCGTCAAACCTGTTCAATTGAGTCATTGGCCGGTGAATTCAATCGGGTGGGTTTAAAGGGGCTAACCGTGATGAGAGTAGCGGGATCGTTAGTGCTGTTGATGTTCGACAATGGCAAGATACGTGAGTCGACAATTAAATCAGGGGTTTTACAACAATGGCTGGAAAATGTGATGGAATGGTCGCCGTCGATGACATTACCAAACCGACGAGCATGGCTCTCGTTGTGCGGACTGCCCATCCACCTGTGGTCGGATGATACTTTTAGGAACATTGCCAATCTATGGGGCGATTTAGTGTATGTGGATTCGGAAACAAGGTCCCCTTCGTCATTCGAGAGAGCTCGGATACTTATTAAAACAGATTGGATATATCGAATTGATGAGATGGTACATGTTAATGAAGGGGAGACGAATTTCCTGATCCGAGTTTCTGAATTTGATGAAGGATTTGGCATGAGGAGGGACTACAAGAATGACACGGGTTCATGCTCGGAAAAAGAGGAGAACTATAGAGAGAGGGAAGTGGAATGGAAATCGAATTCGGTATTTGCACATGATGAGGAATCCGAGGGTGAAACAATTGTACCGAATTCGGTTGAGCGGGAGGAAAATCACGCTGAATTGGGTACTACTCGAGCAAAATCCTTTATCGATCACATGTGGAAGGACAATGTTAGGGAGGATGCTAGGGTGGGATCATACGAGAAGGGAGTAAATGAGGAGGAGCAGCTGGTTTTGTTGAATAGGGACTTCGAGGTATCATTGCCGTGTGATTCAAGCCTTCGAATGGATGAATTGGAGAGGGAGAAGCTCAATTCGAGGGAGGTACAATCAAATCTGGTCACAGAAGGTAGTCGTGAGGATGAATCGCTAGGCCTAATAGATCGTAATAGCGACTGGGGAGGATCGGAATCTAGTGGAGGTTGCAACGCTGGGAGGAGGGAGGGCCGAGGGGATCATGGCTGCCTCGGACGAGGACGGTGTGCTTAGGACAGAGGGGCAGGGGCATTTCGACTTTACGGGTGGTGACAGCCGAATATCAAAGGCAAGTGTGATTGAAGTAAATGGAGAAAAGCGAAGAGTTAGGCTCCTATCGGAACTCAACCCTCCCCAAGTGGTTATCTCTCCGACAAAGACTAAGGTTGTAAAAAAGGGGCGTGGCCGTCCAAGGAAAAATAAAGACGACGGAAAGCAGCAAGCGCCGGAGATAGCTAACGGATCTTTATCCGATTCAGATTTTATTTGTCGGAGACAAGCGACCATCCGTGAGGCTACGAAAACTGCGAGAGTGGGCAATTTGATTGGGGCGGTGACAGCAGGTAGAGAAGAAGAAGTGATACACGATATTGCGCGCTTATTAGAGGCGCGTGAGATTTCGAAATAGCAACTGATGAGGATGTTGTCGTGGAACGTACGTGGGCTAGGGGAAGCAGCGAAACGACGTTCAATTGGTCGTGTTCTACGACAACAACGGTGCGGATTGGCTCTCTTCCAGGAGACAAAGATGGAAAGCATATCTGAGAGGTTAGTGAATCAATTGTGGTATTCTGATTCGTTTGAATTTCTTTTTGCTCCTTCGGAGGGACGGTCGGGAGGCGTTCTTTTGGTGTGGGATCAGTCGAGTTTTCATGTGACGGAATCTGAGATTGGTCGAAACTTAATTATGGTGATTGGGAGGTGGACGAGAGAGGAATGGGAATGTGGTTTTATTGGGATATATGCTCCTTGTGGTGTTGCGGATCAGACTTGTTTCTGGGATGGAATTAAATCAATTGTGCAAAGTCGACCTATAGAGTGGTGTGTGGGGGGCGATTATAATGTGGTGAAATGCCATGAGGAAAGGCGTGGGAGGGGTTTTGAGTATCCGGGGGTGGACGGATTCTGCGCTTTTATCGAGTCTATTGCTTTGATAGACTTACCGGTTACAGGTGTGTTGTTCACGTGGTTCGGACCGCAGGGGAGGTGCAGTCGCCTTGACCGCTTTTTAGTCTCGGATGGTTGGTTTCAGAGGTTTGAGTCGCTTGTAACATTGCATTTGCCAAAGGAGCTGTCAGACCACTCGCCTATTGTTTTGGTGAGCGAGGTAGAGGATAGTGGCCCCAAACCGTTCCGTTTTGTTAATGCATGGTTGCAGGATTTACCTTCCATCGAAAGGGAGTGGAAACAATTGTCTTCAGGTGAGGGAGGGATTCCAATTCGTTTGAAGAGCTTAAAACAGGTTTTGAATAGTTGGAATCGGTCTAATTTCGGTGATTTGGATAAGGAATATGAGGCTTTGGTGAATCAAATTGCGGAGTGTGATTCGAAATTGTTGTCGACGCCTAGGACAAAGGCTGAGGAAGTCGACTACCGGAGTTTACATTCACGGTTATGGAAGGTGGCGAATTTGCAGGAATCCAAATGGCGCCAAAGATCGAGGGCACTATGGTTGGCGGAAGGTGACAGAAATACATCGTTTTTTCACAAAGCGGCAAAAATAAGACAAGCGCAAAACAAAATTAGAGGCCTCCTTTTTGGTGAGTTATGGGTGCATGAAATTGACCAATTAAAACAGTGTGTGCGATTGGAATTTTTGAATCACTTTGGACAGCATCCGATAGGGGGAATTCTTGTGCCTGAGGTGGGGTTCTCACATATTTCAGGGCAGCAACGAGAGATGCTGATCAGGCCGTTTACGGAAGAGGAAGCTAAACACGCGATATGGAGTTGTGAGGGGTCTAAAGCGCCGGGTCCGGATGGATTCCCCTTTGAATTTTTTAGAAAGGGATGGGAATTTGTGCGTGATGATGTAATGGCCTTTTTGGAGGAATTTCATGGTTCAGGTCGACTGGCAAGGGGTTATAATTCGGCGTTTGTTGTGTTGATTGCAAAGAAGGAAAATCCCCGGATGTTGGGGGATTTTCGTCCGATATGTTTGCTTAACTCGGTTTATAAAATCCTAGCCAAATGTTTGGCTCGTCGACTTCAAGTGGTATTGCCTCAGCTTATCAGTGATGTTCAGTCCGCTTTTATCGATGGGCGACAAATTTTGGATGGGATCATGTTAGCGAATGAAATTATACATTCTATGAAGACTTCGGGGGATCAAATGGGTAGCTATGTGCTGAAACTTGACTTTGCTAAAGCCTACGACTGCAGTGATTGGGGTTGTTTACGGTTTGTTCTCACTAAAATGGGGTTTGGGGAGACATGGTGCGGATGGATATCGAAATGTGTGGAGACAGCAAGACTTTCAGTGTTGATTAACGGCAGCCCGACGGAGGAATTCCCGATGCGGCGTGGGTTGAGGCAAGGGGATCCCATTTCGCCTTTGCTGTTTGTTATTGTGGCTGAGGTATTGCACATTTTTCTTTTGAATGCTGAACGAAGGGGTTTAATTGCGGGGGTCCGGGTGGCAGGGGATGTATCGGTGTCGCATCTTCAATTCGCGGATGACACGATATTATTCTTGCAAGGTGATGTGGAGATGGCAAGGAACTTAAAAAGGGTGCTGACATGCTTTGAGCTTACCACAGGTTTAAAGATTAATTTTGATAAGTCTTGCCTTTTTGGAGTTGGTCTTGAGGACTCGATTATTGAGGGTGTGAGTAGCGTTTTGGGTTGTCCGAAAGGAGTGTTGCCGATGACGTACTTGGGGATTCCGATTGGGATAAATCCGAGAGGCATGGCTATATGGGAGCCTTTAATCCAAAGGTTTCGCCGGCGGTTGGCGGGGTGGAAACGGGACTCGCTATCATTTGCGGGGCGTTTGGTGTTGGTTAATTTGGTCTTGTCAGCCCTTCCGGTATACTATATGGGAGTCTTTATGATCCCAAAGAGAATAATTTTGAAAATTGATCGGATTAGGCGGAATTTCCTATGGGGAGGTAAGGAAGAGCGAGCTAAATTTAGCCGTGTGGGATGGGAAGTGGCATGCCGTCCGAAAAAGTTAGGAGGGTTAGGAGTGATTAATTTGCATAACCGAAACTTAGCGTTGGTTGCGAAATGGGCATGGAAGTACGCGGTGGAAGACGAGTCACTGTGGAAGAAGATTGTAGTCGCAAAATATGGCTCCGAGGTGTTGTCGTGGCGGATTCATCAGCGTAGTTCACGGGCGATGTCCGCAATGTGGAAGCATGTGGTAGATGTGCAGCAAAATGAGCTGGTTGGTAGGTTCCTGAATAGTTCCCAATTCGCATGGATTATAGGGAATGGGGTGCGAGTGTTGTTTTGGCAGGACCGTTGGTGTGTGGCCGAGCCGTTGAGGGAGGTGTTCTCACGGTTATATGGGCTGGTTGTGAATAAAATTGAGCATGTTGGGGAGGTGTTGGGACGGTCGGAGGCAGATTGGAGTGGTTGTTTTCGCAGGGAGTTGAGAGCTTTTGAGAAGGATTTATTGAGGGACTTGCGGGCTTGTATTCAGGGATGGGTGTTGAGACTTGACGTCGAAGATCGAATCATTTGGACCCCGGAGACAACGGGGGAGTTTTCGGTGAAGACTTTAAATAAATTAATGTCCTCGTTGGGTATGTCGAATATGTCGGATGTAAGTTGGCCGTGGAAGTTGCCAGTGTTACCGAAATTACAATGCTTTATTTGGTTTCTTCTTATTGATCGACTGCCTACGTTGGCTATGCTGATGGCACGAGGTGTACCGTTGGGGGAAACATCTGTCGTTTGTCGATTTTGTGGGGCCGGTGAGGATGCAATCGATCATATGTTTTGGGAATGCTCAACGGCATGGATGATTTGGGACAGGTTCTTTACATGGTGGGGTGTGGCGGTGACACGTCCGAGGAAGGTACGAGAATTCATTGTTATGTGTTACAGTAGTTTCTTTTGTGGGGATGTGAGGGAGTGGTGGCTTATCGGATGTACATGTGTGTTGTGGTCTATTTGGCTTGAAAGAAATGCGATAATGTTTCAAGACGAGAGAATGCCGCTTGGGGGGATTATATTCTTGATACAATTGCGGTCGTTCCATTGGACACGTATTAGATTTGAGAAGGGGGACATCCGTGAGGAGGCATGGTGGGTCTGCCCGTTGTTATGCGTGAATGAAGCAGCAGGGCGAAAGGCGTGAAGGGGACCGGTGTCGTGGGTACCGCCTTGGAAAGGGACTTGGAAATGCAATGTCGATGGAGCAGCTCGTGGAAAGCCGGGTTTAGCGGGATGTGGAGGAGTGATCAGAGATTGGGAAAGTCGAATCCGTGGGTTGTTTTCTGGGGCAATCGGTATTGCGGACTCGAATGAGGCTGAGGTTCAAGCGATTGCTTATGCGCTTAAGCTGATATGGGAATCGTCGCGTGAGGGGGTCCAGTCGATTGTAATTGAGTCTGATTCAAGGGTGGCTCTTGCGTGGATTCAAGGGATTGAACGGAGACCGTGGCGTCTGTGGCGTTGGTTTTTTCAGATTGATGAAGCTTGTGAGGCTCTGCCGAATGTGTGTTTTGCGCATGTTCTACGGGAAGGTAATCAATTAGCGGATGTTCTAGCCAAAGGGGGTGAGATCGGAGATCGTGGCTTTGGGTTTTGGCGTGAGTTGTATGCGTGTTCGCTCTATTTGTGACATTACTAATGGTACTCTTTTCCCCCATTTAGGATTAGGGGGGGTTTTTAACAAGGCCATTAGTAGTGCTCTGTATGATTTTGATTCAATAAAATCATCTCGCTTTTCAAAAAAAAAACTCAAAACTTACGTTGTGTGTCTCATTAAAAACATCCTAAAAATTATATGGAGGAAAAGAGTATACACAAACGAGTTACAAAACACAACTGAAATGAATAAAAATCATCTACCTCTTTTCGGTGCCCCTATTTATGCCTCAAAACTAAAATCACTACAAAATAAAATTTCAAGATCTAACCCTAAATTCTAATTTCTAAAAAATACACCCTACCCTAAATTCCATAAACCCCTAAACTTAATTTTGAGCGTGAGACATAAGTAGGGGCACAGAAAAGGGGCAGAGAATTTCCATCCCAACTGAAACACCTCCCCAAAATAAAAGCTAACAGTCAAATATCACCTAACCAATTTTTTTAACAGCAAAATTAAACCCTCAAAACTTTTCCCTAAAATTACGTATAAACTACCGTAACATTTACCAGGCTACACCCGAGTTTATATGAAACTTCATAAAACCTACGAGTCAAATTAAATCACCCAAAAAAGCTACACCGCATAGCAACGGACCCTCAAACAACCATAGCACCAGCAAAACCATATAAACACAAAGAGAGAGGTACAATACTCCCATAGCAGAATAGTCTAAACGTACTCCAATATATTACTGGTCAAAATTTGCATGAAATAAATTCTATTAAGACTTTTCTTCGTAATACTTTCAAAATAAAAGATCTAGGGGATTTAAAAGATTTCTTAGGTCTTGAGGTTGCAAGGTCAAATAAAGGCATCAATCTCTGTCAGAGAAACTATACCTTGGAACTGTTAAAAGATTCTGGTTTTCTAGGTTCTAAGCCTGCTTCAACAACTATTGTTCTTAAGAAAAGACTCTCTCATTCTGATGGTGAACCCTTAACAGATATTACTTGTTATTGGAGACTTATAGGGAAGCTTTTACACCTCACTAATAATCGGCATGACATAGCCTTTGCTGTGCAACAATTGTCTCAGTTTTTTTATGCTCCTACTAATGAACATATGATTGCTGCTCATAGATTACTTAGGTATCTTAAAGGTACTCCTGGTCAAGGGTTATTTTTTCCTGCTAACAATCAGTTACAATTGCATGCTTTTTCTGACTCTGATTGGGCTTCTTGTCCAGATACAAGAAAATCTACTACTAGTTTTTGTGTTTTTCTAGGTTCTGCACTAATTTCCTGGAAATCGAAGAAGCATTAGACTACATCTCGATCCTCTAGTGAGGCTGAATATCGAGCCCTTCTATTGTCACTTGTGAAATATAATGGCTGCATTTTCTACTCACTGATTTACATTTGAACATTTCTTTCACAAATCTATTTTGTGACAATTTGTCTGCCATTAAACTTGCAGAATACCAAGTACATCATGAACAGACCATGCATATTGAAATTGATTGCCACTTGATTCGAGAAAAAGGTTCAACAAGGACTCATCAAGTTGTTACTTGTTAATACTCAAAATCAGTTAGCCGATTGCTTAACCAAAGCTCTCTCCAATGCTGCTTTTTAGGATGTTATTTCCACTTGGGCATACAAAACTTGTATGCTCCAACTTGAGGGGGCTATTAAGATTATATTAGCTGATGTTAGTTATAGTTAGCTATTATTTAGGAAACTATCTTAATTAAAGAAGAATTTTCTTTATTTGTATAAAAGACTATTTGTATTCTTATTTTTAACTAATTCAATAATAACAAAAACTCTCTTATCCTCTCGTCTTTTCATTCCCTCAAATCACTAATTCTCCTTTACAATTTCTCAATCTCCCAAACCAAAATCTAACAATACACTCTCACAATTAGAGGTCGACATTTGCAGATTATCAGCTAAGGTGGGCTCTACATCCTTATTGAATCCAACCCTTTGAATCACTTTCTTGCCCACACCATTTCTAAGAACATAACAAATTTTTCCTTTGCTCGAAACTAAAATACTAAATTAACACTGCACTTAATCAATTTACTCGAAGTCCAAACTAATTTGATATCCGAGCTAAATTAATACATTGTGCTGGAGTTTACTCTGCACAGACATTTTTTTACTTTTATTTAATAATTATATTTATACATATATGTTATTAAATAACAATATATATATATATATATATATATATATTGATCATCAATTGTATGAATTTATTAAGAATAAAAGTCATACAGCTCGACGCAGCCCTTACGCCTCGTTAAAAACCTCCCTAAACCTAATGGAGGAAAAGAGTACGTAAGTGCTCGTCTTAAAAAGAAACGCCTAAATACAAGCTAAGAATAAAGAACTCCTATCCACTCCCTCTTTCGCGAGAACATCGGCAAAACCATTTGCTTCTCGCGGTGTGTATTGAAAATGAACCTCCGAGATGGCTTAACACGCTTGATCAATTGATACAAATGAATCCCATAATCTCCACGGACGTTTTGCCAAACCCGTTACCCATCTCAATGCAACTTGTGAATCGGATTCAATCACCATACACCTCTCGCGCCAAACCCCTTCCGCCACCACCCTCACTGCAAGTTCGATAGCCCTCACTTCCGCCACGTTGGAGTCCAAACAGCCCACAACAAAATATATTTTAGCAATATAAAAATTTGATCTATAATTTTTTTGACCAATTGAATGTTTTTTTTAACATATGAGTACATTAGTCAATGTTATTAAACCGGATCTTCCCTTGTCTACAATGGTGTTGTGTTAGTATTACTTAATTTTGAGAAAGTTGGTTGTTTGGTAAATAAAAAATTGATATAATAAAAATATTAAAAGAATCATTAATATTATTAAAATAAAAAGAATCACCAGTACATTATAAATATTTTAGATTATAAGTACAGAAATAAATTCAGGTGAATTAATGATTCGAAGATAATCAAATGAAGCAAAATTTTAACATTGAGGAAATGTAACTCCACACATGCCAGCCACTCTTCTAATTTGGATTCTGTCAAAAAAATTTGTAAAATCTTCATTTACCAAGTACCCACAAAAACATGGCACTTGTTCTCTTGCAGCAGTGCAACATTCGGCTGATGGGGTCGGCTTCTCATATTCACGTAAACACGGCATCAACAAATTTCCCATATCATCACATTTTGATGTCGCTGTTACATTCATACCTGAAAACACCATCACAAATAGTGCCACCGCACACAAGACAATGGAAACTTTGCTCATATTGTTATTTTTCTGTACAAAATACAAATACTGGTGATTGTAATCAATTTGGTGATTTGTTTGCCGCTGCTTTGACACAATTTATAGTAGTTGAAGTGAATATTGTAAAGAGTTTTAGACCAACCATGTTGGAGAAATATATGGTTAAACATTTTGTAAAGAAAATATAAGTGGTAACAAAATTTACAACGTGTTCGCTAAAACGAACAACTAGTCAACATTTTGATCAATTTTAAATGCAAGAATTTAATCAATAAATGTGGGATTCATTAATAGAATATTGAATATTTAGTTTTAATCGTTGTAATTTTTCTAACGGTAACAAATATTAAATAAAGATAGATATCAATATAAAAACTACTATTAAATAATCACATGCCTATGAATTAGAATTCTAATCACTTCTGAAGTAGAATTTCACAAAACTTATTATCCTCTTACACAGTTTACTTTAGCAGAAGAAATCATACAATTTCGTGTACATTTGACATATATATATACAATTTCGTGTACATTTGACATATATATATATATATATATATTTATATATATATATATGCATAGCAAGATAAAATTTCATTAATATATTTAAAAATCTCTTATATATTTAACACAAACAACCATAGCACCAGCAAAAAAGCTACACCGCATAGCAACGGACCCTCAAACAACCATAGCACCAGCAAAACCATATAAACACAAAGAGAGAGGTACAAAACTCCCATAGCAGAATAGTCTAAACGTACTCCAATATCTTTCTGGTCCAAATTTGCATGAAATAAATTCTATTAAGACTTTTCTTCGTAATACTTTCAAAATAAAAGATCTAGGGGATTTAAAATATTTCTTAGGTCTTGAGGTTGCAAGGTCAAATAAAGGCATCAATCTCTGTCAGAGAAACTATACCTTGAAACTGTTAAAAGATTCTGGTTTTCTAGGTTCTAAGCATGCTTCAACAACTATTGTTATTAAGAAAAGACTCTCTCATTCTGATGGTGAACCCTTAACAGATATTACTTGTTATCGGAGACTCATAGGGAAGCTTTTACACCTCACTAATACTCGGCATGACATAGCCTTTGCTGTGCAACAATTGTCTCAATTTTTTTATGCTCCTACTAATGAACATATGATTGCTGCTCATAGATTACTTAGGTATCTTAAAGGTACTCCTGGTCAAGGGTTATTTTTTCCTGCTAACAATCAGTTACAATTGCATGCTTTTTCTGATTATGATTGGGCTTCTTGTCCAGATACAAGAAAATCTACTACTAGTTTTTGTGTTTTTCTAGGTTCTGCACTAATTTCCTGGAAATCGAAGAAGCAACAGACTATATCTGGGTCCTCTAGGGAGGCTGAATATCGAGCCCTTCTATTGTCACTTGTGAAATACAATGGCTGCATTTTCTACTCATTGATTTACATTTGAACATTTCTTCCACAAATCTATTTTGTGACAATTTGTCTGCCATTAAACTTGCAGAATACCAAGTACGTCATGAACAGACCAAGCATATTGAAATTGATGTCCACCTGATTCGAGAAAAAGGTTCAACAAGGGCTCATCAAGTTGTTACTTGTTAATACATGTAATCAGTTAGCCGATTGCTTAACCAAAGCTCTCTCCAATGCTGCTTTTTAGGATGTTATTTCCAAGTTGGGCATACAAAACTTGTATGCTCCAACTTGAGGGGGATATTAAGATTATATTAGCTGATGTTAGTTATAGTTAGCTATTATTTAGGAAACTATCTTAATTAAAGAAGAATTTTCTTTATTTGTATAAAAGACTATTTGTATTCTTATTTTTAACTAATTCAATAATAACAAAAACTTTCTCTTATCCTCTCGTCTTTTCATTCTCTCAAATCCCTAATTCTCCTTTACAATTTCTCAATCTCCCAAACCAAAATCTAACAATACACTCTCACAATTAGAGGTCGACATTTGCAGATTAACAGCTAAGGTGGGCTCTACATCCTTATTAAATCCAACCCTTTGAATCACTTCCTTGCCCACACCATTTCTAAGAATATAACAAATTTTTCCTTTGCTCGAAACAAAAATACTAAATTAACACTGCACTTAATCAATTTACTCGAAGTCCAAACTAATTTGATATCCGAGCTAAATTAATACATTGTGCTGGAGTTTACTCTGCACAGACATTTTTTTACTTTTATTTAATAATTATATTTATACATATATGTTATTAAATAACAAAATATATTTTAGCAAAATAAAAATTTGATCTATAATTTTTTTGACCAATTGAATGTTTTTTTTAACATATGAGTACATTAGTCAATGTTATTAAACCGGATCTTCCCTTGTCTACAATGGTGTTTTGTTAGTATTACTTAATTTTGAGAAAGTTGGTTGTTTGGTAAATAAAAAATTGATATAATAAAAATATTAAAAGAATCATTAATATTATTAAAATAAAAAGAATCACCAGTACATTATAAATATTTTAGATTATAAGTACATAAATAAATTCAGGTGAATTAATGATTTGAAGATAATCAGATGAAGCAAAATTTTAACATTGAGGAAATGTAACTCCACACATGCCCGCCACTCTTCTAATTTGGATTCTGTCAAAAAAATTTGTAAAATCTTCATTTACCAAGTACCCACAAAAACATGGCACTTGTTCTCTTGCAGCAGTGCAACATTCGGCTGATGGGGTCGGCTTCTCATATTCACGTAAACACGGCATCAACAAATTTCCCATATCATCACATTTTGATGTCGCTGTTACATTCATACCTGAAAACACCATCACAAATAGTGCCACCGCACACAAGACAATGGAAACTTTGCACATATTGTTATTTTTCTGTACAAAATACAAATACTGGTGATTGTAATCAATTTGGTGATTTGTTTGCCGCTGCTTTGACACAATTTATAGTAGTTGAAGTGAATATTGTAAAGAGTTTTAGACCAACCATGTTGGAGAAATATATGGTTAAACATTTTGTAAAGAAAATATAAGTGGTAACAAAATTTACAACGTGTTCGCTAAAACGAACAACTAGTCAACATTTTGATCAATTTTAAATGTAAGAATTTAATCAATAAATGTGGGATTCATTAATAGAATATTGAATATTTAGTTTTAATCGTTGTAATTTTTTAACGGTAACAAATATTAAATAAAGATATATATTAATATAAAAACTACTATTAAATAATCGCATGCCTATGAATTAGAATTCTAATCACTTCTGAAGTAGAATTTCACAAAACTTATTATCCTCTTACGCAGTTTACTCTAGCAGAAGAAATCATACAATTTCGTGTACATTTGACATATATATATATATATATATATATATATATATATATATGCATAGCAAGATGAAATATCATTAATATATTTAAAAAACTTTTATATATTTAACACAAACTATGTTTTTATCGTCTTTTTTTCTCAATAAATGAGATGAAATTGTATTAATGGTTAAAGAAACTCAAAACTTACGTTGTGTGTCTCATTAAAAACCTCCTTAAAATTATATGGAGGAAAAGAGTATACACAAACGAGTTACAAAACACAACTGAAATGAATAAAAATCATCTACCTCTTTTCGGTGCCCCTATTTATGCCTCAACACTAAAATCACTACAAAATAAAATTTCAAGATCTAACCCTAAAATCTAATTCCTAAAAAATACACCCTACCCTAAATTCCATAAACCCTAAACTTAATTTTGAGCGTGGGACATAAGTAGGGGCACAGAAAAGGGGCAGAGAATTTCCATCCCAACCGAAACACCTCCCCAAAATAAAAGCTAACAGTCAAATATCACCTAACCCATTTTTTGAACAGCAAAATTAAACCCCCAAAACTTTTCCCTAAAATTACGTATAAACTACCGTAACATTTACCAGGCTACACCCGAGTTTATATGAAACTTCATAAAACCTACGAGTCAAATTAAATCACCCAAAAAAGCTACACCGCATAGCAACGGACCCTCAAACAACCATAGCACCAGCAAAACCATATAAACACAAAGAGAGAGGTACAAAACTCCCATAGCAGAATAGTCTAAACGTACTCCAATATCTTACTGGTCCAAATTTGCATGAAATAAATTCTATTAAGACTTTTCTTCGTAATACTTTCAAAATAAAAGATCTAGGGGATTTAAAATATTTCTTAGGTCTTGAGGTTGCAAGGTCAAATAAAGGCATCAATCTCTGTCAGAGAAACTATACCTTGAAACTGTTAAAAGATTCTGGTTTTCTAGGTTCTAAGCCTACTTCAACAACTATTGTTATTAAGAAAAGACTCTCTCATTCTGATGGTGAACCCTTAACAGATATTACTTGTTATCAGAGACTCATAGGGAAGCTTTTACACCTCACTAATACTCGGCATGACATAGCCTTTGATGTGCAACAATTGTCTCAATTTTTTTATGCTCCTACTAATGAACATATGATTGCTGCTCATAGATTACTTAGGTATCTTAAAGGTACTCCTGGTCAAGGGTTATTTTTTCCTGCTAACAATCAGTTACAATTGCATGCTTTTTCTGATTATGATTGGGCTTCTTGTCCAGATACAAGAAAATCTACTACTAGTTTTTGTGTTTTTCTAGGTTCTGCACTAATTTCCTGGAAATCGAAGAAGCAACAGACTATATCTCGGTCCTCTAGTGAGGCTGAATATCGAGCCCTTCTATTGTCACTTGTAAAATACAATGGCTGCATTTTCTACTCACTGATTTACATTTGAACATTTCTTCCACAAATCTATTTTGTGACAATTTGTCTGCCATTAAACTTGCAGAATACCAAGTATGTCATGAACAGACCAAGCATATTGAAATTGATTGCCACATGATTCGAGAAAGAGGTTCAACAAGGACTCATCAAGTTGTTACTTGTTAATACTCATAATCAGTTAGCCGATTGCTTAACCAAAGCTCTCCCCAATGCTGCTTTTTAGGATGTTATTTCTAAGTTGGGCATACAAAACTTGTATGCTCCAACTTGAGGGGGCTATTAAGATTATATTAGCTGATGTTAGTTATAGTTAGCTATTATTTAGGAAACTATCTTAATTAAAGAAGAATTTTCTTTATTTGTATAAAAGACTATTTGTATTCTTATTTTTAACTCATTCAATAATAACAAAAACTTTCTCTTATCCTCTCGTCTTTTCATTCCCTCAAATCCCTAATTCTCCTTTACAATTTCTCAATCTCCAAAACCAAAATCTAACAATACACTCTCACAATTAGAGGTCGACATTTGCAGATTAACAGCTAAGGTGTGCACTACATCCTTATTAAATCCAACCCTTTGAATCACTTCCTTGCCCACACCATTTCTAAGAACATAGCAAATTTTTCCTTTGCTCGAAACAAAAATACTAAATTAACACTGCACTTAATCAATTTACTCGAAGTCCAAACTAATTTGATATCCGAGCTAAATTAATACATTGTGCTCGAGTTTACTCTGCACAGACATTTTTTTACTTTTATTTAATAATTATATTTATACATATATGTTATTAAATAAAAAAAATAGTTTAGCAATATAAAAATTTGATCTATAATTTTTTTGACCAATTGAATGTTTTTTTTAACATATGAGTACATTAGTCAATGTTATTAAACTGGATCTTCCCTTGTCTACAATGGTGTTTTGTTAGTATTACTTAATTTTGAGAAAGTTGGTTGTTTGGTAAATAAAAAATTGATATAATAAAAATATTAAAAGAATCATTAATAATATTAAAATAAAAAGAATCACCAGTACATTATAAATATTTTAGATTATATGTACAGAAATAAATTCAGGTGAATTAATGATTCGAAGATAATCAAATGAAGCAAAATTTTAACATTGAGGAAATGTAACTCCACACATGCCAGCCACTCTTCTAATTTGGATTCTGTCAAAAAAATTTGTAAAATCTTCATTTACCAAGTACCCACAAAAACATGGCACTTGTTCTCTTGCAGCAGTGCAACATTCGGCTGATGGGGTCGGCTTCTCATATTCACGTAAACACGGCATCAACAAATTTCCCATATCATCACATTTTGATGTCGCTGTTACATTCATACCTGAAAACACAATCACAAATAGTGCCACCGCACACAAGACAATGGAAACTTTGCTCATATTGTTATTTTTCTGTACAAAATACAAATACTGGTGATTGTAATCAATTTGGTGATTTGTTTGCCGCTGCTTTGACACAATTTATAGTAGTTGAAGTGAATATTGTAAAGAGTTTTAGACCAACCATGTTGGAGAAATATATGGTTAAACATTTTGTAAAGAAAATATAAGTGGTAACAAAATTTACAACGTGTTCGCTAAAACGAACAACTAGTCAACATTTTGATCAATTTTAAATGCAAGAATTTAATCAATAAATGTGGGATTCATTAATAGAATATTGAATATTTAGTTTTTATTGTTGTAATTTTTCTAACGGTAACAAATATTAAATAAAGATAGATATTAATATAAAAACTACTATTAAATAATCACATGCCTATGAATTAGAATTCTAATCACTTCTGAAGTAGAATTTCACAAAACTTATTATCCTCTTACACAGTTTACTTTAGCAGAAGAAACCATACAATTTCGTGTACATTTGACATATATATATATGCATAGCAGGATGAAATTTCATTAATATATTTAAAAAACTTTTATATATTTAACACAAACTATGTTTTTTATCGTCTTTTTTTCTCAGTAAATGAGATGAAATTGTATTAATGGTTAAAGAAACTCAAAACTTACGTTGTGTGTCTCATTAAAAACCTCCTTAAAATTATATGGAGGAAAAGAGTATACACAAACGAGTTACAAAACACAACTGAAATGAATAAAAATCATCTACCTCTTTTCGGTGCCCCTATTTATGCCTCAACACTAAAATCACTACAAAATAAAATTTCAAGATCTAACCCTAAAATCTAAATCCTAAAAAATACACCCTACCCTAAATTCCATAAACCCTAAACTTAATTTTGAGCGTGGGACATAAGTAGGGGCACAGAAAAGGGGCAGAGAATTTCCATCCCAACCGAAACACCTCCCCAAAATAAAAGCTAACAGTCAAATATCACCTAACCCATTTTTTGAACAGCAAAATTAAACCCCCAAAACTTTTCCCTAAAATTACGTATAAACTACCGTAACATTTACCAGGCTACACCCGAGTTTATATGAAACTTCATAAAATCTACGAGTCAAATTAAATCACCCAAAAAAGCTATACCGCATAGCAACGGACCCTCAAACAACCATAGCACCAACAAAACCATATAAACACAAAGAGAGAGGTACAAAACTCCCATAGCAGAATAGTCTAAACGTACTCCAATATCTTACTGGTCCAAATTTGCATGAAATAAATTCTATTAAGGCTTTTCTTCGTAATACTTTCAAAATAAAAGATCTAGGGGATTTAAAATATTTCTTAGGTCTTGAGGTTGCAAGGTCAAATAAAGGCATCAATCTTTGTCAGAGAAACTATACCTTGAAACTGTTAAAAGATTCTGGTTTTCTAGGTTCTAAGCCTGCTTCAACAACTATTGTTATTAAGAAAAGACTCTCTCATTCTGATGGTGAACCCTTAACAGATATTACTTGTTATCGGAGACTCATAGGGAAGCTTTTACACCTCACTAATACTCGGCATGACATAGCCTTTGCTGTGCAACAATTGTCTCAAATTTTTTATGCTCCTACTAATGAACATATGATTGCTGCTCATAGATTACTTAGGTATCTTAAAGGTACTCCTGGTCAAGGGTTATTTTTTCCTGCTAACAATCAGTTACAATTGCATGCTTTTTCTGATTATGATTGGGCTTCTTGTCTAGATACAAGAAAATCTACTACTAGTTTTTGTGTTTTTCTAGGTTCTGCACTAATTTCCTGGAAATCGAAGAAGCAACAGACTATATCTCGGTCCTCTAGTGAGGCTGAATATCGAGCCCTTCTATTGTCACTTGTGAAATACAATGGCTGCATTTTCTACTCACTGATTTACATTTGAACATTTCTTCCACAAATCTATTTTGTGACAATTTGTCTGCCATTAAACTTGCAGAATACCAAGTACATCATGACCAGACCAAGCATATTGAAATTGATTGCCACCTGATTCGAGAAAAAGGTTCAACAAGGACTCATCAAGTTGTTACTTGTTAATACTCATAATCAGTTTGCCGATTGTTTAACCAAAGCTCTCTCCAATGCTGCTTTTTAGGATGTTATTTCCAAGTTGGGCATACAAAACTTGTATGCTCCAACTTGAGGGGGCTATTAAGATTATATTAGCTGATGTTAGTTATAGTTAGCTATTATTTAGGAAACTATCTTAATTAAAGAAGAATTTTCTTTATTTGTATAAAAGACTATTTGTATTCTTATTTTTAACTAATTCAATAATAACAAAAACTTTCTCTTATCCTCTCGTCTTTTCATTCTCTCAAATCCCTAATTCTCCTTTACAATTTCTCATTCTCCCAAACCAAAATCTAACAATACACTCTCACAATTAGAGGTCGACATTTGCAGATTAACAGCTAAGGTGGGCTCTACATCCTTATTAAATCCAACCCTTTGAATCACTTCCTTGCCCACACCATTTCTAAGAACATAACAAATTTTTCCTTTGCTCGAAACAAAAATACTAAATTAACACTGCACTTAATCAATTTACTCGAAGTCTAAACTAATTTGATATCCGAGCTAAATTAATACATTGTGCTGGAGTTTACTCTGCACACACATTTTTTTACTTTTATTTAATAATTATATTTATACATTTTTTTTGAAAAGCGATATGATTTTATTAAAGCAAAATCATACAAAGCACTACTAATGGCCTCGTTAAAAACCCCCTAATCCTAAATGGGGGAAAAGAGTACCATTAGTAGTGACAAAATCAAGGACAAACACACATACAACTCACGCCGTAACCCAAAGCCACGATATCCGATCGACACCCCCCTTGGCAAGGGCATCCGCAAATTGATTACCTTTCCGGAGAACATGCGCAAAACACACATTTGGCAAAGCCTCACAAGCGTCGTCGATCTGAAAAAACCAACGCCACAATCGCCACGGCCTCCGTTCAACTCCTTGAATCCACGCAAGAGCCACCCTTGAATCAGATTCAATAACTATCGACTGTACACCCTCCCACGACGATTCCCTCAACAGCTTCAGAGCAAAAGCAATCGCTTGGACCTCGGCCTCATTCGAGTCTGCCAATCCGATCGCCCCTGAAAACAAGCCTCTAATTCGGCTTTCCCAATCTCGGATCACTCCCCCACACCCCGCTAAGCCCGGCTTGCCTCGAGCTGCCCCATCGACATTGCACTTCCACATTCCTTTCCAAGGCGGTACCCATGTCACAGCACCCCTACTCGATTGACCCCCCGCTGCTTCGTTCACGCACAGCAAAGGGCATTCCCACCATGCTGCCTCACGGATGTCTACCGTATCAAACCGAATACGAGTCCAATGGAACGAACGCAATTGAATTAAGAACACAATCCCCTCAATCGGCAGCCTCTTTTCCTGGAACATTAGCTCATTTCTTGCAAGCCAAATTGACCACAATACACTCGTGCATCCGATAAGCCACCACTCCCTCAAATCACCATAAAAGAAACTGTTGAAACACATAATAATAAACTCCCTCACCTGCCTCGGACGTGTCACTGCTACTCCCCACCACGAAAAGAAACAGTCCCAAATCCTCCACGCCGTCGAACAGTCCCAAAAAATATGATCTATCGCATTCGCGCCTGCCCCACAAAAACGGCATACAACGGATGTTTCCCCCAACGATAATCCTCGAGCCATCAACATAGACAAAGTAGGCAGGCGATCAATAAGAATAAACCAAATAAAACATTGTAATTTTGGCAGCACTGGCAAACGCCACGGCCAATTTACCTCCGACATACCCAACGATGACATTAATTTGTTTAGTGCATTTACCTAAAATTCCCCCGTTGTCTCCGGGGTCCAAATGAGCCGATCCTCTATGCCATGTCGCAATACAAAGTCGTGAATACAAGCCCTCAAGTCCCTCAGCATGCCTCCCTCAAACGCTCGTAAGTCCCTGCGAAAACAGCCAATCCAATCTGCCTCTGTCCGTCCCAACACCTCACCAACCCGCTCAATTTTAATTATATTTATACATATATGTTATTAAATAACAAAATATATTTTAGCAATATAAAAATTTGATCTATAATTTGATCAACTTTGTTGTTCTCTACACCTTCTTCTAAATAAGAAAACCAGGTTGAAACTACCATCTTTAAGCCACGGTTTTGAAGGAAATAATACTTGGGTTAGGTGCCTTGAATCAAAGAACAAATGATCTGTTGAGTCCAATTATTATATGAGAATTCAAAAAACTGATGGCGATCGGAGCGGGGAGATCGGATTGGAGATCGGAAAAATATTTAGGGAAAGGGCGACCAGATCAAAATCAAAGGAGCGGGCAATCGGAGCGATCTCAAGGTCAGGTATGGACGTTATTCATGATGAACTTACCTTTACAATTGCATTGGAAGGGTGTATGGCAAGTGTTTGATAGACATGGGAGAGTTGTAGATGTTTTCATACCGAATAAAAGATCGAAAGAGGGGAAAAGATTCGGATTCGTGCGAATGGGATCCAAAATAGATGCGGACAGAGTTATTGAGAGGTTGAATGGATTCAGATTATATGGATCGTGGATTAGGGTTTCATATGCAAAAAGGGAGGCAAGATCAGAATATTGGAAAAAGAAACCGATGGAGCAGCAATTGAATTCACAAAAATCATTGGTGAAGGATGGGAATTCCACTATGCAAAAATCGACTACGGCACAGGAATTTGATGTGCTCAAGGAGAGGGAAAATTTACATAGAGAAGAGAGGAGTGTGGAAGGCGTGGTGGATGATGATAAAATGGGAATACTGGGATGTTGTGCCGTCGGTTTCTGTAAAAAACCATCCAAAATTCGGGACCTAGCATTGGAATTTCGGAGAGCAAAATTGAATGGTTTATCGATAATGCGAGTGGCGGGTTCGATGGTTTTGTTGATGTTTGAGAACGTTGATATTCGAACAAGACTTCTAGATAAACAGGCCTTTTCGGAATGGTTGGAAAATGTAATGCCATGGAATGAATCTTTGGGACTGCCAAACAGGAGAGTTCGGTTATCCGCTAGTGGAATCCCCATACATGCTTGGTCCGAAGGGACGTGCAAGAACATTGCGGAATTGTGGGGTGAATTCATTAAATTGGATGGGGATACGAATGTGCCGTCGTCGTTTGAACGATGAAGATTCCTTATTGAGACAGATTTTTTGGAAAGAATTGACGAGGTGCTAACCTTGAATATTGGGGGGTGTTCATTTAGAGTGCGTGTGATGGAATCGGAGGAAATAATGGGAATAAAATGTGATTGCTGTTGCGGGATAGAGGTGACGTCGGGGGATATATCGACGAACAAGGAGGGGGATTCGAGCCAGAGGCAAGGGCATGGTGATAGTGTTGCCGACAGTGAGTACATGGGGGAGGAATCTTTTGTGCCTGATTCACTTTGCGAGGCCACTCCTACAGTGATGCATTATAATGAATTATGGAAGGAGCAACAAGGCGATCAGTTGGAATTTAATGTTGATCCGGTGAAGGTGAATTCCGGGATAGCGGATGAAGATATAGGGATGGTCTCTCGAGATTCAGAGGAGCAATTACAAATTGTGGGTGAGGAATACTCACGAGCCTTGAGTGAAGAGATCCATGCGATATCGGTGGAGCTGGGATATGATGAACAGCGACGGCAGCAAGGGATAAGGCTGGAAATTGATAGAGTTGGAAAGGCGATAGTGGTTGAAAATAATGGGGAACTTCGAAGGGTGAGGAACCTATCAGAACTCTTATTAGATGATTTATCCCCTGAAAAAAGGATAGAAGCTGAGAAAAAATTGGTGAAGAGGGGTAGAGGCAGGCCAAAAAAGAAGGTGAACGATACACAAGATTTTGCAAACATATCACTCTCGGATTCTGATTTTGAAAATAGAAAAAGATCGATAATTAAGGAGGCGAAAGAGACTCTAGCATTAGGTAAATACATTGGGGCGGAAGCAATTGGAAATGAAGAGAACATAGTCCAGGATTTGGCGAAGCTAATTGCAGACCGAGAAGTAAATCAATAGCAAAGAGAGATGCGGATGTTGTCGTGGAACATAAGGG
This sequence comes from Hibiscus tridactylites, assembly GCA_958450335.1. Classification (NCBI taxonomy): domain Eukaryota; kingdom Viridiplantae; phylum Streptophyta; class Magnoliopsida; order Malvales; family Malvaceae; genus Hibiscus; species Hibiscus tridactylites. Next base: position 69,254,619 of record OY288289.1, on the reverse strand, counting down.
GGTTGGGTTCGAGTGTGAAGCGAAGAGCAGTGCAAAATTTAGTTCGACAACATCGTGGTGAATTGATGATTCTACAGGAAACAAAAATGGAGGAAATCTTGGGTGACACGGTAGGACGAGTATGGCCATCGGATGAGTATGAATTTGCCTATGCTCCAGCTAGGGGCAGATCCGGAGGCGTGCTAGTGGTTTGGGATACGAAGCGGTTCAAGGCTGATTCGATTTGTATTGGTGAGCGATATGTAATGGTGGAGGGGGATTGGATTAACGAGGAATGGCATTGTGGGGTGATTGGTATTTACGCACCTTGTGGAACGGCCGATCAAGGGGTTTTATGGGCTAGTTTGTCGGAGATTTTGAAGAATAATTCAATTTCATGGTGTGTGGTCGGTGACTATAACGAAGTACTGCATCCATATGAGAGGAGAGGGGGTGTTGCACGAACGAGGGGAATGATTTTGTTCAAGGAATTTGTTGAATCACACGCACTGTTGGATATTCCGTTGCGGGGAAGGTGCTTTACATGGTTTGGTCCGGGTAAGCAGTGCAGCAAGTTGGACAGATTTTTGTTGTCCCCAGATTGGTTAGATAAATTCCAAGCATTACAATTGCAGGGCTTATCAAGGGGAGTGTCGGACCATGTGCCGCTGTTATTGGTTAGTGATCCTAGCGATAGCGGACCGAAGCCATTCTGTTTTATGAATGCTTGGTTGTATTCGAAGGATGCTTTGGACAAAATGGGGCAGGAATGGGAAAGATTGGGAGCTTCGGATGTGGGGTGGGGGAGTTTGAGTATCTCGACAAAATTGAAAGGGAAGAAATCTTTTTAAAGAGATGGAATGCAAATTCTTTTGGCAACATTGATGGCCAAATTAAAATATCGACTAGTAAATTGGATGCGTTAGATGACATGGTCGAAAAGGATTCAGCTGCATGGGAGGACATTGAGGAAAGATGGAAATTGAATTCTGAGTTGTGGAGGCTATCGAAACTAAGGGAGGTACATTGGCGCCAAAAATCGAGAGGGGCGTGGTTAAAGGATGGAGACCAAAATACTCACTTTTTCCACCGGGCGGTTAAAATACGCATGATGCGTAATTCAATTAGAGGAGCTTTGTGGCGGGGACGTTGGATAATGGAGCCGACAGAGTTAAAATCATATTTTTTCAGTGAGTTTAGGAAGCATTTTCAGCGTGTGGAGATGGCGGGGTCGATGGAAGCGATGGTTGACTTTCCTTGCTTGAGTGAATTGGAGGCGTCATGTTTGGAAGTGGATTTTGCCGAGGAGGAAATTAAATCAGTAGTATGGAATTGTGAAGGCTCCAAAACCCCGAGACCGGATGGATTCACATTCGAGTTTTATAAAAAGGGCTGGGCATTTTTAAAGAAGGATGTAATGAATTTTATAGCGGAGTTTGTGCAGACGAGCAAGTTGCCGCCGGGGATTAATTCCTCATTTGTGGTATTAATTCCAAAAAAGGAGAGTCCGACAGTGGTTAGTGATTATCGTCCTATTTGTCTTTTGAATTCGCTGTACAAAATCCTAGCCAAGTGTTTAGCAAAAAGATTACAGGAGGTGTTGCCAAAGTTGATTAGCAACGTACAATCTGGCTTTGTAAAGGGTCGACAGATTTTAGATGGAATTCTATTGGCGAATGAAACAATTCATTCGATGCAACAGAGACGAAGTAAGGAGGGGGGATTTATTTTAAAATTGGACTTCTCGAAGGCTTATGATTGCATTAAGTGGGAATGTTTAGACCATATTATGTGGAAAATGGGGTTTGGTGAGTTGTGGCGTAAGTGGGTGATGGAATGTGTCACTACGGCAAGATTGTCGATCCTTGTAAATGGCTCGCCGACGGGTGAATTTAACATGCAGCGGGGTTTACGGCAGGGTGATCCTCTTTCGCCACTGTTATTTGTGATTGTGGCTGAACTCCTTCATCAATTTCTGAATAATGCGAAGAGATTGGGCGTGTTTGAAGGGGTTGTAGTTGCCGAAGGATGTATTGTGTCACATTTGCAATTTGCGGATGACACAATCCTATTTTCCCCGGCAAGGATTGAGTTTGCACGTGATTTGAAGCGTCTTCTGACATGCTTCGAGTATACTACTGGTTTGAAGATTAATTTTGTTAAATCGCGATTGTATGGAATAGGGGTGGGCGATGAATTGATGCTGCGCACAGCAACAATGTTGGGGTGCGATCGTGCCACGCTTCCATTTGTTTATTTGGGACTGCCTTTTGGAGTTAATCCGCGCAATATGCAGATGTGGGATCCACTTATACAACGCTTCCGGGATAGCTTGGCGGGGTGGAAACGCGACACATTATCTTTTGCGGGAAGGTTAGTGTTGATTAATACTGTATTGTCAGCTTTGCCTCTTTATTATATGAGTTTGTTTATGGTGCCAAGGGGTGTGTTAAGTAAGATAGATAGGATACGGAGGAGGTTTCTGTGGGGAGGTTCGGATACTAAGATGAAGTTGAGTCGGGTGAGCTGGTCATAGCTTGTCGACCTCGTCGGTTTGGGGGGTTGGGAGTAGTGAATTTGCGCGTAAGAAATATTGCGCTTTTAGCAAAATGGAGGTGGAGGTACGCAACGCAAGCGGATTCCCTTTGGAAGACAATTATAGATGCGAAATATGGTTGTGATATTAGGAAGTGGTGGCCGAGAGAGGTGGGGTTGCAAAACATGTCCTTTGTTTGGCGGCAAATTGTGAATCTAAATGCAGCGTAGGATTTACATGGTTTGATGGGTAGTGAGGCTTTTATGTGGCAATTGGGGGATGGCGAAAAAATAATTTTTTGGCACGATGTGTGGTGTAGTGATAGGCCGTTGGCTGAATTGTTTCCAAGATTATATCGGCTTGTGGTTGAGAAAGAATTAACAGTGAAGAAGTACACGAAAGGTGGTACGTTTGAACATGAGGAATGGGAGAAATTCTTTGTCCGACCATTGCGTTCTTTAGAACTTGAGCAGCTTATGGAGGTCCGTGTGCTTTGTGGGAGTTTTCATCTCTTCCCACCTCAAGGTGATCGCATTGTGTGGCTACATTCTACGACGGGGGAATTTTGTGTTGCGAATTTGGCGAAATTGATGCAATCGTTTGGTTTGGTGGTGAGTGATGAATTGAATATGATTTGGAGATTGCCGATACCTCCAAGGGTGCAACATTTTCTCTGGTTTGCGTGGCTGAATCGGCTACCAACTATGGCGATGTTGAGTGCACGAGGGATGCCGATCACGGGGGAGGGGGTCTGCTGCGTGTGGTGCCGGGCGGGTGAAGAAACACTCGATCACCTCCTGCTACACTGCCCAGCAGCTTGGGCTGTTTGGACGGCGTTCTTTCGATGGTGGGGGACGGAAATGGTCCAGCCTTGGCGTGTGGGGACTTTGTTGGAGATGTGTTTTGGATCCGTATTTATGGGGCATTTGCGGGACTGGTGGATGGCGGGGTGTGCAGCGACTTTTTGGTCGATTTGGTTGGCGCGTAACAATGCATTATTCAATAATATTCGGGCGGCACCGGGGGAAATTCTTTTCCTCTTCAAATTGAGGTCGATGTATTGGGTGCGGCTGTTACATAGTGAGAGTGTGATTGAGGAATCGGCTTGGTGGGATTCGCCGTTGAATTGCTTGGTACATGGTCCGAACAATGACACGCGGGGGAACATCCAATGGGAGAGGCCACCGATGGGGGTTTTTAAATTTAATGTTGATGGATCGGCGCGAGGAAAACCGGGTAAAGCTGGTTGTGGGGGTGTGTTACGAAACGAATTCGGCCGTATTTTCGCATTATTTTCAGGTCCGATAGGGGTTGCGGATTCTAATGAAGCTGAATTGCAAGCTATTTGTCACGCATTGGAGATGGTGGTGGGATCGGGCTGGGAACAACGACCGTTGGTGGTGGAATCGGACTCCACTACTGCCGTGGCTTGGGTCATGCATTTGGAGAAGCGACCGTGGAAATTTTGGTGCTGGTTCCGGCGAATTGACAAAGCGTGTGCGGCACTAAACGATGTATGTTTCCAACACGTTTTTAGAGAGGGTAATAGACTAGCGGATGTTTTGGCTAAAACAGGTGTTGATAGACCGAGTTGGTTTAAGAAAGGTACCTAGCATGAGGTATTTTTACCAATGGTGTTTGTACTGGTTACACGCTCACGAGTACTCTTTTCCACTGTAGGATTTAGAGAGGTTTTTAACGAGGCTTGTGAGCGTGTTGGTCATGTATGTTGGATTATTATTAATACATACATGTTGCCGATTAAAAAAAAAATGATCTATAATTTTTTTGACCAATTGAATGTTTTTTTAACATATGAGTACATTAGTCAATGTTATTAAACCGGATCTTCCCTTGTCTACAATGGTGTTTTGTTAGTATTACTTAATTTTGAGAAAGTTGGTTGTTTGGTAAATAAAAAATTGATATAATAAAAATATTAAAAGAATCATTAATATTATTAAAATAAAAAGAATCACCAGTACATTATAAATATTTTAGATTATAAGTACAGAAATAAATTCAGGTGAATATTTAATGATTCGAAGATAATCAAATGAAGCAAAATTTTAACATTGAGGAAATGTAACTCCACACATGCCAGCCACTCTTCTAATTTGGATTCTGTCAAAAAAAATTGTAAAATCTTCATTTACCAAGTACCCACAAAAACATGGCACTTGTTCTCTTGCAGCAGTGCAACATTCGGCTGATGGGGTCGGCTTCTCATATTCACGTAAACACGGCATCAACAAATTTCCCATATCATCACATTTTGATGTCGCTGTTACATTCATACCTGAAAACACCATCACAAATAGTGCCACCGCACACAAGACAATGGAAACTTTGCTCATATTGTTATTTTTCTGTACAAAATACAAATACTGGTGATTGTAATCAATTTGGTGATTTGTTTGCCACTGCTTTGACACAATTTATAGTAGTCGAAGTGAATATTGTAAAGAGTTTTAGACCAACCATGTTAGAGAAATATATGGTTAAACATTTTGTAAAGAAAATATAAGTGGTAACAAAATTTACAACGTGTTCGCTAAAACGAACAACTAGTCAACATTTTGATCAATTTTAAATGCAATAATTTAATCAATAAATGTGGGATTCATTAATAGAATATTGAATATTTAGTTTTAATCGTTGTAATTTTTTTAACGGTAATAAATATTAAATAAAGATAGATATTAATATAAAAACTACTATTAAATAATCACATGCCTATGAATTAGAATTCTAATCACTTCTGAAGTAGAATTTCACAAAACTTATTATCCTCTTACACAGTTTACTTTAGCAGAAGAAATCATACAATTTCTTGTACATTTGACATATATATATATATATATATATATGCATAGCAAGATGAAATTTCATTAATATATTTAAAAAACTCTTATATATTTAACACAAACTATGTTTTTTATCGTCTTTTTTTCTCAGTAAATGAGATGAAATTGTATTAATGGTTAAAGAAACTCAAAACTTACGTTGTGTGTCTCATTAAAAACCTCCTTAAAATTATATGGAGGAAAAGAGTATACACAAACGAGTTACAAAACACAACTGAAATGAATAAAAATCATCTACCTCTTTTCGGTGCCCCTATTTATGCCTCAACACTAAAATCACTACAAAATAAAATTTCAAGATCTAACCCTAAATTCTAAATCCTAAAAAATACACCCTACCCTAAATTCCATAAACCCTAAACTTAATTTTGAGCGTGGGACATAAGTAGGGGCACAGAAAAGGGGCAGAGAATTTCCATCCCAACCGAAACACCTCCCCAAAATAAAAGCTAACAGTCAAATATCACCTAACCCATTTTTTGAACAACAAAATTAAACCCCCAAAACTTTTCCCTAAAATTACGTATAAACTACCGTAACATTTACCAGGCTACACCCGAGTTTATATGAAACTTCATAAAACCTACGAGTCAAATTAAATCACCCAAAAAAGCTACACCGCATAGCAACGGACCCTCAAACAACCATAGCACCAGCAAAGCCATATAAACACAAAGAGAGAGGTACAAAACTATCATAGCAGAATAGTCTAAACGTACTCCAATATCTTACTGGTCCAAATTTGCATGAAATAAATTCTATTAAGACTTTTCTTCGTAATACTTTCAAAATAAAAGATCTAGGGGATTTAAAATATTTCTTAGGTCTTGAGGTTGCAAGGTCAAATAAAGGCATCAAACTCTATCAGAGAAACTATACCTTGGAACTGTTAAAAGATTCTGGTTTTCTAGGTTCTAAGCCTGCTTCAACACCTATTGTTCTTAAGAAAAGACTCTCTCATTCTGATGGTGAACCCTTAACAGATATTACTTGTTATCGGAGACTCATAGGGAAGCTTTTACACCTCACTAATACTCGGCACGACATAGCCTTTGATGTGCAACCGTTGTCTCATTTTTTTATGCTCCTACTAATGAACATATGATTGTTGCTCATAGATTACTTAGGTATCTTAAAGGTACTCCTGGTCAAGGGTTATTTTTTCCTGCTAACAATCAGTTACAATTGCATGCTTTTTCTTACTCTGATTGGGCTTCTTGTCCAGATACAAGAAAATCTACTACTAGTTTTTGCGTTTTTCTAGGTTCTGCACTAATTTCCTGGAAATCGAAGAAGCAACAGACTATATCTCGGTCCTCTAGTGAGGCTGAATATCGAGCCCTTCTATTGTCACTTGTGAAATACAATGGCTGCATTTTCTACTCACTGATTTACATTTGAACATTTCTTCCACAAATCTATTTTGTGACAATTTGTCTGCCATTAAACTTGCAGAATACCCAGTACATCATGAACAGACCAAGCATATTGAAATTGATTGCCACCTGATTCGAGAAAAAGGTTCAACAAGGACTCATCAAGTTGTTACTTGTTAATACTCATAATCAGTTAGCCGATTGCTTAACCAAAGCTCTCTCCAATGCTGCTTTTTAGGATGTTATTTCCAAGTTGGGCATACAAAACATGTATGCTCCAACTTGAGGGGGCTATTAAGATTATATTAGCTGATGTTCTCCAAGCGATGAAACATGCTGATGTGGACGAGGAATGCAAGGCTATCACTGATGTTACCCTTGATCAACCCTGCATCAGGTCGGGCTGTCACGATATTAAATTTGGACACTGCTGCGGCAGCCACCTAGAGGACTGTCACGACAGCAACGACGACAGCACTGACGACAACAACTCCTCTGAATCCAATACATCTGATACTGAAGATCAGGAGGAGGTAAACTGGTTAGGCAATCGTCCAGGTAAGTTATTCGAACCTTTGAATTATACTTCAGATAACCATGTAATCCAAAAGCCATCTATTGTTGAACCACCTGCCTTAGAACTAAAGCCCCTGCCAGGGCAGCTTAAATATGCTTTTCTTGGTTCAAATGATACGTTGCCCATAATCATCTCTTCTAAGCTGCCGCAGGAACAGGAACGACAGCTAATCGACATGCTAAGGCAGCACAAAAAGGCAATTGGATGGACGATAGCAGACATTCAAGGCATTAGTCCGGCATTATGTATGCACAAAATCCTCCTCGAGGAAGATCATAAGCCGACTATAGATGCCCAAAGGCGGTTAAACCATGCGATGAAGGAGGTAGTGCGTAAAGAGATAATCAAATGGTTAGATGCTGGTATTATTTACGCCATCTCTGACAGAAAATGGGTGATCCCGGTGCAATGCGTTCCCAAGAAAGGAGGAATGACTGTGGTGACCAATGAAAACAATGAGTTAATCCCAACCAGGACTGTGACCGGTTGGAGGGTTTGTATGGACTATCGAAAGCTCAACAAAGCTACCCGAAAGGACCACTTCCCTTTACCCTTTATTGACCAAATGCTTGATAGATTAGCGGGTAAACCTTACTATTGTTTTCTTGATGGTTATTCAGGTTACAATCAAATCGCTATCGCACCAGAGGATCAAGAAAAGACGACTTTTACATGCCCGTACTGAACATACGCGTTTAGGAGGATGCCGTTTGGACTCTGTAATGCACCTACAACCTTCCAAAGGTGCATGATGGCCATATTCTCCGACATGGTAGAGGACTTCCTGGAGATTTTCATGGATGATTTTTCCGTCTTTGGAGACGATTTTGAGAGCTGCCTCGGCAACCTACAAAAGGTACTTGAAAGATGTGAAAAAGCTAATCTTGTTCTAAATTGGGAAAAATGTCACTTTATGGTGGATGAAGGGATAGTCCTTGGCCATAAGATTAGCTGCCGCGGGATAGAAGTCGACAGGGCCAAAATAGAAGTAATAGAAAAGCTGCCGCCGCCGACCACAGTCAAGGGTATTAGGAGTTTTTTAGGGCATGCTGGTTTTTATCGAAGATTTATCGCAAATTTCTCAAAAATCACGAAGCCCCTATGCCATATCTTAGAGCAGAACCGACCCTTTGACTTTAATGAAGAATGTACTGAAGCATTCAAGGTTCTGAAGGAAAAACTAGTAACAGCCCCCATAGTACAGCCACCAGATTGGACACAGCCATTTGAGATTATGTGTGATGCTAGTGACTATGTTGTCGGGGCAGCACTTGGGCAGCGCAGAGATAAGCTGTTTCATGTCATATACTATGCCAGCAAAACATTAAATGACGCCCAAGTGAACTACACCACCACAGAAAAGGAGCTGTTAGCTGTGGTATTCTCCATCGACAAGTTTCGTTCTTATATACTTGAGACGAAAGTAATAGTGCACACAGACCATTCTGCCCTCAAGTATCTGTTCGCAAAGAAGGATGCAAAGCCTAGATTGATACGGTGGATCCTGCTATTGCAAGAGTTCGACCTTGAGATCAAGGACAAAAAGGGGTCAGAAAATCAAGTGGCAGACCACTTGTCAAGGTTGGAGAAGGGACAGAGTCTACCAATCGACGAGACAAACATACTGGAGACCTTCCCTGATGAGCAGCTTTTTGCTGCCGCAATCGCTGTCGCGACCGCCATGGCGGTAGGTAAGTCTTATGAACTCCCCTGGTATGCTGATTTCGTTAATTTTATAGTTAGCGAAATACTTCCTTCTGATCTTAATTATCAAGCCAGGAAGAGGTTTCAAAATGATGTTAAACATTATTATTGGGACGAACCTCTTCTTTTCAAAATGTGTGCAGATCAGGTTATAAGGAGGTGCGTACAACAAGAAGAGCAAGAAGACATTCTCCATCACTGCCATGCTTCACAATATGGAGGTCACTTAGGAGGCAATAAAACTGCTGCCAAGGTGCTGCAGTCGGGGTTCTACTGGCCGACACTATATAAAGATGCACAGGATTTTTACAAGAACTGTGACAAGTGCCAAAGGACAGGTAACATCTCGAGGAGAAACGAGATGCCACTGCAGAACATTCTAGAAGTCGAGATCTTCGACGTTTGGGGGATTGATTTTATGGAACCTTTTCCATCTTCATGTGGAAATCTATACATCCTCCTAGCAGTGGATTATGCCTCCAAGTGGGTAGAAGCAATCGCAACTCCAAAGAATGATGCCAAAACGGTCCAAAAGTTTTTGCACAAAAACATTTTTCTAGATTTGGCATCCCTAAGGCAATCATCAGTGATGAAGGGAGACATTTTGATAATAGGGTAATTGCTGCCGCCTTGAAGAAATATGGTGTCAAGCACAGGATCGCGACAACATACCACCCACAGACCAATGGACAAGCTGAGATATCCAATAGGGAAGTTAAGAACATTCTTGAGAAGATTGTTAAGCCAACTAGGAAAGATTGGTCTTTACTCCTTAACGATGCATTATGGGCATATAGGACAGCTTTTAAGACTCCATTGGGCATGTCTCCATACCGACTGATTTATGGAAAAACCTGTCGCTTGCCTATCGAGATAGAGCACAAAGCATATTGGGCAATCAAGGCAGTGAACATGGACTTGGACAAGGCAGGCCAGAAAAGGCTGTTAGATTTGAACGAGATTGAGGAAATACGGACAATGGCCTACGACAATGCAAGGATCTACAAGGAGAAAACAAAGTAGTGGCATGACAAGAAGTTGCTGCCACGACAATTCTGCCCAGGGCAGCTTGTGTTGTTGTTCAATTCTAGGTTGAAACTCTTCCCAGGGAAGTTAAAATCTAGATGGTCTGGCCCGTTCCAAGTGGTACAAGTTTTCCCCATGGTGCCATCACAATCCGTTCATTAAAAGACGGGCACCAAATCAAAGTCAATGGACAGCGCCTCAAGCATTATCGGGGGACTGAAGCCCCAGGAATGCAGGAAGTGGTTACTTTAGGAGATGCCCCACAAGGCATCCCTAATTTAACATAAATTTTATTTTTATCTATTTTTATTATTTATTAGGAATTTAGGTTTATTTAATTCGAATAATGTTTTTACATATTCTGTTTTTAGGAAATAAAGGAGTCAAGAAGAAAAGGAGAAGTGACCCAAGCCCACCACCCATCCATCAGCCCAACAGAGCCCATTTATTGAAGCCGGTCGTTCTAGCTGCCGCCGTAGACGGATAAGACAGGCTGTCAACAGACTGACACGGCAGACGCAGTAGCGTGTGACAGACGCGTGGCAGACGCGTCAGACACGGAAAATCGCGTCAGCCGCCATGTTATTCACGCCTGCCGTTACAGCATTAAATGGGCAGCAACTCGACCGCTATAAAACCCCGTTTTCATTTTCATTTTTCATCACTTCTGCTTATTCTTACTTGCTTTCTCCTCTCGTTTTTATTTGCTTTCTTTATTTTCACAACCCTTGCAACTAATATGTCGTCTAGACAGACCCGCCGCAGTGCTGCCTCAGCCTCTTCTTCAGCAACAGCGTCGCCCTTCGAAACCAAAGAATTGTGGGAGGAAAGGGGTTTCATTTACATCCGAAAGGCACCCAACATGGCACTCCGGCCATTCATTGCTAGGGCGATAAGGAATTTGCTATAGGAGCAATTCGCCGAACAACCGGCAGAACTGAATGATACATTAGTCCGGGAGTTCTATGCTGCCATCGACAGCAGAACGACAACATCTGTCACCGTCCGAGGGGTAGAGGTGCCATTTACAGCTGACAGCATCAATCACATGTATGGCTTATATTTTGGCCCCGATGATGACGCCCACCAGCAATTTTTAGAGACCCTCGATGCTGCCGCCTATGGTGCTGTCATGGCGGAGGTGACAGAGGAAGGAACAACATGGACCACAAGCAAAAAGAACCCCAACTCTGTCAAAAGGGGGCAGCTGCTCCCAGAAGCAAAGCTATGGAACGCTTTCATCAAGAAGCGTATCCTGCCGTCCTCCCATCACACGACGGTAAACCAGCAGCGGTTGGCTCTCATTCACTCGATCATGCACGACCGGCCTATCAACGTGGGCCACTATATGAGGGAAAGCATCTTGGACTGCACATTCCGCTCCTCTTCCCGTCTTTGTCTACCGTTCGTGATCACCCTCCTTTGCCGATGCGCTGCTGTCCCAGAGGCCACCACCGACAAAATAATCAAGGGCAGAGGCTGGACCGACAACAACATCACCAGCCTCATGGAGATGATAGTGGCAACACCTCTCAACTCCTACAACCCAGCTGCCTCCCCAGCAGACTCAGATGAGGAACCTGCCCCTGAACCTGTCACCGCCACCACCCAGGCAGACCAATCTGCCCACATCCTAGCTGCGATACAACGGGTGGAAGAAAGACAAATGAGGCTGATGACATTCATCCGGGACTTCACCAACTCGACAGTAAATTTTATTACCAACACTTTAAATTATCCCGATTTTATTTTCCCCACTTTTCCTGCCCACTATTTCCATATCCCCTCCCCTACATCTCCTGCCTCTCCACATACCCATTCCACCGCTTCCACCCCATCACCTGCCCCGACGGCAGCTGCAAGTCCTCCGACCGACAGCCCCGCACGTGGCACGAAGCAGCCGGCTACAGCCGACAGCGAGGAGGAACCTCCGATTCAGAGGAATTTGGAGAGGGAGTTTACGCCTGTCAAGAGGCAGAAGCATGTGGCAGATAGAAAATTAATGCCCAAGGCTAGCACCACCACCAGCAGCACTTGGGATAGCGGCAGCAGCTCCGACATCCAGCTCGTGGAGCAACCTGTCCAGCCTCCACCGTAGCCCAGACGCCGCCGCCAGATCCGTGTCAGCAGCAGCAGTGAAGACAGCGATTGAAAATTTAAGTCTTTTATTTTCCTTTATTGATGCCTGCCTTATATATTTTGTGATGTACATGCCTTCATGTTTTTGTTTTTTCTGTCATTTTGCATTGAGGGCAATGCAACCCTCGAGTTTGGGGGTGGCAACCCTCCATCATTAATGGAGTCGTAGTACATCTTTTTATTATTATTGTGTCTTTTACTTAATTAAGTTCTCTTAAAAAAACTTAAAACTGTTGGCTTAAAACTGTGAAGTTAACTTACCTGTCATGACAGCTCTGCCGTGGCAGCATCTTTAGGACAGTTTAAGGAGAAGTTTAGAGCCTTTCTATAGTTCTGAAAAACTTAAAACACCATTGTGACTATTATATTGCTTAGATTTCTTTTAGCCAAACTAGAATAGGATGCTTAGTACTTGAATAGCCCCTAGAGGTGCCTAACACTGGCTCTAGGAAAGAATTTTAGCAAAAGAAACTCAAAAACCTAGAGGTGCCCGAAACCGGCTCTAGGAAGCTAACTAGAGGTGCCCAAAACTGGCTTTAGAAAAATTTAGCTTGAAAATATAAGAAAAAGAAGCATGAAAATGTGTCTTCAAGAAAATAAACTTTGGCATAAAAATTCGAGTTAAAAAGTTGAATATTCTAGTGAAACTAAGAGAGTCTTAGCACATAACTGTTCACAAGCATGCACACACTGCATGAGAGCTATAGGGAGATTCCGAACAGATCCTAACCTTTCCGACAGATTGCTGCCGCCACAGAGATTGAGCGACGGGTAAGGGACAGTTCACCGTTTGAAGGCCAACACAAAAATTTTCATTTTTCTTTTAGGTTTAATTGCTTGAGGGCAAGCAAAAACTTGAGTTTGGGCGTGTGTTGAGTGTGTAAAAGTTCTATTATTTACACCCTTTTTAACCTATATTTCTGCTGCATTCAAGCATCATTGCATTGCATTTAGGTTAGTTTTCAGCAAAACATCACAAATATGTAAAAGTCACGGATTCTACTAAAAATGGCTGATTTTGTAGGTTGCTGCCATAGTTGATGAGGAAGGCAGGCGCAGGGCAGAGAAGCAGAAGAGCTGAACTGGACAAGCAGACGACGAGGACGAAGCTGTCGTGACAGCGTGGTGACAGCAACCTTATGAAGAGGAAAAGTAAAGTGGACCTCGATAGATAGAGAAAAATCTGCTCGTCTGTCGTGTGAGAGCCAAATATTTTTCCAAGCCCCGGATCAAAAGATATGACAAGCCAAAGCTCAAGGAGAGGAAATCTCTAGAAACAAGGATGGCGGCTGCAAAGTAGGAACTTTAGAGATTAAGTCTTTATTAGAATCTTACTTTTAATTAAAGTTGTAATCCTTGTTAACTTAGAATACTTGAGCCCAAAGCTTATATAAGGGCATAGATTTTGACCTAGGGGGAGATCATAGATCATACCCCATAACCGACATCTAAAACCCCTCCGTCGTCTGCCCGTCGCTAACATGTTCTAAATTCCCCCTAGGGCCACGAGTTGTTTTGTAAAGTAGTTGCAAGGGTTGTTTTGTTTTAGGATTTTCCAAGTTCAATAAAATAAACTTCAAGTTCTCTTATTTTGGTTTTAATATCTTGCAAGAGCATCGGAAGAGCATTGTGAGGTTATCTATTTACTTATCATCGGGAGAGTTAAGTATACGAAAGAGATAAGAGCAAGTTCTCTAGTTTATAGTTGAACTATCTCGTACCTAGGGATAAGGCGAGGTTAAGTGGCTAAGGAAGAATTCATACACATCGGTGTTCATCCTTCGATTCACGCCGGGAGGTATCATCAAGACGTGATCATCGACAGACTTGGACCTAGGGATAGGCCAAGGCAGATCTGGGATTCTTACCAAACTTGAAGTACGGAGTTGGTGTGTTCGCTGCCGCGACAGCCAACGGACAGCCTCCGCGACAGGTGCTGCCGCGACGGGCACGACGACAGAACTGGAGTTCCTAAGCAATTCAATACCTGCACTACCGAGCAATTCAATACCAGCCCATTCTCTCTATCTTGATATTCCAACTCTTTTATTTACGTTTTTCCTTATTATTTTCATGACAATTCTCTTAAATATTTTCTTTACTTCGTGCAGTGAAATAAGGTGAAGCTATTAGCCCAATCCCTGTAGAGACGATATCCGATACTTCGTATCACTTTACTACTTGCGTCGTGTACACTTGCACTACAATTGCGATAGACTCTTTTACACGCAACACTCGCCACCCACCACTTTCTCATGCATCCAGTAAAAACACAATGAAAATCAATAACAAAGAAGTCTTCAAAACTTACCGGGAAAGCTGTTTCGACACCCCACCACTGTCTCATCCAATCCCATGCTTTCCACACATATGAACACTCATACAAAAGATGAGCGATACTCTCCTCCTCCGATACGCACCATGGACAACGTCCCTGATCATCCGGCAAAGGGACCCCTCTTGCGCGCAAGAAGTCAGCCGTGGGCAACCGTCTTAGCCATATAAACCACAAGAACACTTGAACTTTAGGCGGTACCAGCACTTGCCAAGCGAAACATTCGCCTAAACCCACATCCCCAACCTTATCTAACAACATCAGCTTCGACAAAGCCTGAACAGAAAATTCACCATGAGCATCCGGCCTCCAAATTAGCGTATCCATTCTGCCTTCCCATAGTCGAACTTTGCTCACAAAGGCATACAACGCCCTCAACTGCTCATGCTCAAACACCCTCAATTGCCTCCTAAAAAACTCGTCCCAATGCTGATGGACAAAACCAACATCCTCCGCGTAATCACACACCCAAGCTAGCTTATTAATAGACAAAGAAAATAGACGCGGAAAAGTATCCTTCAATGCTTGCTGTTCAATCCAAGTATCAAACCAAAATAGCACTGACCGCTCGTTTCCAATTTTCCACAAGAAACCCGACATGCCCATGTGCTTGTCCACTTGCGCTACACACGAGTTTGCTACAATTTGCCTCCAGACTATCAACATCGACGAAAGTTTTTCCGTATTAAATCGCCACCACTGCGTATGCTCACCATACGTAGCAACAATCAAGTTCCACCATAATGAATCTCGATCGCGAGCGTACCTCCAAACCCATTTCGACAATAAGGCCATATTCTTCACCCGTAGGTCCGCCACTCCCAATCCCCCAAACTATTTTGGCCGACATACAACCTCCCACCCTACCCTACTCATTCGCCTTTCTAATCTAACACCACCCCATAGGAATGCCCTCCGAATACGGTCCAACCTTTCAATCACCCCCTTCGGAGCCACAAATAATCCCATATAAAAAATCGGTAAAGAGGAAAGTACCGAATTCACCAAGATGACGCAAGCAGCAAAAGATAAAGACGACCGTTTCCACCCCGCTAGCTTGCACCTAAAGTTTGCAATTATCGGTTCCCATGTAACAACCAACCTCGGATTTGCCCCTATCGGAAAGCCTAGATACACAAACGGCAAATCTGCTTGTCTAGAACCCATCACTTCGGCCACACTAGCACTGAGCTCATCGTCTACACCAATAGCATATAACGAACTCTTACCAAAATTTATCTTCAACCCAGAACAAACTTGAAAACAGTGTAGAATTCGTTTTATATTGCGCGCAACCTCTAATGATGCCTCAAAGAACAATAGCGTATCGTCAGCAAACTGCAAGTGTGTCAAGAATATCTCCGACACCACCTCAACCCCTCGAATTAGCCCCTCCGACTCGGCCTTGCGCAACATCAAGTGCATCGCCTCCGCGACCACCACAAACAATAATGGCGATAACGGACAGCCTTGACGCAAACCACGGCCCATTTTGAATTCCTTCGTCGCATTATTG
Organism: Hibiscus tridactylites; assembly: GCA_958450335.1. Taxonomy (NCBI): domain Eukaryota; kingdom Viridiplantae; phylum Streptophyta; class Magnoliopsida; order Malvales; family Malvaceae; genus Hibiscus; species Hibiscus tridactylites. The sequence goes on along the minus strand of OY288289.1, from coordinate 69,238,564 downwards.
TTAAGTAACACCGATAGACGGGCAGAACTGATACATTCTCTAACCCAATTTCGCCAAGTGTCACAAAATCCCATTCTAGATAATACCTCATCCAAGAAACGCCAACTGACACAGTCGTAGGCCTTTGTGAAATCTAATTTCAACAAAAAGCCACCCGCTCCCCTCTGACGAAGAGAATGAATAACCTCAATAGCTAAAAGTACCCCATCCACTAATTGACGCCCCTTAATGAACGCTGATTGCGTGTCACTGATTAGCTCACCCAAAACTAACTGCAAACGATTAGCTAAACATTTCACCAGCACTTTGTACATTGAATTAACCAAACAAATAGGTATGTACTCACCAAGTGTTTTAGGGGACGATACCTTAGGAAGCAGGACTATAAACGCACAATTCGCACCTTTGGGTAATAGACCGCTAGCATGGAAGCTCTCAAAGAAACGGAAGACATCACCACTCACCACCTCCCACCCTTTCTTATAAAATTCCAATGTAAATCCGTCTGGGCCTGGTGCCTTCGAACCATCGCAGTCCCACACCACTCCTTTAATTTCCTCCAATGAGAAAACCGAAATCAACCTCTCCCTAGCAGTATTAGATATCTGTCGGAACTCACCGTCAAAGTGCCATACGCACTCCCGCGTATCACCAGCAAAATGTCTAGTAAACGCATTCACCACATGTCGACGCATTTGTGTCGGTGATGTTATCCACCGGTCATTCATCAAGAAACCAGATATGTAATTTCTAGTTGCCCGCAGTTTGGCGGATCGATGAAAAAAAGCCGTATTACGGTCACCCAAACGAAGCCATGTAGCCCAGGATTTTTGTCACCACATTGCTTCCTTATGTCGCATAGGTCACCATAAAGCCTGCATCCACTGTCTTCTCTCCACCTCAGCTCCCTCACCGTCACTACTCATATTTACCGCGTCGTCTGCCTAATCAATCTTACCTTGCATCTTAGCAATAATTTCATTCACATCCCCAAAACTATCACGATTCCACCTTTTCAAAAATAATTTCAAGTGGCGCAACTTCACCATAATGTTACCTACACCCAAACCTGTCAATCGATACCATTCTTCAGCTATCTATCGAGCATGATAACGACCCTCTATCTAGCAATTGAAGAACCTAAAAGGTCGAGGTCCCCAATCACTCTCATCGCATTTCAACAATAATGGTGTATGATCCGATACACCCCTCGCCAAGGCTTACAGTTGGATTGAGCTGAAATCATCCAACCAACCTACCAAAATCAAGAATCGATCGATTCTACTACACCTATTCCTTGGACCAAACCATGTATACCGTTTGCCCAGCAGCGGCAAATCCACCAACCCCGCATTAAGCACAAATTCACCAAACAATTCCATTTCAACAGTCATGTCCGATACCCCAACCCTATCTAAATTATGTAGAATTGCATTAAAGTCCCCTGCGATACACCACGGCCCCTCTAAATCACTAATTTTGTCTAGTATCGCTGCCCATACTGCTCGCTGACCCTCAACATCCGATGGGGCGTACACCACAACTATCCCGCAAGCCATATCTTCTTGTTGCCACCTTCCCCGCAACACAATAAAATGTCGATCTACCTCAACCTTTTCAATGCTAAATCGGCTTGCTTCCCACACCACCAAGATACCTCCTGAAGCTCCGATTGATGGCGCGAATGCCGATTCAAAACTGTCACATCCCCACAAATTCGCTACCCATAACGTCGGCCACTCCTTCAACTTCGTTTCCTGTAACATCGCCATGTCAATGTTATTTTTCCGTAACACCTCACGCACATACTGTCGCTTTGCACTCCCTCCCAAACCCCTAACATTCCACGATAATAATTTCATTAGTCACAAGGCCCGACTATCCCCGGTGATTACCCGTGAAATGTCGCAAATGATCTCCTCTTCACGTCCGTTTGAATTTACCCCAATCAACGATCCCAATTTTATTGTTGCGACTGCCTCGCTTTCTAGGTTCTGTGATACATTCAATCCGCCTTCTATTGTCCATTCCCCATTCGGACTCCTAATTCGATCACCACTTAACCTATTGCCCTTCTTCTTTCGATATACCCGACTGCCACCGGTAATTTGTTCTCCTCCGAGTACCTTTCGGATTTTGCAATACGCCTTGCCCACTTGAATCAATTCAGTTTTGCCTAGGCCTGAATGTGGTGAAATCGAATGTAAATTTAGATAGGAATTAAACTCCTCTATCACCTTATCCCCTACAGAAAATTGAGAATCCTGACCCACTGTATCCAAAGATTTTGAATTCACAATCCCAACAATATCCAAACTCTCACAATTAGGAACGTTGCCTACCACCTCTAGAGTCCTATTGTCATTGTCATTCTCCCCAATCATCCTACCTCCTTGCGTCGGTGCATTCTGTTCCGGCAACTCTTCCACCTGTTGTTCCTGCAGCCGTTCGACACCCTGTTCTATCCCTCGTTCCACATTATGAATTAAATCTACTCCCTTGTCCACATTTTCTGAGCCGTTTGTAGCCACTTGCTGTCCATCCCAAACTCCGTTAGCTAGCCACAAAACTGGTTCGATTACCTCCCTCCTATCATTTGTGTTGACTGCATTCCTTCCATCATCCCCGACTATGTCAAAAGTGGAATCGTGTGCAAGACTCTCCTCTCCTTTGATCGACTCATAATCGCAACAATCACACTCAATCGCCGGGCTTTTACCGTCCATTTCCAACACCCTGACCGGATACATCTCCGCCTCAAACTGAATTGATATTCTTTCCTCTATTCGATCAAAAACATTTGTCTCCACCATAATTCTGCCGCTATCAAAGGATGACGGCGTTTCCGTGGCATCGTCCATACAAATAAAAGAGTCCCATAGATTGGCGATATTCGTGAAAGTCCGTTTGTGCCATAGATGAATTGGAAGACCCACTATCGATAGCCATACTCGGCGCGATTCCACTGTGATCGCTGGCGACCACGCCTCCACCCTCGCAAAACATTCCTTCACGCGATCCAGCTTCATCACACGTTCTCTAACACTCGCCGATGTGCACATTAACAGAATCATGGTTCCTGACAATATCATGATGGAGAATCCTTCGTTCTTCTCTACCTCCAATCGCTCCGCCAAAGTTTTTATACTACACGGATTCAAGCACCAACCAACCGCACACCATTGTAGAATCGCCCATTTGTCTTCGTCCACAATTCCCGGTATTATCCTGCGATTTTCACTCACCCCTTCTCTCCCTGTCAATTTCGATGTATGTGACGCCTTTGAACATCCGATCTCCACTGTCCCACGTTGCTCCCTACTTTTCCCCACTCCCCATGTTTTCCTAACCATTTCCGTTCTACCCTTCCACGCCATGGCGATACTCATCCGAGCACCATAAATCCACTTGCCATGTAATCTCTCGATTACACGATTGGCATCTTCTTGTGTTTCCATCCGAACAAAACTAAATCGCTGCCCATCCCTAGCCACTCTATTCGGAATAAACAAATCTTTGACAACCTCGTGTCTATCACATAACTTGAGGGGGCTATTAAGATTATATTAGCTGATGTTAGTTGTAGTTAGCTATTATTTAGGAAACTATCTTAATTAAAGAAGAATTTTCCTTATTTGTATTCTTATTTTTAACTAATTCAATAATAACAAAAACTTTCTCTTATCCTCTCGTCTTTTCATTCTCTCAAATCCCTAATTCCCCTTTACAATTTCTCAATCTCCCAAACCAAAATCTAACAATACACTCTCACAATTAGAGGTCGACATTTGCAGATTAACAGCTAAGGTGGGCTCTACATCCTTATTAAATCCAACCCTTTGAATCACTTCCTTGCCCACACCATTTCTAAGAACATAACAAATTTTTCCTTTGCTCGAAACAAAAATACTAAATTAACACTACACTTAATCAATTTACTCGAAGTCCAAACTAATTTGATATCCGAGCTAAATTAATACATTGTGCTGGAGTTTACTCTGCACAGACATTTTTTTACTTTTATTTAATAATTATATTTATACATATATGTTATTAAATAACAAAATATATGTTAGCAATATAAAAATTTGATCTATAATTTTTTTGACCAATTGAATGTTTTTTTTTAACATATGAGTACATTAGTCAATGTTATTAAACCGGTTCTTCCCTTGTCTACAATGGTGTTTTGTTAGTATTTCTTAATTTTGAGAAAGTTGGATGTTTGGTAAATAAAAAATTGATATAATAAAAATATTAAAAGAATCATTAATATTATTAAAATAAAAAGAATCACCAGTACATTATAAATATTTTAGATTATAAGTACATAAATAAATTCAGGTGAATTATTGATTCGAAGATAATCAAATGAAGCAAAATTTTAACATTGAGGAAATGTAACTCCACACATGCCAGCCACTCTTCTAATTTGGATTCTGTCAAAAAAACTTGTAAAATCTTCATTTACCAAGTACCCACAAAAACATGGCACTTGTTCTCTTGCAGCAGTGCAACAATCGGCTGATGGGGTCGGCTTCTCATATTCACGTAAACACGGCATCAACAAATTTTCCATATCATCACATTTTGATGTCTCTGTTACATTCATTCCATTTGTTTTTTGCTCGACAATGAAGAATTTTATTAAGGTTTTATTAAGGATTAAAGAATACAATCCCAATCTTAAGTTGTGTGCCTCGTTAAAAACCTCCCTATACCTAATTGGAGGAAAAGAGTACACCACAACTAAGATAAAGTTCAATAAAAAATCCAATTCATCTTCTGTTGTTCAAAACATAACCTTCGCTGCAACACTAAAGCTACTCCCGAGTCAATCTCCCCTTACCACCATGCTTTGAATAGCTCGCGCCTTGTCATTCCTTCTTTGGCTAAATGGTCAGCCATGCCATTCTGAATTCTAGGTGCATAGACAAAGTTCACGCTGGTAATATCTTTAATCAACCCAATCAGCTCAACAAAAATATTCCACCACCGTCATTGCCTTAGTGACGATTCTGCAATCCAGTTCAATACAACTTGCAAATCTGATTCAATCGCAAGCTTCGCTTTGCCAATCCATTGTGCTTCTTTGAAAATTTGTAATGCTGTTATAAATGCAAACAAATCTGCAAAATAAGGGAATTCACAGATTTAAGGGCCTAAAAGCACCGCTTTGATGACTCATTCACATGTTCTCAATACTCGCCCACAACCTGCATTATTATCCTTGAAGGCTTCATCTACTTTGAACTTAACTTCCCTAGATGTGGGTGGTTCCCAAAACGAAGGTTGATCACGCATAGGGCTCGAGATACTACTGCTTAAGTTGAGACACCATTCACTTTCACAATCCTGCACTTTTTCCTTTGTTTTATTCAAATCTGATAAAAATTGGGTACAACAAAGTAATACCATAAAACCCAACTAACTCTCCTACTTGGGCTAGCCCATACCATCCTATTTATACAAGTCTGGTAACCCATACCTAGATTTGTTAGCCCAAAACAGAATCTGTTAGACTCAACAGCTTCGATAACAGACGAATGATCTGGAGAAGAGTAGAAGCATGGAGTCAAATCTGGAAGTCAGTGGAGAGTCCTGGAGACTAATGGTGAGACCTGGAAACTTCCAGATTTTGCCCTTCTTCAACATTGCTTGGTCTAACATTCACCCCACTTCTTCTTTTTTTCCTTCAAGCTGCTAAGTGATACAACATTCAATCTTTGACGAAAAGAAACAAATTGCTGCACCGGGAGTGGTTTGGTCAAAAGATCTGCCACCTGGTTTTTGGCAGGAACGTATGCCACTTGCAACAAACGACCGAGAACTTTCTCACGCACGAAATGAAGATCTAAATCCACATGCTTTGTCTTAGCATGCATAACCGGATTAGCAGCCATGGCTATGGTACTTGTATTGTCACACCAGACCTTCGGCAAATCTAGCAGTTGAGTATGCATATCACTAAGTAAATTTCGTACCCACATGACTTCTGATGTAGCGTCTGCTAGACTTCTATACTCGGCCTCAGTTGTTGACCTCGAAACTGATCGTTGCTTCTTGGAACTCCAAGATAGAAGATGTTCTCCATAATACACACAATGCCCAGAAATTGACCTTCTGTCATCTTCATCACTTCCCTAATCTGCATCACTAAAAGCTATCAAGACAGGATTGCAACTTTGTTGAGAAGTGATCCACAAGCCATAATCGATAGTTCCACAAAGATATCGTAGTATTCTTTTGACAGCAGACCAGTGTACAATTGTTGGTTGCTGCATATATTGAGCCACTTTGTTGACAGCAAAAGAAATATCCGGACGCGTGTGATAGATGTACAGCAAGGCTCCAACTGTACTTCGATACTTTGTAACATGAGAAAAATATTCTCCATCATTCTTGTGTAGCTTCGGAGATACAGCCATGGGAGTGTCAACTGATTTGGCATCTCTCATTTGCAGTCTTTGCAACAGTTCTTTGATATACTTCTGCTGCCCAAGAAAAATACCATTCTCGGAAATCGAAGCTTCCATGCCCAAAAAATACTCTAGAACACCAAGATCTTTCAAAGAGAATTTGATGTGTAACAGTTGTTTCACTGAAGTGATGTGAGCATCAGAGTTGCCCGAGATTAAAATGTCATCCACATACACAATGACATAAGTAATCACTGCATCAGTCTTGTAAATAAATAATGAAGAATCAACAAGAGAATTTTGAAAGCCCAACGAAATCAAAAACTCTTTAAGTTTCAAAAACCAGCTTCTAGGTGCTTGTCTAAGCCCATATAAAGCTTTTGTAAGCTTACACACAAGAGGCTTTCCAGTGTGAGACTTTTGTTCAAAGCCTGGAGGTTGCACCATAAAAACTTCTTCATGAAGATCGCCTTTTAGAAAGGCATTGTTGATGTCAACTTGATGAACAATCCACTTGTTTGACACAGCTAAGGAAAGAAGCACATTGATAGTCAAGGATTTCACAACCGGACTAAACGTATCATGAAAATCATGTCCAGGAACTTGCGAATATCCTTTCGCAACTAATCGAGCTTTATATTTGCTAACTGTTCCATCCTCATTTCTCTTTATCTTAAAGAGCCATTTACAACCAATAATCTTCCAATCAGATGGAGTTTCAACCAATTCCCAGGTTCCATTTGCCAATAAAGCAGAATACTCTTCCATTACTGCAGTTCTCCAATTAGTATCATCCATGGCTTCAAATATGGTATGTGGCACATCATCACAACTGACTAAATAAGCCTTTGGTTTAAATATCCCCTGCTTACTTCGAGTCTTCATGGGATGAGTGTTTGCTATCGTCTTAGCACAAGGCACTGCAGTTGGAACACCATCGAAGGACTCATGAGTACTTGAGGGGATATTTTCCACAAGACCAGCAGCAGTGTTTTGTGCATCAGCCAATAACTCAGCATTTGATTCATCAAAAACAGAGGGAGCAGCAAACTCATCATTCTCTTCGTCAACATGAGCTGCAACCTCACCATTCTCTTCATCAACAGTAGGTGCAGTAGCCAACAAGTCATCAATTGGATTAGCAGAAGGTTCAGTAGGAGGAGACTGTAGCAGTGTGTCTCTACAAGGTGATTGAGGTAGAATTCCAGACTCAGATAGTGAGGGAGTTGGTTGTGGTGAAGCACTGGAGATAGGAGAATGTGTTACTGAAAGGGTTTCTTCAGGAATAGGTGAAGAGTATACAGGAGTATGTGTTGTGGCTGAAACACTTGAAGGAGGAATAATTGGAACAGGAGAAGACTCAACTCTTAAGCCGGAAGATAAAGAAGAATGGTGTTGATGAAGGTTTGCAAAAGGAAAGGATGTTTCATCAAATTTTACATGACGAGAAATGTAAATTCTGCCATGATCACTGAGACACTGATACCCATGATGTTTTGGGGAATAACTGAGAAATATACACCTATGAGAACGAAAATCAAGTTTATTTATGTTGTGGGGTCTAAGGTAAGGGTAACATGCACACCCAAACACCCGAAGAAAAGAGTAATTTGGTGGCCTGCCAGAAAGTTTTTCAAAAGGTGACACATTCCCCAAATTTCTAGTAGGATGCCTATTTATGATATAAGTAGCACTAAGCACTGCATAGGACTAGTATCGAAGAGGGACAGAAGCTTGTGCAAGCAAACATAAAGCAGTTTCAATTATTTGGCAATGTTTCCGTTCAACTACGCCATTTTGTTGTGACGTGTAAGGACAGGTCACTCGATGTTGTATTCCTAGGTGATTTAATTTAGGAACCAGAGATTGAAACTCACCCCCTCCATCAGTTTGTATAGCCTTAACAGTAAATGTAACACCCGTGTTTTGGGCCTAGGAGTTAACCGGGTTTTTAGTTCGAGCCAAATGAAACTTAACTAAAATATTTCAACTTCAGATAATGACCAAATTGAGTTTTAATGAAAGGGGAGGGACCAATGTTGCAATTTTACCAAAAACTTTTAAAAAGCTAGACCACTTTAACAAGAAAAAATTGTCTTCCCTCTTTCCTATCTCCTTTTCACGTTAAAACCCCATCTTCTCTTTTCAAACTCTCCCAAAAGTTTGGTTACTATTCCATTTGATTGCTACTTCGATTCAAGGTGTTTTGCAAAGGTAATTGTGTTTTCTAACTCTTCTCTTCAACCTCTATCTAACCATGGTCTTGGATTTCAAGAATATTGGGTTTTGAAAATTAGGGTTTATATGAAATTTGGGGTTTTTGATGGGGCTTTTTAATTTGTTTTGTTAAATTATGTTGGGGGTTTGTTTAAGCATGATGAAATACACCATATACTTTAATTTGGTTGAATTTTGATAGAAATTCGTAGTAAGGTCTTAGGGATAGATTTAAGGGTGTAAAACTTGAGTTTTTGGTGGGTTTTGTGTTGAAATTGATGGGCTGTTGGTCTACCTATGGTATGAGAGTGTTTTGGGATGCTTTGGAAGCCATTTGGGTGTTTGGAAGTGGGTTTTTCAGCAAGGGTTTTGGGAAGCACGAAAATTGAGTTTTGGGAGATTTTGTGATTTGGGGAATTTGTGAAATTTGGTTTATGGTTGTGAAGTGAATTGATAGTTGAGCTTTAGCATTGAATTGTGGTGTAATAAGTGTGTTTTGCTTGGCTAGAAGCAAGGGGAAACGTTGAAGGAGCTTTGGGACCGAATCCGGGTGCGTAGGAGGATTGTTCGATTTGCTAAGGAAGGGCGGTGAGTGGTTCAACTTGTTTTAAAGTTTGGTTCGAGTGTGTGTGTGGGTGAAGTGTGCTTGGTAAGCCACTTCTAGTTGATTCAAGTTGATAGCTTAGCCTTTGATATCCATGTGCTCTTGTGCTTACTAGCTATACTCTTGATTGTGGTTAATTGTTACTTGTATGTATATCATGATGAGTTGATATGTGATGAGCATGTATTGTGATGGATGATGTTTATATATGATGTGGTTATGAAAATTGGCACTAAAAATTACCGGTTGTAAATGATCGATCATTAGGATAGTGTGCACACAAATTGAGTCAAAACGTACGTGGCCTTGATGGCGTTAAGTCATCAAGGAGGAGTACGGTGATGTAGCATTCCACCGGAAGCTTATTATATTTCTACGGGATGATGAGTGGAATCCCATCCGTAGGGCATGTGGCGATGAGTGGAATCCCGCACATGCAAGGTCCGGTGATGAGTGGAATCCCACCGAGGTAAAGTGTTGTCAAGGTTTAAATCCGCACAATCGGGGTAATTAAAGTGGCCAATTAACTTGTTCATGTATTGTGATATATGATGGTGATATGTGATTGTGGCATATGGTGTGGTTGCATGATGATCTATATTGATGTTTAATCTTGCTAGGATGGAGAGACCATATTTGCCACTTGAAAGACTAGCTAGGTCTACTTGATTATATGCAATGCTTGATATGTGTGAGATTAGGATTAACATGCTTGAACCCTGCATTGTTGTTGTTTTTCGTTTTAGAGCACCCTCACTAAGCTTATAGCTTACGCTCTCAATGTTCAACAATGCAGATCATTAGCGTGGTGTTAGCTCGAGGCAAGGCAGGAAGGGCTTCCAAGCTTGTAGCTCAAGTATGGTTATCGATTTTGTAATAGTTAGCAATGTGGCAAGGGTCCTTGTATGAGCGTGTGTGACTCATTTGTTGATGATGTTTTGGTTTGATCATGGGTTGTAAGCATGTTATACTATGTTGAATGTTTGATGTTTGATGGCATGTTTTAGAATGTTTAGGTTGCATAGTGTATGAGTGCAAACCTTTCAAGATGTCTTGTCCCTTTTAAGGTCTTTTGTGTTTGAGTATGCCAATATTGCATGAATTGCTCTCTAACTAGAATGCTATGTATGAATGCTTAAATCCATGTTTGATTGACTCCCTTGGCTTAAATATGTATGCTTTTATGGTTGGCTTGCCTTAGGAATTGATGATAGTGTGTTGGTTGGAGTGTTAGAGGGATTTAGGGGCCTCTTTGTGCTCTAAATCAGCTCAAACCTGCAGTTTCGTAGCTGGGGTATCGATACCGTTGATCTGGTATCGATACTACCCTGTGGTTTCAGGCCTCGTGTATCGATACTCGAGGGGAGTATCGATACCTTTTTGGCCACTGGAGCCACTGTCGATTTCGGTATCGATACTGGCCTCTAGGGTATCGATACCGTTGTCTTGGCTTTGACCGTGGGAAGTCAACTTTAGGGGAGGGTATCGATACCCTCATTTGGGGTATCGATACTGTCTCCTCAGGTTGACCAAACCCTGTTGACCTAGTCAAAGGGGTATCGATACCCCCCTTAAGGGTATCGATACCGCCTGCAGTTTAACTTTAAAAATGGGCTTTTAAATGTTAGTTTGGGTTCGTCTGATTGCTTCGAAAATTTTGTTCCGCTGTATGATCACTTAGGATGTAATTTTCATCTAGACAAGATTAAAATGAAAAAAAAATATAGGGTTGCTAACCGAGGGAGAGTTCCTTAGGGAGTTTTCACTCGGTTTTCCCCGTGTAGCTCACTCGGACCGGTCATCCGGCCAGACCGGGATGAGGGGGTTACATTTGTTGGTATCAGAGCCAGGTTACCGAGACCTCGGGCAGGTAAGTGAGGTAAGATTAATATGTTAAATGCTTGTGTTGTTCGATGCATGATTTGCCATGAATCCTTGATGCTTGATTGATCGTATGATGTTTTGAATGCATGAATGGTCGTGTCTCGTGTGAGTGTGTGCCCATTGCTGCTACTACTTAATTTAAAAAGGATTTTTGAAAGAGGAATACTTGAGCACTATTGGACCCTTGCTTTGGCTAACGTAATCCTATTGTTTCTTGTTGTAGTTTATACCTTGCTAGTTGAACCATGAGACCACATGGGAGGCCTAGGATGGTTCGACCGGAACCACGGGCAGAGGCTCCGAGAGTTGAGTAAGAAGTTAGGGTTGGAGCCCAAGTGGGAGAGCATGTGGTTGGAGTTGGAGCTCCTCCACCACCTCCTCCACCGGGAGTGGGAGGCGAGGCCGGGCCCGGAGGAATGGGACCACAAGGAGGCCAAGGTGGCCAAGGACCGGCCGGAATTGACTTAGCTCCGTTGGTTCAGGCAATAGCCGGAGCGTTCCAGGCTGCAGTAGCTGGAGGTCAGGCAGCTCATCATCAGGGTGAGGGCACCGGATTACCATTAGAGAGACTCTGGGGCCTTGGGGCCGAAGAGTTTAGAGGTGCTACTCCGGAGAGGTCAGAGATGTGGTTTGAGAAGACCGTCCGTATCCTTGCTCAGATGGGGTGCACTGTTGATCGTAAGTTGGGTTGTGTTGAGTCCTTGCTACAGGGTGATGCCTACACCTGGTGGGTCACCGTTACTTCGGGGATGGATGAGACCGAGATCACTTGGGGGTTCTTTGAGACAGCTTTCCGGAAGAAGTATTTGGGTCCGCGATACCTCGATGAGAGGAAGAGAGAGTTTATGGCATTGTTTCAGGGGAGTATGTCCGTGACTGATTATGAGATCCGGTTCGTCAGACTGAGTCAGTATGCACCTGAGCTTGTACCTACTGAGGTGGAGCGTTGTAACCGTTTCCGTTATGGGCTGAGTGAAGAAATCAAGACTTATACACTAGCTTCAGACTACACTGATTTTGATGTCTTGGTCTCGAGGGCCAAGGACTTGGAGCACAGTTTGAGTTTGACCAGGCGGTCAGGTGGATCTAGTTCGGGTAAGAGGTCCAGCAACTTTGATAGAGGTGATGCTAAGAGGCATCGGGACAACCGGCATCAGTATGATCATAGGCGTGGTGGCAGTAACCACGGTAGGGGCCATCAGGGTCAGAGAGCTGGTGGGAAGTTGCCCACATGTGCTACCTGCGGGAGGAACCACACCGGTGAGTGTTGGGGAAATTATCACTCTTGTTGGAGTTGTGGTGCTAGAGACCACATTAGGCGTGACTGTCCACATCAGGTGGGACAGGCACCAGCTCAGGCTCCTGCTAGAGCCAATGACTTTCAGAGAGGCCGCGGGCGCGGTAGAGGTAATTTCCAGCCGAGGAACGATGGTCAGAGAAACTTAGCTCATGTAGTTGCAGTCCAGCCGGAGGGCGGAGGACAGGCTAGGGTTTACGCTCAGCGCGGGGAGCAGCATGACACCGATGTGATCGCAGGTAATTTCTCGATACAGTCTTTGGGTTTGCTTTCTTTGATTGACTCTGGGTCTACACATTCCTACATATTGAGTGAGCATGCACAGACTTTGAATTTGCCTTGTGAGTTGTTAGAGGTAGGAGTTAGTGTTACTAGTTCCTTTGGGGACACGGTAGTGGTTAGGAAGATGTACCGAAGGTGTCCGTTGATGGTTCAGGAGCATTTGTTTCCAGTGGATATGATGGAACTTCCCTTCTATGGTTTTGATGTAATTCTGGGTATGGACTGGCTCACGGAGCATAGAGCTAGGATAGACTTTGAGACTAAGCGGATTTCTTTGAAGCTCACAGATGATTATGAGATTGTTGTGGTGGGTGAGAATGTGAAGTTCTTGTCCAATGTGGTTTCAGTGTTAGAGGCTAAGAGGTTAGTGGAGTTGGGGTGTGAAGCATACTTAGCGTATGTGATGAACCCTAACATGAGTGAGGTTAGACCTCAGGACATCCGGACAGTATGTAATTTTCCTAGTGTGTTTCCAGAAGAATTGCCAGGGTTACCACCGGACAGAGAGGTAGAGTTCAGCATTGAGACTTATTCTGATTCAGCTCCTGTTTCGATTGCTCCGTATCGTATGGCACCGAAAGAATTGAAAGAGTTGAAGACTCAGTTGCAAGAATTGACAGATAGAGGTTTTATTAGGCCTAGTTCTTCACCTTGGGGTGCACCAGTATTGTTTGTGAAGAAGAAAGATGGGAGTATGAGAATGTGCATAGATTACAGACAGTTAAATCAGTTGACAGTGAAGAACAAATATCCGTTGCCTAGAATTGATGACTTGTTTGATCAGTTGAGAGGGGCGTCTGTCTTTTCGAAGATTGATTTGAGATCAGGTTACTATCAGCTAAAGGTTAGAGAGATTGATGTACCGAAGACGGCCTTTAGGACTAGGTACGGTCATTATGAGTTCTTAGTCATGCCCTTTGGGTTGACTAATGCACCGGCAGCTTTCATGGACATGATGAATAGGATTTTTCATCAGTATCTAGATCAGTTTGTGGTTGTATTTATTGATGACATCTTGGTGTACTCGCGAACTGAAGAAGACCATGACCGACATTTGAGACTTGTTTTGAAGACTTTGCTAGATCATCAATTGTATGCGAAGCTCAGCAAGTGTGAATTCTGGATCCGGGAAGTAGTCTTCTTAGGACATGTAGTGTCAGCTGAAGGCATTAGAGTTGATCCGAAGAAGATTGAAGCCATTGTTGAGTGGAAGCAACCGAAGTCAGTGACAGAAGTACGTAGCTTCCTAGGCTTAGCCGGATACTATAGAAGATTTGTGGAAGGTTTCTCTAAATTAGCCGCTCCGTTGACACAGCTACTACAGAAGAGTGTTCAGTTTGAGTGGACAGATGCAAGACAGAGAGCCTTTGAAAAATTGAAAGAAGCTTTGACCCAAGCACCGATTTTGATTCAGCCTGAGTCCGGGAAAGACTATGTGATTTATAGTGATGCCTTGTATGTAGGGTTAGGATGTGTTTTGATGCAAGACCGAAGAGTAGTGGCTTATGCCTCGAGACAGTTGAAGACCCATGAACGCAACTATCCGACCCATGACATAGAGTTAGCTGCAGTTGTGTTTGCTCTGAAGATTTGGAGGCACTATTTGTATGGTGAGAAATGCACAGTATACACCGACCACAAGAGTTTGAAGTACATTATGACTCAGCGAGATTTGAATCTCAGACAGCGTAGATGGTTAGAGTTGCTAAAGGACTATGATCTTACTATTGAGTACCATCCGGGTAAGGCCAATGTAGTGGCTGATGCATTAAGTAGGAAGGTGGTCGTGGACTTGAGAGCCATGTTTGCTAGATTGAGTTTGTCCGGAGATGGTGGCTTAGTAGCCGAGCTTCAGGTTAGACCTGCTCTAGGTCAGATGATTCGAGAGAAACAGCTATTAGATAGATCTTTGGCACCTCACGTGCAAGATATAGCCGAAGGTAGATCTTCAGACTACAGTTTCAGTTCCGATGGGGTCTTATGTTTCAAGGACAGAATAGTTGTGCCTGAAGACAGTGATTTGAGACGTACGATCTTGACTGAAGCCCACAGTAGTCCGTTTGCTATGCATCCTGGAAGTACGAAGATGTACCGTGATTTGAAGAATGAGTACTTTTGGGTTGGCTTGAAGAGAGATGTAGCCGACTTTGTGAGTAAGTGCCTAGTGTGTCAGAGAGTGAAGGCGGAACATCAGGTTCCCTCAGGGTTGTTACAACCGTTGAGAATTCCGGAATGGAAATGGGAGAACATCACCATGGATTTTGTTTCGGGTTTGCCTTTGACACCTACGAAGAAGAACTCAGTTTGGGTGATAGTGGATCGTTTTACGAAGTGTGCTCACTTCTTGGCAGTCAACACTACTTACACCTTAGATAGATTGGCCGATTTGTACATTGGTGAGATTGTGAGGCTACATGGTGTGCCGAAGTCCATTGTGTCGGACAGAGATCCGCGGTTTACTTCGAGATTTTGGGAGTGTCTGCATACAGCTTTGGGTACCCGTTTGAACTTCAGCACTTCTTATCATCCTCAGTCAGATGGTCAGTCAGAGAGGGTTATTCAGATCTTAGAGGATATGTTGCGATGTTGTATCATTGACTTTCAGGGTACTTGGGAGAAGCATCTGCCTCTAGTGGAGTTTGCGTACAACAACAGTTTTCAGTCTAGCATTCAGATGGCTCCGTATGAGGCCTTGTATGGTCGAAAGTGTAGAACTCCAGTGTGTTGGGCCGAGGTAGGACAGAAACTGTTACCTATGCCGGATTTGCTCAAGGGGACAACCGACAAGGTAAAATTGATTTGTGATCGTTTGAAGGCTGCTTCGGATAGGTAGAAGTCCTATGCCGATTTGAAGAGGAAGGAAGTTGAGTTCTCAGTGGGTGAGAAGGTGTTCTTGAAGGTGTCTCCGTGGAAGAAAGTGATGAGATTTGGCCGAAAAGGGAAATTGAGTCCAAGGTACATAGGACCGTATGAGATTTTGAAGAGGGTTGGTCCCGTTGCTTATCAGTTGCGTTTGCCATCCGAGCTTGAGAAGATACACGATGTGTTCCATGTATCCATGCTTCGTAAGTATAGGTCCGATCCATCACATGTTATGCCCGTAGAAGAAATTGAATTGAATCCGGATTTGACTTATGAGGAAGAGCCCGTTGAGATCTTGGCTTCTGACAGTAAAGTGTTGAGGGGTAGATCTATTGAGTTAGTAAAGGTGCGGTGGCAACGTAGAGGTGTGGACGAGGCCACTTGGGAGAGGAAGGAGGATATGGAAAAGCAGTTTCCGTATCTCTTTCAGTCAGGTAATTTCGGGGACGAAATTCCTTAAGTGGGAGAGAGTTGTAACACCCGTGTTTTTGGCCTAGGAGTTAACCGGGTTTTTAGTTCGAGCCAAATGAAACTTAACTAAAATATTTCAACTTCAGATAATGACCAAATTGAGTTTTAATGAAAGGGGAGGGACCAATGTTGCAATTTTACCAAAAACTTTTAAAAAGCTAGACCACTTTAACAAAAAAAATTGTCTTCCCTCTTTCCTATCTCCTTTTCACGTTAAAACCCCATCTTCTCTTTTCAAACTCTCCCAAAAGTTTGGTTACTATTCCATTTGATTGCTACTTCGATTCAAGGTGTTTTGCAAAGGTAATTGTGTTTTCTAACTCTCCTCTTCAACCTCTATCTAACCATGGTCTTGGATTTCAAGAATATTGGGTTTTGAAAATTAGGGTTTATATGAAATTTGGGGGTTTTGATGGGGCTTTTTAATTTGTTTTGTTAAATTATGTTGGGGGTTTGTTTAAGCATGATGAAATACACCATATACTTTAATTTGGTTGAATTTTGATAGAAATTCGTAGTAAGGTCTTAGGGCTAGATTTAAGGGTGTAAAACTTGAGTTTTTGGTGGGTTTTGTGTTGAAATTGATGGGCTGTTGGTCTACCTATGGTATGAGAGTGTTTTGGGATGCTTTGGAAGCCATTTGGGTGTTTGGAAGTGGGTTTTTCAGCAAGGGTTTTGGGAAGCACGAAAATTGAGTTTTGGGAGATTTTGTGATTTGGGGAATTTGTGAAATTTGGTTTATGGTTGTGAAGTGAATTGATAGTTGAGCTTTAGCATTGAATTGTGGTGTAATAAGTGTGTTTTGCTTGGCTAGAAGCAAGGGGAAACGTTGAAGGAGCTTTGGGACCGAATCCGGGTGCGTAGGAGGATTGTTCGATTTGCTAAGGAAGGGCGGTGAGTGGTTCAACTTGTTTTAAAGTTTGGTTCGAGTGTGTGTGTGGGTGAAGTGTGCTTGGTAAGCCACTTCTAGTTGATTCAAGTTGATAGCTTAGCCTTTGATATCCATGTGCTCTTGTGCTTACTAGCTATACTCTTGATTGTGGTTAATTGTTACTTGTATGTATATCATGATGAGTTGATATGTGATGAGCATGTATTGTGATGGATGATGTTTATATATGATGTGGTTATGAAAATTGGCACTAAAAATTACCGGTTGTAAATGATCGATCATTAGGATAGTGTGCACACAAATTGAGTCAAAACGTACGTGGCCTTGATGGCGTTAAGTCATCAAGGAGGAGTACGGTGATGTAGCATTCCACCGGAAGCTTATTATATTTCTACGGGATGATGAGTGGAATCCCATCCGTAGGGCATGTGGCGATGAGTGGAATCCCGCACATGCAAGGTCCGGTGATGAGTGGAATCCCACCGAGGTAAAGTGTTGTCAAGGTTTAAATCCGCACAATCGGGGTAATTAAAGTGGCCAATTAACTTGTTCATGTATTGTGATATATGATGGTGATATGTGATTGTGGCATATGGTGTGGTTGCATGATGATCTATATTGATGTTTAATCTTGCTAGGATGGAGAGACCATATTTGCCACTTGAAAGACTAGCTAGGTCTACTTGATTATATGCAATGCTTGATATGTGTGAGATTAGGATTAACATGCTTGAACCCTGCATTGTTGTTGTTTTTCGTTTTAGAGCACCCTCACTAAGCTTATAGCTTACGCTCTCAATGTTCAACAATGCAGATCATTAGCGTGGTGTTAGCTCGAGGCAAGGCAGGAAGGGCTTCCAAGCTTGTAGCTCAAGTATGGTTATCGATTTTGTAATAGTTAGCAATGTGGCAAGGGTCCTTGTATGAGCGTGTGTGACTCATTTGTTGATGATGTTTTGGTTTGATCATGGGTTGTAAGCATGTTATACTATGTTGAATGTTTGATGTTTGATGGCATGTTTTAGAATGTTTAGGTTGCATAGTGTATGAGTGCAAACCTTTCAAGATGTCTTGTCCCTTTTAAGGTCTTTTGTGTTTGAGTATGCCAATATTGCATGAATTGCTCTCTAACTAGAATGCTATGTATGAATGCTTAAATCCATGTTTGATTGACTCCCTTGGCTTAAATATGTATGCTTTTATGGTTGGCTTGCCTTAGGAATTGATGATAGTGTGTTGGTTGGAGTGTTAGAGGGATTTAGGGGCCTCCTTGTGCTCTAAATCAGCTCAAACCTGCAGTTTCGTAGCTGGGGTATCGATACCGTTGATCTGGTATCGATACTACCCTGTGGTTTCAGGCCTCGTGTATCGATACTCGAGGGGAGTATCGATACCTTTTTGGCCACTGGAGCCACTGTCGATTTCGGTATCGATACTGGCCTCTAGGGTATCGATACCGTTGTCTTGGCTTTGACCGTGGGAAGTCAACTTTAGGGGAGGGTATCGATACCCTCATTTGGGGTATCGATACTGTCTCCTCAGGTTGACCAAACCCTGTTGACCTAGTCAAAGGGGTATCGATACCCCCCTTAAGGGTATCGATACCGCCTGCAGTTTAACTTTAAAAATGGGCTTTTAAATGTTAGTTTGGGTTCGTCTGATTGCTTCGAAAATTTTGTTCCGCTGTATGATCACTTAGGATGTAATTTTCATCTAGACAAGATTAAAATGAAAAAAAATATAGGGTTGCTAACCGAGGGAGAGTTCCTTAGGGAGTTTTCACTCGGTTTTCCCCGTGTAGCTCACTCGGACCGGTCATCCGGCCAGACCGGGACGAGGGGGTTACAGTAAATGAGTATTGATTTTTAACAAGAGCAATAAAGCAATCAAAGACAGAGCTGACTTCACTTTTATTACGCAGAAGATATGTCCAACAATTCCTACTACACATATCAACAAAGGACACATAGTATTTAAATCCAGCAGATCCAATTGGAGCAAGCCCCCAAACATCTAACTCCACTAGCTCAAACGGAGTGGTGTAGACAGTACTAGAAGGCACAAATGGTAAAGCATGTGCCTTACCCTGTTGACATGCATCACACATAGTTGTAGAAGCAGAACTTAAAGACTAATGAACAGTAAAATGCACAACTTCAGGGGATGGATGCCCCAGTCGTTGGTGCCACAACCAATAGCTAGATTCTCCTTTATTTATTGTTGTATTAAAAGCAGAAACCGAACCAGAAAAAGGCTGAAGAGGGAAACAATATAGACCTTGTTCCTGATGCCCTTGAAGCAAGATCTCACCAGTTTTCTCATCCTTCACATAACACTTATCGGCATGAAATTCGAAATACACAGCATTATCATATGCAAATTTAGACACATATAGCAGATTGCGAGAAATGCGAGGTACATGCAACAAGTTATCAAGTTTCAGTTTCTCCCTAGCAGTGTGAATGAAAGAGCAACCAATGTTTTCAATCATAATAGATGTATCATCACCCAAATGCACACGACTGACAGGTCGTCGTTTAACCGGTCAAAAATATATATTTAACCTCTTTCAACAATTAATAAAATAAAGAAATTAAGTAGTATAAGGAAAGAGGGTCGATCCACGAGGAGATTAGCTGGAACTATTGACTGAAGATTGCTTCGATTACTACTTCTAGGAATATCTGCAAAATAATTAAATAAAATGGGGGGAGTGATTTGATATTGGATGAAGAAATAAAATAAAATGCAAGAATTAAAAATAATAAGAAAAATCAAGTATGTGAAATAGCCTCGAGCTAGCCTTGTCAATTCCTTCGATCATTGAAATAGATTTTTACTTCGGGGATCATGTCGGTTACAGTCTACGAGGCCCAACCCGTCGCAACTTGCTTCTCTCTCGAGTAACCAATCCTCCCAAGACTATCTTCGAAGGTTGATTCTTAAACAAATTAACCACATCTATCGCCGTTAAAGTGTTTAGTTTTAAAAGCAGGAAAAGCCCGACTCAGAAATTGTCTTAAAAAGAATCGCTTCTGATTTTATCTTTCCTTAGCGGACCGTCGCTAAGAGTGTTCACAGGAAGTCGAAATTGCCACAGGCCGATCCTTCCTCCCAACTATGTCTTTAAACGATTCCAGACCAGCGAGCTCTTTTTGATTTGAAAAACGGTTAAAAACTTTAGTAAGGCCGATTGCCAAACTATCTAAACAGAAAGATAAAGATGTATTCCCGAAGGAATTTAGGCAATGTTCAATTCTCACGATTAGAATTGATTTGGCTAACTCTTGGCTCAAGAAATTTAGCTAAGCATGATATTAATTATCATGCTTAACTTGGTTTTGGAAAAATAATTAAATAACATAAAATAAATGAAACAAGAAAATAAAGAAAAAGAACTTGAATTAAAACTAAAAAGTGTTTACAAAGATAAAAGAAAACTCAAAACTAGAAGATCACTAAAAATGATTGATGATCTAAGCCTTTACCAAGGGTGATATTTATAGGCTTAGATTTACAAAGATAAAGTGATGAGATAATTTAAAATAATAAACAAAAGATAAATAATTCAAATGTTTTGAAATTTAAATGCAGGAAATCTAATCGGATAAGCTGATAAGCTCTCTCAGAACGTTCCAGAAGCTTCTAGAAGTCGCCACGTCATTGCCATGTCAGACGCGTCGTGCCCGGTGTCGTGCCCATGATGCCAGTCATGACAGAATTATAATAAAAACTGCAGAAATGCCCCATTTTCACTACTATTTCCAGAATTGGATTCCTGCACAAAATATAACGAAAATAGCATGAATTAAGCAGCAAGAAGTCCAAACAACTAGAAAAATAGCAAATGAAATATGTCATATTTGAGAACTCATCAAATTCCCCCTCACTTGTCTCATACTTGTCCTCAAGTATGTCCGAAAATGATATTAACCAAGAATGCATTCTTCAAGCCATCACAAGTATCAGACATAATCATAAGAGTTCTAGCGCAAAAGGAGCTTAATGAAAGAAACATAATCAAACCAAATAAATACAATCAAAGAGCAGCCCTTGTCCCTTTCAATTACCTATCAAGCTTTAATCAAATCTTAGCCTAGTCTTAATCCTCACCAAGATACACTCAAGAGCACTCAAAGTGTTTTTAAAGGTAAATTTGAAGCAGAAACACTCAAAGTCATGCATGAACAAATGTTTCCATAAGCTTGTAACAAGTTCAATTCTCCACTACTTTATTAGAATCGAGGTGCAAAAATCATTAGGTCTTTTATTCAAGGTGTAATGTGGGTTAGAAAGAAAAAAAAGGTAGAGAGATGGAAAGAAAAGGCAAAAGAAGATGATCCATGCAAGAAGTTTCAAACAATAAGCAACGAAGACAAAAGAGGGGTTAAAAATGGGCAAGCAAACACATTTCTTTTTTCTTTTTTTTTCTTTTTTTTCGAAACTGTTTTTTCTTTTCCTTTATTTTTTTCTTTCGAGGCTTCTTTTTATTTTGTTTTTTCTCCTTTTTTCCTTTTTTCATTTTTTCTTTTTTTTTCGGAAAAATTCTGCCCTTATTCGAATTGCAGCCCCTTTTTGTCTAGCAATATAGTTCTAGCTTTTGATCAATCAAAAAGTTTGGTTGAGGGTTAAGCCAAAAAATGGGGTGTAAGGCTAACAAAAGGCTCACTAGGCGATGAGAAATGGAAAAATAGAGTGAAAGGAAGAAAATGGTTAAAGCCTAATGCCTAAATCATTTTAAAGCACCTCGTTCTTAGTGTAGTCTCAAATTGTAAGCAAGCCACAAGTTCTAGATTCCTAAGTTCAAGATGACACTCTCAAGCAAGGAAACGAGCATAATATGAAGAATGCATGCTCAAGGCTCAAATCTTACCAAAATTGGGCTAATTTGATTAAGCTAGGCGAGAAATCTAATTAACACAATCAAGAGAAATTAAAAGAGATGTCAAGTTGCAGATTACCCATATCATTTGATTATCAAAATGTTCCAATTCAATCACTCCTAAGCACTAGAACAAGTACAACATGCTAGGTAACAAGTAATGGCAAGAGAAAAAAAATCATCTCAAGGTTTAATCAAAATCAAAACATATTATCAAACATGCATAGGACAAGTGGTAATTTATTACCCTCCCCCTCACTTAAGTGAATTGCCCCAATTTATAAAAATTAAGGAAATAAAAAGATAATGAGGGCAAAAGATACTCCCCGTGAGTGATGAAATTGAGTCCACTGTTGGCATAGAGTGGAATGAGGGAGACGGTGAATGAGGTGGAGGATGTTGACTGCTCTGTCCAGCGGCTGAAGAAAACTGCGAACGGCGGCCGTCGGATCTGGCTGGAGAAGAGGCAGTGGTAGGTGGAATTGGTTGCGAGTGTCCTTGCCTACCTCCATGGCGGGGAGGAGGGGAATGAGGGGCGCGTGGTGGTGCATTTCTGCGTATGGCGGCGCCGTCTGCCAACTCCAAGGATGGTGGGTTGAACGGTAGCCGGTTTAGGGGGTGCTGCTCTCCCTTATCGTCGGGTTCAGACCATGGCTGGTTTGGGTAGGGGCTATCGGAAAGGGAAAGAAGAAAAGGGGAAAGGTTTCAAAGGGGGAAAAGTAAAGAAAAGAATTGAAAACAATTCTTACTTTATTTTATTCCTATGCAACCGGTCAAAGGGTTTTGAAAATGGTTGGAAAGGGGTTTGCTATCATGTGCCATTAAGTGGAAAGGGGTTTTGCTATCGTGCACCACTTTCAATGAAACTGCAGCTTATGATTCGAAGAGAGCTTGCTGTGTGAAAAAAAAATCCTGCAGAAAAATTATTAAGGTAATTAGAAAAGGAAAAATAAAGGAAAATAAATAAAATATAAAAAGAAAGGAAATTAAAATTAACGAAAATAAAAAAGAATGGGTTGCCTCCCATTTAGCGCTTTGTTTAATGTCGTTTAGCTCGACGACCTTTGCTAAATTTTTGGCTCTTCAAAATAAAGGTCTTCAAATAATCGATAATGTCCATCGCTCGTCGTTTTAACGTCTTCCTTCATCTTTCTTTTTGTGTGCAAAGCAACAACTAAGCTTCTACCTCCTTCCCAAGACGACAACTTACTCAAGATGATGTTTGGCAAAGTTTGGTTGTCGCCTAAAAATATATAATCAAACCATTCCAACCTTGGCTTTGGTTCCTGCAAAATTGATGGAAAATGTTTAGTTCGAATTGGAATTAATCGAAAATCAAAAAGGGAAGAAAGATTTGAAATGATTTCGCCTTTGTTTTTATCGTCGAGATCTGCGAATTCCCTACAAAAGTCATAACACAAATTAGTTTCGATCAAATCATCAGCTAACGGATCTATAATATCAATGAAATTTAAACTTGCGACCGAATCAGGATACTTCATAGCTTTATACATATCAAATTTAACTACTTCCCCATCAAATTCCATAGTTAAGATGCCGTCGCGGACATCAATCTTTGTATGCGCAGTTGATAGAAAAGGTCGGCCAAGCAAGATTTCGGATCCGTTATTGCTGCGATCATTTTCCATATCAATAATGTAAAAATCAGCAGGAAAAATAAGATTTTTTACCTGTACCAACACGTTTTCTAGTACTCCCTCGGGGTAGATGATTGATCGATCAGCTAATTGAACCGTCACTCGCGTTTCTTTCAATGGTTCAGTCGAAATTTTGTTGTAAACGCTTAACGGCATGACGTTGATAGATGCGCCTAAATCGCACATCGCCCTTTTTATCCCAACATTCCCAATTTTACAAGGAACCACAAACATACCTTGGTCCTTGTACTTTGGCGGCAACGGCTTTTGAAAGATGGCTGAAATATTTTCACCAAGGTTAACCTTTTTCATTTCCGGATAGTCGCCTTCGGTTTGTGCATAAGTCCTTCAGGAACCTTGCATATTTGGGCACTTTTCGAATGACATCAAGAAGTGGAATGTTGATTTCCACTTTTTTGAATACATCCAAAATTTCCTTCTCTTCCTCCTTTTTATCTCGTTTCGCCAATCTACCTGGAAAAGGAGGAACAGGTTCGTAAGTAGAAACAAAAATATTGGATTTAGAGTTACCTGCAATAGGTAGAGACTTTTCGTTCTGGTCCTTCGAAGAGTTGCCTTGCTCGTCGGATTTTTGCTCATCTTGCTTGGGCGGTTTAGGCGTTAAAACTGTTCCACTACGCAAAGTTATCGCACTAACGTTTTCCCTTGGGTTGGTTTCGGTTTGGGATGGTAACTTTCCCTGGGATTCTATACGGCTAACGGCTTGAGCTAGTTGGCTTATTTGCTTGTCGATTTGTTGGAGGTGGGATTGTGTTTGGGTTTGGAATTTTTCCTGCGAAACTGTCAATCTCTCAACAATAGACTCAAGCGAGGATTTTTGGGGTGCTTGGTTTTGGTAGGGAGGTTGTTGCCTAGGTTGGTAATTCGGGTTCTGATTACCGTAGCTCAAGTTTGGGTGATCTCTCCAATCGGGATTGTATGTATTGCTATGTGGGTTATAAGGTCTTTGGGGAGGTCCGGGAAAGTTGTGTATGGCGTTAACTTGGGCACCAGACGTATCTCGCAACAATGGGCATAAGTCGGTTGCGTGATCTGGCATAGTGCATATTCCGCATACCTTAGCAGCTTTTATCTCCCCTGAAACAAGAGAATACACAATATTAGTCAAATTATCAATTTTATTCTCTAATGAAATTGTGCTTACTGTGTGAACCCGTCGGCTGGGTTCACTTGTAGAACCAAATTGCTGCGAGTTTGCAGCCATTGTGGAGATTAATGTTCTCGCTGCAGTAGGAGTCATGTTAACGAGCGCGCCACCGCTTGCTGCATCTACCATCTTTTTGTGCATTGGTAACATTCCTTCATATAGGTATTGAAGGAGTGTTTGCTCGGATAGGCCATGTTGCGGACAGCTTGCGCACAGCTTCTTGAACCTTTCCCAATAATCATATAGGGATTCGTCGTGCATTTGTTGGATACTCAAAATGCTTCGCCTAAGTTCAGTCGCTTTTGCTGCAGGGAAATACCTGTCAAGGAAAACACGAGAAAGATCAGCCCATGTATTAATAGAATTCGGAGGTAAATAAAATAACCATTCTTTAGCCGTTCCGGCTAAGGAAAAAGGAAAAGCCCTTAGTTTTATTTGGTCCTCCGAGACCCCTTGTGGTTTCATGCTGCTGCACACCATATGGAATTCGGCTAGATGCTTGTGTGGGCTTTCAGTAGGTAAACCGTTAAAGGTAGGGAGTAGATGAATTAATCCCGTTTTGAGCTGAAAGGGAGTGTCGCCTTGAGGAAAAGCGATGCAAAGGGGTTGTTGCACAGTAGGAGCTGCGTTCAGCTCTCGAATTGTTTGGTCCGCCATTGTTTCTGTTTCCTGTGTAGGTTCTTCGATTGGTGTTGGTTCGGAAGTGGATTCTTGTTCGGGTCGTCGTGTGCTTTGTTGTTTCTTTCGTCGCAGTGTTTCGCCGTGAGTTCTACGAGCGCTTGCTTCAATTTCCGGGTTGTATGGAGCTAAAGTACCCGGGTTCTTCCTGGTCATAAAAATAAAACAAGATCAGTCAAAAATTGCCGAAAATAAATCTCCCCGGCAACGGCGCCAATTTTGACAGGTCGTCGTTTAACCGGTCAAAAATATATATTTAACCTCTTTCAACAATTAATAAAATAAAGAAATTAAGTAGTATAAGGAAAGAGGGTTGATCCACGAGGAGATTAGCTGGAACTATTGACTGAAGATTGCTTCGATTACTACTTCCAGGAATATCTGCAAAATAATTAAATAAAATGGGGGGAGTGATTTGATATTGGATGAAGAAATAAAATAAAATGCAAGAATTAAAAATAATAAGAAAAATCAAGTATGTGAAATAGCCTCGAGCTAGCCTTGTCAATTCCTTCGATCATTGAAATAGATTTTTACTTAGGGGATCATGTCGGTTACAGTCTACGAGGCCCAACCCGTCGCAACTTGCTTCTCTCTCGAGTAACCAATCCTCCCAAGACTATCTTCGAAGGTTGATTCTTAAACAAATTAACCACATCTATCGCCGTTAAAGTGTTTAGTTTTAAAAGCAGGAAAAGCCCGACTCAGAAATTGTCTTAAAAAGAATCGCTTCTGATTTTATCTTTCCTTAGCGGACCGCCGCTAAGAGTGTTCACAGGAAGTCGAAATTGCCACAGGCTGATCCTTCCTCCCAACTATGTCTTTAAACGATTCCAGACCAGCGAGCTCTTTTTGATTTGAAAAACGGTTAAAAACTTTAGTAAGGCCGATTGCCAAACTATCTAAACAGAAAGATAAAGATGTATTCCCGAAGGAATTTAGGCAATGTTCAATTCTCACGATTAGAATTGATTTGGATAACTCTTGGCTCAAGAAATTTAGCTAAGCATGATATTAATTACATGCTTAACTTGGTTTTGGAAAAATAATTAAATAACATAAAATAAATGAAACAAGAAAATAAAGAAAAAGAACTTGAATTAAAACTAAAAAGTGTTTACAAAGATAAAAGAAAACTCAAAACTAGAAGATCACTAAAAATGATTGATGATCTAAGCCTTTACCAAGGGTGATATTTATAGGCTTAGATTTACAAAGATAAAGTGATGAGATAATTTAAAATAATAAACAAAAGATAAATAATTCAAATGTTTTGAAATTTAAATGCAGGAAATCTAATCGGATAAGCTGATAAGCTCTCTCAGAACGTTCCAGAAGCTTCTAGAAGTCGCCACGTCATTGCCACGTCAGACGCGTCGTGCCCGGTGTCGTGCCCATGATGCCAGTCATGACAGAATTATAATAAAAACTGCAGAAATGCCCCATTTTCACTGCTATTTCCAGAATTGGATTCCTGCACAAAATATAACGAAAACAGCATGAATTAAGCAGCAAGAAGTCCAAACAACTAGAAAAATAGCAAATGAAATATGTCATATTTGAGAACTCATCAACCAGATCCAGTGTAATCGAAAGAGGAATGAAGTAGAGCCTTACAATTTGTAACGTGGTGTGTTGCGCCAGAATCCAGGAACCATTTGAGTGAGCTTGAATCTATCCCAGCAACCGTCAGAGAGTTCACCTGTGCAGGTTCTTTCTTCAACTCTTGAGTATCAACTGGACCAGGAATCTCAGCAGAGGTAGCAACATAGGGCTCATAATATTGACCATAAATGACATGCATTAGCCTGCGGTGCTTAAGTTTGCCGAGGGGGCTGAACTGCAGTAACTCCTCTGAAATCCTCATCTAAACGATACCAGCAGGTATCCACCATATGACCCATCTTTCCACATAACTGGCATTGTGGCCTAGCACGTCCACGAAATCGACCACCACGACTGAATCCTGGGCGGAAACCTCTTCCACTCTCCTGTGAGCCACGACCATAAATGTTTTGACCAGGGGACTCAGATGCCTAAAACTGCTCAGACGTTTGGAATTGTGACAGATTAATACCAATTAGCTCTTCAATAGGATCTGCAAGTCGTGACTCAGCATCCACCAAGACTGAAACAACTCCTTCGAGTGAGAACGGTTCCTTGCTTGCAGTAATGACAGCGATAAAAGGTGCATATTCTGATGGCAAGCCATTCAGAATAGTCGTAATATGTTCAACATCGGATACCTTATTGCCTGACAATGCCAAAAGATCACACACCTCTTTGATCTTCACAGTGTAATCACGCATCTGCATTGTGCCTTTTTTCATCGAACGGAGCTTGCAGTGAAGGTGCATCACCTTCGTTGTAGTGAGATTGGAATAAAGTCTGGTAACAACGTTCCAGATTTCTGCCGACGTCTCAGCACCAACGAGTTGCGGCAGGACATCAGATCCAACTGTGGACAGTAACCACGACGCCAACGAGCTATCTTGCTTGACAAATTGCACATATGCGGGATTAACAACTCGTTCACCAGCTGTATTCTGTACATACTTCGCTGGTTTAGGAACTTCCAGGTCGAGATACTCCTCCAGACCTAACCCGCAAATCGTGAGAATGACTTGCTGTTTCCACAGCAAGAAATTCGTCTCGTCAAGATAGACATTGACGCGTTTATTCGAGAATATCTGGGTTGTGGAATCATCACCACGACGCACCACCGCGGAAGCTTCATCGGACGCCAGATTCACCATTGTTTGAACTCAATCGAAGATGACACGACACACTCGATTTCCAGCAGTGAACCACCGAAGAAGAAAGACACTAGACGGAAATCTTCACAGCACGACGGAGCGGAGCCTTCACCGGAGCTCTGATACCATGTCGGACGGCAGCTCAGAACAAAGAAACAGTCGACGGCCGATGAACAAAAGTGACGGTGACTGTTTGGGAGAAGATCGTAACCCTAACAAATTTGGGAAATTTTAGAAAGGGAAAAGAATAAAGAAATTGGGTCTACTTGTTTTATTCAAATCTGATAAAAATTGGGTACAACAAAGTAATACCGTAAAACCCAACTAACTCTCCTACTTGGGCTAGCCCATACCATCCTATTTATACAAGTCTGATAACCCATACCTAGATCTGTTAGCCTAAAACATAATCCGTTAGACTCAACAGCTTCGATAACAGACGAATGATCTGGAGAAGAGAAGAAGCATGGAGTCGAATCTGGAAGTCAGTGGAGAGTCCTGGACACTAATGGTGAGACCTAAAAACTTCCAGATTTTGCCCTTCTTCAACATTGCTTGGTCTAACAGTCTTTACCTCAATTTTTCACACGAACTTAAACATTTGCAACTCGACAATACCCTTTTTCAAAGAAACTCTTTAACCGAAAGAAACTAAGATTAGAAAGTTCCTGAAATAACCGAAAGAAACTCTTTAACCCAAACTACCAGAAAGGCACCAGGCCTGCCCTCGACCACAACCACTCAAAATAATGATTTTGGAGCCACCGACTCCCCCACTACCCCTGGAACCTTCTTTATAATACTTCCCCATGCACTTGCTCTTGCATGACCGACACCTTTAATTGAGCCACCTTGGAGCCACCACTCAAGAAATCTAAATCTCTTATCTGTCTCCCTATCTCCTCTCTTACCTAATATGAACTAACAATGCACTTAATCATATTACTCGAAGTCATAACTAATATGATATCCAAGCTAGATTAATACATTTTGTTGGAGTTTATTCTGCACATACTTTACACTTTTATTTAATACTTATTTTTATACATATATGTTACCAAATAACAAAATATATTTTTGTAATATTATAATTTGATCTATAAAAAAACTTTTGATCAATTTGAATATATATTTTTTTTGCACATATGATCACATTAATCAATGTTGTAGAACTAGTTCTTCCCTTGTTCTCAATGGTTTGGTATTAGTATTACTTAACTTTGGGAAAGTTAATATAACAAAATAAAAAATTAATACAATAAAAAATATTAAAAGAATTGTTAATTTTATTAAAATATAAAGAATCACCAGTATGTTATAAATACTTTAGACTATATGTACAGAAATAAATTCAGATGAACCACTGGTTCGAACATAATCATATAAAGCAAAATTTTAACATGGAGGAAATGTAACGCCACACATGCCAGCCACTCTTCTAATCTGGATCCTATCAAAAACTCTTCTGAAATCTGGATTCATCATGTACCCACAAAAGCAAGGTACATGTTCCCTCGCATTGATGCAACAATCGGCTGATGGGGTCAGCTTTTTATATTCATGCAAACACGGGCTCAATAAATTCAACATATAATCGCATTTTGATTGCGCTGTCACATTTGCTCCTAAAAACACCATCATGCCACAACACACAAAACATTGGAAACTTTGCTCATATTGTTATTTTTTCTGTACAAAATACAAATACTGGTGATTGTAATAAATTTGGTAATTTGCTTGCATGTGCTTTTACACAATTTATAGGTGCTGAAGTGGATATTGTAGAGAGTTCTAGACCGAACATGTAAATTTGGTAGAGAAATGTATGGCTAAATATTTTGTAAAAGATAATATAAGTGGTAACAAAATTTACAACGTGTCCACTAAAACAAACAAATAGTTTAAATTTTGAATCATTGTAAATGTAAGTATTTAATCAATATATGTATAATTTTAATCGTCACAATTCATTTTTAGTGGTCAAAAATATTAAATAAAGATATATTAATACAAAAACTATTAAATCAAAACGCAGGCTTTAAGAATACGAATAATTTTAATCACTTTTTAAATATAATGTGTTATCCTCTTACACATTTGAACTTGGGAGAAAAAATATACAATTTCACGTGACTTTGACCTAAATACTTAACACAAAATCTGGTTTCATCTTGATTTAATTAGTAACTCTTGTTGTAGTCCTCGGCAACGGCGCCAATTTTGACACGCATCGTATAGTGTCAAAATAATTTCTTTAAACTCAAAGAAATAATTAAAATAAATAGTATAGAGAGAGAGTAAGGGTCGATCCACTAGGACTATGTAGTTTCCAATATTGATCGCTTTTGACATTTAACCAGAAAATCTGCAAGTAACCAAAAAATGGGTTTGTAAGAATTAAATCGAATGACTAAAATAAATAAGTAAAGCAAGAAATGATTGAAGATAATTATGAATTAAGTTAGCCTCAAGCTCCGCTTTGCCACGACTTTCTCGATCACCGAAACGGATTTTGCTTCAATCTTCTTGTCAGTTACAGTCTACAAGGCCCAACCCTTGTAACTTGCTTCTCTACGGTAGACTCGATTCCCAGGGCAATCCTTGAAATCAAATATTAGTCGGTTAGCGACAGCAATCGATGCTAACACAAGTCTGCATTAATGTTGGGGAAGCCCGTGCTCGGATAATTGTCTCGATGAGAATCATTTCCGATTTTGATTCCCCTTAGTGGACCGTTTGTTCTTAGGGAATTGAATTGGCTACAAGTCTATCATCGTCCCCAACGATGGATCTAAACCACTTCTAATCCGACGACGTCTTCGGAATAAAACAATTGAGATTCCTAAATATTACGCTGATTGCCTAACCAATTTTACAGAGAATCGAAAAAAGAATTGTTGAAGGAATGAAGAATTCTTCTAATCTCACGCGTTTAGTCGGGTTTGGCGTTGCTTTTGGCTAAAGAAGATTTAGCTAAGCATGGTTAGTGAAGAAACCATACTTAGTTTTATAATGAAGAAAATATAGAAAATGGAAATGGAGAATTGTATTTAACTTTAAGAAGATGAAAGCAATGAGCAAGTGATTATTTGATCTCACCCCAAAGTGGGGTATTTATAGTATCTAAAAAAACCTAAAACCCTAAAAAGATAAATCCCAAAATAATTCAAAATAAATACATAAGATAATATCAAAGTTTGAAATTTAAAATTCGCTGATAGACTATCTGATACGCGGCTAATAGGTTATCGTCGTTGTTGATGTCAGCTTCTAAAAGGCGTTGACGTGGCATCCAGTCAGCATTCATGCCCCAGTTCATGCCCATGAATCCACCCACGAATCCAGAACTTCTGCAGATTTCATCCTTTTCCAGTCTAATTTCCATCCACATAGTTTCTGCACGAAAAAGCACAGAACAACCCACATTTCAGCATCTAAAGTCATCCATTTAATCAAAATTAGAACTAAAACCATAACCAATCTAGCCACTCATCAAACTCCCCTCACTTATCTGATGATTGCCCTCAAGTATCGAAGATTAAGATCAAGCTCTCACTCTTAAATTCACAAAGTTCCCTTGCCTACAATATGAGTTAGTTATCTCAACTCGAAAGAAACTAAAGGTGCACATGGATTATAGCAGAAATAGCAGAAAATATTAAACAAAAACATCCCTAAAACTAATTAAATTAAGAACTCATACAAGGAATTATTCAAGCTACTCAAAGTGCATCAAGCATAGCAAAACTAATCAAAGCATTAAATAGACTTGTGATGAAATGCAATCTCAACTACAAGATGAACAAGATGCATAAACTTTTTCTTTGCTAGAACCAGTGGTAGGCACTTCTAGCTTTATTTTTATTATTTTTCTTTGCTAGAACTAGTGGTAGGCACTTCTAGCTTTTTATTCCTTAGCTTGCTAGAGCCAGTGATAGGCATCTCTAACTTTAGTTTTATTTTTATATTTTTTTTACTATCAAATTCATGCATATAATTGTGACAGATATCAAACACAAGATCTAAAATGCTAAGATTAGCTTGGCACACTTAAGGGACAAAGAGCAAAAGAATATCCTTCAGATTTTAACTAACTAGTCATGGAATGTTAAAAGGATAATAAAAACACTATTCAAGTTATAATCCATCATGCAATCCTAAAAATTCCTAACAAGTTCAGATTACAAAAATCATATGGCAACCAAAAGACGAGGTGAATTTAAAGAGCAAGAGCGAGCAAAAATTATAAGGTAACTAATGGACAAGTAAGAAAGAAATTTGACAAGAATATCCACCCCCTCACTTAAGCGTAATGCCCCATTATGCAATGAAAAAGTAAAGAGAGAGGAGGAGGGAACACCTCGAATCAGGTGCGGCCACGACCGCGCCCACGTCGTCTGCGAGACGAACCTGGGCGAAGGTAGGAGAGGATCTCGGCAAGGTCGGTTTCAATGGAATGTAGCCACTCATCAACATTTTGTTGTGGGTGTTCTTCTTGTGGTGGTCGTGATGGTGGGGACGGCGGACGCATCGGCCGGTTGTTTCAGTGCAAACGCACCGCGACGGTGAGGGTTGGGTGATGGTTGGTGCGGCTCGAAGTCACTGTTGAATTCCATGAACTGTGGCGATGCAAAGCGGCACCGTCCGCCCATGACCAGTGGTGGTTGTTGGGGAAGCCAGCGGTCCTGTTCCCTTGTACGCGGTATGGTGGTTCGGGTGAAGGTTGGCGAGGGGTGAAGGTTGAAGATGAGTATGAGTGGAGAGGCGGCTAGTTTTGGAAGAGAGAAAATAAAATATGTGGGGGTGATTTTTTTAATAATAAAAGCAGAATAAGGAGTTTATTGGGGTTAAAAGTCGGCTGGTAGAGTGTTTCACGGGAATTGGGATTGGACTTAAGAGGGAGGTGGGATTAGATATGGATGGGGTTTGTTTGAATTTTGAAGTGGAGAGATTTGGAGGATTAGGTTGACCGAATAGGTGAGAATGTGATATATATGGGAATTTGTTATCCCGAACCAATGTCTTTTAATATGCTTCAACCATCTACCCGATTATCTGGAAAAAAATAAAAGAAATATAAGTATAGAAAATAAGTACGAAAATAAAATTAAAATTAAAAGAAATAAAAATAAATAAAATGGGTTGTCTCCCATTTAGCGCTTTATTTAATGTCATTAAGCTCGACGACTTGGTTCAGACTACAAGCATTGCGACAAATACTTCTTCCGGTTTTTGCGCTTTAAAGAACTGAGTATTTCCTTATGAGAAATTTTGCGATTATGGAGTTTTTTACTGGAAAAATTTCTCTTTCACTCATTAATTTATCTGGAGGTAATTTTAACTACAAATTCAATCCCTGCAAAATGAAAGAAAACATTTTAGATTTTGATGGAGTTAGGCGTAAATCATAATGAACAGAAGAAACATTTTTCAACTCCTTAATTCCTTTGTCGTGATCCTTCAAATCCCTGCACGAATCATCAACTGATTTAGATTCTATAAATTCTTCAACGGCGGGCTCAATGGCATCTATAAAATTTATACTAGCAACATTATCAGAATGTCGCATCACTTTGTAAACATCAAATTTTACCACCTTGCCAGCGAACTTCATTGTAAGGATCTCGCTTCTCACATCGATTTTCGTATTTGCAGTACTTAAAAATGGACGACCAAGGAGGATTTTGGAAGAATTATTAGTCTGATCGTTTTCCATGTTTATGACATAGAAATCTGCCAGAAAGATTAAATCGTTTACCTTTACCAAGACATTCTCTAGCAGTCCTTGCGGGTAAATTATGGATATGTCCGCCAGTTGTATGGTTACTTTCGTATCCTTCAAAGGCTCAGCAAAAAGTGAGTTATAAAATGAAAGGGGCATAACATTAATAGAGGCCCATAAGTCACACATTGCTCGTTTAATACTCACTTTACCGATTTGCAGGGAATGACGAACATACCTTGGTCCTTCAATTTTGGCGGTAACCTTCGCTGAAAAACTGCCGATACGTGTTCTCCTAGATTAACTTTTTCAACTCATATAAGACGACGTTTGTTAGTACATAAATCTTTCAAAAATTTAGCATACCTCGGGATTTTTCGGATTACGTCAAGGAGTGGATATTGATTTCCACTTTTTGAAACACATCTAGGATCTCCTTTCCTTCGGCTTGTTTATCTTTCTTCACTAATCTCGATAGGAAGGGAGGTGGCACGGCATAGGGGTGGTTTAGGGGACGGGTTCGATGTATCTTTTTCAACGGGCGATGTTGTCTTTTCTTTACCTTTCTTTTGAACGCCTTCCTCCGTGGCTTTTGGTTCGACGATGGTATCGCTTCGTAGAGTGATGGCAATCACATTCTCTCTTGGATTGGGCATAATTCATGAATGATTTTATAACTTATAACTGGATGAGTTTACAGCTCTCGACGAGCACAGATGAGCATCATTAATTCAATTAATAACGATTAAAAATTTAAAGGACTCATCGTATAATTAGAAATTATTTAAAAATTAAAATGTATTATTTTATTTTTAATTTTCTTTTAAACATAGATCAAAATATCTATCTACCCCTGAATTACAAAACCCTAATTTTTGTTCATTTGAAATTCCCGCCGCTCCTTTTGATTTTTAAATAGTTTATAATTATACAGTGAGTCTTTTAGATTTTTAATCTTTATAAATTGAATTAATGATGTTCATCGATGCTCGTCGTTAGTGGTGCTCGTCGAGCGCTGTAGAATTTTCCTTACTATAAATTAACGTCGGTTGCTTATGATGGACAAAGAGGGCGAGAGCGATTTTGGGGACTGTTTTGCGTGGAAGGTCCTGGTTCCTCCGAAGGTTCAGGCGTTCCTATGGTTTATTTGGCTGCGCCGTTTGCCGACTTTCGCATTCCTACGGAGGCGTGGGATTGACTTGGGTGACAACCATGTGCTGTGTAGGAGGTGCCGCGGGTGGGAGGAAGATATTGAGCACTTGTTTTATTCTTGTCCGATGTCCCAAGAATTGTGGAATTGGTTTCGAGGGTGGTGGGCGATTTCTTTGCCTTTGCCGAAATCCTTAGCGGATTTCTTTATCCCAGATATGCATTGCTCCTTCACGGGGATTCTAAGGAAGCTGTGGGTGTCAAGTATCGCAGCCTTGCTATGGTCGATGTGGCTTGCGCGTAATGACCTTGTCTTTAATGGGAAGTTTATTCCGGTTTCCGAGATTTGTTTTTTGGTGAAGTTGCGTTCTTTCTATTGGGTGAAGACCCTCAAAGAGGGTTTAATGGTTAGTGAGAATCTTTGGTGGGACTGTCCGAGTATGTATCGGGAAGGGGTAGCTAAAAGTTTGGATCGTGTGGGTGTGTGCTGGGAACCACCTCTCGGCACTACTTTGAAGTTTTCAGTGGACGGATCTGCGCGTGGGAAGCCAGGACCAGCGGGCTTCGGGGGGTGTTGCGCGATGCTCAGAGTCGTGTCCTCGCTTTGTTTTCAGGGCCTCTCGGTTCTCTTGATTCAAATGTGGCAGAGATTCGGGCGATAGCATTTGCCTTGGAGTTCTTCTTAGCTTCCAAGTGGGTGGATCAACCTTTAATTATAGAGTCGGATTCCAAAGTAGCAATTGGCTGGGTGCTGCAGGTGGAACGTCGCCCTTGGCGCTTATGGGAGTCATTTTGTGTGATCGACCGAGCTTGTGCGCGGCTAGGATCGGTGTGTTTTTCACATATCTATCGGGAAGCGAATGGGTTAGCCGATGCACTAGCAAAGGAAGGGGTATCAAGGGTCTCTTTGTTTCAGGCTTCGCTATGATGTTGTGAGGGGGGTCTTTTCGCTTTGTTATTCAGTCGACATGTCGTACTCTTTTCCTCCAGTAGGTTTAGGGAGGTTTTTAACGAGGCGCATGTTTGACTAGCGTTGTATATTTTTTCCAATAATATACTCCGCTTTGCTGATAAAAAACAATACACTTAATCATATTACTCAAAGTTAGAACTAATATAATATCCAAACTAAATTAATGCAGTGTATTAGAGTTTGTTCTGCACAGACTTTGTACTTTTATTTAATAATTATTTGTATACATATATGTTATTAAGTAACAAAATAAATATTAGTAATATAATAATTTGATCTAGAAAAAATTAGATCAATTTGAATGTTTTTTTTCACATATGAGTACCTTTACCAGGCTACACCCGAGTTTATATGAAACTTCATAAGACCTACAAGTCATATTAAATCACCCAAAAAGCTACACCGCATAGCAACGGACCCTCAAACAACCAGAGCACCAGCAAAACCATATAAACACAAAGAGAGAGGTACAAAACTCCCATAGCAGAATAGTGTAAACGTACTCCAATATCTCAACACATGCATGGCTAACCAACATACAACCATGACATCGATCCAACCGCAAAAAAAAAAAAAAAAACAGTTCCAAATCATTCCCTGGCACAAGGATATAGAAGGATAATAAAACTTGGATGAAATTTATACTTATCTCTTCATTTTATTGAAATCTTTTGAAAAAATCTCGTTTTATATGGTTTGTTTTAGTTAGTTTGATCGAAGTGGCGTGCTTTTCTGTACTCAGTTTCGTTTACCATAAACAAGGTGATGTGGTTGGTCTTTTCTTTTGCGGTTTATGGACTCTGTTTTTTGATGTTGATTATTCTATGTGTGTTGTACTCTTTTCGGATTAGGAAAGTTTTTATCGAGGTAAGCATATAAGATTAGGGCATTTATGATTAAATCCTAAATAAAATTATATTTGCCGAGAAAAAAATAATCTTCTCAAGCTCAACATGAAGCTCTTAGAAGATGAACGAGTTTCCCACCTTAGATGGTTAATGAAGAGAAAGAAATTTGAAAAGATAGTTCCTTTAAACTCGAAGTTCTCAACTTAACAACTAAAAAATAGAAGATTTTTATTTCAAAGTGTGACAGAAGACAAGGGCAGAAATTCTTAAAACACTCGGTCATTTGTCCCCTTAAACCACAATTAAAAATAAAAGTAATCAGTCCAATTGGTTCCCACCATGGTTTAATCAATCCCTTAAACCTTCCATTCTTTTATGTTTTGCAAAAACACCTTCCTTTTAATGTCAATGTCCCCAATCAGTCCAATTTCTCGTTACTTAAAACAAAGGCAAACTACTTAATTAAATGATCACCTAATTATGGAGGTGGTTCCAATATGACCATCATACTTCCAATTGTATTAATATGACCACATAACTATTCAAGCAGTGTCAATCAAGCCACTTGCCGTTAAAATTTAACGAAGAGGAGAATGTCGAAGTTAACATATGAGGGTTATATCTCGAACAAAACTGAATCTATGATCGCAATGATTTCTCTTCTTCAAAATGAACGTGTCCAACACGTCACCATGGTAACTAAATAGAGCCCACAACCCCTTCCAGTTAGCTTTTCCGGAAGGTTTAGAACAAAAAGGATCACGCTCTGAGATCTACTAATTGGCCTAGTGGCTAAGGATATGCTCATCTTATCCCATCTTGCATGGGTTCAAATCCCAGCACAAGAATGTAATATCTGTAGGGAGGTTTTTAACGAGGCTTCCATCGTAGGTGGAGACATTTTTCCTTATTCTTTAATAAAAATTACTTTTGCCGAGCAAAAAAACCTATTTATTTAATAAAAAGAAGATCATGCTCTCCGTTGGTGCCTTCTTCACACTCCAAGAACCCCCGCTATTTTGAATCACTTCATTTTTTTCTCAACAATAATGATTTTATTAATAATTCAAAATATGCCAAAGACCTACTTATGAGCCTCATTAAAAACCTCCTAAATCTAAATGGAAGAAAAGAGTATTACAAAGCATGTAAAATTCAATCGAGTACACATCATAGTCCACAAGGCTAGGCAAAAATATTTGTAAAATCCAAGTTTAAGTCTTAGTCCAATTTATCCATTAGGAAACAATAATTAATCATTTATGACCAATTCTTAAACTATTATGAGTTTTAGGGACTAAAATGTAAATCCAATAATTTAGAGGCCCTTCACTGCAATTGATTGTATCACATTGAATATCAATACAACAACAGATAGCCTATAAATTTTCATATTATTCGGAGTACATTTACTCATCCAATTAAGCCATCCAATTTTTAGTGATCAATCTGTAAATAATGCAAAACTATAATATATGTTTTTTAAACCGAATTAACTAACCCTGAATCGATACGCCATCACCGGTATCGAAACAAGTAAACCAATTTGACTTTTCCCAGAAAACATATTTTGATACATCTAAGTCCGTATTGATACGCGTAGACCAAGAGTTGGATGTTTCGGTACACCCTAAGGGTTGTATCGATAAACTTAAATTTTGGGACCTTACAACAAAATTCTATTTTGATACACCCTTGAAGTGTATCAAAACACTATGTTTTATTAAGCCAAAATATGCAAGGCCGTACCAAAAGGCCATGACCCATTTCGATACGCCTTGCTTGTAATGACATAATTTTACTAGTTTTTATACAATTTGACCCATCAAACAATGTTCAAATGCAATGAAACTTTACCAACAAAGTTATAACTATTTAATCTACTACCATGTCAAATTTCATGACCATTCGAATTCATTTACTATGTTTTCACCTTTTTAAACCAAATATGCATATTAGGCCATTTTTAAGCAACCTTTAACAGGTCATTTAGGGCACTTAAACCACATATAACACATAGCCTTTATACACATAGACATAACATCAAAATCAACTAGTTTAACTACTTTGTCACCACTCTAGGAGTTCATAAGGACAAAATACTTTACTTTAGGCTTGAGGTGACTTGTCGATCTACCAACTAATCTCGATCTCGATCCGAACACCTTCTTAACCTGAAATGTTATGGAGAATGAATGCATTAGACTTATATAGTCTAAGTGAGGTAGCCATAAAAAATGAATGAATATATCATGTAATGCAACATGTCTCAATATCATCAATAATACTGTGTCATGAACATAACATCATTTCTATGCTCAATAACAACAATAACTATCATGGCATTAATATTCAATATCATAGCAACAATGATCAATAGCAATAATCAATAATTTCCTTGGATCGATTCAACCTTATTTGAATACACGAATTCCACCACAACACCAACAATAACAATAATGGTCGTGTCATATTTCTTCTGCCGCACCAATTGACCAATACACAACACATCCCTCCCCCGCACCAATTGCCGAAGCCCAATACCCGTACTAATGAGCTCATGAATTCTATGTTATGCCAATTGTATCCAATACTT
This sequence comes from Hibiscus tridactylites, assembly GCA_958450335.1. NCBI lineage: Eukaryota > Viridiplantae > Streptophyta > Magnoliopsida > Malvales > Malvaceae > Hibiscus > Hibiscus tridactylites. The sequence goes on along the minus strand of OY288289.1, from coordinate 69,199,206 downwards.
TTGAATCCAAGGTTCAATAATCAATAGTCCAATTACAATAATTCAATAGCAATATTTCAACATCAATATATCAATAACAATAACTCAATACGGTAATTCAATAGCAATAGACATTTATCAAAGTTTCAATAGCAATGTGCAATAATCAATATTCAATGTTCAAAATACCATACTTACTCATGCTTACCACTAGGACTTTCGATTAAAAAAATTATGCAAAGACCTTAAATACGATGGTTAGCAATACAATAAGCAATGATCATAGATTAATCTTTTCAAATTCTTGAGCTAGGAAGAACAATAAGGGATTATTATAATTAGTAGGACAATACTCAAATCCCATGCTTAAACGATTGACTTAGGGCTTATAGCTTGAAATCGAATCTCTATAGATTCACAAAATCAACAATTGATTTGGGAGTTTTACTTACCCAACTGGTAGCTATAAATTGAGATTTTTTAATCAAAGAAAACTTAAGCTTATGAAGTCCAAATAGGGAGGTGTATGCTTAAGCTTGATGGAGAAGATGACAATGATGGTGTTTGTTTATTTTCTTTAAACAAAAGATGAGTTTGGTCTCGGTGGAACTCAAAATAAGGGAGGAGGGTTTTTCTTTTATTCATTTATTATTAGCCAAGGCTTAATTATTGCCCCACCTCACACTTGGCTGATGAAAAGGTTTCCCTCAACCAAGGGTTACTTCCACGTGGGGTCGGTTAATGGGTCGACTTCTTATATTCATGCAAACACAGACTCAACAAATTTAACATATAATCGCATTTTGATGTCGTTGTCACTTTCTCTCCTGAAAATATCATCACAAATAGTGCAACCGCACACAAGACAATAGAAACTTTACTCATGTTATTTTTCTTGTGCAAAGTGTAAATATCGGTGATTGTAATCAATTTGGTGATTTGTTTGCTTGTGCTGGAGTTTATTCTGCATAGACTTTGTACTTTTATTTAATGCAGTGTGTTGGAGTTTATTCTGCAAAGACTTTGTATTTTTATTTAATAATTATTTTTATACATATACGTTATTAAATAACAAAATATATCTTAGCAATATAATAATTTGGTCTATAGAAAAAACTTTTGATAAAAAAGTTGAATGTTTTTTTTTCACATAGGAGTACATTAATCAATCTTATAAAACCGTTTCCCCCTTGTCCCCAATGGATTGGTACTAGTATTACTTTAACTTTGGGAAAGTTCTATGTTTGGTAAATAAAAAAATCAATATAAAAAATAATATTAAAAGAATCGTCAATATTATTAAAATAAAAAGAATCACCAGTATATTATAAATACTTTAGACTACAAGTACAGAAATAAATTCAGATGAACTATTGGTTCAAAGATAATCAAATGAAGCAAAATTTTAACATGGAGGAAATGTAACTCCACACATGCCAGCCACTCTTCTAATCTGGATTCTGTCAAAAACTCTTCTAAAATCTGGATTCATCATGTACCCACAAAAGCATGGCACATGTTCCCTCGCATTGATGCAACAATCGGCTGATGGGGTCGGCTTCTTATATTCATGCAAACACGGGCTCAACAAATTTAACATGTAATCGCAATTTGATGCCGCTGTTACTTTATCTCCTGAAAACATCATCACAAATAGTGCCATCGCACACTAGACAATGAAAACTTTGCTCATATTGTTATTTTTTCTGTACAAAATATAAATACTGGTGATTGTAATCAATTTGGTGATTTGTTTGTATGTGTTTTGATACAATTTATAACAGTTGAAGTGGATATTACAAAGAGTTTTAGACCAAACATCTAAATCTGGTAGAGAAATGTATGGCAAAATATTTTGAAAAAGATAAAATAAGTGGTAACAAAATTTACAACGTGTCCACTAAAACGAACAAATAATTTAAATTTTGAACCATTGTAAATGTAAGTATTTAATCAATATATGTATAATTCATTAATAGAAAATTGATTTTTTTTTAGTTTTAATCGCAATAATTCATTTTTAGCGGGCACAAATATTAAACAAGGATGTGTTAATACAAAAACTATTAGATCAAATCGCAGGCTTTATGAATAAGAATCATTTTAATCACTTTCTCAATAGAATTTCAAAAAACTTATTATCCTTTACACATTTTACTTTGGCAGAAAAATTGATACAATTTCACGGACTTTAAAATATTGAGATAATACAAATTTTCTTGAAAATTAACACAAAATCTGGTTTCATCTTGATTTAACTAGTAGACTAAATGAAAATTATTTCTTAAAATGCCTTAATCTCTGTCGATCATTAATACAAATTTTACCCTAATATTTTTTGGTTTATTCTTTTCTCATGAATCTTTCTCTTTTCGCATAAGTTATCTACCACACAAAAATTCAAATCATTCCATGTCACAAGAACAGTATAGAAATGAAGGAAGGATAATAAAACATGGATGAAGCTTGTACTTATCTCTTCATTTTCTTGAAATCTTATAGGAAAAAAATCTCGTTTTTATTATCTCAATATTTTAATGTTCTCGAGCTTAACATGAATTCTTTGAAAGTTGAAGATGTTGCAATATAATAATTAGTTAGAAATTACTTTTAAATATAATTACATACATTAACTAAATTAAATCATGTGTTTGATATAATGTTACTACTCTTAACTTTTGATTATGGGTAAACTACTGGAATGATCATTTATGTTAAGAGTTTGTACACTTTTGGTAACGATTTTTAAATTCGACTGATATGGTCACTTACATTTTGATATGTAAACTTATAGTCACTGAGACTTTTGTTGTTGTTAAACGTTAACGGGAGGTTGATCTGGCACATTTAATATTTCATATTTATATTTTTTTATTTCTTCTCCCCTCCACCATCTTTCATATTCTTCTTCATCTAACTCAATCCATAGGTAGCTATAACCTCTCTTTTTTCTCCATTTTTTTCCTTTCAAGATAGACTTTGGCACCTGTAACGTCCCTTTCCCTTTTCTTTTGGAACAGGTAGCCGTCATGTTCTCTAAATGCTTCCATGAAACAACATTCGGATGTCACAGCGGAAAGTAATCTATATTGCATGAAACAACAGTTAAAAAATAATATACGGTGTAAATTGGAAATTAATATAGTATAAAATTAGGGATTGGGTTAGATGAAGAAGAATATGGAAGATGGTGGGGTGAGAAGAAATAAAAAATTGTAAATATGGAGGATTAAATGTGTAATTATACAAATTGTTTTTATTTCGGTGGTCAAAATATGAGTGAAGTAATAATTTAGGGACTATCTAAGTAATTTATCATTCTTTTTATTGTGCCAGATCAGCCTCCCGTTAACGTTTAACGGCAACAAACGTCTCAATGACCATAAATTTACAAAACGAAAATGTAAGTGACCATAAATGTCGAATTTGAAAATTGGTGAACGAAAGTACACAAACCCTAAACATAAGTGACAATTCTAGTAGTTTACCCTTTGATTATTAATCAATGTAACTCGCTAACCTTAAACGATGTGAATTATACATAATAGAACAAGAACATTTGGTCGGTTGGACAAACTATTCATCTTTGTTCTCCATATTCTCTTAGTTCATAGGTTCTAAACTCATTATAAGCACTCCCTTCCCATAAAGTCTTCAATTTTTCTCCCTTCTATGCAGAATTAGTATTAAATTTAGCATTTGTAAAAAATAAAATTATGCACAATGATTTGGGCTAATCCCAAGCATTATGGATTGTTTAAGGTCACTAATAAAATTCCATATTCCATATGGTTCCTAACTTTAAAGGGTAAATTATAAATTCTATCAACCAATTTTATTCTCACTCCTATTTTGGTCACTAAAATTTATTTTTTTTCAATTTAATCACTCAACTTTCGATATTGCTCGTGTTTTTTTATCAATAATATTGCTCATGCTTTAGTTACTTTGTATTTTTCTATGAAGTTACATATTTTACTAATATTTTTGTCTTGTAGGATGAAAAAACACCAACCTTACCCTAAACCCCCAAAAATAATACCACAGACCCTAAACCCTAAATCACAAACCTTTCACTCTCACAACTCGACGGTCTAACCAACTCTATCATTGGATTAAAATATGTGAGAAATATACTGGATAACCCACCACATTATTTTGATGAAGACTGGCTGTTTGCCCTAAAAAGATAAATCATTTTCCGATAATTGTTCTTTGAATTTTACAGAAGAAACGATGATTACAAACATGGGAGTAGTCAGCATTATCACAAACTTCTCATATTCATCGAGACAAGCATGCCACTCCATATTTTCCTTCTTTATTTACCTCTCTGTTCCTCGTATCTTGAAGAGCTCAAAAATGTTGACAACTTCACTGATCACTCTTATTTGGTGTTTAGGATTTGGGGATATGATTTGGGGTTTATGGTGAGATCGTCAAGGGTGAGGGTAGGGAGTTTGTCGCAGATACGAAGTTTAAGTTTTGGAGGTATGAATTATGATATAAGGTTTAGGGTGAGGCTGGTGGTTCCTTTTTTATTTTTAATCCAACGTGACACAAATACTAATCAAATATGTCACATTATAGAAAAAAACATTTATAAAATAAGTAACAATTGTGAAACCGATATTTTAATTTTGATATAACTAAAGAACCTAAGAACTAAATTGAAAATGTGAAAACGAATTTTTAAGTCATCAAACATCCCTATATGATTTAAAGAATATGCCTAAGTTAAAAACTAAGTTTTCCAAATATTTTCTAAGTGTTCTTAAAGCCAAAACAGTGATTTTTGAGTCCATGTTTCGAAACGGCCTAAGGTGTTTCGAAACGGTTTTGAAACTGTCAACCCATGTTTCGAAACGGGTATCGAAACGTTTTCAACACTGCCAACTTGTGTTTCGAAACGAGTTTCGAAACGGCTTTAGAACATAGAGAAACCGTATCGAAATGACATACAGTGTTTCGAAACGGTTCTTCATTTGATTTGAAAAATATGACCGTTGCAAGTTTTTAACTGATTTTTAAGAAACCGTTAAGGCATTTCAAAACGGGTTCAAGTCGTTTCGATACGACCCTTGACAGTGGCAAAAGTGTTTCGAAACAAGTTCCGAAACGGCTCTTAGCGTATCGAAACATGTCAGACCGTTTAGATACGAGCTCTTTAATGCACCCAACGGCTCTTTCTATTTTGGCCTGTTTCGAAACAGGGTCGGGCGTTTCGAAACGGTTGGTTGCAGACGGCATTTATGGAGGTGAGATAACACCCCCAACGGCTCTATTGATGAATGCAACAGCCACAATGGCTAGAAATCAATGAGAATGTATAAAAGGGACCTCTAAAAGCTCTAGCAACAACTATTGATCCAAAAGCAAACATCCAAACATCAAATCCAAGCATTTGTGCCTAAATCCCAATATTGTCTAGAAACCCCAATTGTATTTTTCATTCTTATCATTTCAATTGGGTTGAGTGCTTGTAATTGGGCTACAATTTGTATTGGGAGATACTTTCTTAGCCAACAAAATCTTTGTTCTATTTGTGTGAGGATTAGATTAAATTTTGGGTAGAAAATTTAACCGAAAATTGTAAGGGTTACCTCCTTAGCCTAGAAAAGGGGAAGAGCAATTAGTGGAATTGTTGCAAATCCTTAGTGAAGCTAAGGTAGTGGATGTAGAGTTCATTTGGAACTTGAACCACTCTAAAATTCCTTGTTTATCTTTTTAATTTGTAATTTCCACCACCTAAACCTTTAAAAATCCAATTCACCCCCCTCCCTCTTGGTTCATTTCGATCATTTGATCCACTCAAAAATTGGTATCAGGGCCTACCTCTTTGAGGATTAACAACCACAAGAGGAGTTCCTAGGAAGAGTGTGATCATCCAAAAATCAAGAGATGGCTTCAACCTCTGGTTCGGGCATGTACGAGTCTCAATCCACTACAAAGCCACCCTTCTTCAATGGTGACAACTACCCGTTTTGGAAGAATAGAATGCGCCTCTTCATCAAGTCCAATGACTACTTGGTTTGGGATGTAATTGAAGATGACCCCTACATTCCATTGAAGCAAGATAGGGAAGGCAAGATGGTTTTGAAGAAAAAGGTGGAGATGAGTGAAGAAGAAAGGAGAAAGATCCAAATAAATGACAAAGCTCTCCACATGCTCTTTTGTTCATTCGGTCTGGACATCTATTCCAAAGTATCATCCATTGAGAGTGCCAAAGAAGTGTGGGACACTCTTGAGACTACCTATGAGGGAACCAATGATGTCAAGGTAACTAAGATTGGAATTCTCAATCTTAGTTATGAAAATTTCAAGATGGAACCCGATGAGACGGTGTCCAAAATGTTTGATCGGTTCTCCACCATAGTCAATGGGCTCAAAGGATTTGGAGAGACAATACCGGAAGACAAGCTTGTCCGGAAGCTACTTTATTCACTTCACGAATCTTGGGATGGGAAGAGAACCGCCATCATAGAAGCTAAAAATTTGAAGACTTTAAAGCTTGATGAGCTAGTGGGTTCTCTCCTTACACATGAGATTATGAAGCAATGAAGGGAAGAAGAGAAGAAGAAAGAAGAGAAAAGAGTAGAAAAGCTAGAGGTTGAAAAGAAGAAGATGGGAATAGCTCTCAAAGCTTCACTACTTGAGGAGAGCTCTTCTAGTGAGGAGGATAAGCTAGAAGAATTGGCTATGATAGTCAAACGATTCTCACGCTTTATGAGGTCCAACCGGGGAAGAAAAATTCAAAGAAAGATGGACTTCAAAGGTAAGAACAAAGAAGAAGCAAGGGATCAAATCATTTGCTTCGAGTGCAATAAACCCGGCCACATACATTCGGAGTGCCCTCAACTCAAGAAGAAGGGCTTTGAGAAGAAGAAGAAGGTCAAAGCCAAGCTTGCTACTTGGAGTGATGAGGAGTCATCCGAGGATGACGAACAAGAAGTGGCCAACCTTTGCCTCATGGCACTTGAGGAAGATTCCTCCATGGTAACCTCTAACTTATTATCTTTAGATTTTACATATGATGAATTAAATGATGCATATGATGAGTTACAAGAGGTCTATGATGAATTAGTTGAGAAATAGAAGGAGTCGGTCATTAGGAATAAGAAAATCATCTTGGAACTAAATGAGAAAAATGACTCACTCTCTCAAGCTAATTCAAAATTTGAGAAAAAGATATTAGGGTTGAAAGATGAACTAAAATTTTTTCAAGATGAAAATGTTGACCTTAATAATCTTTTATCTCAATGTAATAGTGAACACCAAAAGGTGTTAGATGAGCTAAATAAGCTCAAAGAGTCTTTTAAAAATGTTGGTAGTGTCAAGCATGAAATAGGTGAATCTTCAAAATCAAACCAACCTAAGAAAAAGACTAACTACTACAAACAAGGTAGCCTTCCTAGACATAGTAGAACTAAAAGAATTAGAAGTGTATGGGTTCCTAAGGAACTTGTAAAATCTAATAACATTATTGTTATGTCATCTTGGATTCCTAAGGGAACCAAGGTTTTGGGAGCTAACACTCATGGACCCAAAATGATTTGGGTACCAAAAACAAAAGCTTAATATCTTTGTTTGTAGGGGGAGCATTGCTACAAGGCCAAAGCACAAAGTCAAAACTCATGGTACCTTGATAGTGGATGATCAAGGCATATGACCGGAGACAAGAGTAAATTCATGGATCTAAAGCCAAAAAGTGGAGGAGTGGTAACATTTGGTGACAACTCCAAAGGCCACATTAAAGGTATTGGCTCCATAGGTAATCACTCTACTATTTTCATTGAAAATGTTTTATATGTAGATGGTCTTAAACGTAACTTATTGAGCATAAGTCAATTGTGTGATAAAGGATTTAATGTTTTATTTGATAAAAGTGGATGCAAAATTGTTGACATTAAATCTAATAATATTAAGCTCATAGGTCATCGCATAGGGAACATATACAAGGTGCATCTAGATGACATACATACATCCCATGGATGCTTAGTAGCACAAAATGAAAATGATGCATGGTTGTGGCATAGGAAACTAGGACATGCTAGCATTAGTGTTTTAGAAAAACTAGTTTCCCTTTATCTAGTTAAAGGTTTACCCAAGATTAAATTCTCAAATGATAAAATTTGTGATGCATGCTCTAAGGGTAAACAACATAAGTCTTCCTTTAAATCCATTAATGATGTTTCTACAAGTAGATGTTTACAACTTATCCATATGGATTTATTTGGGTCAATTAGGACTATGAGCTTGGGTGGTAAATCTTATGCATTTGTACTTGTTGATGATTTTTCTAGATTTACTTGGGTTCTATTTTTAAGTACTAAAGATGAGGCTTTAGAAAAATTCATCACATTTTCAAAACTAACCCAAAATGATCTTGAACTTAGAATTTCACATATTAGAAGTGATCATGGAACCGAGTTTCAAATTTTAGGGTTTGAAGATTTTTTGAATGAAAATGGTATTAGCCACAACTTTTCGGCTCCTCGAACTCCTCAACAAAATGGGGTAGTTGAGAGGAAAAATAGAACTTTGCAAGAAATGTCTAGAACCATGCTTTGTGAAAATAATTTACCTAAATATTTTTGGGCGGAAGCCACAAACACCGCTTGCTATATTGTTAACCGAGTAATGATTAGGCCAATTTTAAAGAAAACACCTTATGAGATTTTAAAATCTAAAAAGCCTAACATTAGCTATTTTCACCCTTTTGGTTGCAAGTGTTTTGTTTTAAATAACGGAAAAGACAACTTAGGTAAATTTGATGCAAAAAGTGATGAAGTTATTTTCATAGGATATTCTTTAACCTCTAAAGCCTATCGAGTATTTAACAAGAGAACTTTAGTAATAGAAGAATCTATACATGTTGTATTCGATGATAACCTCCTTCCAAGGAAGGATTCTTGTGATGATGATGATGTAGGAATCATAAATGCCTTTGATGGAGGACAAACTTCAAAGGAGGATGAGATTCCAACAACAAAAGAAGAGGACACACAAGATCCACCTCTTGAAGCCTTGAAGGACTTGGCTCTTGAGGAAAAGGAAGTGAGCTACCCAAGGGAGTTCAACTATGTCAAAGATGGTGAAATCTTGGGTGATCCATCCAAGGGGGTAACCACTTGATCTTCTCTTAGATTAATGAATCATGTTGCATTTATCTCATGCATAGAGCCTAAGAATATAAAAGAAGCATTGAAAGATGATTTTTGGATTATGGCTATGCAAGAAGAGTTAAATCAATTTGAGAGAAGTAATGTTTGGACATTAGTTGATAGGCCTAGTAATCAATCTACCATATGAACTAAATGGGTCTTTAGGAACAAGCTAGATGAGAGTGGTAACATTGTGAGAAATAAAGCTAGACTAGTAGCACAAGGTTACACTCAAGAAGAGGGAATAGATTTTGATGAAACCTATGCACTCGTAGCTAGAATGGAAGCCATTAGGATGTTGCTTGCATATGCATGTTATCATAATTTCAAGCTTTTTCAAATGGATGTTAAAAGTGTGTTTTTAAATGGTTTTATTAATGAAGAAGTGTATGTGGAACAACCACCGGGTTTTGAAGACTCAAAATTTCCAAATCATGTTTTCAAACTCACTAAAGCTCTTTATGGTTTAAAACAAGCTCCTAGAGCTTGGTGTGAAAGACTTTCAAACTTTTTAATTGAAAAGGGTTTTGAAAAAGGTAAGGTGGACACTACACTCTTTATAAAAATGTATAAAAATGACATCTTAGTAGTTCAAATTTATGTTGATGATATTATTTTTGGTTCTACTAACGAATGTCATTGTAAAGAGTTTGCTAAGCTAATGCAAGGTGAATTCAAGATGAGTGTAACACCCCAAAAATATCCCTAATTCTTGAAAACTCTGGCTTAAATTTTGGGATTAATTGAATTTAATCAGATTAAGTGGCCAAATTGTAAAAATTCAAATTTGAGTACTTTTCTGAAAACTTGTTAAGCTTAGAGACCCTTTTCTTGCGATTAACCCTTTGAGTATGGTATTTAATTCCCTTCAACCCTAAGACCTCTTTATCGTTCATTCAATTCTACAGCCACATCACCTCCCAAATCCTCTCCTCGATCACCCTTAAACCGAAGCCCCTTCCTTGTCTTTATTTCACGTCTGCAAATAAGACTGGAGTTGTGCTATCACCTCTACCGTTTGTTCACTTGTTCGACTGTCAAGTTTCAGTCGTACCAATCTATAAACCATCACACATGTTTTGCAAACACTTACTGGTTCGGTAAGCCAATCCAATTTCAAAAGAATTCTTAAGTTTAATGTATCAATTTAAATAGGTAAACCCTTCCGTTCTTTATTCCATGTTTTGTATAGGGAAGTCTGATGTAATAATGATATCAAGATTATTTTCTTACTATTAAATTGTTTTTACCTACATTATTTTATTATAGGTATATTAGATATTTATATACATATAATCTGCTGCACCAGATTTCATATAAATATATATATATATATATATATATATAATTATTATTTTTGTTTCAATGTTATTGTTTTGAGTATTAGATATTCCTACATACAAACGTGTAATCAATGTCCAATGTTATAAATAGATTTATTTGCAAATACTATTATTTTATATTACAAATATTTGTACTTAGTAAATTTTGAGGGTTTTGGGTACGACATCTGATGTAGTTCATATGTGTGGTTTAGACGATATCGACTTTGAAGAAGACGAACTACCACCTCCTTCGCCTGTTCGATCTAACCGTGTATGTACCACAAGGACTACACGTGAGTATTCTTTTGGATTAGTGTTTTTGTCTTAGTTTGGTGGCATAGTGATAATAATACTAATATCAAAATTATTCCCATAGGTTCTGATACAGCTAAACCCAGTGGTTCTGATCGTGGAAAACACATTATTAAGTAGGTTGAGTTGCTTTGGCTAAGGTGTGTTCTCTTCCTGTGCTACATACTTTGATTTTGTGACTGTGATTTTACGCTTGAGTGATTTTCAATTGTGTTGTGATTTTACATTATGTTTTCCGTGCATACTATCTCCAGACTGTGAATAAAATTGTGATTTAAAGGAAATAAGTTGTGAATCTCGGATTTTTTATCAGACTGTGTTGAGACTGTGAAAACTGTGATATCTTTTTACTATGTTATCATGGGTTGGGATTGTACGGAGGAAGTTAGTGGTTTATACCACTTGTGTTGGTGACTATGTAGTGAGAGGTTCTGGGGAACCTACTCTTTTTGGTGACTATGGAGTATGGGTGCATTGCATTGTGATTTCATAAAACCGTGTTTAAGCTTACTTTGTGTATTTTAAATATTTTTGTGAAAAATTTATTGTTGTGAAACTGAGTTTGTGATTGCCTGCACTTTAGAGACACACTGAGCTTAATAGCTGACTCCCCCTTAGTTCTTGTTTCAGATACTCAAACATAGGCTTTCGGTACTTGGAGGACCACAGTTTAGCAGATTTATTTCAGTTTTCAGTATGAACGTTTTAGATTTTCAGACTTATTTCATTTTTATATCAGTTATTTTATTATTTCGGAACTTTATGTAAATCAGATATTTATATTTTGATTTGGGATTTTTCAACTGTTTTAGCATGCATGAGAATTTTAATCGGATATTTTGATGATTTGTTTTATGTTGTTTCCTTTTATACTGTCGTGTTTTGAAAAATAGAATTTAATGTGAAACAATATCGTTTTAATAAATTATTTAAGTATTTAGTTTTTAAAAACCTAATATTCATCTTATTTGAAGGACACGTTTTCAACCCGACTTCCTAGATTCGGCCCATAACCCGTGGGTCGAGTTTAGGGGGTTACAATGAGCATGATGGGGGGAGCTCTCATTCTTTTTGGGACTCTAAATCAAGCAAAATAAATATGGCACCTTCATCAATCAAGCAAAGTACATAAAGGATATCCTCAAGAAGTTTGACTTGGAGAATGCAAAGCCTCAAGCCACACCTATGAGCTCATCTACAAAGCTTGACAAAGATGAAGGAGGTAAGTGTGTCGACTCTAAGCTTTAACGTTCTATGATTGGATCATTGCTTTACCTTGCCGCAAGTAGACCGGATATCTTGTTTAGTGTTTGCTTGTGTGCTAGGTTTCAAGCTAGTCCTAGAGAGTCTCACCTTATAGCCGTTAAGAGAATCTTTAGGTACCTTAGAGATACTCCTTGTTTAGGTCTTTGGTACCCTAGAGACTCCACCTTCAACCTTCATGCTTATTCGGATGCGGATTATGGGGGATGTAAAATCGATAGGAAAAGTACTTCGGGAACTTGTCAATTCCTAGGTAGTATGCTCATATCTTGGTTCTCTAAGAAACAAAATAGTGTAGCCTTATCTACCACCGAAGCCGAGTACATATCCTCAGGGAGTTGTTGTGCTCAAGTCCTTTGGATGAAGCAACAACTCTTAGATTATGGTATTAAAGTTGAAATCATACCCCTAAAATGTGACAACACTAGTGTTATATGTTTAACAAAATATCTCATCCAACACTCTAGAACCAAACACATAGAAATAAGGCATCATTTCATTAGAGATCATGTCCTTAAAGAAGATGTGGTTATAGAGTATGTAGACACCTTAAATCAATTAGCGGACATATTTACAAAACCTTTAGACAAAGAGCGTTTTTGGTCCCTAAGGAGAGAGTTAGGTCTAGCTAGCCTATCTTGACCTTTTAGGACCTCTTTTGTGCTTAAAATTGCTTGATCTTGTGAAATTCCATGTTTATGTGTTTTTACTCCTAATTTCATCCATGCATATAGCTAGGGGGAGTATGTTTATGTTTGCATATGTTTTTCCTGTTCATTCATGTCATTCATGCAAGTTAGGCCTTAGAAAAATTTATTTTTCTGCACCTTTAGAGCCTCATCTGCATTTCCAGGCCCAGGTGTATCGAAACGGGTCAACTTGTTTCGATACGGATGCTTTAAATTCATATCTGAGAGAAGCACATTTCGAAACGCCTTAACAGGATTTCGAAACATTTTGGCTACTTCCAAGGGGTGTATCGAAACAAGTTTCGATACGAGTCAACGGGGATTCGATACGGTCAACCCCGTATCGAAACGGTCATATGAAGTCCAAAAGACGGTCAAATATTCATGCCCGCGTTTCGTAACGGTCAAGACCGTTCCGAAACGGATTCGCGTACTACTTTAAGAAGGGTTTTTAATGATAAAGTTACACTTTAATTAAAACTCTCCTAAACCCTAAAAACCTTAGCCCGAACTTTTCCTTTAAAAACCCTCTAAACCTTTTTGTTTTTCACCAAATCTTGAGGGGTTTTTCTCTAAAACACAAGTCTAAGCAAGCTTCAACAATATTGTGTAAGGATTTTCATTCATTCATCCAAAATCCCAAATTAAGGTATTTTTCCTCTTTTTTCTTTTCCCTTCAATTTATGTTCGAATCTTAGGTTAGAAAATTTTATTTTTGTATAGTTTATATGTTTTTATGCTTGGATTTTTCATATCTTGTAAAAAAATTCAAAATCTTCAATTTTCTTATTCGAATATAAAAATTTTCACTCGGATTTTTTTATTGTTTTTCTCTTAAAAAAAATTGTTTTTATTTTGTTTTGTATATTTGTTTTAAAAACTTGTTTTTAAACCTAAGTGGGATTTACCATTGGATTGAATTAAGAAATCTATGCATACACTTAATTCTTTTTCAAACTTGCTTGCTTATATTTTTAGGATGACGGAGAATGTTAGCAAAAAGCGTAAGACCGGTCAAGCTAGTGACTCAAGTATTCGTCCAAATCTCACCTTGCTCTTTCAAAAATATCTTCGAACTCCAAAGATGAGAGATCGTTTCAAATATGTCAAGGAGTACGAAGTTTGTCGTGAGCGTGTGATTGATCTCAACTTCCTTGACTCCGAGCGCTTTCTTTTTTGTTACCTCGAGCGTTTAAGAGAATGGGATTTTCTTGTCTTGTTGAGCATCCCGGACATTTGCTACAAACACATGGTACTTCTCTTTTACTCCAATGCTCAACTTATCAATGATGAAGAAAATTCCGAAGTTGTTGGGATTGAATCTTTTATTTTGGGGAAAAAGTTTGTTATTAATGTCCCTCTCTTGGAGTCCATGTTTTCTCTTAAGGAAATAGGAATTGAGAATGAGAGTCACTTTGGTTCTCACACCGGTCAGGTGCTTACTTTGGATGCACACGATCGTTTCCTCCATTTGATGGTCTCATGGTTCCTTTGCCCCTCCGGAGGTAAATATTCTCACATCCGTCAAGTTGACTATTTTTTGCTTGAGTGTTTTCGTCGTGGTGAGCGCCCTAATCTAGTTAAGATCATGTTTGCCGAAATGGTTAACAATGTTAAGCTTCGTGACACCGATGCTCTGAAATCCTTTACTTATGGAACGGTTTTAAGTCACATCTTTAGCAAGCTTAATCTTGATTGCACCTACGACTCTTCGGAACCTCGCAAGTCAAAAATTGGTGAGTCCTCTCTCCGTAAGTCCGGTTTTCGCTATGTAAACGATGGAATTTGGGACCGTGTTGATAGGGCAGCACTTCCTCCTCCTCCCGTTGAACCTCAACCACAAGCTCAAGTTGCGAACAATGAAGCTCTCACGGCTTTGATTACCGAGCGGTTCAACGCCATGGACACTAACATGGCTTCGGGCTTTGGTGCTATTAATACACGTTTGCAAAATGTAGAGGATCGACTCCAATCCCTTGAGAATTCACACTCGGCCATGGACATGTCCTTCTCCACCTTCTATGGCCAATGGATGAAGTTTCGCCATTCCCAAGTCAAGAGCGATGATGAGACTTCGGATGATGATGGTGACGACGAGGCCTAGGATACATGACATATCATATTATCTATGCATTTTAGGATTAAGTTTGCATCTTTATTTTCATTATGTTTTATGAACATATGCTTTTAGTTTTATTTGGGATTATGCTTTGAACTTATTGTGAAAGATTTATGTTTTGGATATTTTAATTTTATGAATTAATATTATTGTTGCTTATTGCTTAATGCTTATTGTTACTAACCATATCTCTTCTCTATGAGCCTTGTTTATTACTTTTGATCTAACAAAAAGGGGGAGAAAAAAATCTAAGAGCCAAAAATTCGTTTTAAATGTTTAAAGTGTTTTTAAGTTTTAAACCTTGAATTTCAAAGTTAAAACTTTTAAAAACCAATCTTAAATTGAAGGGGAGTTAGAATGTATTCAAAATTTTCAAAACTCTTAAAAATTCTAAATTTGGTTTTGTTATATCAAAAAGGGGGAGATTGTGAAACCGATATTTTAATTTTTATATAACTAAAGAACCTAAGGACTAAATTGAAAATGTGAAAACGAATTTTTAAGTCCTCAAACATCCCTATATGATTTTAAAAATATGCCTAAGTTAAAAACTAAGTTTTCCAAATATTTTCTAAGTGTTCTTAAAGCCAAAACAGTGATTTTCGAGTCCCTGTTTCGAAACGGCCTAAGGCGTTTCGAAACGGTTTTGAAACTGTCAACCCATGTTTCGAAACGGGTATCGAAACGTTTTCAACACTGCCAACTTGTGTTTCGAAACGAGTTTCGAAATGGCTTTAGAACATAGAGAAACCGTATCGAAACGACATACAGTGTTTTGAAACGGTTCTTCATTTGATTTGAAAAATATGACCGTTGCAAGTTTCTAACTGATTTTTAAGAAACCGTTAAGGCGTTTCGAAACGGGTTCAAGTCATTCGATATGACCATTGACAGTGGCAAAAGTGTTTCGAAACAAGTTTCGAAACGGCTCTTAGCGTATCGAAACAGGTCAGACCGTTTCGATACGGGCTCTTTAATGCACCTCAACGGCTCTTTCTATTTTGGTCTATTTCGAAACAGGGTCGGGCGTTTCGAAACGGTTGGTTGCATACGGCATTTATGGAGGTGAGATAACACCCTCAACGGCTCTATTGATGAATGCAACAACCACAACGGCTAGAAATCAATGATAAGGTATAAAAGGGACTTCTAAAAGCTCCATCAACAACTATTGATCCAAAAGCAAACATCCAAACATCAAATCCAAGCATTTGTGCCTAAATCCCAATATTGTCTAGAAACCTCAATTGTATTTTTCATTCTTATCATTTCAATTGGGTTGAGTGCTTGTAATTGGGCTACAATTTGTATTGAAAGATATTTTCTTAGAAAACAAAATCTTTGTTCTATTTGTGTGAGGATTAGGTTAAATTTTAGGTAGAAAATTGACAAGTCGTCATTTAACCGGTCAAAAATAATAAGTGTTTAACCTCTTTCAACAATAAATAAAATAAAGAAATTGAATAGATATAGGGAAAGAGGGTCGATCTGCAGGGAGATTAGCTCGAATTGTTGACTTGAATTTGTCGAATCTGAATTCCCAAGAACATATGTAAAAACAAAGAAATAAAAGAAGGGGGTGATATGATTTTTGGTGAAGTAATAAAATAAAAAAACAAGGATTAAAAGTAGTAAGAAAAACCAAGTGTGCAAATCAGCCTCGAACCAGCTCCTTCAATTCTTTCGATCATTGAAATAGATTTTTATTTCGGGGATCATGTCGGTTACAGTCTACGAGGCCCAACCCGTCGTAACTTGTTCTTCTCTCGAGTAACCAATCCTCTCAAGTCTATCTTCGAAAGACGGTTCTTAAATAAATCAACCATGTCTATCGCCGTTAAAGTATTTAGAAATAAGCAGGAAAAACCCGACTCAGAAATTGTCTAAAAATAGAATCGCTTCTGATTTTATCTTTCCTTAGCGGACCGCCGCTAAGAGTGTTCATAGGAAGTTGAAATTTGCCACAGGTTGATCCTTCCTCCCAACTGTGTTTTTAAGCGAATTCAGACAAAAGGGCCCTTTTTGATATGAAAAACGGTTAAAAACTTTTAGTAAGGCCGATTGCCAAACTATCTAAGCAGAAAGATAAAAATGATTTCCCAAAAGAATTTAAGCAAGTTCAATTCTCACGAATCGAATTGACTTGGCTGGTTCTTGGCTTAAAGGATTTAGCTAAGCATGATATTGATTATCATACTTAACTTGATTTTAGAAGAATAATTGAATAACATAAAATAAATGAAACAAGAAATTGAAGGAAATGAACTTGGATTAAAACTATAAATGTTTACAAAGATAAAAAGACTCAAAACTAGAAGATGATCTTAAGCCTTCACCAAAGGTTGGTATTTATAGGCTTAGATTTACAAAGATAAGAGATAAGAAATAATAATTCAAATTCAAATGTTGATTAAGATTCAAAATAAAACTAAATGGATAAAAGCTGATAATCTGATCGGATTCTTCTTTCGGAACATTCCAGGATCTTCTAGAAGTTGTCACGTCACTGCCATGTCACTGCCACGTCAGACGCGTCGTGCCTGGTGTCGTGCCCATGATGCCAGTCATGACAGGATAATAAAAAAACTGCAAAAATGCTCCATTTTCACTGCTATTTCCAGAATTGGACCCCTGCACAAAATGTAATGAAAACAATATGTATTAAGCAGCAAGAAGTCACAATAATTAGAAAAGTAGCAAGTGAAACATGACAAATTTGAGAACTCATCAAATTCCCCCTCACTTGTCTCATACTTGTCCTCAAGTATGTCCGAAATAACATAAACCCAAGAATGCATTTCTCAAGCCATTACAAGCATCAAACAGAATCATAAGAGTTCTAGCACAAAAGGAGCTTCAAGAAAGAAACATAATCAAACCAAATAAATACAAGCAAAGAGCAACCCTTGTCCCTTTCAATTACCTATCAAGCATTAATCAAATCTTAGCCTAGTCTTAATCCTCACCAAGATACACTCAAGAGCACTCAAAGTGTTTTAAAGGTAAATTTGAAGCAGAAACACTCAAAGTCATGCATGAACAAAGGTTTCCATAAGCTTGTAACAAGTTCAATTCTCCACTACTTTATTAGAATCGATGTGCAAAAATCATTAGGTCTTTTATTCAAGGTGTAATGTGGGTTTAGAAAAAAAGGGTAGAAAGATGGAATGAAAAGGCAAAAGAAGATGATCCATGCAAGAAGTTTCAAACAATAAGAAACGAAGACAACAGAGGAGTTAAAAATGGGCAAGCAAACACATTTCTTTTTTTTCTTTTTTCGAAACTGTTTTTTCTTTTCCCTTTTTTTCTTTCGAAGCAATTGCTTCTTTTTATTCTGTTTTTTCTCTTTTTTTCTTTTTTTTATTTTTTTCGGAAAAATTATGCCCTTATTCGAATTGCAGCCCCTTTTTGTCTAGCAATACAGTTCTAGCATTTGATCAATCAAAAAGTTTGGTTGAGGGTTAAGCCAAAAAATGGGGTGTAAGGCTAACAAAATGCTCACTAGGCGATGAGAAAGGGTCAAATAGAGTGAAAGGGATGGAAAAGGTTAAAGCCTAATGCCTAAATCATTTTAAAGCACCTCGTTCTTAGTGTAGTCTCGAATTGTAAGCAAGCCACAAGTTCTAGATTCCTAAAGTTTAGGATGACTCTCTCAAGCAAGGAAGAACGAGCATAAAGAATAAGATGCATGCTCAAGGCTCAATTTCTCACAAAATTAGGCTAAGTTGATTAAGCTAGGCGAGAAATCCAAATAACACAATCAAGAGTAATTAAAAAAATGTCAAGCTGCATATTACCCATATCATTTGATTATCAAAAATGCTCCAATTCAATCACTCCTAAGCACTAGAACAAGTACAACATGCTAGGTAACATGTAATGGCAAGAAAAATTCATCTCAAGTTTAATCAAAGTCAAACATATTATCAAACAAGCATAGGACAGGTGTTTTTGCACCCTCCCCTCACTTAAATGAATTGCCCCAATTCAGGAAAAAAAGAATTAAAAGTTAAGGCAAAGAGGGGTTAAGGGAACTCCCCGTGATCAACGACGATTGCGGCCACGTCCGCGGCCGCGCCCAGGACGTAAGTAAGAGAGGATTTCAGAAATGTTGTCTTCTAGTGCGTGGAGGCGCGCAGCGAAATCCGGAACATCGTGAGAAGGCTGCTCTTGGGGAGGAGGGGATTGAGGGGCACGTGGGGCGTTTCTGCGAGCGAAAACCCTCCTCGTCCTTGGCGTTAAAATTCCCGGTGGATTGAAGAAGGGCGCATCCGGTGGTCCATCAAGTAGTCCCATGGAGTCCAAGCAACGCTCATCTAAAGCATCCATAGAAAAAGCGTAAGTGAAATGCTCAATATCAAAGTGAGCTATTCTAGATGCAAGGTGAGTAATTAAAGGACCAAGGATTAAGGGACGATTATACCGGATGACGACTTTGAACTGGCGAGCTAACCAAAATCCTAAGTTTACCTTCCTACCTGAATGCATACACCAGAGGAAGAACAGTTCGGTCTTACTTAAAGTGGCAGAGGCATCGTTACGTCCAGAAAAATTGTAGGCAAGAAAACGATGAACATAACGTAGCCCGGGATCTTGAAGCGTAATGGCCTTGGTGGAACGAGGGTCGAAGACTATGTCTGTTTGTCCGGATAGCTCAAAATAAGCAGTATTTTCATCGAAATCTGCAAGAATCTCAAACAATGATGTTAGATAATCGGGGTTTGTGACGTTAGTCACAAAACCCATAGCTAAATTAAATTCATTGTAACACTCTGTTTTTTTTTAGCTTGTGATGAGTTTGAAAAAAAAAAGGGTTTGTGGTTGTGGGGATTTGAACCCACAACCTCTTGATAGCCAAGCTTTTGACCCAGCCAACCGAGCTAGACAGCTCTTAGTGTTAAAGTTTCATCCCTTTTAAGTTGAACCATTCGTGGATGGTATAGGCTACTTAAAGCCTATCAGCTTTTCACCTACCAGAGTTAATACCCATAATTGTTTTTTTTTCCCTTTCGAGAACCGTTCCAGACGCTCCAACCAACTCCGTCCAGCCACCGCCCTGGCTCCGTCACCGCCGCTCCGTGGCGTTCACCGCCACCACCATTGGCTTCCCCGTCGAGCTCCGACCAAAACCTCCATAACCACGCGCCGTTCCGTTGCACCCATCGCCGTGAAATCGCGATTGTAGCTGTCGAAAATCGCACCTATTTTCGTCTGATTCCGGGCGCATACGTTGTCCGTTCAAGAAGGGAACGCCCGATCTGTGCTCACGGCGTGGAGGCAAGCAAAACCCAACCGTCCGACAACTCATCCGACGCCGGTAAGGGCTTCATCGGCGTTACGCGACAATCCGACCCTTATTGAACTTTTGGGGTAATTTCCGACCAAATTTCGACATGTATGAGTGGGTTTGAGGGTAAATATGATTTTGGGTTTGTTAATCTCTTTATTTTTGGCAGAATCGGCACTGAAGGGCATCTCCGGCGACTTTTCCGACGGCCGTCCGGTGACCGGAAATTTTAGGTGAGTGAACCGGTCTAAACCGGTCCAACCCGAGTCTGACCCAAACCCGACCCGTTAACCTGACCGTCTGCCCGAGTCGACTCAGTGAGTCAGCTCGCCCGAGTTGACTCAGTGAGTCAGCTCACCCGAGTTGACTCAGTGAGTCAGCTCACCCGAGTTGACTCAATGAGTCAAACCAGTTGACCAGTGACGTCAGCATGACGTCAGCGTTGACTTGATCGCTGACGTCAGCGTTGACTTTGACCCAAAAAAGTCAATTTTTCTGAAAAGTTCTATTTTATGTTTTTCGACGTCCTGGGTCCGATTTTGAAGCCCGATTCGCAAAATTCCGACCCGAAAGCCTCTGAATATGATTTTGAACCCAAAAATGCTTATGTGTTTCATGTTCAGTTTAAAGGTAGTGTGATTAACGAATAACTATGGATTTTGTTTATCTGAAGGCATCTGCACATCTTCTTATCCGCATGGTTGTGGGATGTTGAATCCGAGTTTGAGGGTATTCAAATGTCGTATCATGAATCGACTGATGTAGCTCAGAGTTAAGGTAATACACTACTACCCCTTGTATGCTTTATGAACATGTTGATATTCGGTTAACGCATTGCATGCTTATGATGACGTATACTGTAAATTCTACTTAAATTGAATCAGATTCGAGCAATAAGTATGGATATTAATAAGACCAAATTATCCGAATAAGATTTGTAATGGGCTAACAATATCAGAAGTTCTAATAGTTAAATTCAGTTAATCTGCAACTTAATCAACAGTGTGTAAGAATTGAGGCCCAGGATACAAAGTGAGAGATATTGATTATGAAATTACGAAAATGCCCTTGGAGCATAAGTATGACTAAACTACCCCTTTGATAAAGGAAATGACCTAAAATTCTGCATTCGACCTGATTATGAAATTTATACTACCCAAGATGTATGTTTTAATGGTAAGACTTCAGCATCATTATGCAATGCGTGTGATGCAAACTTGGATAATCCCTCAAACTCTGTATAACACATGAATGAGAATTTTCTGGAAATATTGTTGAAATCTAAGTCGATCCTTATGACAGTAATGTGTGAATTAAATGAGAATAATCGTAATTACCAAAAAGATGGTAATGCCCTCGAGCACCTAAATGTCTGATTAATTTGAATGACGTTGTACCTTCAAGTTCTGTAATGAATGAATCGTCTGTAAAGGGCTGGAGAGTTAAGACGACTTAATACCGTTTGAGTACGTGAATGATGGAGGTACCAAATGGTAATTCAGAAAGAAATGATGGATTTATCCCAATTTCCAAAATGACTGAAAAGCCCTCTTGAGTCAAATATGTAGTTATGCTTTTGATGAAATTCTGAGATTTCTAATAAGACTTTAAGGGCTAAAGCGCCCCTAAGTGTTAGGAAGCACACTCATGTATGATAATCACTCCTGATATTAAAATAAGGTTGGAAGTTTTTCCGCACAGAATATAAGTTCGACTACTCCGCGGCAGGTCTGGTGGTGAAATATGAAAGCAACCATTCAGATATACGATACAACCGGATACTTTAGAAGGGATATGTTAGTTCGAATGGTTTTGGAGGCTCGATAAACTTTTGGAAATTTTAAATATTGTAAATCATAATGTTCTCATGATGGAGCTAAATTACAAAATCACCCATGATTGTTAAAAGACCAAAATGCCCTCGTTGGCTAAAGTAATCAAAATAGCCCCGAATATATATGATATCGTGAAAGATCTTGACGTAAAAATCTCTGAACGCCTGTTTGGATACCTGATGGGCAAATAGAAGTTTTGAGCCACCGTTTACGCCTTGGTATAAATTACCAAAATGTCCAGGTATGATAAAATGACCATAATGCCCTTGTAAGCCTAAATGGCTGAATCACTCAGGATATGCCAAAGCTCTGAAAGATCTTGATATATCATCTCCTGAATATCTGAGTTAAACCGTTAGTATGAACCCCTTCTAATAGGGGCCACGTTTCAGAAATCCGTTCAAATCGTCACAAGTTCAATATGTCTCATTCTGTAAATGCCAAGCATTTCTAAGAAATGATCTGTCCCATCTAGTGTGTTCCATGTGTGTACTATATTCTGTTGAATGAACTGCATGACATTCTCTGCCTACTTGATAGTATGATATGTTAGCTTGATATATGATGGAACAATCTGTTTGCATAATGTATACTGAAATGTCTGCTCCGCTCAATAGTATGCCCATTTATCTGTCAAAAGTATGGATTCTTCCGTTTCTGATGTTATAAATAAAATATCTGTTATATATATTCTGTTAACCATGTCTGGAATCTGAACACTGAATTCTGTCTGGGGTATACTGTTGGGTTATGATATGAAGTCTCTGTCGGTACAGCCCTGATCAAGCTGGTAAATCCTTATGGACTCAAGGTCTCCCCTTGAGTGGCACCTACGCCCATCGGGCCTAGGGTAAGTCCTTATGGACCTAAGGCACCCCCTTAGGTGGCGCCTACGCCCATCGGGCCTAGGGTAAGTCCTTATGGACTCAAGGTCTCCCCTTGAGTGGCACCTATGCCCATCGGGCTTAGGGTAAGTCCTTATGGACCTAAGGCACCCCCTTAGGTGGCACCTACGCCCATCGGGCCTAGGGTAAGTCCTTATGGATGCAGTTCTGGGGGACTGCATATTGGTGTAAGGTTGGAGGGTATTTCTTGTAAACTTCAGTATGAACATTGGACATTTGCATTTAATCTGTTATGTGCTCATGTGATATAATGTTAGGTACTTATGTATGTTGATCTGTACTTATGCATGTTGATCTGTACTTATGTATGTTGATCTGTACTTAAAGAACACACTAGACGCCAAACTCTCTGATTCCTACCTCGTATGTTACCAGCCTATATAATTTTCGTTTAATTCTTAAGGTCTGATTAAAGAACACACTAGGCGTTAAACTCCTTGTTTTCATCTTCTCAATCTATCAGATTGTAATATTCTCATATGTTACTCGATGAGTGAATAAAGAACAAGTGTCGTTATTCTCAAGTATAATGTTACCCTGAAATAAAGGAAAGGGAAAAGAAAACTGTCACTTCTTGGATCATCATGAAAATGTTATGCTTACCATATGTCTACATGAACGTATAGCATCTTTTGGTAGTTCTGTATTACTGAGCTTTCCCAAGCTCATGTTGTTTTTACCATTTCAGGATAAAAGATCAGACAAGTTGCACCTATCAACGTCGGTATAGGAGTTTCTTCGGCTCGTCAAGGAGTATGGTATCTGTGTAACTAGGGGGCATGTGTGTCGTGTTTGTATTATACAAATGAGTCTGAAACTATTTTCCGCAACTGGTATTATGATTGTTTTATCATTTTTAACGATTTCTGAAATTGTATTTTTAAATCAGATATTTATTTTTATGGTTTTAAAGGTTTAACCATATGTTTATTTGAAATTTTTCAGTGGGTCGCTCTTGTGACCCTAATGTGACTTCCTAGGATCCGTGAAACGCATAGGCGGGTCTAGGGGGTTACATTTAGTGGTATCAGAGCTTAGAGTTGCGTCTTTCTGGGTTGATCGGCCGATCGTCTGTCATAGGGTGTCTGGTCTGTGCATGCCCCTAGCATAACCGTACTCCTCTGAGTCGGAACTCCGATGTTGAATCCTTTTCTGAAATAAGTGATTCGAAGTTCTGTCCGTTGTAGCTCGAATTGTACTGACAAGGAATGTCTGTAACATTCGTCTGTGAATTGAATCAACTTAATGGATTTGAACATGGAGTGAGAACCTGAGATGGTTCGTGCATGTGAAATTGAATATATGATTTAGTGAAGAATAAATGTCTGGTTTTGTGAGGTAACCGATATAAGATTTTATGAAGGACTATTCGGTGATAATGATCATTTTTAATACCCTAATAGAGATCTGATAAAGACTTTATGAACTCACAAGAAAAGTGTTTGTGATTGTGCTAAAAGTGTATATTTTGTGGTGCCTTTGTTATACACGAGGGAAACAGTTGCCTGAATACTATGCTGAAGGTATGAGATATCCATTCAATACCCCGGTCATGTTTGGTTGATATAAAGAAATACATATCTTTGAAATTTGAGGCATGGTAGACCGTTATGTAGCATTTCTGACTGAAATTTAATATTTACATCTTGAATCTAGAAAGCTTTACGAGAGGCTTTGGTTACTTGTTTGAATTATAGTTAAAGTTCTTCGTCCGTAAACTGATGGTCAACTTGAAAGAGTAATTCAGATTCTAGAAGATATACTTTTGGGTTGTATGATTAACTTCTGTGGTAGTTCGGAATGTCTCTTATTCTTGACTAAGACTGGTTATAGTAAAACAAATGGGACAAGTTTTCGCTTGGCACCTTATGAAGTATAGTATGGTTTAGAATACCATATTCAGATAAGTTGGTATGGGGTATAAAACGAGATGGGTTTTGGCCATGACGGTCTAAGTGATTGAAGGCGCTATCAGATTGACATGTGACCGTTTGAGAGTCTCAGTAAATAAGGATACTCTGATGGAAAAGTTTCAGTACAAAAATAGATGAGAGTGTAGTCTCTCTATTTCTTTGACACTAGTAAATTTCGAGGACGAAATTTCTTTTAAGGTGGGGAGAGTTGTAACACTCTGTTTTTTTTTAGCTTGTGATGAGTTTGAAAAAAAAAGGGGTTTGTGGTTGTGGGGATTTGAACCCACAACCTCTTGATAGCCAAGCTTTTGACCCAGCCAACCGAGCTAGACAGCTCTTAGTGTTAAAGTTTCATCCCTTTTAAGTTGAACCATTCGTGGATGGTATAGGCTACTTAAAGCCTATCAGCTTTTCACCTACCAGAGTTAATACCCATAATTGTTTTTTTTTTCCTTTCGAGAACCGTTCCAGACGCTCCAACCAACTCCGTCCAGCCACCGCCCTGGCTCCGTCACCGCCGCTCCGTGGCGTTCACCGCCACCACCATTGGCTTCCCCGTCGAGCTCCGACCAAAACCTCCATAACCACGCGCCGTTCCGTTGCACCCATCGCCGTGAAATCGCGATTGTAGCTGCCGAAAATCGCAACTATTTTCGTCTGATTCCGGGCGCATACGTTGTCCGTTCAAGAAGGGAACGCCGGATCTGTGCTCACGGCGTGGAGGCAAGCAAAACCCAACCGTCCGACAACTCATCCGACGCCGGTAAGGGCTTCATCGGCGTTACGCGACAATCCGACCCTTATTGAACTTTTAGGGTAATTTCCGACCAAATTTCGACATGTATGAGTGGGTTTGAGGGTAAATATGATTTTGGGTTTGTTAATCTCTTTATTTTTGGCAGAATCGGCACTGAAGGGCATCTCCGGCGACTTTTCCGACGGCCGTCCGGTGACCGGAAATTTCAGGTGAGTGAACCGGTCTGAACCGGTCCAACCCGAGTCTGACCCAAACCCGACCCGTTAACCTGACCGTCTGCCCGAGTCGACTCAGTGAGTCAGCTCGCCCGAGTTGACTCAGTGAGTCAGCTCACCCGAGTTGACTCAATGAGTCAAACCAGTTGACCAGTGACGTCAGCATGACGTCAGCGTTGACTTGATCGCTGACGTCAGCGTTGACTTTGACCCAAAAAAGTCAAATTTTCTGAAAAGTTCTATTTTATGTTTTTCGACGTTTTGAGTCTGATTTTGAAGCCCGATTCGCAAAATTCCGACCCGAAAGCCTCTGAATATGATTTTGAACCCAAAAATGCTTATGTGTTTCATGTTCAGTTTAAAGGTAGTGTGATTAATGAATAACTATGGATTTTGTTTATCTGAAGGCATCTGCACATCTTCTTATCCGCATGGTTGTGGGATGTTGAATCCGAGTTTGAGGGTATTCAAATGTCGTATCATGAATCGACTGATGTAGCTCAGAGTTAAGGTAATACACTACTACCCCTTGTATGCTTTATGAACATGTTGATATTCGGTTAACGCATTGCATGCTTATGATGACGTATACTGTAAATTCTACTTAAATTGAATCAGATTCGAGCAATAAGTATGGATATTAATAAGACCAAATTATCCGAATAAGATTTGTAATGGGCTAACAATATCAGAAGTTCTAATAGTTAAATTCAGTTAATCTGCAACTTAATCAACAGTGTGTAAGAATTGAGGCCAGGATACAAAGTGAGAGATATTGATTATGAAATTACGAAAATGCCCTTGGAGCATAAGTATGACTAAACTACCCCTTTGATAAAGGAAATGACCTAAAATTCTGCATTCGACCTGATTATGAAATTTATACTACCCAAGATGTATGTTTTAATGGTAAGACTTCAGCATCATTATGCAATGCGTGTGATGCAAACTTGGATAATCCCTCAAACTCTGTATAACACATGAATGAGAATTTTCTGGAAATATTGTTGAAATCTAAGTCGATCCTTATGACAGTAATGCGTGAATTAAATGAGAATAATCGTAATTACCAAAAAGATGGTAATGCCCTCGAGCACCTAAATGTCTGATTAATTTGAATGACGTTGTACCTTCAAGTTCTGTAATGAATGAATCGTCTGTAAAGGGCCGGAGAGTTAAGACGACTTAATACCGTTTGAGTACGTGAATGATGGAGGTACCAAATGGTAATTCAGAAAGAAATGATGGATTTATCCCAATTTCCAAAATGACTGAAAAGCCCTCTTGAGTCAAATATGTAGTTATGCTTTTGATGAAATTCTGAGATTTCTAATAAGACTTTAAGGGCTAAAGCGCCCCTAAGTGTTAGGAAGCACACTTATGTATGATAATCACTCCTGATATTAAAATAAGGTTGGAAGTTTTTCCGTACAGAATATAAGTTCGACTACTCCGCGGCAGGTCTGGTGGTGAAATATGAAAGCAACCATTCAGATATACGATACAACCGGATACTTTAGAAGGGATATGTTAGTTCGAATGGTTTTGGAGGCTCGATAAACTTTTGGAAATTTTAAATATTGTAAATCATAATGTTCTCATGATGGAGCTAAATTACAAAATCACCCATGATTGTTAAAAGACCAAAATGCCCTCGTTGGCTAAAGTAATCAAAATAGCCCCGAATATATATGATATCGTGAAAGATCTTGACGTAAAAATCTCTGAACGCCTGTTTGGATACCTGATGGGCAAATAGAAGTTTTGAGCCACCGTTTACGCCTTGGTATAAATTACCAAAATGTCCAGGTATGATAAAATGACCATAATGCCCTTGTAAGCCTAAATGGCTGAATCACTCAGGATATGCCAAAGCTCTGAAAGATCTTGATATATCATCTCTTGAATATCTGAGTTAAACCGTTAGTATGAACCCCTTCTAATAGGGGCCACGTTTCAGAAATCCGTTCAAATCGTCACAAGTTCAATATGTCTCATTCCGTAAATGCCAAGCATTTCTAAGAAATGATCTGTCCCATCTAGTGTGTTCCATGTGTGTACTATATTCTGTTGAATGAACTGCATGACATTCTCTGCCTACTTGATAGTATGATATGTTAGCTTGATATATGATGGAACAATCTGTTTGCATAATGTATACTGAAATGTCTGCTCCGCTCAATAGTATGCCCATTTATCTGTCAAAAGTATGAATTCTTCCGTTTCTGATGTTATAAATAAAATATCTGTTATATATATTCTGTTAACCATGTCTGGAATCTGAACACTGAATTCTGTTTGGGGTATACTGTTGGGTTATGATATGAAGTCTCTGTCGGTACAGCCCTGATCAAGCTGGTAAATCCTTATGGACTCAAGGTCTCCCCTTGAGTGGCACCTACGCCCATCGGGCCTAGGGTAAGTCCTTATGGACCTAAGGCACCCCCTTAGGTGGCGCCTACGCCCATCGGGCCTAGGGTAAGTCCTTATGGACTCAAGGTCTCCCCTTGAGTGGCACCTATGCCCATCGGGCTTAGGGTAAGTCCTTATGGACCTAAGGCACCCCCTTAGGTGGCACCTACGCCCATCGGGCCTAGGGTAAGTCCTTATGGATGCAGTTCTGGGGGACTGCATATTGGTGTAAGGTTGGAGGGTATTTCTTGTAAACTTCAGTATGAACATTGGACATTTGCATTTAATCTGTTATGTGCTCATGTGATATAATGTTAGGTACTTATGTATGTTGATCTGTACTTATGCATGTTGATCTGTACTTATGTATGTTGATCTGTACTTAAAGAACACACTAGACGCCAAACTCTCTGATTCCTACCTCGTATGTTACCAGCCTATATAATTTTCGTTTAATTCTTAAGGTCTGATTAAAGAACACACTAGGCGTTAAACTCCTTGTTTTCATCTTCTCAATCTATCAGATTGTAATATTCTCATATGTTACTCGATGAGTGAATAAAGAACAAGTGTCGTTATTCTCAAGTATAATGTTACCCTGAAATAAAGGAAAGGGAAAAGAAAACTGTCACTTCTTGGATCATCATGAAAATGTTATGCTTACCATATGTCTACATGAACGTATAGCATCTTTTGGTAGTTCTGTATTACTGAGCTTTCCCAAGCTCATGTTGTTTTTACCATTTCAGGATAAAAGATCAGACAAGTTGCACCTATCAACGTCGGTATAGGAGTTTCTTCGGCTCGTCAAGGAGTATGGTATCTGTGTAACTAGGGGGCATGTGTGTCGTGTTTGTATTATACAAATGAGTCTGAAACTATTTTCCGCAACTGGTATTATGATTGTTTTATCATTTTTAACGATTTCTGAAATTGTATTTTTAAATCAGATATTTATTTTTATGGTTTTAAAGGTTTAACCATATGTTTATTTGAAATTTTTCAGTGGGTCGCTCTTGTGACCCTAATGTGACTTCCTAGGATCCGTGAAACGCATAGGCGGGTCTAGGGGGTTACATTCATTGACAGACATAGCAAAACTTTGACCACATAACCGAAATTTGATAATGGCATGAGAGTCAGGCGTAATGTAACTAGTTTCGGGAAAAGAGAATGTTGAGTAGAATTCAAAAACCAACTCATAAAATGTTCCACATTTTATTTCAGAATAGGCAGTCCATCCGATAGCATCAAAATAGTGTGTGACAGATTCAGAGATATTCAGATTAACAATAGTAAGCTGGGGAATGAATTTGCAAACCCGAAAAGGTCTATGTCTGATACTCTGAAATTGGTCGAGCTAATCGGAAGAAAAGATGAGGAAACCTTTGAGCTCTTCTTCTGCCGGGACGGCATATTTACGCCCACGCCTATTTCTTTCAGGATTTTTTGTACCGCCTCTGGGCGGAGAGGGAAAAGATGATGCACTATTCTGCTGGTCAGAGTGCTCGTCATGATGGTAGTTTGCAGAGGACTGGTGATCTTGGTGGAAACCGTAATCGGCCGAGAAGTCTTATGTGTATCCAAAAGAAGGGTGATACATTAGCAACGGTTGAGTAAAAATTGGGGTAGAATTTACCTCGGGGTGTTGCTCCGATTCGGCAGAATGCATAGAAAATGAAGGGATTGTGGAATCCCTCTGTTGGGTATGAGATGGATGCTGCCAAGAGGGTGTGGACGAGTCCACAGTGGGCATCGAATAAAATGATAGCGACGGAGACCGTGGGGATGGCGGACGGCGGCTGGTGCTTGGGAAGGCGACGTTGTTGGAACGGTGCGAACGGCGGCTGACGCTCGGGGAAGGAGGCAGAGGAGCCGCGGTAGTCTGGGGGATAAGATTTTCGACCGGCGGAGTGGTGGCTTGTCGTTGACGGCCTCCGCGGCGAGGAGGAGGTGCGGCGGAGGGTTCGGACTCGCTGCTAATCTCCATAAACTAGGGCGGTTGAAAACGACGCCGTCCGCCGATAACCATAGGTGGTTCTTGAGGGAGACGGCGGACTTGTTGTCTTGTGCGCGGCATTGTGGGCTGATGTCGGTAGGGGTGTTCATTTCTGGGTACCCGGGTTTTCGTAAGGCCGATTGCCAAACTATCTAAGCAGAAAGATAAAAATGATTTCCCAAAAGAATTTAAGCAAGTTCAATTCTCTCGAATCGAATTGACTTGGCTGGTTCTTGGCTTAAAGGATTTAGCTAAGCATGATATTGATTATCATACTTAACTTGATTTTAGAAGAATAATTGAATAACATAAAATAAATGAAACAAGAAATTGAAGGAAATGAACTTGGATTAAAACTAGAAATGTTTACAAAGATAAAAAGACTCAAAACTAGAAGATGATCTTAAGCCTTCACCAAAGGTTGGTATTTATAGGCTTAGATTTACAAAGATAAGAGATAAGAAATAATAATTCAAATTCAAATGTTGATTAAGATTCAAAATAAAACTAAATGGATAAAAGCTGATAATCTGATCGGATTCTTCTTTCAGAACATTCCAGGATCTTCTAGAAGTTGTCACGTCACTGCCATGTCACTGCCACGTCATACGCGTCGTGCCTAGTGTCGTGCCCATGATGCCAGTCATGACAGGATAATAAAAAAAACTGCAGAAATGCTCCATTTTCACTGCTATTTCTAGAATTGGACCCCTGCACAAAATGTAATGAAAACAGTATGTATTAAGCAGCAAGAAGTCACAATAATTAGAAAAGTAGCAAGTGAAACATGACAAATTTGAGAACTCATCAAAAATTTAACCGAAAATTGTAAGGGTTACCTCCTTAGCCTAGAAAAGGGGAAGAGCAATTAGTGGAATTGTTGCAAATCCTTAGTGAAGCTAAGGTAGTGGATGTAGAGTTCATTTGGAACTTGAACCACTCTAAAATTCCTTGTCTATCTTTTTAATTTGTAATTTCCACCACCTAAACTTTTAAAAATCCAGTTCACCCCTCCCCCCCCCCTCTTGGTTCATTTCGATCATTCAACCCACTCAACAACAATGACTAAAACAGAAATAATTCGAAAGTTGAGTGATTAAATTGAAAATATTCAAATTATAGTGACCAAAATAGTAGTGAGGGTAAAGTTGAGTGATAAAAGTTGTAATTTATTGAACTTTAAAATAATGGAAATAGTCGGTTTGTCAAAACCCCTTACACTCTATATAAACATCTAAAAAGAGAAGTTATTAAATATTTTATTGTCGTTCAACGGCATAATTCATGAATGATTTTATAACCAATAAATATATTGGAGTGTATTCTACACAGACTTGTACATTTATTTAATATTTTTATTTTCATATAATAATTTTTTTAAAAATATATGTCATTAAATAATAAAATGTATTTTAGTAATATAATAATTTGATCTATAAAATATAACTTTTGATCAATTTGAATGTTTTTTTTCACATATGTGTACATTAATTAATGTTATAAAATCGGTTCTTCCCCTGTCGTCAATGGTTTGGTGTTAGTATTACTTTTCTTTGGAAAAGTTCGGTGTTTGGTAAATAAAAAAAATAAAATAATAAAAAATATATTAAAAGAATGTTAAATGTTATTAAAATAAAAAAAAATCACCAGTATATTTATAAATATATTCAAGAATAAGTACATAAATAAATTCAGATGAACCATTGGTTCGAAGATAATTAAATGAAGCAAAATTTTAACATGGAGGAAATGTAACTCCACACATGCCAGCCACTCTTCTAATCTGAATTCTGTCAAAAACTCTTCTAAAATCTGGATTCATCATGTATCCACAAAAGCATGACACATGTTCCCTCGCATTGATGCAACAATCGGCTGATGGGGTCGGTTTCTTATATTCATGCAAACACGGGCTCAACAAATTTAACATATAATCGCATTTTGATGCCGCTGTTACCTTCTCTCCTGAAAATGCCAACACATGTAGTGTCACCGCACACAAGACAATAAAAACTTTGCTCATATTGTTACTTTTCAGTACAAAATATAAATACTGGTGATTATAATCAATTTGGCAATTTGTTTGTATGTGCTTTGATACAATTTATAGCAGTTGTGGATATTGCATAGAGTTTTAGATTGAACATGTAAATCTGGTAGAGAAATGTATGGCTAAACATTTTGTAAAAAAGAAAATAAGTGATAACAAAATTTACAACGTGTCCATTAAAACAAAAAAAAATAGTATAAATTTTGAACCATGGTAAATGAAAGTATTTAACAATGTAATCATTAATAGAGTATTGATTTTTTTAGTTTTAATCGACATAATTCATTTTTAGTGGTCGCAACTATTAACTAAGGATATATTGATACAAAAACTATTAGATCAAAACACAGACTCTATGAATTAGAATCTTTTTAATCACTTTCTAAATAAATTTCAAAAAATTTATTATCCTCTTACACATTTTACTTTGGGACACACCTCGGGGACATGTGTTTTCTCTTATAGTCATTTACTAATTCTTGCGCCAACAAGAGATAAGCTTTTACTTATCTCTTCAATTTCTTGAAATTTTCTGTCACCATTTTAATGTTCTCGAGCTCAACATGAATTCTTAGAAAGATGAAGATGTTGCAATATAATAATAATTTATTAGAAATTACATTTGAATATAATTACAAGAATTAACTGAATTAAATAATGTGTCTGATTACAATAATGTTACTATCCTCTCTCTTTGGCCGCTATCAAATTAGCATAGTACCGCAACACCAATCAACAACGCGATTCACTACCTCTGGTTTTCACTTGGAGACTACGAAACCTTGTGTATCAACACTTGTTTTCATCTTTTGAATGAGAAGTGAAAATGGATTGGATTTGATGTGTGCACACCATGTGTTTGTGAATATTTCTGAATAAAACTGTGTGCACAATTGAAATTTCAAGTAAGAACTAGAGGCGCGCACGCAACCTTAATAGTGAGGAAAACGAGCTTGAGAAATCAGATTCAAAGAGTTTGGACGGTTTTTATATCAAACTTGTCGGAGCAACTCCACTGGCAAGGCGTTTGGCAAGTTTTCGACAGACATGGAGTGGTTGTGGATGTGTTTGTACCAAGAAAGAGAGCGAGAGATAGAACTAGATTCGGATTTGTACGTTTGGGGTCAAAGGCGGATGCAGATCGAATCATAGAGCGTTTTCATGGATTTCAACTTTATGGATACAAATTAAAGGTAATGATGGCGCAAAGGGAGACTAAGGATACATTTTGGAGAAGAAAACGTGATAACATTGATTCAAGGACGAACAAGGATATCCAAAAGCAGTGGGATGATCATGATCATATGAACAATTCAAAAAGGAATCCAATGAGGCGACGTAACAAGGATGAGGATGGTGATGATCGGATCACAGTGAAAGAGCAATTTAGAGTGGAAGAGAAACGCAAATGCGTGGATGGGGTTGTTGGTGCCGATAAATGGGAAATTTTACAGAATTGTGCTTTGGGTTTTTTCCGTCAACCCAGCCAAATAGCGGATCTTGCAAATGAGATTACAAAGGCAAGATTGACAGGTTTTACGTTAATGTGAGTTGCGGGCTCTCTTGTATTATTCATGTTTGAAGATAAAGAATCAAGGAAGAGAATTTTGGAGACTAGGCGTCTAGAAACATGGTTTGATAATTTAATTGAATGGTCGCCTTCATCATTTTTACCGAATCAAAGGGTATGACTTTCAGTAAGTATAATTCCTATTCATGGATGGTCTGAAGAAACATTTCAGAATATTGCAGGGATTTGGGGCGAACTCGTACAGATTGACATTGAGACTTTGGCGCCTTCGACGTTTGAACGATGTTGATTTCAGATCGAAACCGATTGGATTTCACACATAGATAAAGTAATAGACTTGCGCATTAACGATAACGTCTTCACAATTCGCGTTACAAAAATTGAGGAAGCGATTGGCCCTAAGTGTGATTGTAGTTGTGAGGCGGCGAACTGCTCGGAAGATACATTGAGTACTAAGGATTTGAACATGGATATGTCCAGCCCGGTTAAGTTGTCTATAAGTGGGAGGTCAGCAAATGATACAGTGGTACCCAATTCTTTCTCTTATTCGGCTCTGGGATCGAGCCAAATTGATCGTATGTGGAATGAGAACAAGAGGGAGGATTGGCGTGTCATGAGCACAGCAAGTTGGATGGCGGATGAAGATGTAAGCTTTGTCCATCGTGAAAGGGAAAGTCGGCGAATTTTGGATGTTTTGTCGAGTGATGTTGTGGTGGATGTTTTTCCAAACAATGTGGGAGTACCGTGTGCTGAACTAGTTGTCGAAGAACTAGTAGCTGATGAATTGAGCCCATGTGTTGATGGGTCAAGGATAGAAATTCCTAAGGCTAATAAGGCTCAAACAATCGAATACAATGGAGAGTTTAGAAGGTTACGACAGGTTTCAGAAATCGAACTGAGTTTTTATCGCCTGGTGAGTGAGGTGAGGCTGAAGCGAAGCTGGTAAAAAAGGGCAGAGGTCGTCCGAAGAAAAACCAAAAACCATCAGAGGTAATTGCTAATGGCTCTTTGTCAGATTCAGACTTCTATAACCGAAAACGGATTATTTTAAGAGAAGCGGGGGAAACATTGAAATTGGGTAAACTGATTGGGGTGAAAACAATTGGAAACGAACAAGAAATTGTAAAGGATATCGCATGTACAATTGAAGCGCGAGAACGACAATAATTGCGAAGAGCGTTGAGTTTGTGGTCGTGAAATGTGAGAGGGATTTGTTCAGCGTTGAAGCGTAATTCGGTTCAACGCTTTTTGCGACAGCAAAGGTGTGCGATGGTCATTTTATATATGACTAAATTAAAGACATCAAGTGATGGTATGGTGAATAAGATATGGTTTACGAATGATTTTGTTTATGTGTTTACGCCTTCTTCGGATGTTTTTGACATTCGAGAGAGGAGACGAATTTGCCCGGTTCTTGGATGTCTATTTTTGTGGTATAGTAGGAGTATACGTACCGTGTGTGGGAGGG
Source organism: Hibiscus tridactylites (assembly GCA_958450335.1). Classification (NCBI taxonomy): domain Eukaryota; kingdom Viridiplantae; phylum Streptophyta; class Magnoliopsida; order Malvales; family Malvaceae; genus Hibiscus; species Hibiscus tridactylites. The sequence continues at coordinate 69,163,983 of OY288289.1, read as the reverse complement.
GATCAAGCGAGTTTGTTAGGTGATATGTGGTGTGGTAATCTACAACGAGGTATGGTGGAATTATTCATTGTCTTTGGTGCGTGATTTCCTTTGTGTCGATAGAGTGGCGTGGTGTGGTTTGTTAAAAGTGTGAGGATCGAATAGTATGGAAACACGCAACATCGGACCATTTTTTTGTTGGTGCTTGACGACATCTTTTGGCTTGAAAATTGCATTTGAGGGGGATTATTGCTGAGCACATGTATTCATGTTTTTATCGAGAAGCGAATTGTTTGGATGACTTTTTGGCGAGGGGTGGTGTTGATCGCACGTCTTGGTTTTTCATGCTAGCGTGAATTTTTTGTGTTTTGGTTTCTTGCTTTAGTTTTTTCGTGTTTGTTCGGTTGTTTTTAGCATTTGTTCTTTATCTCGTACTCCTCGGTACTCTTTTCCTCCATTTAGGTGTAGGGAGGTTTTTAATGAGGCCATGGAGCGTGATGACATTGTATGATACTTATTAATAAAATCATACTCTTTTATCGATAAAAAACAATAATGTTACTATTTTCAATTTTTGGTTATTAGTTGATGCTCCCTAACCCCAAAACAATAAGAATTGAGCACAATTATTTGGGCTAATCCCAAGCACGATGGAATGATTTATGTATACCATTCATTGTAAAGATCAGATCGGACCAGAATTTGGTAACAAGTTAATTTCTTAACATTTGGATAATTACATTTTAGTCCCAATATTTTTGAAAAATTTTAAGTTGGTCTTTAATTTCTATCGATGTTTATTATTCTATAACAATGATGATAAACTCTTTAATAAAGTCATTAGATGAGTTAAGATGAATGTGAGTTTAATTCGTTGGCTGTTTGTTTGAAAATTTTTCGATTATGTGTTTGCAGTAGTATTTCTGATCTGTTTTCCTACTATACATCTGAACTGGTATCCGATTTCAGGCGACGTTTCCGGTGCCTCCCTTTGTTCAAATCTACGAACGACGGTTGAGAATCCCGATAAACCTCTAACTGTTCATTGTCTCTATATTTATAGTATGTGATTTGATGATGTACCAATCGAGAACAATGGAATGAACCAAGTTTCCAAGCATAGAACAATTTATCCCTTATGCGAAACAAAAATTCTAAATTAACAATGCACTTAATCATATTACTCGAAGTTAGAACTAATATGATATCCAAGCTAAAATAATACAGTGGAGTTTATTCTGCACAGAGTTTGTACTTTAGATCAATTTGAATGTTTCTTTTCTCTTTTTTTTGCACCTATGAATATATTAATCAATGTTATAAGACCGGTTCTTTCCTTGTCCTAAATGGTTTGGTGGTAAATAAAAAATACTAAAAGAATTGTTAATATTATTAAAATAAAAAAATCACCAGTATATTATAAATACTTTAGAAAATATGTACAGAAATAAATTCAGATGAACCACTCATTTGAAGATAATCAAATTAAGCAAAATTTTAACATGGAGGAAATGTAACTCCACACATGCCAGCCACTCTTCTAATTTGAATTCTATCAAAAACTCTTCTAAAATCTGGATTCATCATGTACCCACAAAAGCATGGCACATGTTCCCTCGCATTGATGCAACAATCGGCTGATGGGGTCGGCTTCTTATACTCATGCAAACACGGGCTCAACAAATTTAACATGTAATCGCAATTTGATGCCGCTGTTACTTTCTCTCCTGAAAACACCATCACAAATAGTGTCACCGCACACAAGACAATGAAAACTTTGCTCATATTGTTGTTTTTCTGTACAAAATACAAATACTGGTGATTGTAGTGAATTTAGTGATTTGTTTACATGTGTTTTGACACAATTTATAGCAGTTGATATTGAAGAGAATTTTAAACCGAACATGTAAATTTTGTAGAAAAATATATGGCTAAACATTTTGTGAAAGAGAAAATAAGTGATAACAAAATTTACAAGTGTCCACTAAAACGAATAAATAGTCTAAAATTTGAACCATTGTAGTTGTAAGTATTTAATCAATATATGTATAATTCATTAATAGAATATTGATTTTTTAGTTTTAATCGTGATAATTCATTTTTAGTGGTCAGAAATATTAAATAAGGATATATTAATAAAAAAATTACTAGAGCAAATCGCAGGCTTTATGAATAAGAATCATTTTAATCGCTTTCTAAACACAATGATTTGGGTTAATCCGAAGCATGATGGATCGGTTTATTTATATCATTCATGGTAAAGATCAAATCGGACCAGATTTCCGGGTCGCGGGTTGACCCGGATCTAGAATCTCTCTCACAACAAGGTTTCTAGCCCTATTTATGGTCATGAAACACAAATACAAATGCTCCTCTAATTCATCAAGCTGTTGGGTAAAATTAGCATCATTCTTCTTCAGCTGGCGCGCCACTTCTCCGCTGGCTTGTAGCCGATCTTCTCCACCCGCAAGCCAGAACTTCACCATAGCACACATGTCCTCTAGCTCATCATTTAGCCGAGCCACTAGTCGACTTATGGTATCCAGGTCTCTATTCAATATATAAGTCCCCTTAGCAGCCGCGTCGAGCTGAGCCGACTCTCTTGCAAGCCTTCTCGCCGAAGCCAGCTCAAGCGAAACTGCTATAAGACCCGGCGCAGCCACGAGCAATGCTAGAGCATGGGATGCAACTATTATAGTAAGTGAAGCCGTTAACGCCACTAGAAATATCCCCGACCCGTGCTCTATACTGCTTACAATCTGGAGCTTAGATCTAGCCTTGTCGCGGCTAGACTCGAGCCGTTTAAGCAATTCACAACAGCCGGCTTGAATTACGCGAACTTTATTGGAAGAGGGAGCCGTTGATTTAAACGGGTTGGGAGAATTGGAGAATTCAATTAAACGGGTCAGGATACCCGAGAACTGATTCCCATCCGAGAATGGGGCCTGAAACGAGGCCCTAAAAGAACGGTACTTGACACGTGTACGGTCGATATCTTTTAATAAGAGGCCACACACGAGAGAAGCCTTGGCAGTTTGAGAAAAATAGTCGGATAACAGACTGCGGGTTTTGGGTCGATTTCGGGTCAGAGTAAGGATCCGAGTAATCAAGGCTTCATCCGGATCCAATAAGTGCTCGGCGAAGAGTCGATAAGACGGAAGACGAGCCGCGGTGGTGGAATCGATGGGGCTGATAGACGTGGCAAAATCTAGATGGGACACTGCGAGGACACGCATCCAGAACTTGTTGTATGACTCAGTCCGAAAAGCATTGGCATATTCCTCACGTACGTCGATGTTGTTAGGCATGAATGTAGAGCTAGCACCGGATGCTGCAAAACAATACACGAGTTCACTCTAGAAGTCAGGGACGGAGCTAGGATTTGAATTTGGGGGGGGGGAAAACATAAATTTTGAAAGGTGGGAGGGGCAAATTCGCAATTATCTCAATTTTTTCTAAAAAAATATAAAAAATCAAAGGGTAAAAAAAAATTCCCCCTACCGGGGTGGGCCACAGCCCCTCCCATTGGAGTTGTGGCTCCGTCCCTGCTAGAAGTAGTCAGTCACTGATTCATAAATTAAAAAAAAGGGTCTAATTTTTTTTTCTAAATGTGTATGCAAGTTCTTTTTCGGAAAAAAAATAACACTAAATTAAACATGTGGTTGCTCCCCATGGGAGCTTCATTTCATACATGGAAGAAACTTCCTGATTCTTGCACTGATTCTTTTCTTCATAGTTTTGCCTCCTGAAAAAGAACAAAGCAAATGATCATACGATGAAGAAGACAAAATAGTTATGGGAAGGGGGATATAATATAGAGTGCACACAAAATCTTTTGCTGCAAATGTTGTTGAGAAGTACAGGGGAAGATTGACAGAGAGAATGAGGAAGAAGAAGGCAGTTTATAATACAAGTTCCATGGGTTATGCTTATAATGTAAGAAAAAAGGGTGCATAATATAATAAGATAAACGTGTTTTTTGTTATTTGGACGTCAAGAATGGTCCCAAAATCTTATACTTGCAAGGCAAATAAGGTAAGTTGCTAATTTGCTTCTGTTGTGGTCATAGACATGGTAATATTAGACACAATAAGACAAAACATTTGGTCATGGTTGGAATTTGGAAACATTACATGTCGTTTTAGGGCAATGAAGAATTCACCAATCACTAATGTTTTGGTACACTTATACTTGAAGGCACAAAACTGTAGATTTCTTTGTCTTCTTTTCAAACATCACAAAAAAGGGAATACTTTCTGCATGGAAAGTAGGAAATTACTTTGGGTCTATGTGGTTACCGGGTTTCCAATTAACCCAACATTGACAGCCCATACAAATAATAAAATATGAGGTGAAAATTTCAAAATGTCAGAAGTGGGATTTGAACCCACGCCCTCTCACGAAGACCAGAACTTGAGTCTGGCGCCTTAGACCACTCGGCCATCCTGACTTGTCATTTAGCGTTCACTAATTGTTTTTAAGATTGTTTATGTTTTACTCAGCCACGGATTGCTGCATTGGTTCCCTACTAGTAGAAAAGAGCGCAAAGTGGTCCTGATTGTCAAACGTGAAGAGAGACTCATTGAAAACCTCAGGGACCGATTAGAATCTTGAAATTTAGCTCTAAATGTTTCGATAATGGCAAGCCATTTCATAATAACTCCACCCTCTTTTACTAATTAATTTTACACAATTTTAATTGGCTTTGATGGAATGATCAGAATCACAAAATCTGAATCCAAAGAATGAGACCGAAAATCTTTGAGTCGCTCTTATTTATACTTATAATTTTAAGGGTTAAGTTTATATATAAGTCAAAACTAGTGGCAGAACTTAGAGTAAGAGTTTGAGGGGCCAAAATATTTTTAAAAAAAAAACTTAGAGGCTTAAACGAAAAATTTGAGGGTTTAACTAATAATTTTGATAGATTTAATCATAATTTTAAAAAAATTAAGAGGGAATTTAATTAAAAATATTCAAACTTTTGAAGCTTAATTAATATGAATTTTAAAAAAAATTAAAAAGTTTAAGGGCACAATTAAAATATTCCAAGATTTTGAGGGGCCATAGCCCCCTCTAGCCCCATGGAGGTTCTGCCCCTGGTCAACACGTATAATTTAAAAGAAATTTTAGGTACCAAATTGTACCAAAAATAAAATTTGAATACTTAATTGAACCTAAAACAATAAGGTGCCTAATTGTAAAAAAAGTTTGATGTATATTGAATCAAAAAATTAGACAACTAATTGTACCAAAAAGTAAATACTTAAATACGCCATTAAAAAAAAATAGGTTACCACAGTGCACAACAATACCAAAATCAGGTACCAAAAGTTATATGAGTAAACTACAACAGAGGTCACTTAATTATGGTCAAGATTACATTTGAGTCACTCAATTATTAAAAGTTATATTTGGGTCACTTAACTATAGGTATTGTTACATTTGGGTCATCCAATTATTAAAAGTTACATTTGGGTCACTCAATTATGGGTAAGGTTACATTTGGATCACTCAATTATGGGTAAAGTTTTTTTGGATAAGTTATGTATTTTATTATCCAAGACAGAAAAAATACAAAAATTCTATAAGGTATTTTGGGCATCCATCCCACCTAAGAAATTCTCCAAGATGCACAAATGGTTCTATTTACAGCATCCATATGAGTATGCCTATTTTGTGTTCTAATATGTACAGCCTCCCTAATACAGTATAACAAATTATCACTTGATCTATGTGCATTTTGAAAACGCATATGGTTCCTTTCTTCCCAAACAAAATAGACAAAAGAAGTCCAAGCTATCTTAAGAATATGAACAATCAGAGACTTCACCTTTAGCCTTGAACACAACCAACAAAACTCAATGTCCCAATCATCCATGCTCCTAGTCAGCCCACACAGTCGAAGAACAGTAGTCCACACCTCTCTTGAATAAGCACAAGTTGCAAAGATGTGGTTTTGATTTTCATGGCCCCCTCACAAAGAATGCATCCAACCCCAACATTTAAATTTATCTTGTTTAACATGTCAAGATTAGGTTATCTATTAAAAATTGTCATCCACAAAATTATTGAGTGTTTAGGTACATGCAGACTGTATCAAACCAGCTTATGCCAACTCACTTTATCTCCAACATTTCATACATTCTTAGCATTCAATACCAATATTCCATTTAGCAACCCAGGTTGAATTAGACTCATTAGCTTTAAAATTTTCCTCAAATACCAACTATAATGGGTAAGGTTACATTTGGGTCATTCTTCATATTTAAAAAATATACCAATTTAGTCATTTTTTCTTTCAAATCACTTGTATACCCTCGTTAACATTAGATTACTTCATTTAAAATCATTAATTAATCTAGAACAAATTGATATACTTTTTTAAAATATGAAGGAGACCCAAATGCGACCTTACCGATAATTGAGTGATCTAAATGTAACCTTTAATAATTGGGTGACCCAAATACAACTTTACCCATAAGTAAATGATCTAAATGTAACTTTTAATAATTTGGTGACCCAAATATAACTTTGACCATAATTAAGTGACTTACTTTGTAGTTTACCCAAGTTATATTAACCCTTTTACGAAAAATTATTGCATGGTCCCGGACCACCACGTCATCCATGGTCCTTCCAACTAAAAATCATCCACATAATTTGTTTTTTTTCATGTCATTTTTTTTAATGATGAATCTTCACCTTTTTAAGCCATGTAAATATAGAGTGGATGATTACATAGAAATTGATTATAAATAAAATAATAATATAAAAAAATTATGTGAATTATTTTTAGTGAATAGAGATCATGAATGATGTGGTGTTCCAGGAAAATGTAATAATTTCTCCACTTCTACATATGTGTTTCCAATTCCAATTCAAAGCAAATCCTCCACGGCTGCCACTTGTCCTCCTCCATTACCTCAATCCCCCATTGCCAAATCTTATCCCCTCCTCTCCAAAACTCCACTTCTCTCCGCCTTACGTTACAATACTCTCAGCGGCTATTTCACCTTGATGTTTTTGTAGGAGACTGCAACTTTTCCAGGAAAATTTCTTTCACTTGCTTTCTTTGCTATAGAAAGAAGGAAGAAAGAAAATAAACAAACTCCCAAGTCGGTCGTGTCACTGTTATTCATCACATCTGAGAAAAAAAAAAAGAAATGGCCGGGCCTCTCACTCTCAGGCAACTCAATTGTCTCGCAGTTATGATCATCGTCGCCGCAAGCGGCGTGGTTAGCCCCTGGGACTTGGCATTTGTGGTCTTCTCTATCTTCTACATGTTCTTGCTTTTCAAAGTTGCATTCCCTCGGACTGTGCCTCCAAAATATTCCCTGGTTCTCGATCCACGAAACAAGATTCTCCGCAAGTACATGACGGTCAGCGCCTACATCGGGCTTTATTTCCCGGTGGCTTACATCTTACACGGCATTCTGGGAGGCGACAGCCATGCGATGAAGGCAGCGGGGCCGCATCTTTTCCTTGTGACGAGCCAAGTTTTCATGGAAGGGGTGGCGTTTTCCGACAGGTTTTCGATTCCCATTGGGGTTTATATTCCGGTCTTGTACAATTCCAGAAGGATTTTCACGCTCGTGGACTGGATGAGGTCTGAGTTCTCAGAAGTTGACAATGAGTCTGGAGTTTCTGGTATCAGAGTTTACGTTGGCCGAGTTATTGCTTTGGCTAATATGGCGTTTTGGTGCTTCAATCTATTCGGGTTTTTGTTGCCTGTCTATTTACCTAGGGCTTTTAAAGTCTATTACTCTGAATCTAAGGTGAAAGATTGAGTCCATCTTTAGCTGGTGTTCATGCGTTCGAATCATGTCTGAATTAATAATGAATATTATATTTTGAGTCTTTTGACTATCAATTTATTACCAAATTTAAGAAAATGTAAACTACAAGTTTGGTTATATATCTTTGTTTAGATTTTGTTCAATTTTGATGGTAGAATTAAAAAAAAGTGTTTAGTCACTTACGTTATCGATCTGTTATAACTCGATCGTTACATCGTTAAAAAATTACTCCAGTTACTTACATTGCCGATAGGTTGATGGGCTGCTTTGGGTGCAAGATCTTTGGTTAGTTCTGCGCCTCGGCGAGGTTAAAACATAGCACAAGTCTACGGCCGGAAACAATGGCGAATGCAAGGTTATGTTTGGGTGGGCATGGGCTCACACTCAACCTTTAAATTTCATACATTTAGTTTTAAATTTTTTAATTCTTATAAATTAGTCCTTTAATTTTTTTTAATCTTAATGTGTTGTGCTCACCTTAAAATTTTAAGATATTACATGTGTTCGTCTTAAAAATATTTTTAAATCTGCCATGGAAAAGAATAAGAATGAAACGTAAGATCATATGTTATTGAAAGGGAGCTAAAGCATTGTAGTTACCTAAAAAGAGCAAGAAAATAAGCATATAAATCATAAAATGAATTGAAGAAAAGAGTGTCATTATACTTATCTTAATAAATAATAGGGTAATCTTCACCAGTGGTCCCTTTCGTTTAGGGTGTGTTTTATTTTGGTCAGCATAATTCAAAAAAGATTATTCTGGTCACTTACGTTTAGAATCGTTTCTATTTTGGTCCTTTGGCCGTTAGTCTCCGTTACTTAAAAAATTAGTTTCTAATTTAACACCCAAACTTTCAAAATTTTATTTTTCACCATCTTCCCCAAAATTATAAAACTAAAACCTAAAAAAATTTATTTTAGTCCCTTCCATATCAAGCTTCGCATACTATATTGTTCCAAACTATCTTTTTCCATCGATCACTGCTTTATCTTTCGTTTGTTGGATATGGAAGGACTCCGTGGCAGCCCAAATAATTGGAGCCGGTCGAGATGTAACAACAATGTTGTCCACGAACAAGCTCCACACCGAGCTAATAATGATTGAGATTTGAGACTACTTTGTTGGGGAATACAGTTCCTTACATATCCAACAAACGAAAGATAAAGCAGTGATCGATGGAAAAAGATAGTTGGAACAATATAGTATGCGAAGCTTGATATGGAAGGGACCAAAACAAATTTTTTTGGGTTTTAGTTTTATAATTTTGGAAAAGATGGTGAAAAATAAAATTTTGAAAGTTTGGGGATTAAATTAGAAACTAATTTTTTTAAGTAACGGAGACTAACAGCCAAAGAACCAAAATAGAAACGATTCTAAACGTAAGTGACCAGAATAATCTTTTTTGAATTCTGGTGACCAAAATAAAACACACCCTAAACGAAAGGGACCACTGGTGAAAATTACCCTAAATAATATCAGTAAAGCACAATAATATATGTGAATACTATTCACCAATCACAAATGTTTTCGTACATTTACAATTATGAGTGTAAATGAACAGACCGTTCGACGAACTGTTCATATAACGTTCGTTTATTAAATTAGATAAACGAGTATGAATAAAATTTTTATGTCCGTTTAATAAACGAACGGACACGAACAAATGTGTGTTCGGTTCATTTATGTTCACGAACAAGCTAGTTTATAAACTCGTTTGTAGGATGAATATGCTTGTGGTCTGTGGATGTATTTAAATACTACTTTTTGTTGTTGCTGAGGATGTTATATAAGTTCATGTTGAAATGTAAGTTTTATTTTGTTGCTTTTATTTATTTATTGTTAATTTAATTAATATTTCTGAACGAATAAACGAACATAAAAACCTTTAAAAATAAATAAAAAAATATGAACATAATCTTATTTCTTCAAACTCGGTTAATTTAACCCTGCTTACAATTGAAGGCACAAATTAAACTGTAGATTTCTTTGGCTTCTATTCTAACTTCACAAAGGAAACTACCTTGGGCCTATGTGGCTATCGGCTACAAATTAGCCCAATTATGACAGCCCATATAAAACATTATGAAAAGGAGGTAAATTTCGTAATTGTCAGAAGTGGGATTTGAACCCACGCCCTCTCACGAAGACCAGAACTTGAGTCTGGCGCCTTAGACCACTCGGCCATCCTGACATGATGTTTATTTTTCACTAATGTTTAATATGAACCTGTACATTTCACTCAGCCACGGATTGCTGCATTGGTTCACTACTAATCTACTATAGTGGATAAGAGGGAAAATTGGTCATGTTTGTTAAACTACCAACAATTAGTTGAACTAGATCTCTTAAACAATGTTAAAAGTTTAAATCCTAATGTTATGGAAGATCTAGTTGGCCAATAAATCAGATACTAGTAGTTAGACTATATATATATGGGATAAGATCTAGTTACACAGTGTAAAAAATTTTAACTTTTACACACTTTTTAGATCGTTGGATTAGTGAAACGAATGACTAAGATTAATAATGGGTTATATGAAGATTATCACTTGAAAGAAAAAAGTAAATAGTTAATCTAAGTCATCTATTTTTCCCATCCATCGATCCAAAAAAACATGTAAAATTAAATCCAACAAATGAGAAAATAATGGGAAAGGTTTCCAACATCGTCATATATTGGGTGAGATGGACGCTACTTTGAAGTAGGAGAAAACAGTCGAGGCCCTAACAGAGTAGATTTAGTTAGAGGTGTTAAATCGGTTAAATTGGTTATCGACGGAATAGAATTAATCAAAATCAAATTTAAAAGTTAATTAAATTAAAATTTGTTTGAAAATTATTAATTGGACAATCAAAATTCGGTTACCTTAGTCGATTATCTAATTAATCAAATTTTGTTATACGTTTTAGGGTTTATGTATTTTCTTTAGTTAGATTATATTAATTTGATATTTTTGTTTTGGATTAAAAATTGGTTGGTTCTTGAATCTTAGTGAGTTTGGGGTTAAAAAAATAGTTAGTTTTCTTGATATCTTAATAGATTTGAGATTAATATATTATTATTATTACTATTATTATTATTTAATTTTGTTAATTAATTGATAACCAAATTTTAAAGAAAAAAATAAACAATAACCGACCAAACACTTAATTGACTATTCCATTAACTGAAATAAATTTTAATTCAATTAATTTTATTTTAATTGAACAATTATCACTCCTATATATAATTTTTCATATATATATATATATATTGTGTTTTTCTATTTTCGATGTTAATTATGTAAGGTGAAAGATTGAATCCATCTTTAGCTCGTGTTCATGCGTTCGAATCATGTCTGAATATTATGTTTTGAGTCTTTTGACAATCAATATATTACCAAATTTAAGAAAATGTAAACTACAAGTTTGGTTATCTTTGTTTAGATTTTGTTCAATTTTTACAGTAGAATTAAAAAAAAAGTGTTCAGTCACTTATATTATCGATATGTTATAATTTGATCACTACATCGTTAAAAATTTACTCCAGTTACTTACATTGCTGATAGGTTGATGAGCTGCTTTGGGTGCAAGCTCTTTGGTTAGTTCTGCGCCTCGGCGAGGTTTAAACATAGTACAAGTCTTCGGCCGGAAATAATAGCGGATGCAAGGCTATGTTAAGGTGGGCATGGGCTCACCCTCAACCTTTTAAATTTTATATATTTAGTTTTGAATTTTTTAATTTTATAAATTAGTCCTTCAATTTTTTAATCTTAATGTGTTGTGCTCACCCTAAAAGTTTAAGATATTATGTGTGCTCAAGCTTAAAAATATTTTTAGATCCGTCACTGGCCGAAAAACAATAAGAATGAAACGTAGGATCGTGTGTTACTGAAAGGGAGCTGAAGCATTGTAATTACCTAAAAAGAGCAAGAAAATAAGCATATAAATCATAAAATGAACCGAAGAAAAGAGTGTCATTATACATATCTTAATAAATAATAGCGGTAAAACACAATATTATATTTGAATACTATTCACCAATCACTAATGTTTTGGTACACTTACAATTAGGTGCAAATGAACAGAACGTTCGATAAATCGTTCATGTAACGTTCGTTTATTAAGTTAAATAAATGAGTATAAACAAATTTTTTATGTTTGTTTAATAAACGAACGAACACGAACAGATGTGTGTTCGGTTCGTTTATGTTCACGAACAAGCTCACTTATAGGCTCAAGGATGAATATGCTTGTGGATGTATCTAAATACTACTTTTTATTGTTGCCAAGGATGTTATATAAGTTTAGGTTGAAATGTAAGTTTTATTTTGTTGCTTTTGTTTTATTTATTTATTGTTAATTTAGTTAACATAGTTAACATTTCTGAACATATAGACGAACATATTCGTGAACGAATAAACGAACACATTCATGAATACTGAAATAAACACTGAAACGAACACGTTCACAAACACTTAAACGAACACGAACACTGAAATGAACAGGTTCGCGAACGAACACGAACACAATAATTGAAATTTAAACGAACCTGAACTGAACATGAACACCTTTAAAAACAAACAAACGAACATAAACATAGTCTTATTCGTTCAAGCTCGGTACATTTACCCCTACTTACAATTTAAGGCACAAATTAAACTGTAGGTTTCTTTGGCTTCTATTCTAACTTCACAAAGGAGGTATCGTTTCTGCAAGGAAACTATCTTGGGCCTATGTGGTTATCGGCTACCAATTAGCCCATATAAAACATTAAGAAAATGAGGTAAAAATTCATAAATGTCAGAAGTGGGATTTGAACCCACGCCCTCTCACGAAGACCAGAACTTGAGTCTGGCGCCTTAGACCACTCGGCCATCCTAACTTGATGTTTAATTTTCACTAATGTTTTAAATCGCCCTGAACATTTCACTCGGCCACGGATTGCTGCATTGGTTCACTACTAATCTACTATAGTGCATAAGAGGGAAAATTCGTCATGTTTGTTAAACTACCAACAACTAGTTGAACTAAATCTCTTAAACAAGGTTAAAGGTTCGAATCATGACATTATGGATGAAAAAATTAACAGGCCTTTATAAAAATTCAATTTGAATTAGTCGGTCAATGAATCAGATACTGGTAGTTAGACTATTTATATATATATATATATATATGGGATAGGATCCAGTTACACGATATATTAAATCGTTGGATTAGTAAAACGGGTGACTGAGATTAACAGTTGGTTATATGAAGATTATCACTTGGGTCATCGACTGAATATAATTAATTAAAATTAAATTAAGTAAAATATTTTTCTTTAAAATTTAATTAAATCAAATTTATTTGAAAATTATTAATTAGACGATCAAAATTCGGTTACTTTAGTCTTTATCGAATTAATCGATTTTTTTATATGTTTTAGGGTTTATGTATTTTCTTTAATTAGATTAGATTAATTTGATATTTTTTTTGTTTTGGATTGAAAATTGGTTGGTTCTTGAATCTTAATAGGTTTGGGGTTAAAAAAATAGTTGGTTTTCTTGATATCTTAATGGATTTGAAATTAAGTAACCGAATTTTGAAGAAAAAAATTAAATAGTAACCGACCAAACACTTAATTGACCGTTTTATTAACCGAATTAAATTTTAATTTTAATTAATTTTATTTTAACAGAACAATTCACTCCTATATCTAATTTTTCATATATATGATTATTGTGTTTTTCTATTTTCGATGTTAATTATGTAAATAAAAATATTATTCACGTATTTGTTACATTATTGGCTCTTGATGAATGGGTAAGGGCAGGGGGTCCGGGTGGGAGGAAGCTAATTGTTTCCATAGTTTTCTCGTGTTTTAATGCTTGAGGAAGAAAATGACATTTTATTTAATGAACCACTAAAATGAATAGGTTTGTAATTAAATACGACACTCGGCCATTCTCACATTTATATTTAATTTTTAATAATTTCGTGATTATAATGTGGTATTTGTTCATAATTTTCTTAACACTTTGATAAGATACACATATTTTACACTCGAAATTGCTTAAATTTATGTCTCATAAGATAAACAAACAACATCCTCTTTTTCACTAGATCCACTTGTTGAGTTCTTATATATATTTAAACGATGTAACATGTCTAATTCATTTTTATGTACAAACCATTATATTTAAATTCAATATCTTGGAATTAAAATTCACCTTTTTCTTGTATCATTTGACGCATAGAAAGGGGCGTGATTAGGGACAGAGACTTTTTGTTCTTATTTACAATATCAAGACTTAAACTTTTGACCTTACTTATATAGGGTTTCGTCTCAGGGCAACTAATTGTTAGTAAAATCATGATTTAATATTAATATTCTTTTAAATCGGATTTTTATTGAAATTTGCGGATTATTTTTGTTTGTTTAACTATCGGTATTTAATTTAATAATCTATTAATTCATATTGAATATCACATAAGTTTATTATAGATCTGCTCTTTCAATTTAATTTATTTCATTCAGAACTATTTTTTTAGCTTATTAATGTATTAAATAGTAAATATCTTTTCAAGTAAAAGATGACTTTCCACGATATGTTGATTAATTAGACTAATGGATGAGTAGTTAATTGTCCCGAATAGTACAATTTCCAAGAAAGAACAGTTAATCCCAATTTGGTTTGGTGGGTTTTTGTTTTAATTTGAAATGAATATCATTCAAATATTAACTCTATGGATGATCGATCCTAACCAAAATAATATACTATTGTTTGTCCTTTGTTAATTTCTCACATAATTTTAAAAAAATTGTAAAAGATATAATGTAAAATAATTAAAATAAAAATTTTAACCTTAAAAAATTAAATTTTGTTTTGTTAAAAAAATAAAGAAAATATATAAAAGAAAATGGAGAATTTCCAGCAAATGTAGTTCTTATTTTTTTTCTAAAAATGTGGTTCATCATTGTTTATTTCTCAATCTATTGTTATTTACTGTTCAAATCAGAAGACCAAAAGATTTTTCATCGTCTTTAAACAGTGTTTTACCAGGAAACATTAAAAAATTCATGTTATTGTTTAAAGTCGGATTATACACCATCCGTCTTTGAATAGTGCCCTTATTTTTTTTAATATTTTTTGTTTAAAAACGTGCAATGTGCCCTTATTTTTTAAGATGTCACTATTTGAAGACGAGGGGATGACACTCCTGCTTTTAATAGTGCACTTATTTTTTTAAATATTTTTTGTTTGATCACTATTCAAAAACGGGGTGCAATCTAAAAGTCTTCTAATCCAAACAGTAAAATATTATATTGTTGGAAATAATTGAAGGGGAACCATATTTTTGGAATAAAAAATTTCAACCACAATATTTATGTAATTCCACTAAAAGAAAATATTCTTGAAAAAAGTTATTAATTTTTTAATAGGATAATTTTAAAACATAATGAACAAATTTAATGTGAAAGATAAAAGTATCTTACAATAATTTACATCAACATGATGTTGCTCTATGAATAGTCACATCCATTCTTGGAAATAAAAAGGGACCATCAATCATTGCCAATAGAATATTTATAATACCCTTATTACTTTATGATATGATGATAACACCATAGGTAGAAAAACAATTACAACAAGACATGATATATACAATCATACCAATATATAAATTTCTTAAATTTTGTACAACTTTCTTAGAGTATTTATCTTTCACAATAATGATATTTGTTTAAATTAGTATCATTTTTAGAGTTATTTAGTTGAATTTTCATCACTTGTATAATTTTATTTTTAGTTATTAATTTATGCACTTTGATGATTTTGAGTAAAATGATCAATTAATATAGTTAGTCTATTATAATTTTTGTAATTTTTTGGACTATTATATTTTACTATATCATAAAAAAGTAGTAGACGACTACAATATTTAACAAAACAACACCTAAGAAATGAACATTTACAAGTAAATCTCATATACCAATCTATACATAATTGTCAATTAACAACATAATCCTATTGAAAGTAGCATTGTTCAACTCAAGGACGGAGCTAATTTAAGTCAACTTATTTTCTGTTAATAAAATGACATGTAGTGCGTTATGATTGGTTTGTAAATTTTTTTTAATAAAGGAGACATACAAAGTCACGATTTTTAGTTAAAAAACAAAGTGTTCCGAAAAATAATTTAGGGACCAACTCAGAAAAAAAAATACATAATTTACGAAACAATGGAGTCATTAAGCCACAAAAAAAAAGAATTACATCCACGCTATAATTTGGGGGCGTGGACCACATTGATCGTACTCCATCCTCAAATTCAATTGTATACCAACAAAATGGTCGCCACCTTCCTGAAAGAAATCAACTTTAAGGGGGAAAAAACAAAGAAAAGCCATAAGCAACCTTATTGATTAATGTTCCTTTTTTTTGTAAACAACAAAAGAGATCCCTTCCATTAATATTTTATTGGTTTAAAGCTTCAACAAGCCTCTAAATTTTTGCAAAAAAAAAATTAATTAATTTTTTTTTCAAAAATCACCTAATTAAGCCCTCAAGCTTAAGGAAAAAAAATTAATTTGGTCCTTTGACCAACGTTGACCGTTAATTTTAATGTTTTTTTTTGAATTCTTTTGACATGTGTCGCAACAAGATAACGCCTCTTGTCATTTCTAAGAATTTTAATTTTTAAAAATATATAAAATTCAGAAAAAATCTAATTAAATTATAAAAAATCTGGAAATTCTAAAAATTATTTTAAAAATATAAAATATATTTTTTAATTACAAAATTTATTCAAAAATAATAAATAATAATTGAGAATATTAAAAAATAAAAATTATTTTGATTTTTAATATATAAGGTAGTAAAAGCTATTTTTAAAAATATAAAATAATAATATGTTCTTTGGTTCCGCTCTTTGGGTTTTGTGGAAACACCGCAATGTGTGCGTGTTTGATGCGGATTAGTGAGACGAATTTTGTATTTGGGAGGAATGCTAGCGAACCTATAATTGTTGTGTTGCTAGGTTGCCTGCTGCGAACACGCACGAAGCATAGGCTCGTGCAAGGGCTGTGGGCGTAGCACGCTGGAAAAAGCCTTTGTCGGGCTAGTGCAAGCTTAACACTGACAGCTCTTAGTTTTTTCAAGCGGTCAGGCTTTTTGCGGCGGTGTCCTGCGCGATAATGATGGTACCTGGCTGGCGGGGTTCAACAAATTTGTGGGCATTTGTCTTGTATAGAAGCGGGGATATGAGGCATGGTGGAAGAATTGAAGTTGGCTTGGTCGATGAGGATCCGTATTGTTCAACTAGAAGTTGATTGTCTCGATGTTCTAAGCATGGTTCGAGATCGAAAATTGCCTAAGAGCATTGCTCCTTTATTGCTCAGTGTCTATGATATGTTGGATAAAGATTGAGAGGTACGTATCACACACGTTCAGCGGACGGTAAACAAGGTCGTCGATAAACTTGCAACTTTGCATTTCGAGCTGGAGGTCTCTGCTAGTGCGAATGCTGGTTTCACACCCCGCATTCTCCTTTTTCCGCCACCTGATGTGTTGGCCCTTCTTCTTGAGGATTTGGCTACTGATTTGGTTTATGAATGATTTAATAATCTTTCTTCGTTGTTAGTATACATCAAAGTGTACTTTTTTCCCTCATCTAGGTTTGGGAAGATTTTTTAACGAGGCACTTGTTCGTATACCTATACTTTTTCTTTTTATAAAAAAACGAAAATAACTTTTACTGTTTTATATTTTTTCAATTTATTATTTATAATTGTATAATATTTTTTAAAATTTTATTTTTTCAGATATTTATATATTTTTTAAAATTAAATTAAAAAAAAAATAGAAATGACGAGTCATATTATCATGTTGCGACATATGTCAAGAAAAATTTAAAAATCGTTAAGATTAACGGTCAATGTTAGTCAAAGAGCCAAATTAATGTGTTTTCTTAAGTTTGAGAGTTTAATTGAGTGTAATTTTTTTAAAAAAATTAATTGATTTTTTTGTAAAAATTTAAAGACTTTTAAAACTCTTTAAGCCTATTTCATTTTGATCGTCGTTCAATGCTATTCTTTCAATCCAATTATGAATTTCATTTCGATATTTTATGAAATTTGAAAAGTCAGTCCTTCTATTTTAATTTGTTAAAAACTTTGACCTTTGGGTTTTACAAAAAACTAAAAAGCTATTTTCTGGTTTGTCTATGATAATTTTGATTTCTCGTGCAAACCTCTCGTTACTTCAGGTGCTCAGTTTTCTTAACTTGTATGTTGTTGTGTTCTCTAATTTAGTATTCTTTTTTGTGAACAATCTAATTTAGCATTCTTAGCTATTTTCTTTTTTGGATAAAAATAACCTTAGCTATTGATTTGCCTATTTTCATAACATTGTTGAAGCCAAAGATAACCAAAAGTGGTGCATCCTAGGGCGTGCTTGTACCCGCCTTGAATTTTCTAAACTTTGTACATTTAATTTTAATTTTTTAATTTTTATAAATTAGCTTTCAAAATTTTTAATATTTATATGTTGTATTTACTTATAAATTTTAAAATTTTATATATGTCTACATTCAAAAATATTTTTGGATCCGCAGACTGATATTACAACCCACTTTTTATGTATTAGGTTTTCATTTAGAAGACGAAATTATAGTAAATATCTCTAACAATTTTAAACAGTCGGTAACTGTCTTGTCAAATTATCAAATACTCAAACTAACAGGGGCGAACCCTCACTGGAGCCGGTGGGGGCCTGGACTCCCCCAAGGTTTGATAATTTTACTTTTGTTCTTTTAAAAATTATTATTATATTTTAAAATTTTAAATAATTTTAATTAAATCCCTTCTTAAAATTTTTAAAAAATTTCACAAGTCTAATTTTTTTTGAAATTTTTTAGTTAAACCCTTATATTTAAAAAAATTAAATTAAATCCTTTAAAATTTTTAAAATTTTTAGTTTAAACTTTTATTTTCTTTTAAATTTTTTAAATAGGCCCTCTTAAAATAGACCGTGAAGATCCGCCCATGCAAACTAAGTCTATCGATTGAGTTTTTCGCACAACTGAAATTCAAGTCGGGAGATCGTGTCATGACCATCGCGTGAATCAACTTTCCCTTGTTTTTATTCATCTTTGCATCCTCATTTTTCCATTCTCACCGCCGCGTGAAGTCAACTCTCTAGAAAGACACGTGGTGATGTTTGAAACTGCTGGCAGAGAAGCTTTATCCTCGTAACGAAGGAAGAGTTGGTGTTAATACGCTAAAAATAATATCAATAACCGCCAAATCACGAGGAAATGAACGGCTTTGATCCCAATGCTTCCCATGGAAAAATATAATAGAAATCCTCAATACTTTTTTCCGTGTTTTTATGTTTGTCCTATTATTAAAAAGATTAATATTCTATACATTGGTGGTGAAAACTTTTTGTTTCCACAAACGCTTCAATTATAGGGTTTAGGGTTAGGGTTTAGAGTTTAGAGGTTTTAGTGTAAAGGTTTAGAATTTAAAGTTCATGTTTAGGGTTTAGGTTTTAGGGTTAGAATTTAGGGTTTAGGGTTAGGGTTTGGTTTTAGGGTAATATGGGTAGGGATTTAGGTTTTAACATATAAACCCTAAATTTTAACCCTAAACCCAAAATTCTATCAACAATCCCTAAATTCAAAAATACTACACTTATACCCCTAAACTTTAAACCCTAAACGGAGTCCCTAACCCCTAAAACTAAGACGCTTGTGTAAAAAAGTTTCCACAAGCGCTTGTGTATAGAACAATTACCCTATTAAAAATAGAGTTTAAAATTAAAATTTAGGGTTAGAGTTTAAAATTTAAAATATATAATTTAAAAATTAATATAAAGACATAAAATTTAAATTTCCAATGTTAAAACATTAAAAAATATTAAAAATAATAGATTCCCCCCCCCCACCCCACCAAAAAAAACTACTATATTATTCATGTTTCTAACTTTTTTTAATATAATTGTTAGTCCTATTCCTATAACAACTCATGATATCATCCCCTATTTCCTTCCATAAAAACGTGCTCCTTGAATATTTTCAAACGTCCCTTATATTAAAAATTAAATATTTAAAGTATTTTAAATTTTTTATTTAGATATTTAAAATATTTTTAGTCAAAGTAATATTTAAAGTACGTGATACTTTTGAGATCCACTAATTAACCTAGTTACTAAGGATGCTCATTTTATTTCATCATGTACGAGTTCTAATTAACCTAGTTCGAATTTCAGCACGAAAATGTAATAACTCACTATTTAATAATAAAAAAGTACATGATACTTTTTATCTAGATACTTGAAATATTTTAAAATCGAAGTAGGTACATAACTTTTTATTTAAGTACTTAAAATATTTTTAAATCAATGCACCATGTCAATTTTTAAAAACTTAAAAGAAAAATATGGTATATTTCAACTACCTACTTTCATCAAAATAATATTTTAAACATCTAGAAAAAAAATATGATTTTAAGTACTTGTTTTAATTAAAAAATATTTTAAGTGCTTAAATGAAAAATATAGTATTCTTTTAAGTACCTACCGTTGAATTAAGCCTTAACCCCCCTCGCCGTTATATCAGGAGAATCATTTTCACGCCATTAACTCTCTCTCTCATTTTATGTCATGCGTTTCATAAAAAGCTGATTCTCGTAACTCTTTCTTTCTTTATATCTTCTTTTCGTTTCTAAATCTGATCTTTCAAGTGAAAAAGGAGAGGGAGGAAATGACATCGGGGTATTCCGCCGGTGGCCCTGATTTCTACGGCGGAATTGACGGCAGATCCGTGGCAAATACTGGCGCCCTCAGCATCAACCAACCCACCGCACCGAATAGGACCCAAATCCCTGGAATCTTCATGGACCCAGCGTCTCAGATCGTGAACCGAGCCGCACCCAATCTCATTGGCAAGCGAACGCTAGCTGACTTCGAAAAGCAACAACTCCAGTACAATCATCCCGGCCATAATAATCTTTATCTTCGTTCTGTTAAGCCCAGGACTAATTACCAGCACAGTTCTTCGATTTCTCCGTTATCTTCCATAGGAACTTTCTCCTCCATCTTGTCGCCGGAAGTTATGGGTAATTTCTCTTCCCCTTCTTTTATATCGCAGAGATATTACGGACTTTCGCATTTACAACAACCGAGGCCGCAGCAACTCCCCGTTGGAATCACCTCAGGGGACTTAATCCAGGGCGTTCAGCAAATGAACCCGATTCAAACATGGGCGGTCCAGCAGCAAGACCCGGAGAAGAAGATGATGAATCAGCTTCAAGAGCTGGAGAAACAACTATTGGACGACGAAAACGACGACGAAGGAGATGCTGTTTCGGTGATTACCAATTCAAAGAGCGAGTGGTCGGAAACCATACAAAACTTGATCAGTTCCGGCAGCCCTATCAACCCCGTTGCTCCATCGCCTACATCTCCCACTTCTTCATCGTCTTCTTCCATGTCCGTGGCTTCTCCGGCAGCAGCTTGTTCAAAGCAGACAATAATGGAGGCTGCATCAGCTATTTCCGAGGGGAAAACTGACGCCGCTAATGAGATCCTGACCCGATTAGCTCAAATCGGAAACGCTAATGGGAATTCAGAGCAGAGGTTGATGGCTTGCATGTTGTCGGCACTTAAATCGCGGGTTAACCCAGTTGAAAACCCGCCGCCGGTGGCCGAGTTGTTCAGCAAAGAACACGCTACCGCTACTCAGTTGCTTTATGATTTGTCTCCTTGTTTTAAGCTCGGGTTCTTGGCTGCTAATCTGGCTATCCTCGACGCCATTTCGGAACAACCAAACTGTAATAAGTTTCATGTTATTGATTTTGATATTGGGCAAGGAGGGCAGTACATAAATCTTCTCCACGCGCTATCGGAGCGTGGGAGTGGGAAACCGACAGTGGTGAAGATCACAGCTATTGCAGATAACGGTGGGGATGATAGGTTGAAGATGGTTGGGGATAAATTGAGTCAAATCGCTCAGCGATTTGGAATTTGTATGAAGTTTAACGTGGTAACGAGTCTTAAACTCAGCGATCTGAGTCGCGAGTCGCTCGGTTGCGAACCGGACGAGCCATTGGCTATTAATTTCGCGTTCAAGCTTTATCGTATGCCCGACGAAAGCGTGTGCGTTGAGAATCCAAGAGACGAGCTTCTGCGTCGCGTGAAAGGATTGGCGCCGCGCGTGGTAACGCTGGTGGAACAAGAAATGAACACGAACACCGCGCCGTTCGCGCCGCGGGTGGGAGAAGCGTCCGCTTACTATGGAGCTTTGTTTGAGTCGATTGAGTCGACGGTGTGGAGGGAGAACTCAGAACGAGCGACGCTGGAGGAAGGGCTGTGCCGCAAAATCGCCAACTCAGTTTCGTGTGAGGGGAGGGACCGAGTGGAAAGATGTGAGGTTTTCGGGAAGTGGAGGGCCCGTATGAGCATGGCGGGGTTCGAGTTAAAGCCACTGAGTCAAAACGTAGCTGAGTCGATGCGTGATAGACTGAATTCAGGTAGCCGGGTCAACCCGAGATTCACCGTTAGAGAAGAAAACGGTGCGGTTTGTTTCGGTTGGATGAGCCGAACCCTTACCGTCGCATCTGCCTGGCAATAACTTTCACTTTTCCCTTTTTGTCTCTAATATTATTAATGTTTTCTCGTGGAAAATATATATAAGGAAAATAGATAAAGAAAGAAAAATCGCCGAAAAAAATCTAAATAATAATATTGACTGTTTTGGATTGGAAAATTTATGTGCCTCATTTCTGTTCAATTATTTGGTAACCATTGCTTTTTGATACAAATAATAAAATTGCTTTATTGCCCATTATTAATAATAAGAACATCATGACGTATTTAGAAATCTATTATATTTTTCTTCACATCCTTAATAGATTTGATTTTTAAAATTATCTTTATATTAGAGTGCGTTGTATCCATTTTTGTAATTTGAATGAAACACAACTCCTTACTTTTGTTCAAAAGAATATCTTTTATTTTATTAATATCAAAAAAATTCGTTTGTATGCCGCTATTATTACTCACTCCGTCCCAGTAAAACTGTCACATGTTGACATTTTTCTGGTCAAATTTTTTCAACTTTGACTATAATTTATTTAAATATTTTAATTAATTAAAAATTATAAAAAATATATTTAAAAACTAGTTGATTCAAGGTTTTTAAAATATATTTTTTTTCATATTTTTATCATTAATAAATTTTAAATTATAAGAGGTCAAAGTTGAAAAAGTTTGACCCAAAAAAAGTCAACATGTGACAGTTTTAGTGGGACAGAGGGAGTACTATTTTTCATAATTAAATAGTATAGTAAATCTTATATCTAGGCAAGGGCATGAGGTGATTATCGAGTAAGTCAATTGCGAGTTGGGTTACTTAATTTGTGCTTATAAACTTCGTTGGTCGACTCGACTCATTACTCGTTAAAACTCGCCAAAATTTGTAAATAAACGAGCATGTCACGATTGAGGTAGACATAAGGTCGATACTCGAGTGTGTGACTCTTTTTAATTTTTCAACAATCTTAGATGAACGATAAATGAGAGAAGACCTTAGAGATTTCGGAGTTCTAAGTTTCAATTGTATTTTATATGAAAACTGGAGATATTTTTCTTTTTCTACTTTTGTATATACAATAATAATAAAAGAAAAAAAGATTTAAATAGAAAAAATGCTAATTATTATAATTTAATTTTTTATTAATACAAATTAACATTTCCAATTCTTAAGAAATATAAAACGTTTTGAAAATTTGAAATCAAATATTTTATAGGTAAATTACCTAATGAATCACTGAACTTTTATAAAATTTTTAGCCATAATTTAAACTTATTGAAACATAATTTTTATAAAGAAACTACGGAAAAATTACAAGCGTAGAGCCATGCCTGTCCATTTACAAATGTGGCATGTGACACGTCACATGGCCTCAAAATTTGGGGCCCCACACTTAAAAAAATCTGTTAACTCAAAAAAAAAAAAATTCCTATGGTATGCACGCGTGAAAAAAATCAATGAAAGATTTAGTCATTCTAATTTCTACATCAATTCTCTCTCCTTATCAATTCTTTGTTCCCTTTATCAACCAAAAAAACTCTTGTTATCTCTCCTTTATCAATTCTATGACAAGATTCAACTAAAAAAATCTTCTAATTTTCTCTCTTATTATCTCAAGAATTCAATTTTAATCAATTCTTCTTAAAAACACTAAATTTATAGTGTTTAACGTGCAAAAAATTTTCTTATTTATGTCCATCTTAATTTCAATCTTCTTCCATTACTTTAGATTTAACTACTAATTAATGATATTCATCGTTTAAAAACTGAAAAGAAAGTTCATAGTACAACTTTTAATTAGTGTTTTGAAGGTTGAATTTCTAACTGACTTGTTCAATGTATAATGCTTTTTCTTCATTTATTTTTTTGTTGGGGATATAAGTTATTTTTTTAATTTTTAGTATCATAAATTTATCAATATTTTTATATAAGTTATATTTTTTATTATCTTAGTTTCATATGTTTAATTTTTTTTATTTTGTAACAACAATCATAAGTTTTGATATTTTATAATTTTACTTTTTTAAAAATATTTTAGAAGCCTCAAAGTAATGCAAGATCTTCACAACTCTAGGAACAAGCCTGCGTAGAACCACGCAATCCAAATTGAACCTTGCTTCTATAAAATAGCCATCATAAGATAGATAAGGCAAGCTATGTTTCAAGAAACCAATTTTTTGAATTTTGAGGGCTTAAACCCCTTCTGAAATAGGATGACATATAAAATTCTAATTAATCCTTGCCTCTTTTATGGCCGCCTCATCCTTCTGCTTCTAGAAAAATTTAAAACAAATTTAGTTATAATTTAAGAAGATGATCTTGTTATCACCCTTTAAGTAAATGAAGATAGTTTTACAAAAAAAAATACATGTCAATTTCTGGTCCAAGTTATCCACTTTAATTTTGTCACAAAAATAAACAAACCCATTAAGAATTAAATGTTTCATGTATGAAATTGAGAATTTTTTGAATGACCTTGATAAATTTATATAGTTCATGCATCAAACATGCAATTAACCATTTTCTAAAAGTCATCAATTAATTGAAAGATATTAAACATGCAATTAGCACAAAGCCTATACCGTTTAGACACCTTCTCATCAATTAATTGAAAGATATTGTACTTTTAAGTATGTTCGATCTGATATCCTTCTATATATTATATCAACAACAATGTCAATCGAACAAAAAATTCAACCCAAAATTATGCCATTGGCAAAAAGCCTAAAGGTTGACCTATGAGAGGCAGTCCATATCTAGGCCTTAGCGAAAACATAATAAAAGGAAAATGGCGATAATTAGAAGAGGTTGAGAAGGAGAACCTCCTAAGCATAAGAGTTAATACAATTTTGTATTCTATTATCGTTAAATTCCTCCCAACGCACATCTTTCCTCCGAACCCGAATGGCAAGAACCCCATCTTGTGCTTGCACCCTCCGTAGAGATTATCGTTCTTGAACCCCATCTTGTGCTTACAAAAATCTCTCTCCCTCTACCTAGCTTGGATAGCTCTTTTGTTTATAAAGCTAATACACAACCAGATGAATTTCATTTCATATTCAATGAAGAGAAATGAAGTGGGTATTTACAGAAGACGAGGGGGAGTTCAATTCAACTTCAAGAATGTACGAGTTTTTTAACCACTTATTTCTAATCTATTTATTAATTAATCGGAATTTGATATTACATAGACTCATAATGAAAAAATCACCCCAACCTAATTGCTACATTCACAGCCCAACTTCACGTTGGAGTTTTGACCGTTTGCTTAGCATGTTTTTGAGTTTAAAATTTGAATGACCAAAAAAAGTTAGAGAATGGAGCAATTCAAATTGGTATCTAACCTATTTGTTCTGAATAATTCAAATTGGGTATTGCAAAAAGTTATCATATGAATTTTTTTTTTAATCTAATTGTTTCATTCACAACTTCAGGATTCAAACCTATGACTTATTCTAACAAGTTTTTTTGAATTGTATAGTTTGGAATTAAAAATTCCTCTCCCTCGAGAACCTCATGCATTCAACTCCAGAAACGGCTGCAACGTTCAACTCAACTCCTGAAACGGTTGCAATGTCCAACTCCAGAAACGGCTGCAATATGCACACATATCATATTGACTTAATTAAGTAATTAATACTCAGATATATTCTTTTATTTATAGTACAACGGTTATTATAACACTTCCATCCTTGATAAGGTATGTTGATATCATTAAGTGACATGTTATTATTCCATCCTTAATAGATTATATAAGTTTTGAAATTAAAGTTGTTATTATACTAAGTCATTCGCTTTAAACTTTGACAACATAACGACTTGTTTATAACAAAATTTCAATTAAATGATTAAATTGTTAATTTTAAAATGACTTATTTATTACCAAACTCATAATTAAGTGGCATGTGTATTTTGAATTATTAATAAAATCATTATTGCCGAGCAAAAAAAAGGACCTAGGGTAAATTATAATTTTTATTTTGTTTGGATACCGAGAAAAATTAAAAAAAAATCATTTGACTTTTTGATGTTTCTATGTATGTCTTAAAGCTAAAAATATAAATTGAACCATGACATATGGTGTGATGGTTGCCCACCTCATCCTTTAACCATGAGGTCAGGAGTTTGATTCCTACCTATAAGAATGAAGTACATTTTATGGCCAGCCGTTTACCTCTTAATGAGAGCACTCGCGGCGAGAGGATTAGCCATTGCCTTGGCTTAAACAAAAAAAAATGTGAACTTTAACCTTAAATCATAAATTTTTCCTTAATCTTAGGACATACATAGGACACTAAAAAAAATTAAACTCTAAACTTAAACCATACACTCTAACGGTGATTTTCAAACTCTAAACTTTAAAAATTAAACTTTAACTCTAAATTTTTATTTATTTTGAATCATAAATAGAAATATAAAAGAAAAGCAAAAAGATTTATATTATGGGACAACCATAAAGTGAATGGAGAGTTCTAAAAAAACTGTCAAATATTTCCTTAAAACTCTAATGCAAATCACGTTGCCATTTTCAGTCAATAACGCATCATCAACTAAATTCTCGACGTCAAAGAGTATACATAAAAATCACATGATTTAATTAAGAATAAAAAATTATTTGATCCAGTTGTGTAATTCCCTCGTCCCGGTCTGGCCGGATGACCGGTCCGAGTGGGCCACACGGGGAAATCGACGCGAAACCCGTTAAGGTCCCACCTCGGTTAGCAACCCTAGAAATTTTCTTTTATTTATATTGTCTAAATGCATTACCAAATCCTATGTGAAACACATCAAAAGAAACAAGAGCAATACAAAAACGATCATTCGAGACATCACCTTTAAAACATCCCATTTTCAAAAATTAAGCAGGTCGTATCGATACATCTGTCAAGGGTATTGATACGCTTTGACCAAAGTCAACACCCAACAGTCAACACAGGAAGACCGTATCGATACAGCCCTTGAGCGTATCGATACGCCCTCCCCAGTCAACATCTCGTGGTCAACGAGATAAACCCGTACCGATACGCTAAGACACCGTACCGATAAGGTAATAACTCACCAAAATCTCAGAATTCCAGTGAGCATTTACCGTATCGATACACCCTCGTGTATCGATACGCCCAGCCAAAATGGAGTCCTGATGGCAAGATCGTATCGATACGACCCTTAGGCGTATCGATACGCCCTGCACTGCAAGACTCCCAATTTCAGCAAAAACATACAAGACCCGAACCTAGATGCGATTTAAGATCTCCCTAGACCCAAACAAGCATTCATACAACATCTATTAACCATAAACTAGCCATACATGACACCCAACATGAGCATACCTCAATCAACCAAGGAATTCATGCATCCATTCAAAAGAAGGCAAACAAGCACTTAAGGTCTCATGCTTCAACATCCAAACACTTAGGCATTCTCACAAGGCACATGACCAACACACAAGGTAAGTAATTTAGACATGGTTTACAATTCAAACATGACATCAACAAGCCAATCAAAAACAACATAATTAGGGAGTCTAAACATGCTCTTAAACAACCAATAATAGCACAAATCAACAACACCTATCCCATTGCTTGACTATTACAATCTACAATTTAAAGACCATACTTGAGCTAACCGTAAGCAACACTTGGAGGCATTTCCTTGCCCTTGCCACCCACAAGCTATTGATCTGCATTGTAGAACAAAATAGAGCGTAAGCATAAAAGCTTAGTGAGGGTAAGCTCATAAAACAAACCTCGACAATGCAGGGTCCAAGCACGAGCTTACAAACAAGGTATAATGCATGATCTTACCCTAGATCCACATAAGCCAATCTACACGTGACGCATGAACATATAATTAATATCATGCCATGCCCAACATGTTTCAATCCACAACATATGTAATCACACATATTAAACCATGTTAGCAACACATCCCAAATCACATTGGCTCACAAGTAATCACATATTGGCAACATAAACCACAATCCGTATTGGCACCTAGATATGACTTGAATACGCGGATAACCGTTGGAACTCACATCTAACAACACAATCATTACCTGACGGTGGGATTACACTCATCACCGACGAATATATATATATAAGAAGATTTCCGAGCGAACCCGTACTCCATCTTGATTACTACCATCATCAAGACCACGCGCGCATTTTGACTCACGTGTGCACACTAAACATCCTAATGATCGATCATTTGTACCCAAGCATACTAGTACCAATACTATACATTTCATTAATCTATCACAATATCAATCCATAACAACTTCCGTGCTTAGCACGTACTCACCATGACTTACCGTCATGCACAAACCACATTTCCATGCCTAGCATGTACTCACCATGATCCTCGGATCATACAATCACCTCATAACATCATTACACATGTCAACACTACATGCATCTCAACAACACAAATATCACATTATATTTCATACATATGTATATCTCTATCACATTTATCATCAACATGCATGTAACAATGCAATAAGCCATGCCTCCACATACATGTATAACAACAAAAGCATAACCACCATAAACATAATTAAACATGAGGCATAATTCAACACTTTAAAGATCAACCATGGTCTCTAACTAAAGTTTGGGATTAGGCTACCACCCTAATCCCAACTCTAGGTGGGTCTACCAATCCCAACCTAGTTCACATGCTTGAACCAACACTTGAAAACCATTTAAAAATATTTAACCACTCACCTCTACCTCCAAGCTCAACTACCAAGCAAGCATCACCTTCAAGTTTCCGTATTTCTTCCCGAAGCTTCTCCAATGCAAATTCCCGCTTCTAAACAACCTCAAACACAATTCAAAAAATCCCAAATCAGCCCAACATCAAAAGACCAACCCGAAATACAATTCAATCACAATTTACAATGTTGCAAGCCATGAACAAACCCCATATTTTGCAATCTCGGACAGCCCCAATACCCCTTCCAAAATCCATGTTTCCAATACCCATTGCACCCACAAATGATCCCAAATCAACCCCTAACCATAGTACTACCATTGGGCTATCAATTCCCACCTAAAACAACCCCCAAAACTCACCCAAAACCCTCCAAAAAAACCCATTTATACCCAAATTCGGGAATTCATTTAAAATACTCTAAAAATTATATATGTTGGACTATTTGATTCACAGACAACATATCTAACATAAATAACCAAAAGCCTTGATAAAAACTCATAAAGTCACAACCTTTAACCAAAACTTTGAAAAAACCCAAATTCTAAAACATTGATGAAAATGAAATCTATTTGTACTTCCAAGTAGAGGAAGATGAGAGCAAGTCGGAAATGTAATTACCTTTCAAAATGCTCCAAAAATGGAGGCAAGATTTGATGGAAAAGCACAAAGGAGGGGGGAGGGGAATTTGACGTGAAAATGGAGAAGGGTTGGGGGAGAAGATGACGATTTGTGTTTTAAATAAAAAGAGGGGTTTTTAATTTGGATGACCATTTTATTACAAAAATGCCATTAATGAGATGTCAATCTCATTTACTTTAAAATCCATGAATTTGAGTTTCAATCCAATTTGGTCCAACACCAATGTTTTTTCGAAAAATATATTATTATTTTAATTATAAAACTAACACCCGAAACAATATTAAAATATTATTTCACCCAACCCATAAACCCGGGTGTTACAACTCCCCCCCACTTAAAGAAATTTCGTCCCCGAAATTTATCGGACGGGAAATACCACGAAGTCTGCTCTTACCCATTTTCCATCTCACCACCACACACTAACCAACTCATAGACTTACCACGCAACAGCAGCTAACTAACACCAGGATCTCAACTGATTCTTCGTTGCACGCAAATTTCAAACTCAACTCAATCTCTTCTACAACATAGCATGAAACAAATCTAACTCACACTTCTGAATCATAGATACATAAACCACATCACAAACCTCCTTCTAGTTCTAGTGGTAACTGCAACAAAGAAACAACAGAACTAGCCCGATTCACAATTTCATACAACATTATTTGAATACTTGACCCATAACTTTCTCTGACTAATCATCTGACTTCAACATGTAACCAAACACTATGCAGACGTCTTCAAAAAAATTAGTTGAAATCTCGAACCTCTATTACTCACTTTCTTTAAGAATCTTCCACGGATGTAACAAACTAGAAGAAAAATGACGCTCGGTCTTGACATGCTGACAAATTTTACACTTACCCCCACACTGAACCACATTATTCATCAACTCAATCCAGAAGTACTCATCTTCAACCCACAATACGTCTTCATACTACTCAGATGCAATACAAATGAACTACCGTGTGCTTCGGCCAAACAATACGTCTCAAAACACTATGCCAATCAGTACAACAATTATATCTCTAACAATACAAACTCTATCATCTCTGAACTGTATTCTGAAGGTCTTCTTTCTGCCATATCTTGCACGTGAGGTGACAAGAACCTGTCTTGCAACTGTTTCTCTTCAAGTATCTGACTCAAAGTAGGTTTAACATGAAACTCGACCACAAAATACTATCGTCCGATAAACTAAATCCAGCAACATAGCTCGCAACTCAACCACTAATCTGACAACAAAATAACTCGGAACATCGGTTACCACGTAGACTCTCTTCAGATAGTACTCAATCTTGGGACCACTGTCTTCAAGCAATTCTAACAACTCATACTGTTCAAGTTCTAACCCTTCCTAAGTTGTCTAATAATTCAAGTTCTGATGATATGTACATACACACTGTGCATTTCTTACTATACAAGCTTCGTCTCCAAGTCTTCGAAGCAATTACAACTGTAGTTAACTCTATGTCTCATATCGGATAACTCTTCTCACGGCCTTTCAACTATCTTGATGAACAAACCACGATCTTCTATCTTGCATAAGCACACAACCTAACTCTACATGTAACACATCACTATGGTTCACAAATTCTTTCTCTGACATTGGCTGGATCAAGGTCGAAGCTTTCATCAAAGTTTCTTTCGGTTTCTCAAGGGCTCACTGCCTCGCATCTAACCACACAAACTGAACATTCTTCTGTAGCAATATGTCAAATGAGCTGCTATCTTCAAACGACTATTTACAATTCTCTGGAAGTAACAATGCTAGACCAAGGAACTATAGATTTCTGTCAGTCTTCAATTTCTTCCAACTCACATCTTCCTCTGTATACTTAAGATTTTCTCTAATACACTCGGCTAATCTACATGTCCTAAGAGAACATTTTCCTTGACTCGGAGTTCGCGTTGGCTCAACTTGGCATACAACTGATTCTCTAATAGAATCTACAATACTAACTCCAAAGCTTATCATGGTCTTCTTCGGTACTTGAATATACCCATGTGTCATCTATGAGAATTACTACAACTGATCAAGGAACTCGGGAATTATTCTGCTCAACATCTCTATGAAGGTAACTAATACACTAGTCAAACAGGGTGGCATAACCCAGAACTCAAAGCGATCACCTCTTGCCTCGAAAGTTGTCTTCGATATTCAACTTCTCTCACTTTCAACTGGTAGTAAACGGATCTCAATTAATCTTGAAAAGACTGGAGCACACACTACTGATCAACTAATCACTGACACTTAGAAATGAATGTTAATTATTCACTGTCACTCGTTTCAACTACTTGTGATCTAGACACATTCTCATATTGTCTTCTTTATTCTTCAAAAATTGTATTGTCGCACTATAAGACGATGCACTAGGCCTAATGGGTCTAAGGTCCAACAAACCTTGTAATTGATCCTTCAACACTCTCAACTCATTCGGGAGTCATAAAATACAGAGCAATCAAAGCAAAAGCAAACTCGAAGACGGTCTCAATATCAAACTCTTCTCCTCTAATCAAGAGATAAGCCGACAATTCTTCCAAACACTTCTAGGAAAAGAAAACACAAACTATCCTAACATTCTGCGGTCTAATCTTCATTCAAAAATCAAATCCATCACAATTGCTAAGCAAGCCTGTCAACTAAACTCAATCAATCTTTGACCTCTAAATCTGGATCAACATTCGACAAGAAGTTCACATCCTCACTTACCACTACAGTCTCACAAAAATCTGCGACTTCAAGGCAACTCTCTCTTTGTCTCAATGTATATCCTAGCTTTGTGCTCTACAAGCCAAACCATGTCAAAAAGGTACATCGAAACCGTAGGAAGACAATCACTTCACATCTACTAGAAACTAGTAACTCTGAACCACCAACAAACATCTTCTGTACATCTTTCTGATCACTACTATCTCCCAAAAGGCTAGTCACATGTGTCCCTACATCTAAGGTCTCAACAAAGATATCTAATTTCTTACATGCTCACACAAAAGGAGGTATCCGCGGAAATTGCAACTTCACATGTACACAACTGATGGTCTTCGGTCCTCTTGTTTTTAGACTGGTTCTTCAACAAAATCTGACTCTTCTAAACTGTTCTTAGAGCATCTCGTAACTTCAAGATTCAATTCTGATCACACACAAACAGTCATGCTGGACTTGTTCTACCCCTACCGAACAACCTGGAGTCAAAGCTCAAGACTCCCTTCTCGGCTCAACTATACCGGAAGTGACTTCATCTTTTCCTATTGCTGGAAGACAACTCAACGTACACTGACCCAATCACACAAACTAGCTCCCACTCACGGACACTGACCGACTGTCTTGCATTAAAATCATAGGCCGAACCCCAACGGTCACCAACTAACACTTCTAAATTTCAGATTACTCACACGAGACCCCTACCTTGATTTCGCTAAAAGAACTAAGGTACTCGTACCTACCTCTAACACTTCACCGGGCATATTCAAACGTGCATGCTTGCTAACAATGTACAGAAATACGGATTCAGAATCAATCAGAAGGGGCAGACTCGAAACTGTACCAAGGGGTTATCTACTGTAACATCAATACTACTTTGACCCTCACTCACAAGTCTTCACTTCTTTTTACCAACTAATACCAGAAACGATCACATCATCCCTCGCCAACGAGAATCAACCCACATACATCATGACTCAACCAAACCAAGGGTACCTCGGCTCTGGTACAACCATACTCCCCTAACTACAGCAAAGGACTTCCTTAACAACATCCATATTTTCAGAAACCACAACTCCCACTTACCAAATCACGGCACCCACACTGGCCTCAAACTTACTAAAAGCAATAAATCAATCAACAATTTAACATACAAGTTGGGTTAGCAAAGGAAAGGTCCAAGTGGCTCAAGTATGATTTCCCTCACTTAAAATCCTTTTTCTGATGTAATAGAAGCAATGGGACTCTACTCAACATGCTTCAAACAAAACAACACACATACATGCTCGACCAAGCATATAATAAGGCATACTTGCTAAACAAGCAAACATATGCGTACGATCAAACAACATACATTCTCAATCAACAATCATACATCACAGCATACACAGATAACGAGCAACATGCTTACATGGCAAGCAAACACCGTGCAATTACAATGCAAAGACTTAATTTACCTCACTTACCTGCCCAAGGTTTCGGTAACCTTAGGCTCTGATACCAACAAATGTAACCCCCTCGTCCCGGTCTGGCCGAATGACCGGTCCGAGTGGGCCACACGGAGAAAACCGACGCGAAACCCGTTAAGGTCCCACCTCGGTTAGCAACCCTAGAAATTTTCTTTTATTTATCTTGTCTAAATGCATTATCAAATCCTATGTGAAACACATCAAAAGAAACAAGAGCAATACAAAAACGATCATTCGAGACATCACCTTTAAAACATCCCATTTTCAGAAATTAAGTAGGCCGTATCGATACACCTGTCAAGGGTATCGATACGCCTTGACCAAAGTCAACACCCAACAGTCAACACAGGAAGACTGTATCGATACAACCCTTGAGCGTATCGATACGCCCTCCCCAGTCAACATCTCGTGGTCAACGAGATAAACCCGTACCGATACGCTAAGACACTATACCGATACGGTAATAACTCACCAAAATCTCAGAATTCCAGTGAGCATTTACCGTATCGATACACCCTCGTGTATCGATACGCCCAACCAAAATGGAGTCCTGATGGCAAGACCGTATCGATACGACCCTTATGCGTATCGATACGCTCTGCACTGCAAGACTCCCAATTTCAACAAAAACATACAAGACCCGAACCTAGATGCGATTTAAGACCTCCTTAGACCCAAACAAGCATTCATACAACATCTATTAACCATAAACTAGCCATACATGACACCTAACATGAACATACCTCAATCAACCAAGGAATTCATGCATCCATTCAAAAGAAGGCAAACAAGCACTTAAGGTCTCATGCTTCAACATCCAAACACTTAGGCATTCTCACAAGGCACATGACCAACACACAAGGTAAGTAATTTAGACATGGTTTACAATCCAAACATGGCTTCAACAAGCCAATCAAAAACAACATAATTAGGGAGTCTAAACATGCTCCTAAACAACCAACAATAGCACAATCAACAACACCTATCCCATTGCTTGACTATTACAATCTACAATTTAAAGACCATACTTGAGCTAACCGTAAGCAACACCTGGAGACCTTTCCTTGCCCTTGCCACCCACAAGCTATTGATCTGCATTGTCGAACAAAAGAGAGCGTAAGCATAAAAGCTTAGTGAGGGTAAGCTCATAAAACAAATCTCGACAATGTAGGGTCCAAGCACGAGCTTACAAACAAGGTATAATGCATGATCTTACCCTAGATCCACATAAGCCAATCTACACGTGATGCATGAACATATATTTAATATCATACCATGCCCAACATGTTTCAATCCACAACATATGTAATCACACATATTAAACCATGTTAGCAACACATCCCAAATCACATTGGCTCACAAGTAATCACATATTGGCAACATAAACCACAATCCGTATTGGCACCTAGATATGACTCGAATAAGCGGATAACCGTTGGAACTCACATCCAACAACACAACCATTACCTGACGGTGGGATTACACTCATCACCGTTCACGCGGAGGGGATTCCACTCATCCTCACGCCCGTTTCACGCGGAGGGGATTCCACTCATCCTCACGCCCGTTTCACGCGGAGGGGATTCCACTCATCCTCACGCCCGTCGATGGGATTCCACTCATCACCGACGAATATATATATATATATATATATATATATATATATATATATATATATATATATATATATATATATAAGAAGATTTCCGAGCGAACCCGTACTCCATCTTGATGACTACCATCATCAAGACCACGCGCGCATTTTGACTCACGTGTGCACACTAAACATCCTAATGATCGATCATTTGTACCCAAGCATACTAGTGCCAATACTATACATTTCATTAATATATCACAATATCAATCCATAACAACTTCCGTGCTTAGCACGTACTCACCATGACTTACCGTCATGCACAAACCACATTTCCATGCCTAGCATGTACTCACCATGATCCTCGGATCATACAATCACCTCATAACATCATTACACATGTCAACACTACATGCATCTCAACAACACAAATATCACATCATATTTCATACATATGTATATCTCTATCACATTTATCATCAACATGCATGTAACAATGCAATAAGCCATGCCTCCACATACATGTATAACAACAAAAGCATAACCACCATAAACATGATTAAACATGAGGCATAATTCAACACTTTAAAGATCAACCATGGTCTCTAACTAAAGTTTGGGATTAGGCTACCACCCTAATCCCAACTCTAGGTGGGTCTACCAATCCCAACCTAGTTCACATGCTTGAACCAACACTTGAAAACCATTTAAAAATATTTAACCACTCACCTCTACCTCCAAGCTCAACTACCAAGCAAGCATCACCTTCAAGTTTCCGGATTTCTTCCCGAAGCTTCTCCAACGCAAATTCCCGCTTCTAAACAACCTCAAACACAATTCAAACAATCCCAAATCAGCCCAACATCAAAAGACCAACCCGGAATACAATTCAATCACAATTTACAATGTTGCAAGCCATGAACAAACCCCATATTTTGCAATCTCGGACAGCCCCAATACCCCTTCCAAAATCCATGTTTCCAACACCCATTGCTCCCACAAATGATCCCAAATCAACCCCTAACCATAGTACTACCATTGGGCTATCAATTCCCACCTAAAACAACCCCCAAAACTCACCCAAAACCCTCCAAAAAACCCATTTATACCCAAATTCGGGAATTCATTTAAAATACTCTAAAAATTATATATGTTGGACTATTTGATTCACAAACAACATATCTAACATAAATAACCAAAAGCCTTGATAAAAACTCATAAAGTCACAACCTTTAACCCAAACTTTGAAAAAACCCAAATTCTAAAACATTGATGAAAATGAAATCTATTTGTACTTCCAAGTAGAGGAAGATGATAGCAAGTCGGAAATGTAATTACCTTTCAAAATGCTCCAAAAATGGAGGCAAGATTTGATGGAAAAGCACAAAGGAGGGGAGGGGAATTTGACGTGAAAATGGAGAAGGGTTGGGGAAGAAGATGACAATTTGTGTTGTAAATAAAAAGAGGGGTTTTTAATTTGGATGACCATTTTATTACAAAAATGCCATTAATGAGATGGCAATCTCATTTACTTTAAAATCCATGAACTTGAGTTTCAATCCAATTTGGTCCAATACCAATGTTTGTTTCGAAAAATACGAAGACCAAAATAATACATTATTATTTTAATTATAAAACTGAAACCCGAAACAATATTAAAATATTATTTCACCCAACCCCTAAACCCGGGTGTTACAAGTTGAGTCCCGACCCAATAGGGATAAATTTTTTAAATAAAAAGAAAACAGGTTTGCAAAGGATGGGTTTTAAAAAAAAATTGAGTCAGGATGATTCGTGTTTGGGTTTAGGCTTAATATTTTTTGACATGACTTGACCTGATATATT
This sequence comes from Hibiscus tridactylites, assembly GCA_958450335.1. Lineage (NCBI taxonomy): Eukaryota > Viridiplantae > Streptophyta > Magnoliopsida > Malvales > Malvaceae > Hibiscus > Hibiscus tridactylites. The sequence continues at coordinate 69,126,677 of OY288289.1, read as the reverse complement.
TATAATTTTATTTATTTTTATATATTATATTGGATATATTTATTAATTTGTTCAAGATGGATCGAGTTTAGTTAGATTTTTTATTAAAATTTTGGGGTCAAACTAAAGTAAGATTATGCTTTTATTATATCGGGTCGGACTCGAATTGAGATAAAATATGTTAAATTCAGGACGAGACATAATAAAACTAAAAATTCTAAATTTAAACATGGGGTCGAGGCAACAAAAAACCTTAACAAATTCCATCTTTGATTTAATATCGCAAGGAGTAAAAATCTTTTGCCCCTAACCATGCTTTCTTATATGCTTCCTATTAAAAAACACCTAAAAATTAAATTCTAAGCCCTAACCCTAATTTCTATATCCTAAACCCTAAAAAATACACCCTACACCTAATTCCATACACCATAACCCTAAGTCTCAACTTTAAACCCCAAACCCTAAACCCATTATTTTAAAATAAAGGCACCAATGAAGGCATAGTTAGGGGTAGACGATTTCCATCCAAATCGAGTAAAAATCTTTTGTCCCCTAACCATGCCTCCTTATATGGGATAAAAATCATCTGCCCCTTTTCGGTGCACCTACTTATGCCCCAACACTATAAAACACAACAAAATTAAATTTCAAACTCTAACCTTAAATTCTAAATCATAAACCCTACACCCTATACCCTAAAAAATACACCTACCCTAAATTCCCTAAACCCTAAACCTAATTTTGAGTGTGAGGCATAAGTAGGGGCACCGAAAAGGGGTAAAAGATTTCCATCCCCTTATATGCCCCTACTAAAAGACACCTAAAAATTAAATTCTAAGCCCTAACCCTAATTTCCATATCCTAAACCCTAAAAAATACACCATGTCGCTAATTCCCTACACCCTAATCCTAAGCCCCAATCTTAAACCACAAACCCTGAAGTCTAAACCCACTATTTTAAAATAGAGACACCAATAGATACGTAGTTAGACAATTTTTTTTCTTTAAAAGAAAGTTAAATAAATTCCTTATATCATATCATCTGCACATTTTTAAATGGCCGGTGGCGACTCCTCTATTTTTATAAATCCGATTAATTTTTTTCAAAAACCATTAAAACTCGGTTCGTCCGAGCAACATCCGAGGTACTTATGTATTTTTGAATTTTTTTTAGTCGCAACACATCCTACAGATTATTAATCAAGTTATTAACACTCCATTTAATCCAATTTTACAACTTTAATAATTCTCAACTTCTAAAATTTTCCTTCTTTTCAATTATACACATTTCTGACCACCTAATTTAATTTATTTTGTATTTCCTTTACACAACTCCAAATTGAACACCGTTTGTTCTTAAATTCAATTAACATACCCAATTTTAACATATCAAAATTTCAGATTAAAACGCCTAGTAGATTATTTTCTACAATTTTACAAAGTTCACTGTCCAGCTAGAAGCATTGCTGGACAGTTTTGCATGTTGATCAAAATGTGTTTTTCCAGATTTTACCTCAGCCATCAAAACTCAATTTTACAATTTTTCTACCATTTTACACATATCAAGGTAGAATATATCAAAAATTTAGCACTAGACTCTCACTAGTGAATTTTCTATGAATTTCTAAAGTTGCATGTCATCTAACTTACCAAATCTTTCAAAATACTTCATGCATGTTCATAAGCTTTTGTGTCTTTTAATATCCTTAAAGTTCTTATGAATTTATAAATTCCCAGCAACCATATCTAGAGACATCATCTTCTTGATTTTCTAAACACATTATAACATATGATCTAATGAAATTTCTACCATGATCGAACTAAGAAAGGAGTAAGCTACTTACTTCAATTTTTCTTTTGAATTTTCTAAAAAAATTTCAACACCAAGCAAGCTCTTCTATTTTCTTCACCGAAAGCTCCCAACTCTCTCTAGTTTTGTGTTTATATTTTTAGTGTGAATGAACAAATGAGTTTGGTGGGTTGGTTTGGGTAGCCGGCTAAGAAAGTGAGAAAGGGGAGGGGACAAATTAAATGAGATATGACATTAAGTCATGTCCAAACTAATTCCCCAAATTATCACCCTTAATAATTCCACTTAATCATATATAAAGTCTTAATTATATTATGATTTCATATAACTTCAAGTGTTAATCAATGCATTTCAATTTTAGCATGCAAGCCTTTTGTTTCCTCTCTTGTTCGATTTGGTCACTAGACATATTGACCGAATTTCCTTAAACAATTACTTCGAAATTCGATTTGGTTCTTATGAACCTAATTCCAATTAAGCTCAATTAATAAATTAATCTCAATAATTTATCTAATTGCTTAATTAAATCCCCTAATCTTCTAGGCTAATTTTTAGGGTGTTACATTTCTCCCCCCCCTTAACAAAAGAATTCGTCCCCGAATTCTTACCTGAATCGAACAAATGGGGATATTTATAATTTTATTTATTTCTTATATTTTTATATATTATATTGAATATTTTTATTGATTTGTTCAAGATGCATTGAGTTTAGTTGGATTTTTTTATTAAAATTTTCGGGTCGGACCAGAGTAAGATTATGCTTTTATTATGTCGGGTCGGGCACGAGTTGAGATAAATTATATTAAATTCAGGACAAGACAGAATCAGAGTAGAAATTCTAAATTTCAGGTTTAGGTCGAAGCGGCAAAAAAACCCCAAACAAGTTCCATCTTTGATTTAATATTGCAAGGGGTTCTTTGAAAGAAAGTTAAATAAGTTCCTTATATTATAAGAATAGAAAGCATCTGCATATTTTTGATGTGTTTATTTATGGACATTTCCCATAACTGTATCATATTATCTGCACATTTTCTTTAAAAAAAAGAGTACAAATAACATAGGGTGGGTGATATGATACAATTATGCAAGGAGAAGAAATACATAGAAAAGAAGATGAAGCATCCAGTTTGGTGTAAATTGTTATGCCCTTTTAATAACTAAGGTTGTTCTTTTTAACCCTTGTCCTAATAAAAAGCCGACTGTACCACTATTTATTGTTTGGAAGAGGATTGTACCATTAGAAAAACGCCTAAAGGGGTTGAACTATGAGAGGCAGTCCATATCTAGGCCTTAGGGAAAGCATGATAGAAGGAGAATGGCGATAATTAGGAGAGGTTGAGAAGGAGAACCTCCTAAGCATAAGGGTTAATACAACTTTGTATTCCATCATCGTTAAATTCCTCCCAACGCACATCCTCCCTCCGAACCCGAACGGCAAGAACCCCATCTTGTGCTTGCACCCTCCGTAGAGATTATCGTCCTTGAACCTCTCCGGTCGAAACTCGTTAACGTCGGCGCCCCATAGAGCCGGATCATGGTTCATGGCCACAACGTCAATCCAGATGTTGGTTCCATTGGGGATAATGAGATCATCCACCTTTATATCTTCTCTTGCTTGCCTTTGTGCATTTGGTGCTGGTGCGTATAGTCTTAGCACCTCTTGCATCACCCATTCCATCTGCAAACCGTACCCACAGAAACTATATGATCAATATCTTTGCATAAAAGAAATATATATGTGTGTATTTGATTGATCAATACCTTCTTTAAGCCGGTAAGTCGAGAAAAATCGATGTCATCACCATCTCCGATCACCTCTGTAATTTCCTCCCTCAGTTGGTGTTGCCATTGCGGATGCAAGGCCAAAAGCAGCAAGGTCCAAGTGAGAGCCAGCGCGGTGGTTTCATGGCCACCAAAGAAGAACGTCTTGCACTCATCAACAAGCTCCCTCGTCGTCAAGCTCTTCCCTGCCCGGCCGTCGACGTGGCTGCCTTCCATCAGTAAACCCAACAAATCCTTGTGAGGGAATCTGACCCAAGCCTTCTTACGGTCGTTGATGATGGATAAAAGGAGTTGGTCTATTTCTTTGCCAAGTTTTCTGGCTTCCAGGTATTTCTTGAGACAAACCCATTTGCTGAAAGGAACACCCACGTAACGGTTGGAGTTGAAAAGAGTAATTTGTAGGGCTCTCAGTTTTTCATACACTTCCCTCCCATTTTGGTTGCTCAAACCGAAGCTGGTCCTCGCAATGATCTCCCCCGCCGTTGCTGTGATTTCTCTTTCGACATCGATTTCTGGTTGACCGGAGTTTATTAGGGTTTCCCACTTGTTGAGCATCATTGTGGCCGGTTCCACCATCAAGCTTGCCATAGCCTACAATACCAGAAGTAGAAAATAAACTTCATTTTCTGAACCTGAACTATATCTGTTAAAGTTGGAATGTGAGTTTATGAGAGTGGGAAAGGAGAGAGACCTTCAAGTTGGGTGGGGAGAATGCAGGAGTGATAACATGGCGATGACGAACCCAGTCGTCTCCTTCAACCATCACCAGTCCACTTCCGAACATGGGCTTCCTATCGCGTTTAAACACCATGGGTTTTCCCCAGCTCTTCCCCAGAACTCCCGAAGACATCTTCTTAAGGAACTCTGGGTGAGCAATATATAAAAATGGCTCAGTCCCCAGCCAGTAGATGAACACTTTTCCTGCAAACCAAACAGAACAAATTAAGGCTTTTCATTTTGTTTTAAACTTTCAAGTATATTTGAGATCCTGCAAAGACTTACCATGAGTCTTTTGCCACTTAGCAAAATAAGGAAACACGGTTGCGTGTATATCATGGGAAATATCAGGCAATCCAAGTGAAGAATCATTAACATTCTTACAGTTTTTCATCTCTGTAATATTTCCCAGAGGGAAACTAGGAGTTGGACCTCCAAACCCATTCTTCTTAATCCTGCGGTAAGCTCGAATGGGCAGAATCCACCATGAGAACAACAATCTCAAGAACAAATAAACAAGACAAGCCACCATGGCTAAGCTCAAAAAAGCTTGGGATTGCTCCAAAAACCCCATTTATACTATTGGAAAAAAGCTTGGATAGCTCCTTTTGTTTATAAAGCTAATACACAATTAGAGGAATTTGATTTGATATTCAATGAAGATAATGAAGTTGGTATGTATAGAAGACGAGGGGAATTTGATACACAATTAGGGGAATTTGATTTGATTTGATATTCAATTAGTGGAATTTGATTTGATATTCAATTAGAGGAATTTCATATCTAATTATCGAGAAATTATTATATGGACCCTTCCCACCACGTCATCCATGGTCCCTAGTAATAAAAAAATTCCACGTCATTATTTTTTTACACGTCATTTACACACTCAAATTTATAATTTCCAAATCATCTTCTCTAATTTCTCCAATTAACGTAGGGTTTAGGGTTTAGGGTTAGGGTTAGGGTTAGGGTTAGGGTTTAATGTTTAAGGTTTAGGGTTTAGTGTTTAGTGTTTATGGTTTAGGATTAGGGTTAGGGTTTAGGGTTAGGATTTAGGGTTAGGGTTTAGAGTTTAGGGTTATGGTTTAGGGTTTAGGGTTAGTGGAGGAAGCTATCGTTCTTGAAGAAAAAAAGGAAATAATAAACCCTAATTTATTTTTAATTTGATACGACACCATAATTTGGAAAATATAATCCTAGTGTACAAATGATATGGAAAAAATAATGACGTGGAATTTTTTTTATTACTAAGGACCATGGATGACGTGGTGGGAAGGGTCCATATAATAATTTCTCCCAATTATCATACAATCGAATAACCTAATTAATTCCTATCGAATTGGATATCACATACATAGTCTAATTCAATTATAACAATCAATCTATGATTCGTTTAATACACAAATTAATTAAGGTCTATTTTAAGGTTCTAGTTCCATTCGAATGTCATTTAATCATTTCAATTCGGTTTACAATTACCAATTTCTAATTCCTCTAATTTAAACCATTCGGTTATTACACACATAGTCCAATTTCAAGTAATTTAATTTACTTTTCATGATAGTACATAAAAACAATTCCAATCATAATATAGCCGAAACATTCATCCTACTTATATATATATATATATATATCATATCATATCCGATTCATAACATCCATATCGTTTCTAGTTTCCCTTGTACAAAATATACCCGGGGTACTACAACAGCTAAACCTAAAGGTTGCCTATACAAAAAGAAATACCCACAAAAAGAATTAAGCCCCAAACATATACTTGGGCAATCTATACCCCAAATATTTACCTCTTACATACATATCAAAATAGAGGGAAACATATTAGAAAATTTTATATTGAACCAAAGTAATAATTCATAAACATCACCATCAGACCGAACTGAACTAACATGCTGAACGCTAGGCCACCCAACATAAGCACGACAAAGACATGGAAAATCATACTTAATCTTCCTACGCGTAGAATACGGGTGGAGGTCGACAATGCTAGAACCTGAAATTTAGGGGAAGGAAGGAAGGGTCCGAGTGGTAAGTACTTCTCGTACTTAGTGAGAAAACCCTATTCTATTCGATTTCCATTTAAATTACTTATGATCATACAATATAATTTTCACTTTGCACATTAGTTCATTCGAATGGTTCAAGCAATACAACCAATTCACAAATAATTGATGCACAATAGCAATCATTCGAATATATGCATAGTGAGACATATAATTCCATTCGAATCCAAGGAAATTCATATCATTCATATCATTGATATACATACAAGCCATGAAACCCAAATTAATATACATACAAGCCATGAAACCCAATTTAATCTTATCAATTTATCAATCTATCACATATTCAAGTTTCATAGCATATCAAAAACAATAGTTCATACTATTTCAACATCAAATTCGCATATTCCAATTGAGCCAATTTCATAAATTCAATTTAAATTTCCAGATTTCATTTTTAAAATTTTTCATATCATTTCGAATAGCAATGCCTTGGATAGTAGAGTATGCTAGGTAATCAAGTCACATGTAACTGAATTTGTGAATCAAAATTCACCATGTAATAGGTACCACGTACCAAAATCGTGTTAACATATAACATATCATAATGTCCGCAGACATTAAGCAAGAAGGTACACTTACGTACCACAATATCGAGTACACTAACGTACCGATTTTCTTATTGAGCTCAGACTCTAGGCTAGCCGTACTACCTAAACAGACTATACACACAAAGGGCTTTGCTTATCAATCTTTAATTTAATCAGATACTTAATCAATCAGATTTTCAGAATTGCTTAATTAATCCTTTCGATTAATTTCTTATAATTTCGATTCCAATGACATGTTATCACACATGATCATATAATAATTTACAAGCTCAATTCGCATATTTCAGATCAGCATTCGTACGATTCCAACTCATATAATATAATTCAGACTTTCATTTCATAGTTCAATACTCAATTGAACTTATCAAACATATTCATACCATGTAAGATCATTATTTACTCACATAGCATATCGCAATATCATTAATTCACCAAGCAATCAATATCAACATCAAAATTTCGATATTCAGCATTATTAATTCATCCAAATCAGTCCAATAACCACAAATCAGATTCGAAAACAATCATAGCAATCATCAATTTTAATTTCAATCACATAGGTCATAAAATCACATAACACGTGCACAAATCCGAATTCCATTATTCCTTCTTCCCTTAATATTTACCAACCTTAATTTAGTCCAATTTCATGCTCAATTTATATACTAACAGCAAATTAAAGGTAGTTGAGACTCTAATCTCAACTCTAAGGGTGTTTCACTCACAGTTCGCCGAGCTAATTTTGTATCCGAATGCCCTTTGCTCGATCCGAAGCCGATCCCGGTGCAATTTCCTCTTCGACTCTTTCGTTTCTAGGATCTAAGGCATTCAAGCCAAACAATAGGAAGTTTTCAGAATACATTTCATGCATTTTGAGGCTGAATTTTGTATTTTTATTCAAAACAGTCCGTATACTTTTACGGTTCAATTCGACTAGTTCCCATTTTCCTAATTTCTTTAATTAACCTCTTAAATCTTCAAATTGATCACTAAAATTGGTGGATTTCACATCCTGTAATCACTAATTTTGTCCGGACCTTGAACTCCTTTAGTTTTTGTCAATATGGGCTTATTGGGCTGTTATGAAATTTGAAAAAAAAAGAAAAAAAGAAGGAAAATGTACATAATCTATGTTTTATTTACATGTTCCATATATGTTTGATGATGTATATACGTATTTGTGCAATTTATGTTTGCTATGCCATCACGTGCCATGCCACTTACTTTATGTTTAATTATTTTTTATGTCCCGTTTACGTTTCTAAGTTGCATACAAACTTATAAAATGCAATGCGAGCGTCTTTTTATTCGGGAACGAACGAGGCCAGTACTAGTCGTAGTGGTGGTGGTTCAGACGTTCCTTCTCGAATATTAAGACCTTTAAAATTTACTCGCTCGTATAACCAAATTTTGATACGCTTCGTCACTTTAATTCGCAAAATTTAATATTAATTAAGCGGTAATGTTTTTGGTACCGATTTTCGGGCACGACGGGGGTGCTCATCCTTCCTCGCGTGTAACCGACTCCCGAACCCAATTTCAAAAAGAATATCTGGTTTTATTTCGGTGTCCGGTCTACCATTTTTAAATGGCCGGTGGCGACTCCTCTATTTTTATAAATCCGATTAATTTTTTTCAAAAACTATTAAAACCCGGTTCGTCCGAGCGACATCCGAGGTACTTATGTATTTTTGAATTTTTTTTAGTCGCAACAGACGGCGACTCCGCTGGGGAGAAATTTTTGTTTTCAAAAACAAAAGAGAGTCGAGCCAAAAAAAACTTTACCGCTCAATTAATATTAGAAGTTGCGAATTAAAGTCACCAAATCGATCGATATTTGTTTATAAGTGCGAGTTCATTTTAAACGCATTTAAAATTGGCATTTAAACCCGTTTGTTTTAAGTGGGGGGAAAACGCTAGTGCTTTCGTGGGGATATTGTTCCTCCGTCTGGGCCTAGCAAGTACCTTCGAGGCTCGAGTACCCTATATCTTCGTGGGAATATCGTTTCTCCGTCTAGATATAGCGAAAGGGTCCCCTCGAATTGAACTCGGTTGAGAAGAGCCTATAATGGGTGATGACCGGGGGCCTTGCTACCCTTAGTAGGGGACAACGAGGACAGTTCGAATACCTCTTAGAACCAAAACTGCATGTAGAGAACTAGAATGCCCACCCCTGTTAGAGCCATGCGGACAACCTAGGTTTGTTAGACGGGATAAATAGGGTTGCTTGCCTTCATGCTTGCCTTATTTCTTTTATCATATGTTGATCGCGTTTATCCGGCACTAACACATTTCTTTTATGACTTTTTGCATCTACTTTTCGTGCATGCATTTCATGAGTCAAGGTGGTTCTACCCATTTTTGGGGCTATCATTATGGACGGGAGGTTGCTAGAAAAGATAATGTCAATTAGCAAGTCCGACATCAGATAGAACGGATAAAGGGGCAGTTTACCGAGCGAAAGCACAGTGTCAGGTCATTTAATGCCTACTAATGAAGAAAGCACAACATTTCTCCACCACCGAAGAAGGCACATCTCTTCTCCATCCCGAGCAAAATTTCGAACCGTCTATCGGATCAACATCTTTGGATCACAAGCGGAAGCATATTTGTCAAGACTTTGCTATGACTGTCTCGTAACAAGGAACCTCCTTCACGTTCGAATGATAGTTGACCTAAGGGGAATCACCTATAGGACCAACACATTTCATCCGCATACACATGCGTACATATTTCATTGCATCATATGTTCATACATCATGACATGCATTGACCAACTAAATAACATATTAATATTGAAAAAATATTGTTACAGTGGTGAAGTTTCTAATCTACAACCATTCCGCGTTCATACGATACCCGTTCTCAGTCACGAGCAATGGAAGAAAGGATGGCCAGGGTTGAACAAGGTCAGAAGGACCTCGAGGGTCGATTGGATGGAATCGAGCAAAACATTAAGGATCAGATTGCGCAATCACAAACCACCATCATCGCTTAGATGACCAAACTGCTTGAGAAAAAGTTCAGTAAAGAAGGAGGATCAGGGGGCAATTCGAATGAGAGGGGAGTAGGTGAGACTACATCGCATATCCAATTAGGAGTGCCGACCACCGGGAAGAGAGTGCATATCAACCTCGAGGGAACGCCCGCTAATCGTCCTACAGGGGCACCAGCCAGCCGTCACTTGGACCAACCTGTTGAGTTAGGAGAAGATCTCGAGGTTGAAGTACCGGATCCAAACATGTTGAATGAGGCAGAAGAAAGGATTAGGGTCGAGGTGGAAAAGAAGTACGAGGAGAAGTTTCGTCTATTTGAAGAAAAGTTCATGGCCTTGCAAGGAATGGATAAGCAAGGGAATGATGCCAGTGATTTGAGCCTTGTAGCGGATTTAGTTTTACCTCCGAAATTCAAGTCCCCCGACTTTGATAAGTACGACGGGACTACTTGTCCTTCAGCTCACATCACCATGTATTACCGAAAAATGACGGCTTTTATAAAAGACGAGAAGCTACTTATCCACTGCTTTCAAGACAGTTTAACTGGTTCTGCAACTCGTTGGTATACCCAACTTAGACGAGTCGACATCAAGTCATAGAGCGATCTTTCGAAGGCGTTCGTGGGTTAATACAAGCATGTAACTGATATGACTCTGAATCGGCTCATGCTACAAGGGATGGAACAAAAGCACGGTGAGAGTATCCGTGAGTATGCCCGGCGTTGGCAAGACGTAGCAGCTCAGGTGCAGCCCTCACTTTCGGAAGGTGAAATCATTCCTTTGTTTGTTGACACTCTGAAAGGAGTCTTGTACGATCGCTTGATAAGCAATCCCTTCATCAGCTTTGCGGACATGGTCTTGACGGGAGAACGTATCGAGGACGCCATCAAGAAAGGGAAGATAGTAGATCCCTATGGCACAACCACCCACAAGGGGCATGGGGCCCAAGTTCACATGGTGGGTTCCCACTCGAACAACCAGTCTTCTGGCCGCTACCATAATCAAGCATCCCGGTCTGCAAAGCCTCAAAAGGACCTTCATCCAGTTCCTATGTCGTACACCGATTTGCTCCCAATGCTTATTGAGAAGAAGCTTCTAACTCCGGTTCAGTCCAAACCAAAGGATCCTCCCTATCTCGAAGGCTATGATGTCAATGCTGTTTGTGACTACCATGTGGGAAGCACGAGCCACACCACGGAGAATTGTGGGGCACTGAAAAATAAGGTGCAGTCTCTGATCGAGAACGGCCACTTGACATTCTGAAAAGAAATATTGGGGACGTGACTTTTGGGGTGTGCTAATACCTGACCATCTTTAGGAGTCTTGTATGTTGCATTTTCTCTCGAAGTAATGCATGTAACAAACATTGTAATCCTTTGCCCGGAGATAGCAATAATTTTTTTAGGGGCACTTGTTATGTTTACGATTTAATGTTCTAATGAAAATGCACTTCTTTTTTAAACATACAATGGCCTTGAAATCATATATATGCATATATCTCTCCTTACCTCCGTAGGTCCTCGGATATCATATGCATAATGTGGCATTGATTCTACTCAAAGGGATCGATCGAATGTTGTGAAAACGATGAAGTGTGATGTCCCGCTCCGTCCGCTCCGGTCGGTAAAGCGAGAGAAGCAAGATCACTATTCCTTTGATGATGTTCGATGATAAGGGAATCTCCTAAGAAAGCCCAAGTAGAGTTACTCGAATGTGCAAAAAATAAATAAAAAATAAAAAGGAAAGAGAAATGAAAGAAAAAATATATATTGTTTCCAAACAAAATAAAATTTTAGAGCCTGGTAATAGGCATTAACCAAAAAGCACTCCAATGTTCGAAACCTGGTAATAGGCATTTTTGGATACGAGTGTGGAATTCTTGGGGGCACTCCGCTAAAGCCCGAAACCCTTCGCTTCATGAGTGATGGTAATATTTTCAAGTCGTGACTATGCCGAGTAACTCGGGGTATTGTTGTATGCTCCATCAGTATCCTCAAGACAAAGGACTGTGACGATTTGAATTCCCCTAGGAAAAAGAATCGAATGAGCAAACTGAATAAGTCTCGAATCTGAATCCTTGAGGACACTGACACAATACTAATTGTAATCAGAAGCACATGCTTACATTTAAAATTCTGGGAGTGACATTTTCTATTCAATGGGCTAAATTTTTTTAAAAGCATACAGAGAAACGTTATGAGAACTAGAAGGAATAATAATCGAGCCAATTAAGCAAATACCATAATCATGAGGATGAACCGAGCGATTTGGAAAAGGTTTCACAACTTCGCATATCGCCACAACATTCAGAGTCTCCATTGACTCAAGCTGATCATCAGAAAGTAGGATCTAAGACGCTCTTGCATTTGATATCCGGGGCATCCTATTCCTTTTTCTTTTAATTAGAATTTTGACTTCAAGGTTCTGTATGGTAATCAAAAAGGGCATTCTTCATTAGAATAACAATCCATAAACTGGTACTTTTTAAACCAAGAGATCTCTCTGTATTACTTCGGAGATAAATGCATTTGCAAGGCCCAAAGGTTGAAGGGCACGGCGTGAGGAGGAACGACGAAGAGTCACTGAGGCTAAATTGTCGTGATGGGGCACCATTGTCTGTAGAGGAACTAAGGTTTTCACATAGAGAGGTTCAAACCGAAGTATGTGAAAGATAGCACAAGGTCAGAAAGGATTTAGAATGCGACCGATGTCACTTGACTTGGATATTAGAATGAAGAACGAGCGATAGAAGTTTAGGGGCCCGTTACGTCAAAGCACAAGATCGATGAATGGTTGTAGTCCCAAGACAACGACCACTGAACCTAGAAAGCAAAGACAAACTAAATCCACACACTTTTGCATTCTCATGAACACATGCATCTTTGCATCCTGAAATATGCTCATGCATCATCGATAGCTAGATGTCACCCATGCTAGGAGTATACTAAATCATACCATAGCATTTTGTTTTCTCTAAACAGACGTTTAAGAACATATCTACGGCTTCACGAGAGGAGAAGCAGATCTCACAAGAATCAAGAGTCCTTCGACTTGCGTAATTCAGATTTCTAAAATTCTTCCAACCCCCGGTTTTAATCTTCCAGATGGTTTTCTTAAAATTCGATTTTATCCTTCCAAAAGGAAGTTTTTCTTAAAACTCAAATTTCTCAATTTTTATCCTTCCAAAAGGTCGTTTTTCTCAAAACTCAAATTTCTCAATTTTTATCCTTCCAAAAGGTCGTTTTTCTCAAAACTCAAATTTCTCAATTTTTATCATTCCAAAAGGTCGTTTTCCTCAAAACTCGATTTCTCAATTTTTATCCTTCCAAAAGGTCGTTTTCCTCAAAACTTAATTTCTCAATTTTATCCTTCCAAAAGGATGTTTTCCTCATAACTCAAATTCTCAATTTCATCCTTCTCAAAGGATATTTTTCTGAAAAAGTCAAAATTTCTCAATTTTTATCCTTCCAAAGAGATGTTTTTCTTAAAACTCAAATTTCTCAACATTTATCCTTCCAAAATGATGTTTTTTTTTAAACTCAATTTATCAATCTCACCCTCCCCAAAGAATATTTTTCTTAAAAGTCAAAATTTCTCAATTTTATCCCTTTCAAAAAGATATTTTCCTTTAAACTCAATTCTTCAATTTTACCCTTTTCTAAATGACGTTTTTCTTAAAAAGATCAAAATTTCTCGATTTTATCCATTCCTCAAGGATTTCAGGCGAAAGATTTCAGACTCGCCACTCCATGATTTTAGGGCGAAAGGGGCAGAAACCCAAAGCCCAAGAATGTCAGAGCAAAGGAGGCAGATACCCGTCGCTCAAGGATGATAGGTGAAACCTTTCATGTTCGCCACTCAACGATTTAAGATGAAAGCTTTCAAGCCTGCCCATAAATTTCAAGATAAAGGATCCTACAAGAGAAAGGATCCAAACAAGCTCTATATAGGAGGAACTTGCGACTTCAGGATCTCGAAAGTTAAGGGTCCTACAGAGAGGGGACTTGTAAATACTTGATTTCAGAGATGAGTTCTATAGAGAAAGAACTGCTACTCGAAGAGTACGCTAAGGAAGAGGAGTTTAGTGGGGGAAAAAACTCAGAATCCTAAGGCTTCAGGATCTCGAAAGCGGAGGGTCCTACAGAGAAAGGACTTCGAGATCTTTGATTTCAGAAATACGAGGACGAGAGTTATATATAGGAAGAACTGCCACTCGAAGAACACGCCAAGGAAATGAGTTCTATAGAGAGAGAACTCATATTCTTAAGGCTTCAAAGAGAAAACTACTCGGTGTAGCGCGTTGCAGCTCCAGGAGAGTAAATCGTCCAACAGGGAAGTTGGGCAGATATAGTTATGATCAGTTTGCTTTACGACCGTGAAGGGAAAGCAATTACACTTGGACGCCCAAGTTCGCCTTTCGGCCGCGAAGAGGAGGCAAAAGTATTTGGAGTTTCAGCTTGCTTTTTGACCGCGAAATGGACAACTTGCTTTTAGACCGCGAAGGGAAGACAAAGTTGTTTGGATGACTAGCTTGTTCTTACGGAAAAGAGAAGATAGAGATATTTGGAAGTCTGCTCATCTATTCGGGCAATTGGAGAATAGAACCCGCCTATCCGTTCGGGCACTTGGAGAATGGAAATCTGCAAAAAAAAAACTCTCTATTCACCTGTTCGGGGCATCCGGAGGGAGAACTCACGATTAAAAGGCATTGGGAAGAGGAGTTGCTTGGAATCACGTGGCTGCTTTAGGAAACAAACCGTCCAACAGGGAAGTAGGACAAAATTAGTGCTTATGGTCTTTGCTTTATTCTTGTTCCACAAGTATAAGCAAAGAGGGGCAGCTGTAATCACTAATTTTGTCCGGACCTTGAACTCCTTTAGTTTTGTCAATATGGGCTTATTGGGCTGTTATGAAATTTGAAAAAAAAAAGAGAAAGAAAAAAGAAGGAAAATGTACATATGTGTCATGTCTTATTATTATCACCGTACTATTACTATTATTAGTATTATTCATTGTATATATTAGATATAGGTATGTTTGTTATTAATTACGTAATAATGTGTGAATGTGTGTGTGTATATATTTCTCTACCGTCATTGTGATTGCCTTTCTATGATTATTATTATTAGTAGTAGTAGTATTTACTAGCTTTTATTATCACTGTTATTTCATTATTAATATTACAATTTTGCTTAACTCTTTGAGTTATTGTCATTCATTTGTTATTATTATTATGTCCTTTTTATATATATTATATTATATTATTTATTATTAGTAGTAGTATTTATTAGTATTATTATCGTAATGAAAATAAAAACATGCTAAATAAAGTCCAAAACATTGATTAAAAAATAACAATAAATAAAAGACCATTACATAAACATAGTTCATTACATAAAATGAAAGCCTAAAATAATAAAATACATTAAACTTGTTTGGCCCATGTTAACCAAAACCCTAATGTTCCCTTTGTCTTTTGCGCAGCCACCTCCTGGCCGTTAGATCTGCCCCCAGATCTAACGGCTCAGATCGTTACGAGCAAAAACCCTAGCAAGCCTCCCCAAGTCTGGCGCCGCACACCTCCAATGCCGTTGGATCTGGAGGCAATCCAACGGCCCCAACCGCATAAGGGAACGAAACCCTAATGAGGGTGACCTTGATCCGCGCCGCACATGCCCTCAACCGTTAGATCAAGATCTGATCTAACGGACCAGATTTGCGTGTGCTCTACACCCAACGTTCGTTCGTGTTCCACGCGCGCGCCTGAGACGATCCGGCTCCCACCACGCGCGCGTAGCCGATCCCGTGACCATCCGTCTGCACATTTCTGCTGCCCCTGACTCGATGCACGCCAGAGCCCCTCCCGTTCCGGAAACACCAGCATGCAGCACAAAAAAGCATGGGAGTCAGATACCCAAAACCGAAACGAAACAAAGCAAAAAGCAACAGAGATCAGCAACAAGAGACAAAAACAATAAATCGAGATCGAAGTCAACCCTTTTTTATTTTTCAATTCGAATGTAATCCGGATATAAAAAGGAGATGAACACAGAAAAAAAGAGGGAGAAATCAGTAGAGAGACATTGTAAACCCCATTCGGGATTCTTCGAAGAGAGCAATAATAACAAAAAAGCCTTCTGAGGTATCCGTGTTTCCATTTTTTTTATTTGCATGCAAAAATAACAAAAAAATAGAAGAAGGGAAAGTTTGTTTTTACCTTCCAAGAGCTCCATCTCCTCTGGCTTTCGAGTCGTGGCGGCGATAAACCCTTGACTTCCGTCGGGAAGTTTGACGGGTGAGCCGTCCGGGCCTCGGTTGGGAAGATTTTAGGGCTCCGTTTCGAATTTTTTAAAAGGGGGGGGGGCTTCCCTTTTGGGGTTTGTTCTTTTCAAAGGTGTTTTGGGATCTGGTTTTGGGTTTCAAACAAAAAAGGGGTTTCAAAAGGAGGAAAAAAAGTTTTTTTAAAAGACTCCGGCGCCGGCAACGGCGACCGGAATGGGTTGAGGCGCCGGATTTTACAGAGAAAAAAGGGGGGATCTCAGATTTTTTTAGGTTTCCGAAAACGTATGAAAACGGTTTTAAAACGGCTTATATAGCTTTTTATTTTTTTAAAATCGGTTTAGTCGCGTCTTAAACCCTTCCGCGTCGCTGTTATTACGCGTGAAGGGCCTCCGCGTTTTGAAATTCTGCCTCCGGCCCCTGAAATGTTTTTGAAGTTTTGAATTTCATCCCTGATTTATTTTCAATCTGTTTTCGAGTGGGAAAATCACTACCTTGGCCCCTACAGATTTCAGCGTCTTTTAATTTTGGTCCCAGTTTTGACAACTTTACCCCTTTTTTTATGGTTTAATTTTCTCACTAGTCCTCAGAGTCTGTCCAGAATTCATCCTAGTCCTTTTAGCAATATGGCTATCATCTCATGCTTTTTTAATTTTCTGGCTCAATATTTATATTCATATACTCATCTTAATCTATGTTTTATTTACATGTTCCATATATGTTTGATGATGTATATACGTATTTGTGCCATTTATGTTTGCTATGCCATCACGTGCCATGCCACTTACTTTATGTTTAATTATTTTTTATGTCCCGTTTACGTTTCTAAGTTGCATACGAACTTATAAAATGCAATGCGAGCGTCTTTTTATTCGGGAACGAACGAGGCCAGTACTAGTCGTAGTGGTGGTGGTTCGGACGTTCCTTCTCGAATATTAAGACCTTTAAAATTTACTCGCTCGTATAACCAAATTTCGATACGCTTCGTCACTTTAATTTGCAAAATTTAATATTAATTAAGCGGTAATGTTTTTGGTACCGATTTTCGGGCACGACGGGGGTGCTCATCCTTCCTCGCGTGTAACCGACTCCCGAACCCAATTTCAAAAAGAATCTCTGGTTTTATTTCGGTGTCCGGTCTACCATTTTTAAATGGCCGGTGACGACTCCTCTATTTTTATAAATCCGATTAATTTTTTTCAAAAACCATTAAAACCCGGTTCGTCCGAGCGACATCCGAGGTACTTATGTATTTTTGAAATTTTTTTTAGTCGCAACACATCCTACAGATTATTAATCAAGTTATTAACACTCCATTTAATCCAATTTTACAACTTTAATAATTCTCAACTTCTAAAATTTTCCTTCTTTTCAATTATACACATTTCTGACCACCTAATTTAATTTATTTCGTATTTCCTGTACACAACTCCAAATCGAACATCGTTTGTTCCTAAATTCAATTAACATACCCAATTTTAACATATCAATATTTCAGATCAAAACTCCTAGTAGATTATTTTCTACAATTTTACAAAGTTCACTGTCCAGCTAGAAGCATTGCTGGACAGTTTTGCATGTTGATCAAAATGTGTTTTCCAGATTTTACCTCAGCCATCAAAACTCAGTTTTACAATTTTTCTACCATTTTAGACATATCAAGGTAGAACATATCAAAAATTCAGCACTAGACTCTCACTAGTGAATTTTTTATGAATTTCTAAAGTTGCATGTCATCTAACTTACCAAATCTGTCAAAATACTTCATGCATGTTCATAAGCTTTTGTGTCTTTTAATATCCTTAAGAGTTCTTATGAATTTATAAATTTCCAGCAACCATATCTAGAGACATCATCTTCTTGATTTTCTAAACACATTATAACATATGATCTAATGAAATTTTTACCATGATCGAACTAAGAAAGGAGTAAGCTACTTACTTCAATTTTTCTTTTGAATTTTCTAAAAAAATTCCAACACCATGCAAGTTCTTCTATTTTCTTCACCGAAAGCTCCCAACTCTCTCTAGTTTTGTGTTTATATTTTTAGTGTGAATGAACAAATGAGTTTGGTGGGTTGTTTTGGGTAGCCGGCTAAGGAAGTGAGAAAGGGGAGGGGACAAATTAAATGAGATATGACATTAAGTCATGTCCCAACTAATTCCCCAAATTATCACCCTTAATAATTCCACTTAATCATATATAAAGTCTTAATTATATTATGATTTCATATAACTTCAAGTGTTAATCAATGCATTTCAATTTTAGCATGCAAGCCTTTTGTTTCCTCTCTTGTTCGATTTGGTCACTAGACATATTGACCGAATTTCCTTAAACAATTACTTCGAAATTCGATTTGGTTCTTATGAACCTAATTCCAATTAAGCTCAATTAATAAATTAATCTCAATAATTTATCTAATTGCTTAATTAAATCCCCTAATCTTCTAGGCTAATTTTTAGGGTGTTACATTTCTCCCCCCCCCCCCTTAACAAAAGAATTCGTCCCCGAATTCTTACCTGAATCGAACAAATGGGGATATTTATAATTTTATTTATTTCTTATATTTTTATATATTATATTGAATATTTTTATTGATTTGTTCAAGATGCATTGAGTTTAGTTGGATTTTTTTATTAAAATTTTCGGGTCGGACCAGAGTAAGATTATGCTTTTATTATGTCGGGTCGGGCACGAGTTGAGATAAATTATATTAAATTCAGGACAAGACAGAATCAGAGTAGAAATTCTAAATTTCAGGTTTAGGTCGAAGCGGCAAAAAAACCCCAAACAAGTTCCATCTTTGATTTAATATTGCAAGGGGTTCTTTGAAAGAAAGTTAAATAAGTTCCTTATATTATAAGAATAGAAAGCATCTGCATATTTTTGATGTGTTTATTTATGGACATTTCCCATAACTGTATCATATTATCTGCACATTTTCTTTAAAAAAAAGAGTACAAATAACATAGGGTGGGTGATATGATACAATTATGCAAGGAGAAGAAATACATAGAAAAGAAGATGAAGCATCCAGTTTGGTGTAAATTGTTATGCCCTTTTAATAACTAAGGTTGTTCTTTTTAACCCTTGTCCTAATAAAAAGCCGACTGTACCACTATTTATTGTTTGGAAGAGGATTGTACCATTAGAAAAACGCCTAAAGGGGTTGAACTATGAGAGGCAGTCCATATCTAGGCCTTAGGGAAAGCATGATAGAAGGAGAATGGCGATAATTAGGAGAGGTTGAGAAGGAGAACCTCCTAAGCATAAGGGTTAATACAACTTTGTATTCCATCATCGTTAAATTCCTCCCAACGCACATCCTCCCTCCGAACCCGAACGGCAAGAACCTCATCTTGTGCTTGCACCCTCCGTAGAGATTATCGTCCTTGAACCTCTCCGGTCGAAACTCGTTAACGTCGGCGCCCCATAGAGCCGGATCATGGTTCATGGCCACAACGTCAATCCAGATGTTGGTTCCATTGGGGATAATGAGATCATCCACCTTTATATCTTCTCTTGCTTGCCTTTGTGCATTTGGTGCTGGTGCGTATAGTCTTAGCACCTCTTGCATCACCCATTCCATCTGCAAACCGTACCCACAGAAACTATATGATCAATATCTTTGCATAAAAGAAATATATATGTGTGTATTTGATTGATCAATACCTTCTTTAAGCCGGTAAGTCGAGAAAAATCGATGTCATCACCATCTCCGATCACCTCTGTAATTTCCTCCCTCAGTTGGTGTTGCCATTGCGGATGCAAGGCCAAAAGCAGCAAGGTCCAAGTGAGAGCCAGCGCGGTGGTTTCATGGCCACCAAAGAAGAACGTCTTGCACTCATCAACAAGCTCCCTCGTCGTCAAGCTCTTCCCTGCCCGGCCGTCGACGTGGCTGCCTTCCATCAGTAAACCCAACAAATCCTTGTGAGGGAATCTGACCCAAGCCTTCTTACGGTCGTTGATGATGGATAAAAGGAGTTGGTCTATTTCTTTGCCAAGTTTTCTGGCTTCCAGGTATTTCTTGAGACAAACCCATTTGCTGAAAGGAACACCCACGTAACGGTTGGAGTTGAAAAGAGTAATTTGTAGGGCTCTCAGTTTTTCATACACTTCCCTCCCATTTTGGTTGCTCAAACCGAAGCTGGTCCTCGCAATGATCTCCCCCGCCGTTGCTGTGATTTCTCTTTCGACATCGATTTCTGGTTGACCGGAGTTTATTAGGGTTTCCCACTTGTTGAGCATCATTGTGGCCGGTTCCACCATCAAGCTTGCCATAGCCTACAATACCAGAAGTAGAAAATAAACTTCATTTTCTGAACCTGAACTATATCTGTTAAAGTTGGAATGTGAGTTTATGAGAGTGGGAAAGGAGAGAGACCTTCAAGTTGGGTGGGGAGAATGCAGGAGTGATAACATGGCGATGACGAACCCAGTCGTCTCCTTCAACCATCACCAGTCCACTTCCGAACATGGGCTTCCTATCGCGTTTAAACACCATGGGTTTTCCCCAGCTCTTCCCCAGAACTCCCGAAGACATCTTCTTAAGGAACTCTGGGTGAGCAATATATAAAAATGGCTCAGTCCCCAGCCAGTAGATGAACACTTTTCCTGCAAACCAAACAGAACAAATTAAGGCTTTTCATTTTGTTTTAAACTTTCAAGTATATTTGAGATCCTGCAAAGACTTACCATGAGTCTTTTGCCACTTAGCAAAATAAGGAAACACGGTTGCGTGTATATCATGGGAAATATCAGGCAATCCAAGTGAAGAATCATTAACATTCTTACAGTTTTTCATCTCTGTAATATTTCCCAGAGGGAAACTAGGAGTTGGACCTCCAAACCCATTCTTCTTAATCCTGCGGTAAGCTCGAATGGGCAGAATCCACCATGAGAACAACAATCTCAAGAACAAATAAACAAGACAAGCCACCATGGCTAAGCTCAAAAAAGCTTGGGATTGCTCCAAAAACCCCATTTATACTATTGGAAAAAAGCTTGGATAGCTCCTTTTGTTTATAAAGCTAATACACAATTAGAGGAATTTGATTTGATATTCAATGAAGATAATGAAGTTGGTATGTATAGAAGACGAGGGGAATTTGATACACAATTAGGGGAATTTGATTTGATTTGATATTCAATTAGTGGAATTTGATTTGATATTCAATTAGAGGAATTTCATATCCAATTATCATACAATCGAATAACCTAATTAATTCCTATCGAATTGGATATCACATACATAGTCTAATTCAATTATAACAATCAATCTATGATTCGTTTAATACACAAATTAATTAAGGTCTATTTTAAGGTTATAGTTCAATTCGAATGCCATTTAATCAATTCAATTCGGTTTACAATAGCCGATACATGGCGTACAGAGAAAACTCATGGCGGTTTAGAGAAAACTCAAGGCGGCTCAACCAAATAGTTGGTGGGGGGAGACAATTGGTCACCTTATTTGTACAAAACATCCCGACGACATTACATTGGAGCGGACTGAGACAAACTTTTGGAAGGCATGGAGATGTAGTCGATTCGTTCATTGCAAGAAAAAGGGACAGAGCAGGCATGAGGTTCGGTTTTGTAAGATTCTCCAATAGAATTGATGCGGATAGAGCGATAGAGAGACTTAACGGATTCAAACTGTATGGTTTTCGTTTATCTGTATCGATGGCTAAATATAACGTGAGAACGTCATATTGGAGAAAATCAAGTCAAGAAAATCTGCACCAGGATCCTAAGATTGCAACAGAAAAATGCAGACAGAATCAAACAGAAGATTTAAAAGACAGTAAAAAATCGAATGAGTCGGTGATGGGATCAAGTAGAAGGGAGTCAGAAAGCGGAGAAGAGAAGAGTTTAAAGAGAATACTAGGGCATGTTGAAGAGGAAGCATTATGGAAATTGAACAAATGTGCAATAGGAACGATGGCGAATGTTTGTAGCAGCAATTCGGTAGAAGAAAGATTACATGGATGGGGTTTAGGCGAAATAAAAGTCAAAAGTATGGGAGGACGTTATTTCTTGATTGAATTCAAGGATCAGGAGCTGTTTGAGTTCCTGAAAGAACAAGAATGGTCTTATCTGAAGGAAGTCTTTTCTGAGGTTGAACCATGGACTGAATCTTTTCGTTTGCCAGAAAGGTTAACCTGGATTCAAGTAGAAGGAATCCCACTGCATTGTTGGAATCACATCACTTTTAAACGATTAGCCGAATCATGGGGGTCTCTGATAGCCATGGGAGAAAATGCTTCTCAACTTTTAGATGGTGATAAGATGACACTTCTCGTGTCAACAAGTCAAAGGAGCAATATAGATGAAGTAATCGAACTTGAAGTGGGGAGGGATTGCTTTTTGATTCGAATAAAGGAACTAGGCTTCAATATCCATGCTGCTCTCAAGTTGAACGATGGAAATAGAAATCCAGATCCGAAAAATAGAGAGAGCTCATCAGAATCTTCGTCGGAAAACGAATGGGTTTCCAGTCCGGCGAGTATGGATATTAGCAAGAGCCTCGTAGAAGATGAAGCAATAAATGTTTTGTGCATGGGGAATCCTCTTAAAGAAGCTAATTATGACTTAAGGCACGTTGGGGAAGCATATATTTCGGGATGCATGACAATCAATAATCAGGTTGAGCTGGAAATTAATCAGAAAATATTTTCTGAGGTGGAAATGGTTGGTGTGGAAAATGATACAGAAATTAACTTTGATAAGGATGGGAATGCTACCACGAGTGGGGCTGCAAGTGAAGGGAAATTCATTGATCCAAATAAGGATATGGGCCTTGAAGTATAGGGTAATGTGGTTAACTTTAATACAATAGAGAACTTGGGCCCTGAAGTAGAGGATACTGTGGAACCTAATTCTAATAAGGAACCCCCTGAAACCACTCACGGTAAATCTACTTGGGAAGCTATGGTAGATGCACAGAACAACAATCGGGGGGTTATTACTGATTCAACCGATTCGCTGGAGATGTCTGGCACTTTGGAGGAGTCTAGGAACTTTTTCCCCGAAATGACCACAAAGCGTCGGAAAGATAAGAGGTATGGGTCTTTATTAGAATTTCAAGATAAAGCTTTATCAGAACAGGAAAGAAAGAAGAGGGATCGAGCGATAAAGAAAATTAAGAAGTTAAAAAAGAACTTGGAAGATTCAGAGCTCTCTGGGAGATCTCTTTCTGATTCAGACCTTATGAGTAGGTGGAATAACGCAATAAAGGAAGCAAGGAAGGCTCTCGAGTTAGGGAAGAAGCTAGGTGTACAGATTGAGGGGGATGAAAGCGAGGCAGTTCGTGATTTAGCACTTTTGGAATGGAATCATAGTGTATAGAAATGAGAGTAAGCAATTTGGTATGTTTCCGGTTCTCTCCAATCAATGTATCTATTACCCATGGCGAGGCGTTTCAATTAGGGAGGAAAAGTTAGGTGGGTTTCTTTGAAATCAGGGACAAATTTGGACGGTTGGGGTGGTATGCAAAGGTTAGTAGAATACAAAGGTATATTTTGTTTTCTTTTGCCAGAACCAGTACTTTGAAAGTATAAAATTTTGGGGCTTGTTTAGAAGTTGTGAGCTCGTTTTCTAGTTTCAGTGAGTGGTTGCTTAGGTTGTGCTATCGTGTCTTAGTTTGTGGAGGCAGCGATTTTGGAATAAAATGTATAATGTAAGAAGTGTATTGTGCAAAAATAAGGAGTCTTTTTGAGCTTATTGGAGTGAAATTTTTAGGTGCATGGGGTTTTTTTGAGGCGTTTGTTTTCAATGGATTTGGTATAGTGAAATTTTTTGAGCGTTTAAGGATGGTGTCGCAGGTTGTGGCGGTATTTTAAGAATCGAGGAAGGTTTTATTCGAATGATGTTCTCATGTCCTGTTTGTAGGTTTTGGGTCTGATTTTGTCGAAATAAGTTTTGGGTCTGATTTTGTCGAGTTGGTCGCAATTAAAACTGTACTAGAATGTTTTCTTGAAGCAAAATGGCCTAGTCATGAGATGTTGATTGTTGAGTCTAATTCCATGGTGGTTTTGAATTGGTTGAAGAATCTGATGCAATGCCCTTGGAGATGGTGGCCGGGTCTAGCTGATACTGATACTTTGGCTTGAAAGATTGGTAGGGTGAGTTTTGTTTTTGTGCCGAGACAAGCAAACTCGTTTGCAGACAACCTTGCAAAGGCGAGTAGGTGTCACATGCCCTGTTTAAGGCTTGGTGGTAGTTTATTTATTCTGTGCCATGTGTTTTTGTAAATGTTGAAATTGTCTAGGATGCTTATTTGCTCTCGGTTAAGTGTGAGCCGTTGAAATTGTGTGTATTAAGTGCATCAGGAGGTTGAAAGTTTGTTGGATTGTTAGGAGTCTTTCTTTGTTTAGGTTGTGCGTGTCGATCCTGTATTACCCTTGATCGTATGTACTCTTTTCCTCTAATTAGGTTTAGAGAGGTTTTTAATGAGGCATACGACTAAGGTATTTTAATAAAATTAAATAAATTTGCCGAGCAAAAAAAAAATTCGGTTTACAATTACCAATTTCTAATTTCTCTAATTTAAACCATTCGGTTATTACACACATAGTCCAATTTCAAGTAATTTAATTTACTTTTCATGATAGTACATAAAAACAATTCCAATCATAATATAGCCGAAACATTCATCCTACTTATATATATATATATATATATATATATATATATATATATATATATATATATATATCATATCATATCCGATTCATAACATCCATATCGTTTCTAGTTTCCCTTGTACAAAATATACCCGTGGTACTACAACGGCTAAACCTAAAGGTTGCCTATACAAAAAGAAATTCCCACAAAAAGAATTAAGCCCCAAACATATACTTGGGCAATCTATACCTCAAATATTTACCCCTTACATACATATCAAAATAGAGGGAAACATATTAGAAAAGTTTATATTGAACCAAAGTAATAATTCATAAACATCACCATCAGACCGAACTGAACTAACATGCTGAACGCTAGGCCACCCAACATAAGCACGACAAAGACAAGGAAAATCATACTTAATCTTCGTACGCGTAGAATACGGGTGGAGGTCGACAATGCTAGAACTTGAAATTTAGGGGAAAGAAGGAAGGGTTCGAGTGGTAAGTACTTCTTATACTTAGTGAGGAAACCCTATTCTATTCGATTTCCATTTAAATTACTTATGATCATACAATATAATTTTCACTTTGCACATTAGTTCATTCGAATGGTTCAAGCAATACAACCAATTCACAAATAATTGATGCACAATAGCAATCATTTGAATATATGCATAGTGAGACATATAATTCCATTCGAATGCAAGGAAATTCATATCATTCATATCATTGATATACATACAAGCCATGAAACCCAAATTAATATACATACATGCCATGAAACCCAATTTAATCTTATCAATTTATCAATCTATCACATATTCAAGTTTCATAGCATATCAAAAATAATAGTTCATACTATTTCAACATCATATTCGCATATTCCAATTGAGCCAATTTCATAAATTCAATTTAAATTTCCAGATTTCATTTCTTAAATTTTTCATATCATTTCGAATAGCAATGCCTTGGATAGTAGAGTATGCTAGGTAATCAAGTCACATGTAACTGAATTTGTGAATCAAAATTCACCATGTAATAGGTACCACGTACCAAAATCGTGTCAACATATAACATATCATAATGTCCGCAGACATTAAGCAAGAAGGTACACTTACGTACCACAATATCGAGTACACTAACGTACCGATTTTCTTATTGAGCTCAGACTCTAGGCTAGCCGTACTACCTAAACAGACTGTACACACCAAGGGCTTTGCTTATCAATCTTTAGTTTAATCAGATACTTAATCAATCAGATTTTCAGAATTGCTTAATTAATCCTTTCGATTAATTTCTTATAATTTCGATTCCAATGACATGTTATCACACATGATCATATAATAATTTACAAGCTCAATTCGCATATTTCAGATCAGCATTCGTACAATTCCAACTCATATCATATAATTCAGACTCTCATTTCATAGTTCAATACTCAATTGAACTTATCAAACATATTCATACCATGTAAGATCATTATTTACTCACATACCATATCGCAATATCATTAATTCACCAAGCAATCAATATCAACATCAAAATTTCCATATTCAGCATTATTAATTCATCCAAATCAGTCCAATAACCACAAATCAGATTCGAAAACAATCATCAATTTTGGGGTGTTGCGTGATGCTCAGAGTCGTATCCTCGCATTGTTTTCAGGTCCACTTGGTTCTCTTGATTCTAATGTGGCTGAGATTCGGGCGATAGCTTTTGCCTTGGAGTATTTTGTAGAGTCTAAATGGGCGGATCGTCCTCTTATCGTTGAGTCGGATTCCAAAGTTGCAATTGGGTGGGTGTTGCAGGTGGAACATCGCCCTTGGCGTCTGTGGGAGTCCTTTTGTGCGATTGACCGTGCTTGTCTGAGGTTAGGTTCCGTGTGCTTTTCTCACATTTTCCGGGAGGCGAATGGGCTAGCTGATGCGCTAGCGAAAGAGGGGGTGTCTCGAGTCTCTCTGTTTCAGACTTCGATATGATGTTTTTGTAAAGGGGGTCTATCGTTTTGTTTTATAGTCGACATGTCGTACTCTTTTCCTCCATTAGGCTTAGGGAGGTTTTTAACGAGGCGCTTGTCCGACTTGCGTTTTATATTTATCTTTAATAAAATATACTTCGCTTTACTGATAAAAAAAAAGCAATCATCAATTTTAATTTCAATCACATAGGTCATAAAATCACATAACACATGCACAAATCCGAATTCCATTATTCCTTCTTCCCTTAATATTTACCAACCTTAATTTAGTCCAATTTCATGCTCAATTTATATACTAACAGCAAATTAAAGGTAGTTGAGACTCTAATCTCAACTCTAAGGGTGTTTCACTCACAGTTTGCCGAGCTAATTTTGTATCCGAATGCCCTTTGCTCGATCCGAAGCCGATCCCGGTGCAATTTCCTCTTCGACTCTTTCGCTTCTAGGATCTAAGGCATTCAAGCCAAACAATAGGAAGTTTTCAGAATACATTTCATGCATTTTGAGGCTGAATTTTGTATTTTTATTCAAAACAGTCCCTATACTTTTACGGTTCAATTCGACTAGTTCCCATTTTCCTAATTTCTTTAATTAACCTCTTAAATCTTCAAATTGATCACTAAAATTGGTGAATTTCACATTCTACATATTATTAATCAAGTTATTAACACTCCATTTAATCCAATTTTACAACTTTAATAATTCTCAACTTCTAAATTTTTCCTTCTTTTCAATTATACACATTTCTGACCACCTAATTTAATTCATTTCGTATTTTCTGTACACAACTCCAAATCGAACACCGTTTGTTCCTAAATTCAATTAACATACTTACAGTTCGCAGACGACCTCATTATATTTTGTGGTGACAGTGAATCCCAAATAAAGAATGTGATCAGAATTTTGAGAGGTTTCGAGCTTGCCTCTGGTCTCAAGATTAACTTGCGCAAATCCAAACTGCTTGGGGTTAATGTGGCAGATTCAAAAATTGATTATTGGGCATCCTTATTTCAATGCAAAAGTTAGAAGTTCCCTTCAACTTATCTTGGACTTCCCTTGGGAATTCGGAAAAATTCAAAAGCTTTGTGGGCACCACTAGTAAATAAATTTCACAAGAAGTTTGCTGGATGGAAATAAAAAACACTCTCTTTCGGGGGAAGAATCACTCTTATCAAATCAGTTCTCTGCAGCCTCCCAACGTACTTCATGTCCTTATTTCCGATGCCCGCCTCCATCTGTGTTACGCTATCAAAACTGATAGCCAAATTCCTATGGGGCTCTCTGGACAAACATGCAATACACTGGGTTAAGAACAAGCTGTTGTTTCTTCCGAAATCAAAAGGAGGGCTTGGTTTGGTTGACTTCAGAACTCGCAATTTGGCTTTACGGAGCAAGTGGCTCTGGCGTTATGGCACTGAACCTAATACTCTTTGGCGACAAATCATATCCACCATTTATGAACCTCATTCGACCTCAATACTGCCTACCTCTCGCTCGGCTTATAACAAGTCTTGGCTATGGATGAGCATCACTAGTCAACTCTCCAATCCTAACTCTCCTTTTTTGGCTAATATCCGCTTCAAAGTTGGTAATGGAAAATTTATCCAATTTTGGACTGATAAATGGATAGGAAATACTATGCTGAAATATGCGTTCCCATGCATCTATGCTCTTGCCATTAAGAAAAAAGGAACAATAGCATAATTTGGTTTTTATCAGAATAATACTTGGCTTTGGAACGTTGAACTACAAAGACATGCTCTAGATGGGGAACAAACTGAGTGGGAGGAATTCTCAACCCTATTACAGGGGAGCAGAATTAATCCTTCCTTAACCGACTCTATCATCTGGTCGACTGATTCAAGTGGAGTGTACAACATTAAATCCTTTTGCACAAATTCTGTCACCGAAAATGATACCAATGATGAAGTTTGGGGTTTAGTATGGTGTGGTCTTTCTCACCCAAATGTTGAAGCTTTTCTTTGGAGAGTCATACATGGCAAAATTCCCACTAAACAAGAACTGCAGAAAAGGGGAATCATTCCTCTGAGTTCTGATCTTTGCCCTTTCTGCAAAGTCAACCCAGAATCTATATCGCATCTGTTTTGTCACTGCATCTCAGTGTGGACTCTATGGTTGAAATGGTGTAACTTATGGAACGTGAGGTTCACTATGCCCTCAAGTGTAAAAGAAATGCTAATTCAATGGAGCGAACAGGAGCCGAAGTCCCTAAATCGAAAGGTATGGAATCTCAGCTTTTTCAGTTTCATTTGGACTATCTGAAAATATAGGAATGAAATTACATTTAAAGAATGCAAGGTTGATTTAGACTTCCTATTTAACTTGTGCATTCTGAGATTGATATGGTGGTGCAAAGCCAAATGGCCGGATGAAGCGTGGTCAGTTAATGATGCAATGGCGGACCCATCCACTCTAAGATTTCTGAAAATTCGCCCTAAGCTGGTAAAACCAGTCCAGTGGAATGCCCCATCAAAAGGAATCCTTAAATTTAATACCGATGGGGCTGTTTGCGGGAGTTTCGGCAAAGCTGGAATAGGTGGTTTCCTTCGGAACGAGTCTGCAAAAACCCTCCTTTACTTCTCCAAGAACGTGGGATACAGTGACATTGTATCAGCAAAATTACTCGCCATTTTTGAAGCAATAAACTTACTCGAAAAATCCAAATGGCGAAACAAATTTCAAGTTATAGTTGAAAGTGACAGCCAACTGGTAATCAAATGGTTAAACAACCCTCATAGTACTCCTGCTACCCACAAGGATATGATTGAATTTTGTGTAAAGTCCAGCAAGTCTCTTGACTGTAGTTTCAAGTATTCACCGAGAGAGTGCAACATTTTTGCAAATTACCTTGCAAAAAAAGGTATAGACAGGTCCGAAGATTTGTGGTTTGTCGATTCATCATAGTCAAGGGAAAGCTGCTCGGTCATCCTAAGCAATGAACGGTCACTGGATTGGCATTTCAATTCATTTGCTGCTCCTTTGCAAGATACATTATGTTGTAGTTTATTTGTGCTTTTTTTTTCAACAGGGTGATTATTATGTACTCTATGCATTCTACTGTGTGCTCTTTTTCCTCCAATAGGTCTAGGGAGGTTTTTTAACGAGGCCAGTAGTATTGCTATTCCAATATATAATAAAAACCTCTTTCAAAAAAAAATCCCCTAATCTTCTAGGCTAATTTTTAGGGTGTTACATTTCTCCCCCCCCCCCTTAACAAAAGAATTCGTCCCCGAATTCTTACCTGAATCGAACAAATGGGGATAATGGGGATATTTATAATTTTATTTATTTCTTATATTTTTATATATTATATTGAATATTTTTATTGATTTGTTCAAAATGCATCGAGTTTAGTTGGAATTTTTATTAAATTTTTCGGGTCAGACCAGAGTAAGATTATGCTTTTATTATGTCGGGTCGGGCTCGAATTGAGATAAAATATATTAAATTCAGGACGAGACAGAATCAGAGTAGAAATTCTAAATTTCAGGTTTAGGTCGAAGCGGCAAAAAAACCCAAACAAGTTCCATCTTTGATTTAATATTGCAAGGGGTTCTTTGAAAGAAAGTTAAATAAGTTCCTTATATTATAAGAATAGAAAGCATCTGCATATTTTTTATGTGTTTATTTATGGACATTTCCCATAACTGTATCATATTATCTGCACATTTTAAAAAAAATACAAATAACATAGGGTGGGTGATATGATACAATTATGCAAGGAGAAGAAATACATAGAAAAGAAGATGAAGCATCCAGTTTGGTGTAAATTGTTATGCCCTTTTAATAACTAAGGTTGTTCTTTTTAACCCTTGTCCTAATAAAAAGCCGACTGTACCACTATTTATTGTTTGGAAGAGGATTGTACCATTAGAAAAACGCCTAAAGGGGTTGAACTATGAGAGGCAGTCCATATCCAGGCCTTAGGGAAAGCATGATAGAAGGAGAATGGCGATAATTAGGAGAGGTTGAGAAGGAGAACCTCCTAAGCATAAGGGTTAATACAACTTTGTATTCCATCATCGTCAAATTCCTCCCAACGCACATCCTCCCTCCGAACCCGAACGGCAAGAACCCCATCTTGTGCTTGCACCCTCCGTATAGCTTATCGTCCTTGAACCTCTCTGGTCGGAACTCGTTAACGTCGGCACCCCATAGAGCCAGATCATGGTTCATGGCCACAACGTCAATCCAGATGTTGGTTCCATTGGGGATAATGAGATCATCCACCTTTATATCTTCTCTTGCTTGCCTTTGTGCATTTGGTGCTGGTGAGTATAGTCTTAGCACCTTGCATCACCCATTCCATCTGCAAATCGTAGAAATTCGTTTCATAATTCATGCATAAAAGTAATACATACATATATATATATGTATTTGATTGATCAATCCATGACATTGCTCCACGTACCTTCTTTAAGCCGGTAAGTCGAGAGAAATCGATGTCATCACCGTCTCTGATCACCTCTGTAATTTCCTCCCTGAGTTGGTGTTGCCATTGGGGATGCAAGGCCAAAAGCAGCAAGGTCCAAGTGAGAGCCAACGCGGTGGTTTCGTGGCCACCGAAGAAGAACGTCTTGCACTCATCAACAAGTTCCCTCGTCGTCAAGCTCTTCCTCGCCCGGCCGTCGAGGTGGCTGCCTTCCATCAGTAAACCCAACAAATCCTTCTGAGGGAATCTGACCCAAGCCTTCTTACGGTCGTTGATGATGGATAAAAGGAGTTAGTCTATTTCTTTGCCAAGTTTTCTGGCTTCAAGGAATTTCTTTAGACAAACCCATTTGCTGAAAGGAACACCCACGTAACGGTTGGAGTTGAAAAGAGTAATTTGTAGGGCTCTCAGTTTTTCATACACTTCCCTCCCATTTTGGTTGCTCAAACCGAAGCTGGTCCTCGCAATGATCTCCCCCGCCGTAGTTGTGATTTCTCTTTCGACATCGATTTCGGCTTGACCGGAGTTTATTAGGGTTTCCCACTTGTTGAGCATCATTGTGGCCGGTTCCACCATCAAGCCTGCCATAGCCTACAATACCAGAAGTAGAAAATAAACTTCATTTTCTGCACTATATATGTTAAAGTTGGAATGTGAATTTATGAGAGTGGGAAAGGAGAGAGACCTTCAAGTTAGGTGGGGAGAATGCAGGAGTGATAACATGGCGATGACGAACCCAGTCGTCTCCTTCAACCATCACCAGTCCACTTCCGAACATAGGATTCCTATCACGTTTAAACACCGTGGGTTTTCCCCAGCTTTTCCCCACAACTCCCGAAGACATCTTCTTAAGGAACTCCGGGTCTGCAATACATAAAAATGGCTCAGTCCCTAGCCAGTAGATGAACACTTTTCCTGCAAACCAAACAGAACAAATTAAGGGTTTTCATTTTGTTTTAAACTTTCAAGTATATGTGAGATCCGGCAAAGACTTACCATGAGACTTTTGCCACTTAGCAAAATAAGGGAACACGGCGGAGTGTATATCATGGGAAATAGCAGGCAATCCAAGTGAAGAATCATTAACATTCTTACAATTTTTCATCTCTGTAATATTTCCCAGAGGGAAACTAGGAGTTGGTCCTCCAAACCCATTCCTCTTAATCCTGCGGTAAGCTTGAATGGGCAGAATCCACCAAGACAACAACAATTTCAAGAACAAATAAACAAGACAAGCCACCATGGCTAAGCTCAAAAAAGTTTGGGATTGCTCCAAAAACCCCATTATTCTACTTCAAAAGAATATCGATATCTTTTGTCTATAAAGCTACTTGAGATTACACAATCAGATGAATTTGATTTGATATTCAATGAAGATAATGAAGTTGGTATGTATAGAAGACGAGGGGTATTGAAGATTGATAGCAGTTGTGTGAGTCGGTTTGTATAACCGAAAGAAGTTGGATCCGTTAATTTGTTTCGTGGATCGGTTACTTTGTTAGGACCGTTGTTGGCACTCTATTCGAGAATTACGAGTATGAAACTTTCCTGGCTTAAGACAGTTGTCACGGGGCTAGGTCGGAAGGGCTAGCACCGTGCGGCACTTGGTCAAAAAGAGGAAGAAAGGTGACCAAGTTCAGCCTTGGAAACTAAGTTTGGAAGGCTTAATTGGGTTGCGGAAGCGTTGGAAAGATAGGTGCGATGGCTTGGCAAAGAAGATCGGCAAGACAAGTGTTTATCAAAGCAACGAGCCTCGTTAAAAACTCCCCCTAAGCCTAGATGGGGA
Organism: Hibiscus tridactylites; assembly: GCA_958450335.1. Classification (NCBI taxonomy): domain Eukaryota; kingdom Viridiplantae; phylum Streptophyta; class Magnoliopsida; order Malvales; family Malvaceae; genus Hibiscus; species Hibiscus tridactylites. Next base: position 69,093,630 of record OY288289.1, on the reverse strand, counting down.
GAAAAGAGTACTCAAGTGCTTGCTCTTATTAAAATACTCAAAAGAAGAATGAAAATGTAGAGAATGAGGAATGAATACAAAAGATGGAGGAGAGCTCTATTTATAGCCTAAGCCCCCTCGATCTAACGGCTATGAGTGATTCAATCCGATGGCTAAGGATGAATCCCCCCCCCCCCCGTAAACATGGCAATATTTTCATATGAATAAACTTGCCCTCATTACAAAGATATGACATCACATGATTGTTGTCATGGAATACTTTCCTCGGATAGGCCCTCATGGAAGATCCCTTTCCTTGTGTGATAGTCAAAAGATGAGAACATAGCTTGGGTCTTGGATGCTTGGGTGGATTGGGCTTGGCATTGCCCGGTTCTTGTGTCCAAAACCTCATTGGTAGCATGCTAGGTGCTAAGTCGGGCCCTAAGGGTGTGTGCAAAGAAAAGAAATACATAGAAAAGAAGATGAAGCATCCAGTTTGGTGTAAATTGTTATGCCCTTTTAATAACTAAGGCTGTTCTTTTTAACCCTTGTCCTAATAAAAAGCCGACTGTACCACTATTTATTGTTTGGAAGAGGACTGTACCATTGGAAAAAGTCTAAAGGGATTGAACAATGAGAGGCAATCCAAATCTAGGCCTTAGGGAAAGCAAAATAGAAGGAGAATGGCGATAATTAGGTGAAGTTGAAAAGGAAAATCTCCTAAGCATAAGGGTTAATACAACTTTGTATTCCATCATCGTCAAATTCCTCCCAACGCACATCCTCCCTCCGAACCCGAATGGCAAGAACCCCATCTTGTGCATGCACCCTCTGTATAGCTTATCGTCCTTGAACCTATCCGGTCGGAACTCATTAACGTCGGTGCCCCATAAATCCAGATCATGGTGCATGCCCACAACGTTAATCCAGATGTTGGTTCCATTGGGAATAATGAGATCATCCACCTTTATATCTTCTCTTGCTTGCCTTTGTGCATTTGGTGCTGGTGAGTATAGTCTTAACAACTCTTGCATCACCCATTCCATCTGCAAATCGTAGCCACATAAACTATATCAATATCTTTGCAAACATTGATCCACGTGAAATTCGTTTCATAATTCATGCATAAAAGTAATACATATATATATATACATGTATATATGTATTTGATTGATCAATCCATGACATTGCCCCACGTAATAAAATCGAAATCACAATTGAAATGGATATGACTCGAGATGATTTTATGTTTTTGAAGAAAAAAACTTACCTTCTTTAAGCCGGTAAGTCGAGAGAAATCGATGTCATCACCATCTCCGATCACCTCTCTTAGGAGACACGGGTTCAAATCGCTTTATCTACGAGGTGTATGCACATTGTCAAAGAATTAAAAATATGTATGAACAAATACTACATTGTAATCACCTTTAGACCATAAAAAATAGAATAAATCAAAAAATTAATTGAAATAAGTGCACACAAAGTTTAAATTAAAAAAAAACTAACCATTACCAAACATGATATTTAACTCAGTAAATTTTAAATATTATTGGTGTTAGTTTATACAGATGTAATTGGAGTACTAACATTTATTTCTTATCAATATGAGATTTATAAATTAAAAAATAAAGATCATATAAAAATAATTGACAAGTTGTCGTTTAACCGGTCAAAAATAAATAAATAATTTAACATCTTTCAATAAATAATAGAATAAAAAAATTAAGTAGTTATAGGGAAAGAGAGTCGTTCCACAGGGAGATTAGTCGGAATTCTTGACTTGAATTTGTTGGATTTGAATTCCCAGGAATATCTGTAAAAACAAGGAAATAAAAAAATGGGTGATCTGATATTGAGTGAAGTAATAAAATAAAATGTAAGAATTAACGAAAATAGTAAAAAAAACCAAATATGCAAATTAGCCTCGAGCTAGCCTTGTCAATTCCTTCGATCATTGAAATAGATTTTTACTTCGGGGATCATGTCGGTTACAGTCTACGAGGCCCAACCCGTCGCAACTTGCTTCTCTCTCGAGTAACCAATCCTCCCAAGACTATCTTCGAAGGTTGTATCTTAAACAAATTAACCACGTCTATCGCCGTTAAAGTATTTAGTTTTGAAAGCAGGAAAAGCCTGACTCGGAAATTGTCTTAAAAAGAATCGCTTCTGATTTTATCTTTCCTTAGCGGACCGCCGCTAAGAGCGTTCACAGGAAGTCGAAATTGCCACAGGCCGATCTTTCCTCCCAACTATGTTTTTAAACGATTCCAGACCAACGAGCTCTTTTTGATTTGAAAAACGATTAAAAACTTTAGTAAGGACAATTGCCAAACTATCTAAACCGAAAGATAAAAATGTATTCCCAAAAGAATTTAGGCAATGTTCAATTCTCACGATTAGAATTGATTTGGCTAGCTCTTGGCTCAAGAAATTTAGCTAAGCATGATATTAATTATCATACTTAACTTGGTTTTTAGAAAAGTGATTAAATAGCATAAAATAAATGGAACAAGGAAATAAGGAAAAAGAGAACTTTTAATTAAAACTAGAAAATGTTTACAAAGGAAAAGATAAAAATACTCAAAGCTAAGAAGATGATCTTAAGCCTTCACCAAAGGTTGGTATTTATAGGCTTAGATTACAAGGATAAGAGATAGGAAAATTTAAAATAATAAAGTAAAGATAAAACAATTCAAATGTTTTGAAATTTAAATACAGGAAATCTAAACGGATAAGCTGATAAGATCTCTCAGAACGTTCCAGAAGCTTCTAGAAGTCGCCACGCAACTGCCATGTCAGACGCGTCGTGCCCAGTGTCGTGCCCAGTGTCGTGCCCACGATGCCAGTCATGACCAGAATAATAAAAAGACTGCAGAAATGCCCTCTTTTGCTGATGTTTTCCAGAATTAGGTCCCTTGTATAAAATATAGCAGAATGAAATGGATTAGGTAGCAAGAAATCCTAAAAACTTGAAAAATAGCAATTAAAATGTGTCACATTTGAGAGCTTATCAAATTCCCCCTCACTTGTCTCATACTTGTCCTCAAGTATGTCCGAAAAAGATATTAATCCAAGAATGTATTTCGCATGCCATCACAAGTATCAAGCATAGTTATAAGAGTTCTAGTGCAAAAAAAATATCATGAAATAGACACAAATCAAACCAAGTGGACATAAGCAAATAACAGCTTTTCATTCTTTCAATTGTCTATCAAGTAGTAATCAAATCCTAACCTGGTCTTAATCCTCGCCAAGGTACACTCAAGAGCACTCAAAGTGTTTAAAGGTAGATGTGAAGCAAAAACACCTTAAGTCACGCATGAACAAAGGTTTCCATAGGCTTGTAACAAGTTCAATTCTCCACTACTTTATTAGAATCGAGGTGCAAAAATCATTAGGTCTTTTGTTCAAGGTGTTATGTGGGTTTAGAAAAAAGGGTAGAAAGAAAATAAACAAAAGAAGATGATCAATGCAAGACATTTCAAACAGTAAACAGTGAAGACAAAAGAGGAGCTTAAAAAATGGGCAAGCAAACATTTTTTTCTCTTTTTTTCTTTCTTTTCAGTTTTCCGAAACTATTTTTTTTCTTTTTTTCATTTTTTCATCATTTTTTCTTTCGAAGCAATTGCTTCCTTTTTTCATTCATTTTTGTTTCTGGAAAAATTCTGCCCTTATTCGAATTGCAGCCCCTTATTTGTCTAGTAATATAGTTTCTAGCATTTGATCAATCAAAAAAGTTTGGTCAAAGAAGAGCAAGGTTTGAGGGTTAAGCAAAAAAATGGGATATAAGGCTTCAAGAGGGTTCACTAAGCGATGAGAAAAAGGTAAAAGAGAGAAAATGGTTAAATCCTAATGCCTAAATCATCTTAAAGCACCTCATTCTAGTGTAGTCTCGAATCGTATACAAGTCACAAGTTCTAGATTCCTAAATTCAAGATGACACTCTCAAGCAAGGAAAAACGAGCATAAAGAATAAGATGCATGCTCAAGGCTCAAATTCTCACAAAATTAGGCTAAGTTGATTAAGCTAGGTGAGAAATCCAATTATCACAATCAAGGCAAATTTGAAAAAAAATGTCAAACTATCATTATACTCATGCCATTTGATTATCAAAAATGTCAACATTCAAATATTCCTATGCACAATAACAATTATAACATGCTGGATATAATGCAATGGCAAGAAAAAATTCATCTCAAAGTTAAACCAAAGTCAAACATATAGCAAACAAGCAAGACAAGTGGTTTTGCTGCCCTCCCCCTCACTTAAATGAATTGCCCCAATTCAAATGAAAACCATAAAAGTGTAAGGCAGAGAAAGAGTACTCCTTGTGGGTATTGATTGTAACGATGGTGATGGTGATCGTTGGGGAGGCGGACGACGGACGGAGCTTGTCCAGCAGTGCTGTTGGAGAGCGCGAACGGTGGACGATGGTTGGGGGTGAAGGCAGAGGTGCGGTGGAAGCCATAGGAATTGGGGCTTGCTACTATCGACCACCGCGGCGAGGAGGAGGTGTAGTGCACGGTGAAGTCGATGCGGCTGAGTGAAACAAGGGGTTGTGTCGTTGTTTAGGGTTTTGGTATTTCACAGGAAAGAAAGAAAGAAAAGGGGAAAAGTGGGGAAAAATCAAGGGTGTAAAGGGCATGGGCTAAAGTGCACCGGCTCCATTGGGTGTGCTAAAATGCACTGGTTTTAATGAAACGGTGCACTTCAGCATTGGATCGCAGATTGCTTGCTGTGACTGATAAAACCCTGCAGAAATTATTAAGGTAATTAGAAAAAGGAAGATAAAGGAAAATAAATAAAATAAATAATTAAAAAAAGGAAAATTAAAATTAACGAAAATGAAAAGAATGGGTTGCCTCCCATTTAGCGCTTTGTTTAACGTCGTTTAGCTCGACGACCTTTGCTAAATTTTTGGTTCTTCAAAAGAAAGGTCTTCAAATAAACGATGATGTCCATCCCTTGTCGTTTTAACGCCTTCCTTCATCTTTTTATTTGTGCGCAAAACAACAACTAAGCGTCTACCTCCTTCCCGATGCGACAACTTACTCAAGATGATGATTGAAAAAGTTTGGTTGTCGCCTAAAAATATATAATTGAATTTATCTAACTTCGGCTTTGGTTCCTACAAAATTGAGGGAAAATGTTTAGATCGAGTTGGAATTAATCGAAAATCAGAAAGGGAAGAAAGAGTTGAAATGATTTTGCCTATATTTTCATTGTCGAGATCCGCGAATTCCCTACAAAAGTCATAACACAAATCAGTTTTAATCAAATCATCAGCTAACGGATCTATAATATCAACGAAATTTAAACTTGCGGCCGAATCAGGATACTTCATAGCTTTATACATATCAAATTTAACTACTTCCCCATCAAATTCTATGGTTAAGATGCCGTCGCGGACATCAATCTTTGTATGTGCGGTTGATAGGAAAGGGTGGCCAAGCAAGATTTCGGATCCGTTATTGTTGCGATCATTTTCCATGTCAATTATATAAAAATCAGCAGGGAAAATAAGATTTTTTACCTGTACCAACACGTTTTCTAGTACTCCCTCGGGGTAGATGACTGATCGATCGGCTATTTGAACCGTCACTCGCGTTTCTTTCAATGGTTCAGTCGAAATTTTGTTGTAGACGCTTAACGACATGACGTTGATATATGCGCCTAAATCGCACGTCGCTCTTTTTATCCCAACATTCCCAATTTTACATGGAATTGCAAACATACCTTGGTCCTTGTACTTTGGCGGCAACGCCTTTTGAAAGATGGCCGAAATATTTTCACCAAGGTTAACTTTTTCATTTCCGGATAGTCGCCTTCAGTTTGTGCATAAGTCCTTCAGAAACCTTGCGTATTTGGGCACTTTCCGAATAACATCAAGAAGTGGAATATTAATTTCCACCTTCTTGAATATATCCAAAATTTCCTTCTCTTCCTCCTTTTTATCTCGTTTTGCCAATCTACCTGGAAAAGGAGGAACAGGTTCGTAAGTAGAAACAAAAATTTTAGATTTGGCATTACTTGCGGTGGGATGAGACTTGTCGTTCTGGTCTTCCGAAGAGTTTCCCAGTTCGTCGGATTTTCGCTCATCTTGCTTGAGCGGTTTAGGCGTTATCATTGTTCCACTACGCAAAGTTATCGCACTAACGTTTTCCCTTGGGTTGGTTTCAGTTTGGGATTGTAACTTTCCCTGGGATTCTAGACGACTAACGGCTTGAGCTAGTTGGCTTATTTGTTTGTCGATTTGCTGGAGATGGGATTGTGTTTGGGTTTGGAATTTTTCCTGCGAAACTGCTAATCTCTCAACAATAGACTCAAGCGAGGATTTTTGGGGTGCTTGGTTTTGGTAGGGAGGTTGTTGCCTAGGTTGGTAATTTGGGTTCTGATTACCGTAGCTCAAGTTTGGGTGATCTCTCCAATCGGGATTGAACGTATTGCTCTGAGGGTTATAGGGTCTTTGGGGAGGTCCGGGAAAGTTGTGTACGACGTTAACTTGAGCACCAGATGTATCCCCGATGGCAATGGGTATTAGTCGGTTGCGTGATCTGGCATAGTGCATATTTCGCATACCTTAGCAGCTCTTATTTCCCCTGAAACAAGAGAATGCACAATATTAGTCAAATTGTCTATCTTATTTTCTAATGAAATTGTGCTTACTGCTTGAACCCGTCGGCTGGGTTCACTTGCAGAACCAAATTGCTGTGAATTCGCCGCCATCGTAGATATCAGATTTCGAGCATTTTCGGGGGTCAAGTTTACGAGCGCTCCACCGCTTGCTGCATCTATCATTTTCTTATCCATCGGCAACATTCCTTCATAGAAATATTGAAGGAGCGTTGGCTCGGATAAGTTATGTTGCGGACAACTCGCGTACAATTTTTTGAATCTTTCCCAATAATCGTATAAGGACTCGTCATGCGTTTGTTGGATACCCAAAATGCTTCGCCTAAGTTCAGTCGCTTTCGCTGCAGAGAAATACCTGAATTAGTCCTGTTTTGAGTTGGAAAGGGGTATCGTTGTGAGGAAAGGCGATACAAAGGGGTTGTTGTTCAGCGGGGGCGGTATTGAGTTGTCTAATGGTTTGGTTATCCATCGGGTCGGGTGTAGGTATAAATATCGGACTTGTGCTTTCTTCGGTTTGGTCGTGTGGTGGTTCAGATATGGATTCCGGATGGGATTGTTGTTGGTTTTGCTTTTGTACTTTCTTTCGTTTGACAGTTTCACCGTGGTTCTTACGAGCGCTTACTTCGATTTCCGGGTTGTATGGAACAAGATTACCCGGATTCCTCCTGGTCATAAAAAAAACCAGTCAAAAGTGCCGAAAGTAAATCTCCCCGACAACGGCGCCAATTTTGACAAGTCGTCGTTTAACCGGTCAAAAATAAATAATTTAACCTCTTTCAATAAATAATAGAATAAAAAAATTAAGTAGTTATAGGGAAAGAGAGTCGATCCACAGGGAGATTAGTCGGAATTCTTGACTTGAATTTGTCGGATTTGAATTCTCAAGAATATCTATAAAAACAAAGAAATAAAAAAGGGGTGATCTGATATTGAGTGAAGTAATAAAATAAAATGCAAGAATTAACGAAAATAGTAAAAAAAAACCAAATATGAAAATTAGCCTCGAGCTAGCCTTGTCAATTCCTTCGATCATTGAAATAGATTTTTACTTCGGGGATCATGTCGGTTACAGTCTGCGAGGCCCAACCCGTCGCAACTTGCTTCTCTCTCGAGTAACCAATCCTCCAAGACTATCTTCGAAGGTTGATTCTTAAACAAATTAACCACGTCTATCACCGTTAAATTATTTAGTTTTGAAAGCAGGAAAAGCCTGACTCAGAAATTGTCTTAAAAAGAATCGCTTCTGATTTTATCTTTCCTTAGCGGACCGCCGCTAAGAGTGTTCACAGGAAGTCGAAATTGCCACAGGCCGATCCTTCCTCCCAACTATGTTTTTAAACGATTCCAGACCAACGAGCTCTTTTTGATTTTAAAAACGATTAAAAACTTTAGTAAGGCCAATTGCCAAACTATCTAAACCGAAAGATAAAAATGTATTCCCGAAGGAATTTAGGCAATGTTCAATTCTCACAATTAGAATTGATTTGGCTAGCTCTTAGCTCAAGAAATTTAGCTAAGCATGATATTAATTATCATACTTAACTTGGTTTTTAGAAAAGTGATTAAATAGCATAAAATAAATGGAACAAGGAAATAAGGAAAAAGAGAACTTTTAAATAAAACTAGAAAATGTTTACAAAGGAAAAGATAAAAATACTCAAAGCTAAGAAGATGATATTAAGCCTTCACCAAAGGTTGGTATTTATAGGCTTAGATTACAAGGATAAGAGGTAGGAAATTTTAAAATAATAAAGTAAAGATAAAACAATTCAAATGTTTTGAAATTTAAATGCATGAAATCTAAACGGATAAGCTGATAAGATCTCTCAGAACGTTCCAGAAGCTTCTAGAAGTCGCCACGCAAAATCCACGTCAGACGCGTCGTGCCCAGTGTCGTGCCCACGATGCCAGTCATGACCAGAATAATAAAAAGACTGCAGAAATGCCCTCTTTTGCTGTTGTTTTCCAGAATTAAGTCCCTTGCATAAAATATAGCAGAATGAAATGGATTAGGTAGCAAGAAATCATAAAAACTTGGAAAATAGCAATTAAAATGTGTCACATTTGAGAGCTTATCAATAATCTAAAGACAAACTTTTTAGCATCTTAGCTCATGAATCACACGTTGATAAGAAACAAAGTTTAACACTCCAATTAAGCTTATATATACTAATATCAATATCAAATTGTAATTCATGAAGCTAAATTTTAAATTTCATTTTTTTTATTTTTGTTCTTTATTCAAGTCAGAAAATATTTTATGCACGTACGGTGAAAATTTTGTTTTCCACAAATGATGCTTGTGGTTAGATTTTAAGGTTTAAATAAAATTTATGATTTAACGTTTAGAGTTTAAGGTTTAGTGTTTAGAATTAGAGTTTATGGCCTCGAAAATGGATACATGGCAAATCTAGAAGTGCGGTTGTGAAAAAAATCAGCGTCAATGCATCAAATAGTCATTATATTAAAATCGATATAGATGAGAACGAATTGGTGGTCGTCGTGCCAAGCTTGGCAATATATTAACCAAAATTAAAACGGTCGAAGGAGATCGTTGCCGCATAATATACCAGCCTCAACAATCGCCGCTTGCTAAGGAGATGACACCACAATAAAACATGATGCAGTTGGAACGAGAGAAGGAGCCGGAAAGGTTTGGTGTTACTGTTATCAGAGAATGTAGACGGAAGAACTTTTTTTTCGGAGGGGCAATAAATTGTACTTTTTTTGAACAATTTTTACTTAGGGGAGAGGGAAAGGGAAGTTGCTCATACCGGGACTAAAACTCAGTATCTAGAGAAAGAGATTGAATGTCGACAGGACCTAGGGTAAATTATACTTTTTGTTTTGTTTGGATACCGAGAGAAATTAAAAAAAAATCATTTGACTTTTTGATGTTTCTATGTATGTGTCAAAGCTAAAAAAATTAAATTCTAAACTTTAACTTTAAATCATAAATCTTAAATTATAAAATCTACATCTTAAAAATTAAACCTTACACCACAAATTTTAAACAGTAATCCTAAATCCTAACCATAAATCTTAATCCTAAACTTTAAACCTAATGTTTTAACCATAAACATTAATCCTAAACTTTAAACCTAATGTTTTAACTTTAGGACATACATAACACTAAAAAATTAAATCATACACTCTAACGGTAATTTTTAAACCCTAAACTCTAAAAATTAAACTCTAGCTCTAAACCTTAACTTTTAATGTTAAACATAGATAGAAATATAAAAAAATAGATAATTGAAAAAGACTTCGACTGGAATGAAGGGCTAGAGCGAGGACGAGAGTGTAACCCTGTTTGTGTTTAATCTACCTGAGAAACTTCACTGGAATGGGCTATGGCATTTGTTTAGCTATCATGGAGAAGTGGTGGATGCATTCATTCCGAAGAAGAGAAGTCTAGGAGGGCAGAGGTTTGGTTTCGTCAGATTTGCCAATATGACCGATGCCTTGAGAGCTCAAGAGAGATTAGATGGCTTCTCAATCTATAGATTTCGGGTTAGAGTTTATTTATCAAGGTATGACTCGCGTCGAACACATGGAAGAAAACAACAACCAAGGAGAAATCAGGTGGAGAAAATAGAATGTCCCCGTGATGAAGAAAACAAAGACAATATCCGATCGGTAAGTGGTGTAGTAGACCATGAAAAATTGAAGATATTAGAAAACTGTCTTGTGGGTTAGAGCCATAAATTTTTGAAAGTAAAGAGTGTAGCAACGATACTTCACGCCGGTGGTTTGAAGGATGCAACAATTATGAGTCTAGCAGGGTCAGCTTTCTTGATAATGTTCAAAGACAAAGAAATGAGAGATAGAGCCAAATTAGAATTCAAAGTCATCTTTGATAGGTGCTTCAGGGATATTCAGGATTGGTCTGATGAAGTGGTTGTCTCCAATCGACGGGCATGGATAGCTTGTGAAGGAGTCCCAGCACATGCTTGGTGCGAAGAGACTTTTGCAAATATAGCATCATTATTGGGTGAGCTAATATCAGTCGATGAAAGCACTGCCAAACCATCCTCTTTCGCCAGAGCACATTTTCAGATTTTAACAAACAGGTTCAACCGATTGAATGGTGTCATTTCTATGTTAGTGGGATCAAAGAGGTTCAAGGTTAGATTTTTTGAAATTGACCCTACTTTCAGGCCGTCATCAGTTTGGTGTGGTGTTGAAGAATCAGACAGTGATGGCGAGGAAGATGTCCGGTCATCGGAAGCTTTGTCGGAAGCTTCATTGGAATTGCAAAGAGAGGGGAAGGCAGGGGAAGCTTCGGTTGAATCTTCATCAGGGAACTTGGGAGTGGAAAAGTTGGTGGAAGGTGAACAACCTCTAGGAGCTAACGTGGAGATCCAAGAGGCTACAGCTGGTGTGTCAGAAAAGGTGGTGTCTCGAGAAGAAGAGGTTACCAATGCAATCTTTAATGAGAAAGGGATAGCTGGAAATATAGAGCATATTCAAGTTTCTGATTCATGTCGTTTTAAGGCTGGTGCACCAGTCCACATGCTGTCGGCACAGGGTGTTAAGGGCTTTGTTTCCCAACAGACCGAGACTACTCCTAGATATAGGGAAGGGTTAGGTGTTCAACAAGACAATTGTCATCCTGGATCCTCTCATAGTTTGGAGCCCCGAGACGGCGAGAAGTCCAACTCAGATGGCAACCTTGAGGCTGATTGTGAGATGGTCCCATGCTCCAACAATAATCTCCCTTGGGCGGTGAGTGTTGATTTGGCGAATGGCAACTTGGAGGCTGTCGATCGAGGTTGTGATTGTGAGGGTGAGGCAGAAAATTCGACGTTCTTTCCTGAGCTTCAAGATCACAACTTCAGGAGAAAGTTTATTTCTTTAGCCAAAATGCAAGATAAGGCTCTCTCGGCCAAGGATAAAAAGAAGAGGGGTCGAGCCATAAAGAAAAGTAAGAAAGCCGGTCTGGATTCCACACCGAGGGATTCTGTCGTGCATGCTCCCACAGATTCAGACATAGCACGAAAGCAGATACTTACAAAGTCGGCAAAGGAGGCTCTTGAGCGAAATAAAACCGATAAGGTGATGCGTGAAGAGTCGATGTATAGAGAGGCGAAGGAAGCGCTTGAACTATGTAAAGGTTTAGGGGTGCAGATTATTGGAAATGAAGCAGAAGTAGTGGATGAATTGGTAAGGATCGAGTTACTTAATCATGAATAGGTGATTGTGTTCGTTTTTTTGTGAGTCTTTGTGTGTTCCTTTAAGCTATTTGTTTCGGAAATTCTTATTCTGCGAGTGGCTTGGGTGGTCTAAGATTATTGGGTGTAGTTCTAAGAAAAGGTTTCTAGTAATTGAAAGGTATATGGGTCTCTGTCTTGGTGCCAGGAGTTGTGATATGTTTTCTTGATGGTCATGTATTTAGTTTTGAAGGAGTTGCTTTGGTGGATGTTGCTTTGTGGTCGTATGGCTTTGACAAGTGTTCTTTTCTTTAGTTAGTTGGCATTCAAGGATTGTGTGTTGGGTTGAGAAGTCAAGGTGGCCATAGACTGATTTTTCTTTGGGGTTTGACTGAGTTAGTTCGGTTGTATTGGAGATTTTGCTTCAAATTATTATAATCGTCTTGCCAAATGTTGGGCTGTTGTGATGCTGTTGCATGTTTAACAGATTGTTGTTGGTTGACTATATTGTGTGGCCTTAGGAGAAAATTGCAAAGATTTGCAGGTCATTAGAGGCGATAATAGGACCAAGAGTTATAGTTTCGGTTTGTTGGTGATGTTGTGGGTGTATTATGTACTTTGTTGCTTGTTAGTTTTGACTTGGGTGTATTTTGTACCTCGTTGTGTGTACTCTTTTCCTTCATTTAGGTTTAGGAAGGTTTTTAACGAGGCACTCAACGTAGGTTTGGGTTCTTTTACCCTATAATAAAATTAATTTGCTGAGCAAAAAAAAATAGATAATTTCTATTTCGATGTCAACCAGTAAGTGGATGGAGAGTTCTAATAAAAAAAACTGTCAAATATTTCCTTAAAACTCTCAAGCGAATCACGTTGCCATTTTCGGTCAATAACGTATCATCAACTAAACTCTCGACGTCAAAGAGTATACATCAAAATCACATTATTTAAAGTATCCCAGTGGAAAAATAGATAATATTCATTGTAGGAGACATAAATTCAAATCGTTATGTCTATATGGTGTATGTGCATTGTCAAAGGGTTAAGAATATCTATGAACATATACTACCTTCTAATCACTTTTAGACTGAATATTCTCCGACCTGACTTGACCTGATATATTTCTAATTTTATTTATTTCTTATATTTTATATATTATATTGAATATTTTTATTGATTTGTTCAAGATGCATCGAGTTTAGTTGGATTTTTTATTAAAATTTTCGGGTCGGACCAGAGTCAAATTATGCTTTTATTATGTCGGGTCGGGCTCGAATTGAGATAAAATATATTAAATTCAGGACGAGACAAAATCAGAGTAGAAATTTTAAATTTCAGGTTTAGGTCGAAGCGGCAAAAAAACCCAAACAAGTTCCATCTTTGATTTAATATTGCAAGGGGTTATTTGAAAGAAAGTTAAATAAGTTCCTTATATTATAAGAATAGAAAGCATCTGCATATTTTCGATGTCTTTATTTATGCACATTTTCCATAACTGTTTCATACCATCTGCACATTTTCTTTAAAGAAAAGAGTACAAATAACATAGGATAGGTGATATGATAAAGTTATGCAAGGAAAAAAAATACATAGAAAAGAAGATGAAGCATCCAGTTTGGTGTAAATTGTTATGCCCTTTTAATAACTAAGGCTGTTCTTTTTAACCCTTGTCCTAATAAAAAGCCGACTGTACCACAATTTATTTTTTGGAAGAGGACTGTACCATTAGAAAAACGCCTGAAGGGGTTGAACTATGAGAGGCAGTCCATATCTAGGCCTTAGGGAAAGCATGATACAAGGAGAATGGCGATAATTAGGAGAGGTTGAGAAGGAGAACCTCCTAAGCATAAGGGTTAATACAACTTTGTATTCCATCATCGTCAAATTCCTCCCAACGCACATCCTCCCTCCGAACCCGAACGGCAAGAACCCCATCTTGTGCTTGCACCCGCCGTATAGCTTATCGTCCTTGAACCTCTCCGGTCGGAACTCGTTAACGTCGGCGCCCCATAGAGCCGGATCATGGTTCATGGCCACAACGTCAATCCAGATGTTGGTTCCATTGGGGATAATGAGATCATCCACCTTTATATCTTCTCTTGCTTGCCTTTGTGCATTTGGTGCTGGTGAGTATAGTCTTAACACCTCTTGCATCACCCATTCCATCTGCAAATCGTAGCCAAAGAAACTATATCAATATGTATATATGTATAAAAGTAATACATACATATATATATGTATATATGTATTTGATTGATCAATCCATGACATTGCTCCACGTACCTTCTTTAAGCCGGAAAGTCGAGAGAAATCGATGTCATCACCGTCTCCGATCACCTCTCTAATTTCCGCCCTGAGTTGGTGTTGCCATTGGGGATGCAAGGCCAAAAGCAGCAAGGTCCAAGTGAGAGCCAACGCGGTGGTTTCGTGGCCACCGAAGAAGAACGTCTTGCACTCATCAACAAGCTCCCTCGTCGTCAAGCTCTTCCCCGCCCGGCCGTCGACGTGGCTGCCTTCCATCAGTAAACCCAACAAATCCTTGTGAGGGGATCCGTCCCAAGCCTTCTTACGATCCTCGATGATGGATAAAAGGAGTTGGTCTATTTCTTTGCCAAGTTTTCTGGCTTCCAGGTTTTTGTTGAGACAAACCCATTTGCTGAAAGGAACACCCACGTAACGGTTGGAGTTGAAAAGAGTAATTTGTAGGGCTCTCAGTTTTTCATACACTTCCCTCCCATTTTGGTTGCTCAAACCGAAGCTGGTCCTCGCAATGATCTCCCCCGCCGTTGTCGTGATTTCTCTTTCGACGTCGATTTCTGGTTGACCGGAGTTTATTAGGGTTTCCCACTTGTTGAGCATCATTGTGGCCGGTTCCACCATCAAGCTTGCCATGGCCTACAATACCAGAAGTTGAAAATAAACTTAATTTTCTGCACTATATATATGTTAAAGTTGGAATGTGAATTTATGAGAGTGGGAAAAGAGAGAGACCTTCAAGTTGGCCGGGGAGAATGCAGGAGTGATAACATGGCGATGACGAACCCAGTCGTCTCCTTCAACCATCACCAGTCCACTTCCGAACATGGGCTTCCTATCGCGTTTAAACACCATGGGTTTTCCCCAGCTCTTCCCCACAACTCCCGAAGACATCTTCTTAAGGAACTCCGGGTCTGCAATACATAAAAATGGCTCAGTCCCCAGCCAGTAGATGAACACTTTTCCTGCAAAACCAAACAGAACAAATTAAGGGTTTTCATTTTGTTTTAAACTTTCAAGTATATGTGAGATCCGGCAAAGACTTACCATGAATCTTTTGCCACTTAGCAAAATAAGGGAACACGGTGGAGTGTATATCGTGGGAAATAGCAGAGAACCCATGTGAAGAATCATTAACATTCTTACTGTTTTTCATCTCTGTAATATTTCCCAGAGGAAAACTAGGAGTTGGACCTCCAAACCCATTCCTCTGAATCCTGCGGTAAGCTCGAATGGGCAGAATCCACCAAGACAACAACAATCTCAGGAACAAATAAACAAGACAAGCCACCATGGCTAAGCTCAAAAAAGCTTGGGATTGCTCCAAAATCCCCATCATTCTACTTCAAATGAATCTCGATATCTTTTGTCTATAAGGCTACTTAAGATTACACAATCAGATGAATTTGATTTGATATTCAATGAAGATAATGAAGTTGGTATGTATAAAAGACGAGGGATATTGAAACGTTCGTCGATCGGTTAATTTGTTAGGACCGTTGTTGGCACTCTGTTCGAGAATTATGAGTATGAAACGTTCCTGGCTTAAGACAGTGCTTTCGCTTCCTTATTATTGTTAGGGTTGTGCAAAATAAACAATAACCGTTAAGTTAAACGGTTTCGATTAACCGAACCGCTAAAAAAATAGTTAATAATTAATCTATAGATACTTTATTTTAACTAAGTATAAAGTTTGTGTTTAAAATTTCTCTATTTAAGTTCAATTTTTTTAAAAAAAAAATTAATACAATATTTATCGAAGAGATATATTTATTATTCTAAAAAAGAAATAATGAACATTTTAAAAGAAAATTGTAATAGGTTACAGGTTTACCTGTAACCGATCCGTTCCTTAACGGTTACCCACTATAATGGTTAACTATTTAAAAAATTAACGGTTAATAACGGTTAAGTTACAAATAATAACCGCTATAACAGTTAACCAACCGTTTAAGTTAAACGGTACCGTTAACCTACCATGAACACCCCTAATTATTGTCAACCATGATCCCTCAGCTCCTTCCACAGTTTGTCGGTGCCGAAAAGAAAAACTGTGGTCGATTACTTTAGGAGCCGCTCCACCACATTTCAGGCTTCGATCTCTTCGAAAGAGGGACGTAAGTATGAGGACCTATATTACCAAAGTCAATGAAATTTGTACATTATGAGGACTTAGAGGATCAACTCATCATGTCTCACTAGATGCATCTACTGCTCATCAGTGCTCCTATTATATTAGTCGTTTACCCGGCTGATATGAGAGTTTAGGTAAAAAAAAAATTAATTGTGTGTCCAATAAATTGTTGACATTATTCCTAATAAATTTTTGGTATAAGCCTTAATAAATTGTGGTATAAAAAATGAATATTAATATTTTTTTTATAATGAGAGAACATAGTATTAAGATGAAATGAGTTTTGTTTAAATTTTTCATGTATTTACCTTAAATAATTTTTAATAGTTTGATTACTGAAAAAAATATGATATTAATAATAATAATTTGAGAGTTTCAGTTTTGGCGCATCTAAATGCTTTGTTGAAGACGGACGAGTCAATTCGCTTCAGCTATATAAAGACGCTCATTTTAAATTTGTAGGGACTTATGTTGAAATTTTGGAGGAATTGCATCATGATAGTACGACAGATTAAATGTTTCTTTGAGTTAACTTAGTTTCTCATCTTATTATATTTAAAAGGTAAAATATTAATTATATTACACTTATAGTTTTGAATTTTATTGGGCAAAGATGTTAGGGAGAGCATTCGATCGAGATAAATAATTTTTTTGATTTCATAGACTTTGCGAGTCCTATTTTATGACTCAATTTTTATTTGAAACTTTTCGATTCAAGTAGAATTTATAAAATTCGAGTCGAGTTTTCGAGTTTTTACACAAATTTAATTGTAATTATTTATATTCTTTATAGTACAAATTGTTTGCAGTTTAAACGATTTTCTTTATCTATATACGATATACTTATATATTTTTCACATGTGATATGCATATATTAGACATAGTTGAGAGACTTGACTCGAACTTAAAAATCGATCCACTAATTATGAAAAAAATTGAGTTATTCACATTTCCATTTTACAACTCAAACTTTATTTGAATTTTTTTCGAGTCAAGTTTATGAAATTATGAGTCGAGAAAACACGAGTCAATTTTTTTTTTTTTTGCATTGAGACAAGTCGAATAATTCGATTATTTAGAGTCAAGTCAAATTTTGCTCACCAAAAAAAATATATTAATTGTATTGCATTTATAGTCTTGAAATTTATTTATTGGTGAAATATGTATTAATTGTATTGCGCGCATTTATTGTTTATTGAAAAATGCATTATATTATATTTATTAGTAACCATGTTATGTGTCAACTCAACTGAATAGATGATTCAATAGGTAGATGTAGCATTATTCGTACTTGAATATTGTTTGGTTCGAATGGAATTAAAAATTTCTGTCTCTAAAGACGAATTTACTTAAATTTTTAAATATTTATAGTTTGACCACCCAACCTCAAATCATGTGCCTGTTTCCCTCGAGAACTTCGTGCATTCAACTCCAGAAACCAACTCCAGAAACCGCTGCAATGTTCAACTCTCATGCACACATATCATATTGACTTAATTTATACTCAGATATATTCTTTTATTTATAGTACAACGGTTATTATAAAACTTCCATGTTTGGTGAGAAATGTTGTTATTACTACGAGACTTGAGTTTAATCAGTTTATCTGCAAGATATGTATGCATATCATAGAGTTAATAAAAATAATAAATATTACCGTGAGTTAAAAACTAAAGATCATAAAAAAAAGGCAAATTACACAAATAATCATTAAACTTTATTCTTAAACTTATTTTGGTCAATGAAGTTTCAATGCATTCAATTTACTCCCTAGAGTTTAGACATTGGACATTTTTTGTCACTAAAATTTAGACATTGAACGTTTTTTTCACTTTTAAACCCCAAACAATTATGAATGGTGGTTGTTCAACCCCAAATTTCACCAATCCTTCGTCTCGCTCCTTAAGTCTGAATTCGACCTCTATTTTGCTAAAAGGTGCTTCGAAGTTTACGAATCGGCCAACAACCTTCTGATTTCTCTCTTATCAATCTTCTTTTTTCACCGTCAGATGGAATATGTTTCTCTGTATGTTGCTTATCTCGTGCCGATGAAGTTTTTTACTATTCGGATCTTAGAGAAGTTCCTCAGTTCGCCGGTAAATAAACATCGTCAAAAAATTAACGGAGGAGTGACAAAAAACGTTATGTGTCTAAACTTATGTGAGTAAATTGAACGTTTTGAAACTTTAGTGACCAAAATAAGTTTGAGAGTAAAGTTCATTGATGATTTACATAATTTACCCTAAAACATCTAGAGACAAACTTTTTTAACCAAAGTATCCACCGACGATAGCAGTGACTAATTCCATTGCCGCAGATGCTCTCACTGAGAGATAAACGACTGTCTATAAAATATATTTTATTCTAATTAAAAACGAACTCTTTAATGGTTTAGCTCGTGAATCTCACGTTGATAAAGAAATAAAGTTTAACACTCAAATTAAGCTTATATATACTAAATCAATATCAAATTCCAATTCATGAAACTAAATTTTATATTTGATTCTTATTAGTTTTTTTTCTCATTTATGTTCGTAATTGCATTCAAGTCACATTTGACGTGTCATGTTTTTTAAAAGACGGATATTACTTTTTTAAATAATCTAAGATGAGTGTATTTTATTAAATTTTAGAGTAAAATTCACAAACGATTACTGAACTTTGTTAAATAAAACAAAACGGTAATTAAATTTTTAAATATTATAAAATGACAATTAATTTTTATGTTTTGTAACAAAATAGTAACTCTTCCGTTAACGGTGTAACATTGCAAATATGAACATTTGGATAATAACACATTTAACCCTCTATATTTATAAATTCAATCAATTTAGTCTTAATTAAAAAAACACATTTATCAAGGGTCTTTTCACATCACCTCCGAGAGATGTTCGTGGATGTGAGCCTTGTATGCATGGTGGAAACTCCTCAAGTTGATGGGAACTCTGAACTTTTTATGGATAAACAGGATCCTGATTATTTTTTCCCCACCATCCAGGTTTATTTTTGAGGAATTCCAGATTTTGGACATAGACTCATCTCAAAACTTCGGAGTGATTTTTGAATAGAGAGAAAACATATGAATCAGAAACATGTAATCATGTATTCTGGGAAGACATGAATTTAAAGAGTTTTAGTGAATTGGTTGTTGGTCATGAACTTGTTTTGGCTGATGAAACATTCAAATCATTGTCTATCCCGGTTCTCTCTGATTGTGTAACTCATGGGTTGGCTATTATTGATGAAATTCTTGGTACTTGAATCCAGAGAACTTGTACGTGTTTCTAACCTCATTGTCATACTCAGTGGGGTTCGACATTTTGGTCATGTACGAGGTTAGCGACTTTTTGGATTATGAATGAAAGGGCCTCATTTTTAATAAACTGTACAGGGCCGTAAACTTTGAAGTGCCCCTGGTCATACTAATTTCCCCATTAATGCAGATTTGTACTCGTAAATTCAATGCCTTATTCCTAGTTATCTGATTAAGTGGTGTACATCTAAGGTAATTACCATGGAAGGATTGGTGATTCCAACAGGAGACTGGAGACATGACTGCTTTTGCTGCAAATGCACAAATATTCTTAGATAAGATCGTTAATGCAGAAAAAAGAGTTCTTCTTTTATGGTTTTGGATTATTTAAGAAGAAAAGGGAAGGACGAGAGCAAGGGGATATAACCAGAGTGAGTGGACATGGACCAGCGGCGAAGGGAGTTGAGTGATGTGGAAAGACCCTTGCTAAATGTGTGTTTTTATAATTAGGACTAGATTGATTGAACTTATGAATATAGATGACTAAATGTATTATTATTTAAATTTTATAATTACAACGTTATCCTATTAACGGTTTTTAACGGTCGAGTTACCATTTTGTTATAAAACATAAAATTTAATTGTGATTTTGTAACATTTAGGAGTTTAATTACCATTTTATTTTTTTAATAAAATTTAGTGTTCATTTTAACGGTCGTCGTGGCCAAGCTTGACAATATATTAACAAAGATCTAAAAAACGGTCGAAGGATTGGAGATGACACCACGATAAAACACGATGCAGTTGGAGCAAGAGAAGTAGCCTGAAAAGTTTGGTTTTAACTGTTAACAAAGATTGAAGACTGAAGAGCTTTTTTATGGAGGGGCGGTAAATTATACCTTTTTGTTTTGTTTGGATACTGAGAAAAAGACGGGCAGGGGAAACACAGAAAGTGGATTGAGAGTTCTAATAAAAAAAGCTGTCAAATATTTCCTTAAAACTCCCATGCAAATCACGAAGCCATTTTCAGTCAATAACGTATATATCATCAATTTTTTCGACAATGAAATGGTCGGTTGCTTTATTAAGACTTAAAAAAAAAAGGTCCTACACACAAACAACAAATATTAGAAGGTAATAAAAGAAAGAGTAAATTATATTAATGACCACGAACTATGGGGTTGGTGTCGATTTGATCATTATATTTTTAATTGTGTTAAATATACCACATAACTATTTAATTGGTTCCAATGTAGCCACTTGCCGTAAAAAAACGAAAAAGTTAACGAGACTGTTGAAATAATTGGTATAATTACACATTTAATCCCCTTTATTTATACAATCATTCAATTCAGTCCTAATTCTAATCTAATAAAATAAATTTATTATTCAATTAGGTGGTGACACGTGTCACCACCTTATTTGAGGGATTTATCTATTTTACTATTACATGGTAGAGGTTTGTCCATTGCTGAAGCAGCATAAAGTAATCTATTTTACATGCATAAATGCAAAAACTTTTGCAAATCACATATACCACATATATTATATTTGATATTCCATATAGCAGAAACAAGCTTGGCCCAGTGGCAAGAGTGTTACTCTCTTTCTCTAAAGACCCAAGTTTGATTCTCTTTGGGGTCATTTTTCACTATTTCATTTTTCTTACTCCAATTGGTGGTGACACGTGTCACCACCGGATTGGGGAAGGAAAATAAATTTAATAAATCTAATAAAAATAGATAAATCCCTCAAATAACCACCTTATTGAATAATTAATTTATTTTATTAGATTAAATTTAAGACTAAATTGAATGATTGTATAAATAAATGAGACTAAATGTGTAATTATACCAATTATTTTAACAATCATGTTAACCTTTTCGTTTTTTAACGACAAATGGCTACATTGGAACCAATTAAATAGTTCTGTGGTATATTTAACACAATTAAAAATATAGTGGTCAAATCAACATCAACCCCATAGTTCGGTGGTCATTAGTATAGTTTACCCTAAAATAAACAGATCCATCAGAAAACCCAACCGACTCATCACCTTCCCCCACAAGCACTAAACTCTCTAGAGCAATGAAGGAACGACAGAGGAAAATAAAAACACTAAAAAATTGAGCATAACAGCAGATAGAAGTTGGTTAATCCTTCAACCGGGCTAACTCAAGGAAATACCCCGAGGGTCCACCTTCGCAAACCGCTCCACAGACGGTGGAACCTCCTCAATCCAGTAGCTATCTTTATCCCCCAAGGAAGCATCGAAAGCCAGAGCATGGGCCACCGTATTTTCATCACGCCGAACAAACTAAAACCTACATGCATGCAAGTGGCGAGATAACTAGTGAGCCTCCCAAATTAGTGAACTAATAACAGAAAAATCCATCTCCTGACTCTTCATTTTCTTGAGTACAGTCAAGCAATCTCCTTCGAAGATGGCCTCCAAAAAACCCATATCAATGGTGAAAGAGATTGCGTGTACCAAAGCTATGGCATCCCCCATGAAAGCATACTGTACCCGGTAAGATTTCTTTCGACTAGAACCCAGTACTAAGCCCCTATTATTTCGGATAACACAACCTGACCAAGAGCATTTTGTGTCTGAAAAAATGTTGCGTCAAAGTTGACTTTGGCAAAGGTCGTTGGAGGTGGCAACCAGCGAGAGCGATGGACGACAGTTCTTGTTTGCAGCTGTACTGGTAACTCCTTTAATTCTCCTATAAATGCTTGAATATGTGACACGGTTGCTTCTCATCTCTGAAATTTGTTTTCATTTACCAATTTGTTGCGAGTCCACCAAATGGACCAGACTGTTATTAGAATTTCTACATGTCGAAAAAAAGGTAGTTGTCAAATAACCATGAGAGCCATTTTTTTAGCTCGAAGTTATCAATTTGTGCATTCCACAAAAAATCCAGATTAGATCAGATAGGAATACTATAAGGACAGTCACGAAGTACATGTAAGGAGTCTTCAGTATGCGTAACACATCTAATGCAGAAATTATCATTCAGAATACGTCTGAAGCTTAAATTAGCCTTGGTTGGCACAAAATTCCTAATAAACTTTCAAGTCTGGAATTTTATTCTAGATGGACAAGGGACATTCCAGATTACTTTAAAGAATTTTTTATTAGCAGTCAAAGTCCCATTTGATTCAAGAAGTAGTTTGTAACCCTTCCTAATAGTAAACATACCTGAAGGTTCTGCACTCCAAACACGACAATCTGGCTTTGGAAAGCGAGTCAACAGAATGAAAAGAATCTGTTCTGCTTCATCATTCCCGAAAGTGGCCCTAACCAAGCCCTCATTCCACATACCTGGTCCAGGAATAATCAAATCTGCCACTATAATTAGAGAATCAACACGCAAGAAGGATATTAATTTTGGTGGCGTAGATGGCAACCATAAATCGTTCCAAATATTAATACCCATACCTGATCCTACTTACCAACGAAGACCTGATTCTAGCAGACCGTGTGCGCTCTAAATATTCGCCAAATGTAAGACGGGTGAGATCCAAGGCACGATGAGAGAAAGGACAAACTAGGAAAGTATTTGGCTCGGAAGATTCGACTCACCAAAGAAGCTGGCCGAATAAGCATACGCCAACCTTGTTTACATAGAAGTGTTATGTTAAACTTTAACATATCACGAAAGCCCAATCCCCCATCTTCCTTTAAGTTGCATAAATCCGCCCAAGTGCACCTATGAATACCCTGTTTGTTATGCCCCTTCTACCACCAATATTTAGCTAAAATAGCCTTTAATTTTCTACACAGTGTTTTCGGCAAAAGGAATACACTCATGGCATAGACCGATATAGCTTGAAGTACTGCTTTAATAAACACTTCCTTGCCTCCTTGCGACAAAGGTCTAATAGACCAATTGTTAATTTTAGAAGACATATGTTCTCCCAATCCCACAAAAGCTTGTCATTTATTCCTGCCAATCACCGAAAGAAGTCCCAAATATTTTTCAACACTAAAAGATTGACTTACACCGAAAATTTGTATTACCAGTTCACGGGTCTCATCACTAACATTTGTGGAAAAGAACAATCCAGACTTATCAAAATTGATAATTTGGCCATAATTTTTAGCGTAAATATTTAAGATGTTCCGAAGATTTACTACACAACACGCCGATGCTTTTCCAAAAACTAGACAATCGTCAACGAAGAGAAGGTGTGACACTGTCGGGACATATCTGTTTAGGCGAAAACAAGCTCCCATCATTTAACGCTTGACGCAACAAAGAAGATAAGCCTTCAGCGCATAAAAGAAAAAGGTAGAGGCTTAACGGGTCCCCTTGCCTCAATCCTCGTGAATGACAAAAATGAGTGCCAACCATATCATTAATCACAACGAAATACGAAACCGAAGACATGCAATGTTCCATTAAAGAAAGCCAAGTATCCGCAAAGCCCATCTTTTCATAACTGCCAGCACAAAGCCCCATTCTTCGCGATCATATGCTTTACTCATATAGAGTTTTAAAGCAAAATAACCCTCCCTGGCTGTCTGATTGTTCTGAAAAGAGTGCAAAACCTCATACGCCACCATTATATTGTCAGTAATTGCACGACCCGAAATAAAAACACTTTGGCATTTGTCGATACATATGTCCAAATAAAGTTGTAGATGATTAGCCAACATTTTCGATGCAATCTTGAAAATAACATTGCAAAGGCTAATTGGTGATAATGGGTCATATTAGTCGGGTCACTAACCTTTGGGATGAGAACAATATGCGTTCAATTAACCAAATGCATATCATAAATTCTAGTTAATAATCCAATACAAAAATCAGCCACAGAGTCCCCCACTATGTGCCAAAATCTCTGGTAGAATATGGCACCTAAACCATCCGCACCAGCTGCTTTAAGAGGTCCCATAGATTGTAACGCGGCATATACCTCATCCTTAGAAAAAGGAGCAGTCAATGAAGCATTAATATCGTCCGAAATACATGGGCGTATCCCTTCTAGAATCCGGTTATTGATGATAGGACTGCTGGTAGTAAAGATATTCAGAAAATAATCGTTTGCAATAGAGTGTTTGTCCGATCCATCCGATCACCTCCATTTGTGTAAAGAGCTAAAACTCGGTTTGTGCGTTTGCGTTGGGATGCAAATCGGTGAAAGAAAGAATTATTCTGGTCTCCATGCCTTAACCAATTAGCGCGGGCTCTTTGTTCCCAATACACTTCGGACTTGTCAATTTCTAAATTCAGTGCAAGGCATGCCTCTATGATTTGCTCCAAAACATCATCAGTTGGAGTCTGATCGGCCAACTCTTCAAGCCGCTTTTTGAGAACATTTGTGGACACCTTTCTAGAACATTGTAACCTGCGAAACCAGCAATCCAAACCCTTACTAACTACAGATAGGCAATCGAGAAGGGAACCGAAAGAGGCAGACCATAGTTCTCTAACTTCGGTTTCACGACTATCTTCAGCCAACCATGAAGCTTCAAACTTAAAGTGGGAATGCCTATAACCAGCCAAAGTGATGCCCGTATCTAGAAGCAAAGGACAATGATCTGAAAGCGAGTCAACCAACTGCAATAGATGAAAATTAGGAAACATAAACCACCAATGATTGTTACCCACCCCCTATCCAAATGCTCCCTAATGTTTGTGGCCGAAAACTTCTCTTTTTCCCATGTATATCATCTCCCTTTGTATCCAAGGTCCGAAAGAGAACCGTTGTTCAAAGCAACATAATATTATACAATATGTATCATATAAAATAATATTATACAATATGTATACCATCTCCCTGTGTATCCAAGGTCCCATGTATACTATCTCCCTTTTTCTCATGTATACCATCTCCCGTATATCATCAATTAAACTCACGATATCAAAGAGTAGTCTATATTAATACACAAAATACTATTATACAATATGTATCATATAAAATTTCCTAAATAATATATACTATATTAACGAATTTATTATAATATACATAAAAAATACACGATTTAATTAGGAATAACAAAATTATCTGGTTCAGTAAAAACGGGTACAAGAGAGAAGGGGTGGGCTTTGAAAAAAATTGAGTCAGGATAAGTCTTGTTCCTGTTCATGATGAAAATTTTCATATATAAAGAATCAAACTTTATACATTCAAATAAGCAACTCTTGTATGTATTTTTAAAGAAAAGAGTACAAATAATAACAAAGGTTTAAGGTTTGTTTTTAACCCTTGTCCTAATAAAAAGTGGACTGTACCATTGGAAAAGGTCTAAAGGGATTGAACAATGAGAGGCAATCCGAATCTAGGCCTTAGGGAAAGCAAAATAGAAGGAGAATGGCGATAATTAGGTGAAGTTGAGAAGGAGAACCTCCTAAGCATAAGGGTTAATACAATTTTGTATTCCATCATCGTTAAATTCCTCCCAACGCACATCCTCCCTCCGAACCCGAACGGCAAGAACCCCATCTTGTGCTTGCACCCTCCGTAGAGATTATCGTCCTTGAACCTCTCCGGTCGGAACTCGTTAACGTCGGCGCCCCATAGAGCCGGATCATGGTTCATGGCCACAACGTCAATCCAGATGTTGGTTCCATTGGGGATAATGAGATCATCCACCTTTATATCTTCTCTTGCTTGCCTTTGTGCATTTGGTGCTGGTGCGTATAGTCTTAGCACCTCTTGCATCACCCATTCCATCTGCAAACCGTACCCACAGAAACTATATGATCAATATCTTTGCATAAAAGAAATATATATGTGTGTATTTGATTGATCAATACCTTCTTTAAGCCGGTAAGTCGAGAAAAATCGATGTCATCACCATCTCCGATCACCTCTGTAATTTCCTCCCTCAGTTGGTGTTGCCATTGCGGATGCAAGGCCAAAAGCAGCAAGGTCCAAGTGAGAGCCAGCGCGGTGGTTTCATGGCCACCAAAGAAGAACGTCTTGCACTCATCAACAAGCTCCCTCGTCGTCAAGCTCTTCCCTGCCCGGCCGTCGACGTGGCTGCCTTCCATCAGTAAACCCAACAAATCCTTGTGAGGGAATCTGACCCAAGCCTTCTTACGGTCGTTGATGATGGATAAAAGGAGTTGGTCTATTTCTTTGCCAAGTTTTCTGGCTTCCAGGTATTTCTTGAGACAAACCCATTTGCTGAAAGGAACACCCACGTAACGGTTGGAGTTGAAAAGAGTAATTTGTAGGGCTCTCAGTTTTTCATACACTTCCCTCCCATTTTGGTTGCTCAAACCGAAGCTGGTCCTCGCAATGATCTCCCCCGCCGTTGCTGTGATTTCTCTTTCGACATCGATTTCTGGTTGACCGGAGTTTATTAGGGTTTCCCACTTGTTGAGCATCATTGTGGCCGGTTCCACCATCAAGCTTGCCATAGCCTACAATACCAGAAGTAGAAAATAAACTTCATTTTCTGAACCTGAACTATATCTGTTAAAGTTGGAATGTGAGTTTATGAGAGTGGGAAAGGAGAGAGACCTTCAAGTTGGGTGGGGAGAATGCAGGAGTGATAACATGGCGATGACGAACCCAGTCGTCTCCTTCAACCATCACCAGTCCACTTCCGAACATGGGCTTCCTATCGCGTTTAAACACCATGGGTTTTCCCCAGCTCTTCCCCACAACTCCCGAAGACATCTTCTTAAGGAACTCCGGGTCTGCAATACATAAAAATGGCTCAGTCCCCAGCCAGTAGATGAACACTTTTCCTGCAAAACCAAACAGAACAAATTAAGGGTTTTCATTTTGTTTTAAACTTTCAAGTATATTTGAGATCCTGCAAAGACTTACCATGAGTCTTTTGCCACTTAGCAAAATAAGGAAACACGGTTGCGTGTATATCATGGGAAATATCAGGCAATCCAAGTGAAGAATCATTAACATTCTTACAGTTTTTCATCTCTGTAATATTTCCCAGAGGGAAACTAGGAGTTGGACCTCCAAACCCATTCTTCTTAATCCTGCGGTAAGCTCGAATGGGCAGAATCCACCATGAGAACAACAATCTCAAGAACAAATAAACAAGACAAGCCACCATGGCTAAGCTCAAAAAAGCTTGGGATTGCTCCAAAAACCCCATTTATACTATTGGAAAAAAGCTTGGATAGCTCCTTTTGTTTATAAAGCTAATGAATTTGATTTGATATTGAATGAAGATAATGAAATGGGTATTTATAGAAGACGAGGGGGCAGTTTTTGAGTTTTGACTATTTGCTTCACAGGTTTTTGAGTTTGAATTTTTTCGCCAGTCTTTTCCATCTTTTTCAACCTTTCTTTTCATACAATATGCGTCCTATATTTTTTTTATCAACAAAACGCTCTATATTAAATAAAGGAAATATACGACTACCGTCCTACGTGTCTCATTAAAAATTAATTCGCCCAAAATAAATAAAAAAACGTATATAATGTAAATACGTAAAAAAAATATAAAATGAAATACAAAACAAAAATTGTTGCTTTTGGATTTTGGGTTTGGCCGACCAGCGTGACTGTTGACTATTGTCTTTGTCAAATATTGGTTCCTAATCCAGATCCTCATGCGGTTTAACCATACACGGTCGGAATTATAAGTCTGGTCCAGCTTCTGCCCAATCAGTTCACTCCAAGTAGGATACTTTTGACTGATTCGCACCTGCCTTCCACACTTAAAATTGGCCTTTTCTTTAATATATCCATTACTGGTTTTTAATACGTCAATACAAGATAGTATATAGTCATACGTATTTTTAATTCTTTGACAAATAACATATATTTTGAAAACAAAGCGATTTGAACACTAATCTCTTAAAATAAATATATTTATCTTTATCAATGAGACCATTTTGTTGGGTTCATCTATTCATTAATTTTTAAAAAGTTTATGGCCCTGTTTGGCAATTAGCGGATAGCTGATAGCAGATTACATAAGCTGATAGTTAATTGCATTAGCTGATTTAACTAGCGGATTGTATTAGCTGATTGTATAAAAGTGTTTGGTAAAATTAACTGATAGCTTATAGTTGCTTGATTATTTAAACAAGCAAAATGGCATATAACGACATGATTATATTTTATACTTATTTGAATAGTTTATTAGTTATCAATATTTTATGTCTATTAATATTAATTAGATTACGAAAAATAAATTTTAATATAACATTACTAAGCATATTTGAAGGATCTATATATTAGTTTATTATTTATATAATTATTTTCAATACTATTTAATCAATTATTAAATTTAAATACAAATATAAATGTGTGAGAATAAAAAGAAAAAACAAAAGGTACTAGTTTAATATCACAATATAAATACACGATGTGTAAGAATTAAAATAGAAATGGTTAAATTTAGGTTATTTGGAGAGTTTTGATAATTATTAAGGGTAAAAAGGTCTTTATAACTTTTATGTCAAAACCTCTAATTTCAAAAGGCTCTTATTAGCAGCTTTTTCAAAATTAAAGGTTTCACCCCAATCTACTCTTTACCAAACATTCAAATTAGCGGATTTGACCGGTCAAACTTCTAATTTTGGCTCAAACCTTTCTTTACCAAACATGGCCAATATTTTTTATTAGAGTATCTATTAAAGTGAGTCCAACAATGGTCATGTTTGACAATTAGCAGATAGCTGATAGCGAATTACATTAGTTAATAGCTGATTGCATTAGCTGATTTGACTAGCTGATTGTATAAAAGTGTTTGGTAAAATTAATTGATAGCTGATAGCTGTTAGATTATTTAAACAAACAAAACGACATATAAGGACGTGATTATATCCAATACTTGTTTGAATAGTTTATTAGTTATCGATATTTTGTATCTAATTAATATTAATTAGATTTATAAAAATTACTTTTATTATAAATTTTCTAAACATACTCGAATGATTTATATATTAATTTATTATTTATATAATTATTTTAATATAATTTAATTAATTAATTAATTAATTAATTACACATATAAATATGTGATAATAAAAAGAAAAAATAAATAGGATTAGCTTATAAATAGGGTGAGAAAATATTTAATTTAAGTTATTTGGAGATTTTTGGTAATTGGTAAGGGTAAAAGAGTCTTTACAACTCTAATATCAAACTTCTAATCTCAAAAAGCTCCTATTAGAAGTTTTTTTCAAAATTAGCGGTTTCACCCCAATCCGCTCTTTCAATCCGTTGTTCACCAAACAACAATATTAGCGGATTTGACTGATCAAACCTCTAATTTTTGCTCAAACCGCTCTTTACCAAACAGGACAATACCAACAAATGTTTGGTGCATTGGTAAAACACAATATACTCCTAAAAAGAGGATGTGAATTTAAACTTTGGAACCAATTATTATATTGGTCAATGCAAGAAGATTATATTTTTAGTTAAAAATTAATATATCTTTATATAAACCCTAAAACCATCATAGGTATAACCTTAAGGCCCTGTTTGACAATTAGCGGATAGCTGATAGCGGATTGCATTAGCTGATTTGACTAGCGGATTGTATTAGCTGATTGTATAAATGTGTTTGGTAAAATTAACTTATAGCTGATGGCTGTTAGATTATTTAAACAAGTAAAATGACATATAAGGACATGTTTATATTCAATACTTGTTTGAATAGTTTATTAGTTATCAATATTCTGTATCTAATTATTATTAATTAGATCTATAAAATTATTTTTAATATAACTTTTCTAAACATATTCAAATGATTTATATATTAATTTATTATTTATATAATTATTTTAATATAATTTAATTAATTAATAAATTTAAATACACATATAAATATGTGATAATAAAAAGAAAAAAAAGTAAATAGGATTAGCTTATAAATAGGGTGAGAAAATATTTAATTTAGATTATTTTGAGATTTTTAGTAACTGGTAATGTTAAAAGAGTCTTTACAACTCTAATATCAAACCTCTAATCTCAAAAAGCTCCTATTATGAGCTTTTTCAAAATTAGCGGTTTTACCCCAATCCGCTCTTTCAATCTGCTATTTACCAAACAACAATATTAGCGAATTTGACTGGTCAAACCTTTAATTATGTGTCAAACCTCTAATTTTTACCTAAATCTCTCTTTACGAAACATGACCTAAATCATTTATGAAATTAAATTTGTCATAAAGGAAATTCTAAATGTGTGACCTTAAATCAATTAAATATCCTGAAGCTTTAGCACCCATCATAATCCATATGTGCTAAATATATTAAATAAACCTTTTTATCCTGCCATGAGTGGGACATTATGCTGAACTTTTCTATAGGTCAAATTAGCCGCTAAACTTTTCTTTCAGTGAATTAATTACCTGATGAATTTAGTATATTTAGTTAAATAATCCCATGAATTCTAAAAACATAGTTCATAAGGTTAATTAAAATATATTCATATGTAGACGAAAATAAATACGAAGGCTAAATTGACAAGACGTAAACCAAAATAAAAATAATAATTTAATGACCAAAATAGGTAGGGGTGAATAATTTAGTGACCAATGGTGTTATTTACCCATGGAAATACGGTGGGGTCAACTAATTCAACTGCAATTAACGGCTATCCAATCCTTGATTTCAGCATTTATCTTATGTTCAAACTCAAATATTCCGGTGGCCGGTGGCCGGTGGCTCTCACATGGTGGAGTTTTTCTAACTTGTTTGGTTCAATAAACGGAAATATATAGTAAAAGTGTGAAACACTTATTAGTCACTTTTCCATCTACCATACATACTACCTCTCTTCACGTATCCAATTAGCCGCTTATAGCTCGAGCTCGATTTAAAATTCATATTCAAATTTTCGCTCAAACTTTATTTTTTAATAACTTGAATTTCACTTAA
This sequence comes from Hibiscus tridactylites, assembly GCA_958450335.1. Classification (NCBI taxonomy): domain Eukaryota; kingdom Viridiplantae; phylum Streptophyta; class Magnoliopsida; order Malvales; family Malvaceae; genus Hibiscus; species Hibiscus tridactylites. The sequence continues at coordinate 69,062,396 of OY288289.1, read as the reverse complement.
AATAAAGATTCATCTCTCTACTTAATAAAAAGATAAAGACGTGCATCAGCTAAGATAAGAAGTTGTGACATTTTATATCTACAAGGCAGGTAATGTCTAACTCAACAAATAGTGGCAGTACGTGTCTTTTTGGGGATCCATGTCATCATTTGTTTTTGGTCCACTGGCATTTAGCACACGTTTTCCACATTTCTTTTTGCATCATAGTGGGTTTTAGTTATAGATAAATTTGGAAGTCTACTTATATACTAAATGTAGGCATATATTGCTATAATCCCATGTGAAGAAAAACATATTAATGCTCAATACCTAACTCACGTAAAACTAATGAGTCCCACTCGTTTAGTTTCATCACCTCCTTACTCGGTTTTCACCTTCTAATCAAACTAAAACTCCGTCCTCATCTTAATTAGTCTCATTAAAATCTTACTCGTACCCCAAATTAATTAGTCTCATCTTCTAATCAAACTAAAACTCCGTCCTCATATGTGTTGATGGGTGTACATTTTAATTTGGATGTGTTTATTACTCATTATTCGATAAGATTATAGAATGATATTGAATTCTAAATTGTATGCTGAAAACATTTCTTTTATAATAAAATTAAATTTTTTTCGAGCAAAAAAAAACATATGCCTATTAAACTATCCACATGAGGTTACATGCACTACAAATGCCATCCTTAGTCAATTTGTCTCCCTTTGTATTGCCCCCTTATACGATAATTAAACATGTTACGATGAGAACCTGAAAATTCTAGCACACAAGACACGACAATCTTTTAAGAATGAAGAGAGTGCAGAAAAAGGATTATTAATCCATGCAACCCCAACGTTACAATTAGGCTTGATTATTGATGTATAAGAACTAGTCCCTTTAGACGCCCTAAAGACAAGGTATGGTTCTTTAATAATCGATAATTTTGTGTCAAACAGATCTGATTATTCAATAGATTTGGAGAACTGAACTAGGCACTTACAGCAATAATCTCGTAACACCTCGCCGATGCCAGCTCCCCTGAAACTACCACGAACTACATCATCGACATTGAATTTTAGAAACCCGATTGAGAATAATCGATTCCATTGACCTATTGTTGCAAAGGGGTTTCTTCTTTGGCTTTCATGGAGTATACTTTATAAAAAAACAATGTGGGTTTGTTTCACAATTATGGGTCCATAGCTCAGTGGTAGAGCAATTGACTGCAGATCAATAGGTCACCGGTTCGAACCCGGTTGGGCCCTATTCCATTATATTTTATTCTGCCCACTGAAATGGATTATCATTTAGCTTATTCTATTTATGTAAATAAAAATATATTGTTTATAAATATAATGTAGGCTCTATTATCAACAATTGGGTCTATAGCTCAGTGGTAGAGCAATTGACTGCAGATCAATAGGTCACCGGTTCGAACCCGGTTGGGCCCTTTTTTATTTTATTTTATTTTTACCCATTGAAAATAATTTAGCTTATTCTATTTATGTAAATAAATATATTGATTTATAAATTAAATGTAGGCTCAAATATCTGCATGTGGGTCCATAGCTCAGTGGTAGAGCAATTGACTGCAGATCAATAGGTCACCGGTTTGAACCCGGTTGGGCCCTTCTATATTCTATTTTATTTTTACCCATTGAAATGGTTTATAATTTAACTTATTTTATTTATGTAAATAAATGTATATTGATTAATAAATATAATGTAGGCTCAGATATCAGCAATTGGGTCTATAGCTCAGTGGTAGAGCAATTGACTGCAGATCAATAGGTCACCGGTTCAAACCCGGTTGGGACCCACTGAAATAGTTTATAATTTAGCTTATACTATTATTTATGCAAATGAAAAACATATTTGGAGTTTGCTCTGCATGAATCTGTTAGATTCAAATATTTTCTTTTCTTGCCTACAAATGGTTTTTATATTTTATATTTGAGGTGAAATTTTTCATACAATGGATTTTTTATTAGAAAATAAATATATATATATGACTTGGGCCATATTTGTTAACCTGTTAAAGAAAAGAAAAAACTGAATAGGTTAACCTGTTAAAGAATTAAATCAACTAGTAATTGATAATCTTGATGATTTATTTTTTAAATACACTTAATAATTTAGTATCAAAATCACTTTATAATTTCTTTTCTAGAAAAAAAAAAGCGTGAAAAATAATGAGTAGATGAGATAGTGCTCGTCACTTAATGTAGAATGCATTTCAGGGTAATTCATCTCGATTCAAAAAAAATTAAATAAATTTTGAGTTACAAAATGAAACTTTGAATAACTCAAATAATTTAACTTTTTGTGATTACTGAATCAATTTTTAAGTTTGAGTCGAGTCCTTTAACTCTTTGTAATGTATGAATATCGCATATGAAAAATATATATATATATATATCATATATGGTAATAGAAAGTTGTTTAAATTTGAATAAGTTTATCATAACATTATAAATGCTTACAATTAGATTTAAACAGAAACTCGAACAACTCAACATGACCTTACCGAATTTCATAGACTCGAATCGAAAAGTTCAAATAAAATTTGAGTTATAATTTTTTTTACTCAACTCGATCGAATATTCACTCCTAGTACACTCAATAAATTTTATTTTATTTTATTTCAAGACTATTTATCGTTTAAAACCTATATTTATAAAACACTAATCACATCTAACATTTAGTTTTAAGTAATAAATCAAACACGTTTTATAGCTTAAATTAAGTAATTAATTTCTCAACATATAATTTTTTAAAATAATCTAAAGGTGATAATAAGGTAGTATTTGTTTATAGATATTTTTATACATTCGACAATGCACATACATCTTACAGACAAAGCGATTAAACATGAGTCTCCTAAGATGAATATCATCTGTTTTTTCATTGCGATTGTTTGTTAAGTTCTCAACAAATAATTTTTACTTTTTCAATATTTAAGTTTTTAGTTCGCCGGACAACATTATTTATTATATTTTCTTTCGAACAAAACACTGTTTATTATAGTTTTCATTACCTTATAGATTTTTTCAAGATGATGAATTCAACAAGTAGTAATAGTAGGAAAAATATATATATTCATTCTCAGAGATTGGATTTAAGTATATGTGTACAATATATTTATAAGAAATGTAACATCATCTTATTAAAAAAATACTATGTTGTGGTAGGTTCAATGTAACATCATTTTATTTTTTAAAAATATTGTAGAGGGAGCAAACATATTTAGCCGGTTTGCCAAACTGCTAATCTTTATTCCCTCGTATTCTATTAGGTTATGTATTCTAGACACACTAAGAACACTCTTTTTTTTTCTTCTATAGTGTCTCTTCTAAACAACACGAAACACATACTACGACGGTCATCAGACGAAGATGCCCGCGCCTCCGCGGTATCGTCGACTGGAACACGCTGTGTTCTAGAGGAGGGGAGAGGAAGAATACACTTTCCGGCTGCCGCTATCGGCAATGGCACCATTCTAAATCTTGGTTCACTCGGAACTGAAGTTTACTACTAGCATGAGCCATACCATATGGAGAGATTAATTTGTTAGAGATATAAGAAATGAAATTAATCTAATACCAAGGCATAAAATGTCAAACAAACAATGGAATTTTACCGAAAATTAGCAGCAAAAAACTGGCCATGTAACCAGAAATCAACGTGCGTTTTGCCGATAAATCAACACGTAAGAAAACAAATTTCTCAAAACCACCTTATTCCTCTCGCCTCTCAATATCTTCCCTCAACTAAGGATCTCCTCCCCATCCCACCTTTCTTCTTCTTCGTACAAAATTTGCTTCCCTTTGACAACAAAATGGTGAGTTCCATTTTGTTTTAATTTTGATTCATATGTTTGTTGGTTTTCTTCTGTCATGTAATTGATTCATACATTTGTTGGTGTTTTTCTTGTTTGTTTTGGTCATGTGTCGGAACATGAACTTGGGATTAGGCGAACGCGGCATCTGGAATGGCTGTAGAGGATGAATGTAAACTGAAATTCTTGGAGCTAAAAGCCAAGAGGAATTACAGGTTCATTGTTTTCAAGATTCACGACCAGCAGGTGGTGGTTGACAAGCTCGGCGGCAAAGCTGAAACCTACGAAGATTTCACCGCAGCTCTGCCTCCCAACGAATGCCGCTATGCCGTCTTCGATTTCGATTTCACCACCAACGAGAACTGCCAGAAAAGCAAAATCTTCTTCATTGCATGGTATTGCTCAGGGATTTAAATTGCTTCCGCTGTAGTATATATGTCACATTTATCGCGATCACAGACATAATATATATAATCACATACAAATCAACACTATTCGATGATCTAGCGGCCATGTAAGGTGTCGCTGTCACGGTTTCGTGACAGCGACGCCTCTATCAGGTCGTTATTTGAATCCCTGTATGCTACATTCGAATCAAACTCTGTCTATTTTTGGCAGGGCACCGGATGCAGCAAGGGTGAGAAGTAAGATGGTGTATGCAAGCTCAAAAGACAGATTCAAGAGGGAATTGGATGGCATTCAAGTCGAGTTGCAGGCGACGGATCCGACCGAGATGAGCTTCGACATTATAAAGGCGCGGGCATACTAAAACCGCAGCTTCTCCAACATTCATCCTCTCCCTATGCATATTATTACCATTTCTGAGCATTGCTTGATTGCATTGTTTTTAAGATTTTTTTTCTCGTTTTTTAAAGCATTCTTTTTAATGTGTGGGTTTTACAATGGACTCTTGTAGTTTTGATGTAATATTATCCATACCTTTATGCAAAATTTATACTTTTTTCCAATCATTTCTCTTTGCTCTTATCTGTACATTACATCATTGTTTATATTGAAATCACTATTGCATACGAAATCAGCACATAGAGGACCAATAAATTCGTTTCCTGAAACCTGGGTTTTAAGCTTGAATTGTGAGTTAGGCATTTCATTAGGATCCTGGAAGTTTGAACTCAAACCGGGATTAAATCCAGCTGAGGAGGCCACCGGTTCATGTCCCGATAGCCACTCTGCGAATATAAGCTTCGGCAGTGAGCTTCTAGGAGGGTCTTTAGCGATGTCGGAATGCGGTGTAACAGCTTGGTAAGTACAGGCTGATGATTTACCAATGTGAAGGATGGATTGAGGAGAAAAGGTAGATTCTGCATTTTCTGAGCTTGAGGTGATGACCGGAGTTCTACATCGACCAGCTTCGAATTTTTCGACACTCGGGACTCTCTTCATGCTTTATTTTTATTGGACAATGTTACATTAAATATGAAACTTATTAATTGAAGATTATAAACATGTGGCTTTGATAAACTTTGAAATTTTAATATCTTGGTGGATAGGGGGTTGCACATGAAAAACATTCATATATAATTAAAACTGCACAACCATAGCATGTTAAACATTCGTAAAGCGTATAAAACCATTAAATTAAACCATCTAACAAGGTACACTACAACCCACACTGATTAGTTGTGCCAAAATGGTTCCTAACCAAATTAAAGTACATGAGTTTACCATACATCATATTCGCATTCGATCAACTTATGAAACATAAATAATGTAAAAGTCTCGATGAACCAAAAATAAAACGCAATGCAGAAGTCTCTCGTTATGAACCGTCACGTACAGGCTAAAGCTCTTGAACCCGAAGCCACATTCTCCTGATGTAGCTGTCAGGAAGCAAGCAGAAATAATCGCGATGTTCGACATCCCATGCCAAGATCACGTGCTGATCATGTTGAATTGGAATCTAGAAAGCTGCTGAGGAATGGTTGATATGACTGGCCCATATCTCTGCTCAACATTTTAAATGTGGCTTGTTAGAAGGAAGAACCAGAAGAGCAATAAAGCTATCCTTTTTTTCCTTTTAAAAGTAGTGTATACTCCTAACCTGCACATTATCGTATAGCTCAAACAACGGTACAGCAAGAAGTTTCAAATTCTTCGGTACTGCAAAGTACTCTTTCTCAGACAAGTGAACGAGGAAGAGCTTCTTGCACTCCTGCATTATTAGTAATAGAGGAAGTTAAGCAAGCATAGGATAGCTCATAAGCAGTCACATGAAGCTGCAGATTACCTTGGGTTTAGTGATGTGGGGAGGGCAATATGGATACATCATGGTCTCAAAATTGGGCCTCCACCAGATGGCTACAGCCTCACCGATCTACAGCGAGTAACAAGGAACGAGCATTAGAAGAAATTGTTTCCAAACTATATCACCGCAACATACAAAGGTAACTGTGAGGAAAACCTGCCCTCCATACCCTAGTGAGATAATTACTACAAAACTATACCTGCCAATCTGGCACAAGAGCAGGTGAATTAGCTCCAAGCTTGCTGGTCAGCTTCCTCTTCAAACCCTCAATCTCTGAAGTCAAAAAAGAGCACAGGTGTTATGATGAACACAGAGTTTCCACAATAGCACACCGGAAAAGATGTATGGTGAGAAGATGATGGTATGATGTATACAGAAGAAAGTAAAAAGAATAAGATGATACCATTTTCTCCAGGCTTCAGGCGCCCACCAGGAAGTTTGCAAAAAGTATTCCCAATTTGCAGAAGAAGAATATGAGGATGATTATGTTCTTGGACCTGCATGAGAAAATAGAAAAAAAGGATGGAAGAACAAGCATTAAAATGGTCTCTTAGAATCCTAATTGCCGTAAACACAGTATGTTTGAGGTAAAGGAGAAAGTAGCAAAAGTACAACATAAACTCATGATGGCCAAAAAAAAGACCATGAATTCTTTTAAGATGTTGTCATAGTCAACAAAAAACATTTAAAAGTTTTGTGCCTCTAAAAAGGAATTTATGTATTAGGATGCAATTCCTCTTTTCTTGATGCACAATCTCCTCTTTACATATGCAAAACATAGTTGTAAATTTTTGCCAGGTTGACTAGTGGTCACACAAACACTTTCAAAAGGTATAGACCTGTGTGATATGGAAACCTCCCATTCTGTGAAAAACAAATTGAGCAATAGGCCAGATATATTGACCACTGATGCTCAAGCATGAATCAAGCTGTGATTCTGGAGCAGAATTAGTAAAAACGAAAAGCTGATATACAAGAACAAGTTTTTTCCTTCTTTGCTAAAGTACTAATACAAAACCTTACAAATGAAAAGAGTAACAGCCTAAAATTGAAAAGTAAGAATTAGAGGCCGTATAAAAGTTTGAATGACCTTTTCTTTCTAGTCGAGCAACTTATCAGTTAACCAAATATTGGACAAGTAAGCCTTTAGAAGTTAACACCAACAAATATGGTAGTTCCAAAGTCCTAGAGGCCGTAATGTTAAAGTTACTAACTCGTTTGTAACTTCAAATTTTAAAGGGTATTCTATTTTTCTATCAGAAGAATGATAAAGCACCAAGCCCGCAATAAAATGCATTTATCGTTCCATAATAAAGGCAGATATTGTCATGAAAAAACTAAATAGAACTACAGTATAGTCTTTCCAAAGTTTCAATGCAATGAATATAACTACTCAAATCCACATAAAACAGGCAACAGAGGAGAATCATATCAATAATTCAAAATAAATCAACAACTGTGGAGAAATCTAGGAGGGCAAAATATCATTATAAATTTTCACAAAAGATAATGAATCATAAACATTACAACGTAAATTCGAACAAAGTATGTTCTGGCATGATGCAAACCAAAAGCACAGTAACATACCAGTAAAATCGCTTCGACGCTTGTCCTCATACCCTCTTTCATATAACTGCAACTCATAATCAAAAAGAAGAAATTACAAACGTGAGCTTGTATAAAGTCTTTTAGGTTTCGACATGCCGGTCTTCACAGTAAACTTATTACATCCCTAATTAATCTTTTAAACCTGAACTTTTAGTTTAGAATTAGAGCATCAATTTCTTGTTTTTGGGTCTTGAATAAAAACAACAGGAAAACATTCATCAAAGCTCAAACCTTTACAGAAACAGGGAAATTCCACAGTTCAAATCTAATAATAAATTAATTAGTAATTTCGTTTCAATTTATAAATTCCACAGCTCCAAGTGAGTGTCCTTCAGATTAGACCCTTTAGATCAAAACATAAACGAATCTTAATCGAAAACTAAAAACAACAACTTTGGCAATAGCGGAAACCGAAAGGGTAATCGGAGATATATTTAGGGCTTTTAAAAATCCTGCAAAAGATGAAACTGGAAAAGGGAGTGATAAAATTACTTGACTTTCATGCGAGCAAGGCGATCGGCGACGGAGGTGTCCTTCTCCATCTTGGGCTCTTTGGTGCCAAAGGTGTAGCTGGAGAGCGGATACGTGTTAACCACCGGTGACGTTACCATCTTTCTCCTCTCCCCGGCTTCTCCAAAATCGTATAAATTTATCGAAATCTTTCTCTTCCCGGCGGCATAAAATTGCGGTGGAGGCAAAAGGAAAATACAAATGGGGAATTTGTAGTATGCAATCTGCATTGTTAATTATTTTAGGGGTAAACTACATTTTTGACCTTTCAAAATTTTATAATTTTACTTTGGTCCCCTAAATTTCTTTTCTGACTTCACACCCTTGCCTCTACGTTTACGACTTTTATTGATTAACCATTAATATTTAAAAGTAAATAAAATTTACCATTAAGTGAAAAATACAAATGTTTCATCATCTTTTTACAATTTTTAAGTGTCATCTCGATTGAAGCTATAGATGTAGAGGACTAAAAAGTTATTTTTCCTTTTAATAGCCACTAGAGCAACAACTAGTGGTAAAATTAACCATAGTTAATGGAGACACCAAGATTTTCAAATAAAAATAGCACATGGACTCAATGTCATAAAAATAAAGTATATGGACTAAATTTTAAATTTTGCAATGGTACAAGTACCTTTGACATATTTAAAATAATTAAAAATTACATATATATGCAGAGAGGTTTCATTGTTACAATCTTTCATCTGTTTAAAAACGAACAAATTGGATGAATTAAACAATGTTGAGGAAGTTTATTTATGTGATCACAATACAATTTATAAGCATGTTTTGAACTCAACGAGTGGTTCCAGTAGAAAAAAAGATGGTGTTCATTTTAGGAAACTCGGGTTTAATTGTTCTGTCTATAAAATCTGTGTGTATTGTCAGATGAATATAAAAATATGTATAAACATATATTACCTTGTAATCACTTTTAGGCTATTCAAAAGAAATTCTAAGCATGTTTTTGTACTCTTTCTATTTCAATTCCTAGAAAGTAGTAGTATATACTTTGTGAACTGGTTATAACATCAAAAACATGGACGAACATAGGATTTTAGATAAGATGTGCGAACTATTAAAAAGTTATATAAAAATATGTAGAGGGTGTAAAATTATAAAATTTTAGGGGTACGAAATTAAATTATCAAAAGAAATATCTAAACTATAAGTAAATTTAAAATATTTTGGGGGGTCACTGCCCCTCCAGCACCTCTTCAATCCATTCCTGGTCAGAAAAGTAAATCGAGTGTCATAATCTAAGGATACTTTGCCTTGTAAGTGATTTCTAACATGGTGTGAGCTGAAACTCTTTATGGTTGCAGGATTTCAAGAAAATGAATCAGAAACTTCCCAGCTCTTCACCAGAATTAGGGATGTAAAAACATGTAATCAGATGGATTTCAGGTCGGGTAAAATCGGGTACAGGTCATTTTAGGTCATTTTTCTGTTTTGTCTCGACTCAGGTCGGGTCAAAACGGGTCGGGTCTGAAGCAGATAATTGACAGGTTAATTCGGGTTTGGATACACTTCAGGTCGGGTCCATTTCAGGTCGGTTCGTTTCAGGTCGGGTCCATTTCAGGTCGGGTGCATTTTAGGTCGGGTAGTTTTAGGTCCGGTAATTCAGGTCGGGGTATTTTCAAGATTGGAATTCGTATTGAGTTTGAGTTTGAGTTTGGTACAACCGTATAAGTAGTCGATGGACTTTAGGTTGGCCTTCGTCAATCGTCATTGATTTGGAGTTAATTATTTAAAGTCATATCAAATTAAAATTATAAACCATTGAAGTAATTAAAAAAGTAATGAAAATGGGTCAATTTGGACTGAAAAGGGGTCAATTTAGATTAAAAATAAAGTTTCACGGATTATAATGAACAAAAATATCAAATTAAAATTATAAAACATTAGACAAATTTAAAAGAAAACAATGAAAAAGGTTCAATTTGGAATAAAAATAAAGTTGTGGGAATTGTAATGAACAAAAATATCAAATTAAAAGTATAAAAATTAGAGTAATTAAAAAACAATAAGTAGATGTCAATTTAGAATAAAAATAAAGTTTTAGGGTCTAGAATGAACAAAATTTCAAATTAAAATTATAAAACATGATGAATTATAACATCAAAAACAGGAACATACATAGGATTTTGGATAAGATGTGCAAACTATTATGAAGCTATATAAAATATGTAGAGAGTGTGAAATTATAAAATTTTAAAGATACGAAATTAGATTGTCAAAAAGAAATATCTAAACTATAAGTAAATTTAAAATATTTTAGGGGACAACTGCCCTTCAAGCACCCCTTCAATCTATCCCTAGTGTCATAATTTGAGGGTACTTTTGATCTCTAACATGGTGTGAGCTGAAACTCTTTATGGTTGCAGGATTTGAAGAAAATGAATGAGAAACTTCCCAGCTGTTCACCAGAATGGATTTGTTTTCCTCAACAAATTGCAGACTTTATCAACAATGTATTCAGAAAGTTGACTCTACCACAAGAAACAGCTATGGTACAATGGAAGGGGGGGTAAAGGTGAAAGGACAGGTGATTTCAAGTTAACCATTTTTTTGTTCACTTTCTGAGGATTGAGGGCCATTCACATTTCCTATCAAATGTACAATTTATTCAATGCTTTGGTCCCTTGAAACACCACTAACCCTTGCTTGAATTTGACAGCAGACACCTTCAATCATTCTTGGCTTTGCCTTCCAGCGTTTTACCAACGAAATTATCACGCAAATATATGGATTCTTGCTGGATTTCATTAACATATGCCGACTTAAAAACTTCATATCTGGACAACAACCGGTTACTCTAACGGGATGAGGTGCTAGGTCCTTAAGTAAAGTAAAGTCAGTGGTTCGAATTCTAAAGTTGTGAATGGAGAAAACTGGATTGGGATGGTCATCCTATATTAAGTGTCTACAAAACCTGATTCGAGTTAGTCGGATACAGTTGATTAAACCAAAAAAAGAAACTTGATATCTGATATGTAGTTTAGATGTAATCCCATTGTTGGCTTAATAATGATTAGGATATGGGCATGTTACCATTATATATAGACTTGAAACCTGGAAATCCAACTCAGGAGATCCATTTCCATTTGGGCAGTCCTTTCAGAGCATGAGAACTCATTTTCTTCCACTTCTGGTTTTCGCAATTATGCTGACAACACTCCATCTTTGTAGTTGTCGGCAGCTGATCACTTGGGCTTCCTACCGGGAAACACAACAACAATACCATTTTTCTGCGGGTTCTTCTGCTATTTCTGAGAAACAGAAAAAGCAGACGCCGGCTCAGGATGTGTCGCATCAAGTCGTCCCCGGAGGACCGAATCCACTGCACAACTGATCCCATTTCTGTTCATGTTTTTTTCAGGAATGTATGTGGTTCCTGGAAAGAAAGAAAGAATGGAAGCTGATTCTTTCTTCCCTGGAACCAAATTTGATGTTTTCAATTACTTTCTTTCGTGTAATGATAACTGATAAGCATGTCCGAATGTTGGTGGAATGCAAATAAGCATGCATAGGGAAATTAAATTAGTTGATTATGCCATGATAGGACTGCATTTACACTTGGTTGTTCACTATGTCAGGTGTATAGAATCATTTGTGTTAGGGGTGGCCAAAAAAAACGGTTACCCGGTCTCGAAGCCGGTCAGATTCGGTGGATCTTTATCCGAAACTGGTTTTGGTGGAACCGGAATCAGATTTAAAATTTAAGTCCTGGTTGCGATCGAGATCAAGACTGAATTCTAATTTTTTAGATCTGATACCCGGTGAGTATCCGGTATGTTAGGACTACTTTAGTTGATGTATTGGTGGATGTAGACTTAGAGTACTTTAGTTTATTCTTTCTCTTTATGTATGAATATTACGAGTATGACTCATTTTAAGACTTCAACCTTCAAGCCTACAATATTCTGACTTTTTATTTAATATTATTATTGGTGGTTGAATTTTTTTTTCTTGTGGTGCTCAAATTTTCTTAATAGTAGACCAATTGACTAGACATTCAATATGGTATCGGTACCTACTAATACCAAGATCAGTTCCTAGAATCTAGGACCCAATTTAACCAGAACCGGGACTAAATTTAATTTTCAAGAACTTGTGTTGTGACTACCAGAACCAAGATCGATTCTAAACAAATTAACCGAATACCAGATCTTGCCCACCCCTAATTTGTGTCGTGCATTATCAGTAACAGTTTGTTTTGTCTATTGCTGCAATTTCAGGTGGATTACTAAATAACAAATTATGTCATTATTTAGATTAGTTTATTACAACATCGTCGTTCAGACCAAACTCATCATTTGTTTTCTTGTCACTTTTCCTTTCTCTCTTTTATTCTCTCATTTTTTCTACCCAATCAAGTAAAGCAAGAAAATTGAAAGAAAAAAAAATTAAAGTGAAAAAGAAAATTAATTTTCGTGGGATGCGGTGAGTTTTTAAACGTTATCATTTTTAATTTAAATTTTAAAAATTATAAATAATTTAGATATGTATAAAATTAATCCAATTAATTCAACTTAAATATTTAGCTTTTAGGAATTCAAGCAATTGTTTCATAGAAAATGATGATATTTTCTTCGAAAGACTTGAGTTAAACTTAAAAATATGTTTAATTTTTAATAATTTATCTATAGTGTGTATAAATTTTCATGGTAGGACCACGAAATACTTTTCAAATGTTCCAGAAATACTTTTATAATTTTATTACGTCATTGTTTAATTAAAACCAAGTTTAATTGCGCAAAGTACAACAAATTCAAACACGCATAGATATTTGTTAAAAAGAACAAATATATTTTAAAAATAACATACCCGGACTTGCTTGAATGTGTCACGGGGTCATTATCATTTTTAAAAGAATTCGAATATCACTTGTTACGATATTATTATTTAAAAAAAATATTTTGATAGAATGTGCAGTGGCCACTGTTTATACATACATATTCAATGAGCTCTTTTATTTCTTGAAGAAATCAAAGGAGGGATGGTTTGTTCCTGCCGGAAGAAATTTTGTGGATCAATCATCGTCTTCACACGCATCAACCTGTTGAAGTTATTCTTGAAATATTTCCGACCCCAAATGCTTGCTTCTGCATAACTCGTATTCCCGTCTTCTTTGTTCGTTCCGATGTCCAGATCTCTATAATTTATATACGCCTCTCGCGGAGATTTCGAAACGAAAGAACCCATGTAATCGTAAACTCTTCGAATCCATTGTATGTATCTCTCAGAGTTTACGTTCTCATCTTCTTGCCACCCCACGTTGTACAAGATCTTGTACAAGTTTCCAGCTCTATGGGGGAACGGATTTGCAGTCTCCGGGATCTCAGCCATGATCCCACCGTAAGCAAAGAATCCAACCACCGCCGACTCCGCTTCTTCCTCGGAAAGCATCGACCATAAGCCCCTCAATCCCATTTCCGGGATGGGTTTCTTGACGTAGTCCGATTTGGCTTTGTAGTAAGGGCTTGTAAGCGAGGTCTTGAAATTCCGGTCGAGCAGAATCTCCAATGGTTGGTTTTGGATTTGGCCGAAGAAACGAATGGAATCGATCCAACTCATTTCGATGCAGTCTTGTTTAACTACTCCGAGCTCCGGGAACCTCTCCTGCATTAATGAGACGAGCTCGTCGCTGCCGCCGAGAAACAATGAACTGAACGAAGCCATTACGGTTCCGTTCACCGTGTTTAGAGTAACCGATGAGTAGACCCCATCGGGAAGCTCATGTCCAATGTATTGCCAACGGTGAATAAGTTGGATTGCATTTTCTTGAATGGTTTTGCTGATGGTAAATGCAGTCACGGTTTCCGGCACCGAAACCAAACGTAGCTTCCACGAGAGGACAATCCCGAAGCTGCCGCCGCCGCCGCCTCGGATGGCCCAAAACAGTTCTTCCCCCATTGATTTTCTATCAAGAATTCTCCCGTTTACATCGATAAGTTGAGCGTCGATTATGTTATCGGCGGCGAGACCGTATTTTCGGAACAATAAACCGTAACCTCCACCGGAAAAGTATCCACCAGTGCCCACAGTGTGGCAAGTACCTGCAGGGAAGGCCAGAGTTCTACTTTTCTCAGCAATCCTATAATAAAGTTGACCGAGGACCGCACCGGATTGAACCCAAGCAACCCTATTTTCTACATCAACATCAACCGATCCGAAATTAACCAAGTCGATGATGATAAACGGAACTCGTGATACATAAGAAAGACCTTCGAAATCATGACCGCCACTTCGGGTTCGAATTTGGAGCCCGTGTGTTCTCGAGCAACGAATCGTTGCTTGAACATGGGATGTGGTCGATGGCGTTACTATGACCAAAGGTTTCGGCGTATCCGATGCCGAGAACCGGAGGTTTCGGATTGTGGACTCCAAGATAGATGAAAATGAAGAATTTTGAGGGTTAAAGATCACATTAGAAATAGGAGAAGAGCCATTAGAACTATGAGAAAGGCAATGCAGAAAATCTTCATGTGGCAAAGTTGCACATGACAATGAGAAGAGAACGGCTAATAGAAACACCAACATTGAAAAGTGATGGGAAGACTCCATTTTTTTATTTTAGAAGTTTCAAAGATGATTTTGTGTAGACATTGGATTCAGAGGCTCCCTATTTATAGTTTCTTTTTATCAAAGATTTTTCAAAGGTGTTACATATTTTATTCGACCAAAATAGATTTTTCAAAAATATATATGTTCATGTAATATTAGAAGAAAAAAATTTGGATAAGATAATGACAAAATATAGTGGATAGGGTTGTCTGAGCCGTCATTTAAGAATGCGGGCGGGCGGCAGCCAGTGCCGGCTGCCGCAAAGGCAAAATTGCTGAACTTGAAACAAAATCTTAGGATTGTTAGAATACCTAAATGACTGCTTGTTTATTTTTCCGGAAAAGTGAATGGAAAACGGAAAGAAAATAAATTTTAAACGTAATTGAAAAGAAAGAAAAGTGGGAGAAAATAAAATTAAAGAATGGTTTTTTTAAATTTGTCTTTTTTAATTTACTCACGGTCCATTTCATTCCATAATTATATTATGAAAAAATTTGATATATACGTTGTGTAAATATTAATTTACACAAATTCGTTAATTTTTAGAGTTTAGGGTGTTAATTTAAAATTTAAGAATTTATGAATTTAGGTTGTAGAGTTTAAAATTTAATTTTTTTAAACAAACTGGATTATATTAAAATGATAGGATTACAAAGGATCACACCCAAACATTGAAAATTCAATGTATAAAAATAAATACAATAAAACTTAAGGGTATGAAAAACATTAAAGAACAAACATATCACTTTCAGAAGGACTTGAAGCAACTTCTGAAAGAAACTCAGGAAACTATAACTTTAACCATAGTGCTCTATGAAGTCTTTCGCTATTTGTTCTTGGCATATCGGCACAACCACAACAGGGAATCATAAGCATTTATAAATCGGCTTCCTTCGTTGAAATACGCTCGCTAAAATTTCATCACTCGAACGCTATACTGTCAAAAGATAGACTAAAACTGCCATAAAGGCAGACGGAGGAACTGCATGAAAGCAGATAAAAAAACTGTCATGGAAGCAGATTTGATATAAAACTGGCAAAAACAAGGAAAAACAATAAAAACATAAAAATAAAACATTCATCGCCAAAGATGAAGGTTATTTATATACAAAACCGACAAAACGATCAAATGTCGTTGTCAATGAAAAAAAGATCAACGAAGAAGATGAAAAACTTATAAACTTCTTATAATCACGATAGAGAAAATGAGAGAGCAAAAAAAATATAAGTCTGTTGTGAATAAAATAAAGAAGAACAAGAATAAGAACAAGAAGAACAAAGAGATGAGAGAATGAAGGAGATTTGTATTATTCTCAAAATATAGAATTGTATACAATACCTTCAATGAATCATCTATTTATAGGCATAAGAAGTACATAATACATTAAACTCTAATTCATAGAAATAATATTCCTAATAATAAATAAATCAAACTCCTTTGATAAAGTTCTAATCATGATAGACATCCACATATATAAATATTCATAACACTCCCCCTTGGATGTCTATGAAGATAATGTGTCTCGTTAAAACCTTACTAAGATAAAAACCCAGTGGGAAAAAAAATTCTTTAGTGAAGGAAAAAGAGTACACACATCTTTGATACGCATAACATGTTGCCTCATTAAAAACCTTACCAGGAAAACCCATTGGGACAAAACCTCGGTTAAGGAAAAAAGAGTGCAACGCGTATTTACTCCCCCTCATGCAAACATCACAGAAGATCTTTGAATCTTCATAATTTAATCTTGAATATCATTTTTCTAAAGATCGTGAGGGATGAAACTTTGGAGTAATATGTTCCATGATGTATCTACTTTCAAACTGAGATATACATCTTGCGTTATCTTCACACAAGATAACTTTTATCATATCTTGTAAAAGTAAATCCACATATCTTTTGGATATGTTGGGTCAATAGTCTTAGCCAAACACATTTTTTGGCTTGCCTCGTGCATAACAATTATTTCTACGACATTTGAGGAGGCATCAACGAATGTTTGAAGATCTAAATGTAATGATCTTTGTATATTCATAGATATTTCTTGACTAACTAATATATAGCGCTTCAAGACCAAGAAAAGATATAATTATCTTTATTCACATCCAACAATCTTACAACTATTGGGATACTCAATAGATATGCTCTATTCATATTGAATCTTCTTTAAGATTCTTTCAACTTATGTCTATTCATAGACAAAAGAAATATATAAAAATACTCGATCTTCAGGTCGAGATAAACTTGATGTCAAGATTCAAGTACTTGTATTGAAACTACTTCATGAGTTTCCAATTTGAAGCTCTTTAGGAGTTCTAAAATTATCATAATGGATCTTGATCCAAACTCCTTTATAAAATACATAAGAAAATCTGATCATTCTTATAGTATTTTCTCAATTAGTATTCACTAAGGCGATTATACCAATTGCGCCAAAATATTCATGAGACATGTCTAAATAAATTTCCTCAGAAATTTCCAAATGCTTATAGCATTTTAGATCCTTCAAGGATAAATATGGATCCACAAATAATTAGACGCATGTAAAATTTTTAAAATTGCCAAAGTAATTGCATCCACCATGAAGTAATTAAAACTTCTCATAAATCATAGTTCAAGTCGTATTTACGACTATTTATTTGTGCCTCACTTGCATTACACCTTTAGGTGTTTGGACTGCTTATCCAAATACTTCTACTTTAGAAGTTCAAAGTGTCTTTCAACATTGGCCAATTCAATATCTATACTTCCGGATAGATTTTATACAAGATCCTCGATTTCTTTCTTTACTTCTATAGAAGTATTTTATGTAAAATTGTTTGTAAAATCATTGTCGACAACTTTCTAATTTTCTGGTTCCATTCTCGTAATGACATAACTCATCGAGATCTCTTCAAGATTTCAATCTTTATTTCAGGTACCTGAAACTCTTATAGAGTTTTATTATTTGTTATGTCTTGGGTCTCTTCAGGAGCACCCGCCTCCAATATATGACCATCTCATATTACTTTCTATTTACGAGAATTTTGATCATTGGAACCATTTCAACTATCATGCTTCAGGCATGATTTACATTCTCTCGCTCTAACATATAATTTAAACTTAGAGTGTTTTAGCTGGTATATGAGACTTAATTACTCTCATTGGGTCAGTAAATATGTCTGGCAGTTGACATGTAATAACATGAATTATCTTATGAACTTCTAGTTCATATACGAGGATCTAGATAATGATATTTCATTTTCCTCTATCCAGCTGATTATTATCTCCCCCTGATGTTGAGAAAAATCATGTCATAAATGATTCTCCAATTAATGTTTAAGAATTTAAACATAAAAGGAGACTCGTACTCAATATATATTCTCAACCCTTTTTATTTACCCATTTTGTGCGTTGTGGTGGAGCAATTCATACCGCACATTCAAAAATCATAAAATGGGAAATGTATGGTTTCTGACCAAAAACCAATCATAACGAAGAGTTTATTATAACTCGTTGGCTTGATGCGTATAAGTGTTGCTATATGGAAACACCATATAAATAATAACTCTTTTGTTCTCATAGTTTAGCTATTAAATAGGAGGCATCCAATTGAAATTTTGCTAAACTATATTTTCATAATCAATAGGCTTTGTAACAACTGATATAGCCTAAAATATAAATCCACTAGCTTTTCAAGACGAATAGTCTAACGGCATAATCTGAATCTTTTTAGAATCATCTCACAAACTTCTGGTTGTAAGTCTATAAAACAATGTAGATGCATCTACTAAAATCATATAAAACTTTCCACATTTGTGGATATATGGGCTCATATTTCGTTCAGATATGCAAGACATACAGTCTCAACTTCAATACAAGAACTTTAAGTTCTAATTCTTTTGGTAAGTGGGATCATCTATATCTTTTGAGAACAAACAACACAAGAACTTCAGGTTCTTTTAGTAAGTGGAATTTAATCCATTCCTTTGAGAATAAGCACCACAAGAACTACAAGTTCTTTTAATACATGTGCATGTAAATCTCAATAATTTCTACACCATTGATCAGGATGGTCTAACCGATCATGCCAACTATATGTATGTGTGTATATATCTCTGAATTTGTAAACTCCTTGTTTACCATAACATGTAATTCAATCTCACTCGTACATGTCTAGTACGACCATCAAAATTGTTCCTTTAAATAGGAATATATTTAGCTCTTTCGTAGCTTTCAATTGAAATTATCTTTTGGTAGCAATATATAGCTCTTCTAGAGCTTTCAACTGACTTTTTGGCTACCATAACTTATATCCATATTGGCTTATTTCAAATGCCAATTGATAACATATGTTATCTATAATTCCCAAAGGGATATTTTGCGAACTCATATTGCTCTCTTTATGACTTTGACGAGTATAACGCACTTTGAATATGGAATAAAGTTCCATTTAACAATAACATATTTGCTCAACCAGGGCCTTTTGTGATATTAGTACTTCCGGATATAGTACTCACATTATTCCCTTGCATTTTAATCGAGAAATGCATAATTGTGCACCTTTCAAAATGTGATTTGTTTCATTTACTTCAGATAATGAAAATATGTGTTTTGTATCATTCACTTCGAAGAATGAAAAATATAAAATATAGCACATCATATCAAGTCGATTATCTATCAGAGATAAACTTTCAAGTGCTCTTCCGAAGTATTGATATTTTAGTACTTTGAGAAATACTACTCATATTTCCCCTTGCATTTAAATGGGAAAAATATTTCTTATGCTTAAGTACAATATGAGTACTTGCATTATCTGCTAGGCATAAATAGCCACAATTCTAGGCATAAATAGCCACAATTCATTATATATTTTATTCCGGAAGTAATCATATTCTTCAAATAATAAATTAACATAAAACATAAAAAAATAATATATGAAATAAATAAAGATAAAGCAAACTAACAGAGATAAATAATAAATAAAACGAATTAACATTAAAAATAAAATAAATAAAAAACAATTATTCATGTTAGAGGTTATAAGGGAAATAAAATAAATGGTAAATTATTCCCTTCAAGGGTTATGAGAAAATTAACAATATCCAATTGAGTTGGACCAATAACGCCATAATTATTTTCGCCATAAACAAAATTTATTTATATTTTATTTCATTTATCATTCATGATTATGGATAAAGTCCATAATACTTTGACGTTTGACAAGTATGAAACCAATAGTTTATAACATCACATTGGTAAAAAGATTTCACTTCCTTAGAATGATCTTTATCACTCTTGTCATCCTTATAACTTCGCTACCAGCGGGTAGAAGTATTCTTAAAATGACTATATTTTTCATGTGTATATTCATAGCCTCGACCACGACCACAACTTTTAATGTGATTTTTTATTCCTTCCATAATATAATCTCACATTCACTTCAGGGAATGGAGTAGAGCCAGTGAGCCTTTAAAACCTTTTACACATATCCTTATCACAGAGAACAAAGATTTAATCCTCGTGCGCGGCATTGTTAAACCTGTCCACAAGGTCCTTTAAAAACCTCCTTTGAGACCAGTAGCCTCGCAGAACGGGATGTCCAGCCAATTATACTTGGATTATATCGAAATTATGTCTCTAATTGAATAATGATTTACCATGTTTGCATTCACTTCAGGGAATGCCCCATCATTGATAATTGCATGGAATAAACATCATGCTTGCATTCACTTCAGGGAATGCCCCATCATTGATAATTGCATGGAATAAATATCATGCTTTGCATTCACTTCAAGGAATGCCTCCCATAAAACTTTTTGGATCAAGAAAAATTTTCGTAACTTGAAATTGGGAGAAGTCTATGGTCGAGTTTTTCGACAAAGAAGAAAAATTGCTTTCGAGCGAATATAGACTTTATAACAATCTTTTTATAGATTGAAATTCACCATGATTTATCACACATTAAAATCATAATTTAAAGGGAAAAAAATGAAATTAGAATTTACCGATATTAGTTTTCCTCGTGAGAACAATGGAGACATAGCAAACGACCAAAACAACTTCTCATAATCTCTTTACGTCATTGTCTCTTACCACGCCATTTAAACATATCATGTAAAACTCAAAACACGGTTAAAACATAACTATTATCAATAGAATAAAATAAACAAATATCAATAAATTTGTAATTGTTTATAAAATACATATATTATTTCAGGTCAAAATTAAATTAAAGAAAGTATATGGGTACTAAACTGAATAAACGAAAAACTTAAAAAACTTAATAGAGCAATTATCTCGTTTCTCAAAATTAGGCACAAATTGTGAGCAACAATGACATCTCCTTCAATTATCCCGCAAGCGAAAAAAAATTGGGCGCGATTTTTTTAAGCAATGTAAAAAAAATAGAGAAGCATACTGGAATTAAATACAACCAAACACAGCTTACCCATCTTTTTTAAACAATCACAACAAAAAAAAAATTAAAGGTAAAAAAAAAACTTATCTTTGGTTCAACGTAGAAGCGAATTTATTTCAGTAACTCTTTTGGGATTCAAACGAAGAGCACCAAAATCTTTTGAGCGAACTCGTGCTGATAACGTGTTGTGAATAAAATAAAGAAGAACAAGAATAAGAACAAGAAGAACAAAGAGATGAGAGAATGAGGGAGATTTGTATTATTCTCAAAATATAGAATTGTATACAATGCCTTCAATGAATCATCTATTTATAGGCATAAGAAGTACATAATACATTAAACTCTAATTCATAGAAATAATATTCCTAATAATAAATAAATCAAACTCCTTTGATAAAGTTCTAATCATGATAGACATCCACATATATAAATATTCATAACAAAGTCTTATATATTATATTAAGACATCATTTACTACAATAAACAAGTTTTGAAATTTAAATTTTATTTAGAGTTTATGTTTTAAGATTTTAAATTTTAAGTTTTAAAAAGGATTTTGTTTTACCCATTATTTAGTCTAAAAAATATAAGTCTTATATATTATATTAAGATATCATTTACTACAATAAACAAGCTTTGAAATTTTGACAAATTGAAGCGTGGAAGGAACTCAATTTTTTAGATGAGCCTTAATACCTATCAATTCATTACAATTTAGAAAATGAGTTTAGACAAATAAAAATAAAAATAAATCAGTTTAAATTCGTTGACATTTAAGCTCTGCAAATTAAAAAATTTGACATTTACCATGTGCATTTCAATGACTCAACGATTTTAATATTTATTTTATTTTAACATACTTGTTTTGACCCCGTATATGTCAAATATATTATTCTAGAAATGGACTGACAGTTGTGGTCAAAAAGCGAACAATGATATTTAATTAAAACTTTTATATGTTGTTTTTAATTATTTTTCTCCTAAAAAGTTAGATTTTATTTATTCGATTTTAAGTTTTAATAATGAATATTATCCTAATATATAAATAGTTATTATTTCATATATGGTTAATAAAAAACAATTTCATAAATAATTTTCGGATGATGATACATATTGTTACGATTTAAAATTTTAAAAGTAAATGAATAAAAAATATTATTTTAATTTAATATAAAAAACATTGAAAGTTGAACCCAACAAGGAGTTCCACTCTAAAAGAGGATGATGTTCTTCTTGAGAAACTCAGGTTCAAATCGTTTTGTCGGCAAGGTGTGTGATTTATCAAAAGATTAAGATTATATATAAACAAATACTACCTTATAATCACCTTGAGACTATTCTAAAAAAATACCGAAAGTTGGTGGTTTCTAAAAGAAGTTTTGTTTTATAAAAGTCGAACATATTTAAGTATTATTGTATATTTTGTGTATTTTTTATTGAGTAGAGATGTAATTACATTCTTAAAATAAACGTCGAGATTCAAACGCGTACAAAATGTAACAAAAAATTTATGTTCAATTTATTCTAAAAATTAATATTTCAATTAATATATGTTAATATAAAAAGGTTATTTTAACTTCTTCTTTTAGTTTTTATTTTTAACTCAATCACTCCAAAACAAAATTTGTCTCGGTATGCAAATTAATCAATACTAAAATACCAAAAAAACATATTAATGTTTCAAATATAATATTTAGTTAATGTTTGGAAATATACTTTTCACTTTTAAAATAAATATATGAAAGAAAAAAAAAACAACTATAATGGCCTGGGACGTAATCCTGGGTGGGAAGATTAAAAAAAAGTGACAGTTCTTTGCTTTTATTTCAAAAATGGTAGTATTATGATTTGATTTATTTCACTATCGAAAATCAAAACCGAAGAGAGGAATTCACCCACGTAATAGGTTTTGATTATGTGACGTAAAATAAAATTATCTAAAAACGAATTACGTGAATAATTATTAGGGAAAATTATACGAGTGGTCATTAAACTATCATATTTTTTGTTTTGATCACAGAACTAATTTTTTGTCTAAATCGTCCCTCCAGTTAAATTTCTTACTTTGATACCTTCCATTAAAAATCTAACAGAATCGCTGACTTGACATTTTATTTTTATTTTTTGTCACCTAAATATCACTCTTTTATTGTTTTAGTCACTTAATTATCACTCTTTTCCTGTTTTAGTCCCCTCATTGACGTGGTTTGTCGAATAAAAAAATACTATAGTATATTATTAGGTTTGAAAAGAGGGAATAAAAAATATCATAAAAATAAAAATGTCAAGTCAGCGATTTCGTTAAATTTTTAACGGAGAAAATTAAGATAGAAAAAATATCTAACTGAAGGGTCGATTTTAACAAAAAATTGTGTGACAAAAAAAAGGTAGTAGTAGGGTAACCACGCGTGGTTATCAATATTACTAAGAAATAAATCTCCATCAACAAAATAAAAAGCGATTTTTTCTTTCTTTGAAATGAATTCAGATTTAACGAGATAAATAATTTCTTAGAAGTGCCTCTCTTTGACCTAATTATTTTCTCTCTACTCCAATTGCGCTGCAAGGGTTCTCACCCATTTTTCTTTGATTAGCCGGCGGTAGTTTTAATTTTTATGTTGGTTACCGTCCGCCGGATTCATTAGTTACCTATTTTTTATTTTTTTGTTTTTTTATATTTTTAATAAAATCTCTGTCTTTGTGGCACGAGTTTTCTCTCTCCTTGTGGCACGCTTTTTCGTTATTTTGTGGTTCGTTTTATCTGTCGTTTTGGCATGATTTCAGCATACCTTAGCGTTCGTTTGATGCTCTTACGGTGATCTTCGCGGCGCTAGTTTCTGATTTTAATTCTGTCGGTGTTCATAGAAAGATAGATTCCCTCTCGGTTGATGGTTGTTTGTCGATGTAATCAGACCTGGGTAGCGGAGCAATATGCCTGATAGTTTGATTCGCTCACCACTCCTTTTTCACATCGTAAAGCGTCTCGTTTGGATAGAGACAAGGAGATTCAGGAAGACTTTTACATTTTATCGGTATGTTAATATCTATGAAAATATTTATTTTTCTTTGCATCTTTGGGTTGTTTGAGATTTTGGTGTACTAAATCTCATTATTCTCTATTTTGGATGTTTTGTATTTGAGATATTTTCATAGTTATTAATAAAATTCAGTTGTTATTGTCAAAAAAAAATTAGGAGATAAATAAAACGATTTTACCTTTCTTTGTTGCTTGCGTATGTACATAATTTTTAATATAGAAAAAGTATATATTTCAAGTAGAGCTTTGCATCTTTCTTCTGTTTGTCCCGAAAAATCTATTTTTATTAAAAATCTTTGTTTTGTATCAGAATTCTAACTAATCCAGACTTTCAAATGAAATTTATAAATTTAAATTAGAGTTTAGGGTCATATATAAAATAAATAGTTAATGCGTAAAAGTGTATATAATTTAATAATTTAAACATAAAAATTTTAACCCGAAGAGGATAACAAACGTATAATTTTGAATTAATATTAGAAAAATTGTCAAATTAAAGTGTAGGGACTGAGTCTTAAATTTTAGCATGGTGGACGCCTGGACGGAGCATAACCAAAAATTGACCGAAATACATATATGAAATGACTAAAAGAGGGTTTTGTGAAAAAGACACCCCAGCGATCAAATTCGTAATTCAAGGCTAGTATACGTATATACCTTTGGAAAGAGATGTACCTATGGGCTACGGCCCAATCACTAACAACAAAAGGCCTATAGGCTGTATCTACTTTCGTCCGGATCAATTTCATTCCTTCTTTCTTAATTCAAATTCGTATTTATATCCGATACACTTGATGGTAGAAACTTTTAGTTTCCACAAGCGTCTTAGTTTTAAACTTTATAGATTTAGTTTAGGGTATTTGATTTAGAAGTTTAGAATTTAGGGTTTAGAGTTTAGAGTTTAGGCTATTATGGTGAGAATTTAGGTTTTAACCTATGAACCCTAAATTCTAACCCCAAACTCAAAATTCTATCCATAGTCCCTAAATTCTAAATTACTAAATCTAAATCCCTAAAGGCCTAAACCCTATACACTAAACGGAGTTCATAAACCCGAAAAGTAAGACGTTTATCTAAAAGTTTTCACTAACAGTTTATCAAATAATTATTCTTCAAATCCACTTATCTTATTCAATATACCAACATGTGTATTAAAATATGATAAAATATTTCATGCACTAGCAGTGAGAAGATAAAGGTTTTACAAGTGCCTTAGTATTAGGGTTTATGGACCTGATTTAGGGTGTGGGTTTAAAATTTAGGGTTTGTGATTAAAATTTAGAGTTTAGATGTTATGGTTTAAGTTTTAGAGTAATATAATTGAGGACTTAGGTTTTAACCCATAAACCCTAAATTTTAACCTTAAAATCTAAATTATAACCACACCCCTAAACTCAAAACTCATACACTTAACCCCATAAACACTAAACCAGAACCAAAATCTATAAAACTCTAAAAATTAAGGTGCTTGTGAAAACTTTAATTCCACGAGCGCTTGTACATAGAATAATTTCTCTTAAAATATAGGGGTAACTCATAATATATATAAAAAATATTTTTATACACTTAGGGTTTAAAATATAAAATTTAAAGTTAAGGCATTGGATTATATAGTTTAGATTAAAAAAAAGATCGTATAAATTTGTTCACGTATAAAAATATAATCCTATACACTTGAAAACTGATTTGAGCATTTTTTTAATTTATGTGACTGTTAAGCATAACAACTTCTCATGGAAGTAATACATACATCTCAATAGGAAATATAATTATGCCATCTCTCATAAACATCAACAAATTTTGTTGGATTTTGATAATAAAAAAAAACAACAAAATTTTTTGTTGGATGACATGATTAGAAGAAACATGCAAGAGAAAAGGAGGGGATGAATGCTTTAAGTTTAAGGTGATAATTTCCTTCATAATCATATAGTAACTGAATCTAACAACGTAGCCACACAGAAAAACTTTACAATATTATTACTTAAGAAAGCAGAATGACCTTTAAATTTAACCCTCCTTTATCCCCTCCAGGAGCTTCAGCACATGAAGCATTGTTGGCCTGTTGGCAGGATTTTCGGACAGGCAAACTTGAGCAATACTCAGCACCTTCAGCATCATCTGCTTTGAATCTACATTCAACACCATTACATCTAAAACATCAGCAGCCTGTCCGGTTCTCATCTTCTTCCACACCCACCCCACCAAGTTCCCTCCTTCGATCTCCTTGAAATCGGGCCCCATTGGCTCTTTCCCGGTCACCAGTTCAAGTAGAATTACACCGAAACTATACACATCTCCCTTTGTACTGCACCTACCGCTCTGTCCGTACTCCGGTGGGATGTAACCCAAAGTCCCTGCAATGTCCGTGCTAACATGCGTTTCACATGCACCGATAAGCCTTGCCAGCCCAAAGTCAGCAAGTCTGGGTTCAAAGTCTTCACTCAGTAAGATATTGCTGGCTTTGATATCCCTGTGGATGATATGAGGGATGAAACCGTGGTGAAGAAAAGCCAGTCCTCGAGCAGCACCTATTGCGATTTTGAAGCGTTTAGGCCACTGAAGGATATCAAGAGCTCCGGTGCGGTTTCTCAACCAAAGATCCAAACTCCCATTGATCATGTATTCATATACAAGGAGCTTCTCCTCGCCCAATGAACAGTATCCAAGCAACGGGACAAGGTTTTGGTGCTTAACCTTACCCAAGGTTTCCATTTCAGCTATGAATTCTCGATTGCCCTGTGTTTTTGCCTGGCTTAGTTTCTTAACCGCAACGATCTTCCCGCTAGGCAACTTAGCTTTGTAAACTGTTCCGAACCCTCCATCTCCTATTATATTTGTCTTACAGAAGTGACTGGTGCCCTCAACAATGTCACCTAAGGTCAGTTTCAGGAGTGGCTGCTCGAACATTGCTATATTAATGCTCAGAGGCTCCTTCGACCTGCTGCTACTCAAGAAATAGAGCTCCTGATCTATAAAGGTTTTCAGGTTAGTTTCCTCAGTTTCTTCCGGATCGTTTTCCCGACTACCACTCGCAATCCATCTCCTTAGAGCAAAGGCCAAAGTAAAAACGATGAAGGCAGTTGCAGCTGCGATCGCAGCAAGGCCCCAAGCATTTAGCAAAGAGGATCTCTCAAAACTTGTGAGCCTGCACTCTAAACCCATGATTCTGCCACACAGATCATTGTTCCCAGCAAGTAAAATCCTTGACAGGTTTTGGCAAATACCATTTCGGGGTACAGGACCTTCCAACTGGTTTTCTGCCAGATTCAAGTAGAATAGATTGAACAGCGCACATATTTTCTCCGGAATCTGTCCCGATAATCTGTTTCCAGATACATCAAAATATTCAAGTTGCATCAAGTTGCCAACTTCTGAAGGGATCTCACCAGTGAACATATTCCCATGAAGATCTAAGTAAGTCACATAAGACAAATTGCCCAATGAGTGTGGCAAGTGTCCACTGAAAATGTTGTTACTCAAATTCATGTCTTCAACCTTCCACGACAGGGAATCGGAGAACAGATTAGCTACACCGCCAGAAAGCCTATTCTGCTGAACATATAGCCCCACCAGGTTACTCATCTCGGACAATGAAGAAGGTAGTTCACCAGTAAGATCATTCCGGCTTAAATCCAAGTGAGTAAGTTCTTTCAAGTTCCCAAAACTTGCAGGAATAACATCAGATAACTTATTGCCAGTCAAGTTTAACTTCACCAAACTACCAACACGACCTAAGCTTCCAGGGATGGCTCCGGTAAGCTCATTATTCCCCAAATACAAGCCCTGAAGCTTGAGAGAGTCACCGAATTCAACAGGTATTGAACCTGTTAGCAAATTTCCAGACAAATCCAAAGTTGTAAGATTTGTCAGTTGAGAAAGTGATCCTGGAATGTTGCCAGTAAGCATATTATTGTTGAGAAGGAGATCCACCACCACCACACAGTTTCCCAGTTCTTCAGGTATTGCACCAGTCAACCTATTATTCGACAAGTCGAATACTCCATGGTGCTGAACAAAGCTTAAATCAGGTATATTAACCTGACGGAAATACGATGATGGTTTCGAAGGGATCGAACCAGATAGATTATTGTGAGAAAGAACCAGGCATTGCAGCAGCTGCAAATCTGCAAGTTCCACCGGGATTGATCCACTCAAATTGTTGTTTCCAAGATCCAATGTTGTCAACCCTTTGCAGTCTCCAATTTCAACTGGTATATGCCCTTCTAAGAAATTTGAGTTCAAGTTAAGCACAGAAAGAGCTGTGAGATTGCCAATCTCCTTAGGTATACCGCCCTTCAAGCGGTTACGAGTAAGAACAAGAGTCTGCAATGCAACAGCATTACCGATTTCAACTGGCAGAGAACCTTCTAGCATATTATTTCCAGCAGAAAACTCCATCAAAGTCTTTGAACTCCATAAGCTCACAGGTATCCTACCAGTGAAATTGTTGGAGTCGAGGTCAATAACCATCAATGGAAGCTCTGAAAGATACTCGGGCACTGAACCATTGATGTGATTGTTAAGCAAAACCAACTGAGCTAGATTTCTACATTTCACAAACACATTTTCAATGGTACCCGAAAGGTTATTACCATCAAGATCAACCTCCGAAAGCGATTCCGCATTGCATAACTCTCTCGGTATCCAACCCGACAAGTTGTTATTGCTCAAACCAAGGTGTTTCAGCATTGAACAACTCCCAATCTCAGGTGGGATTTTACCCGAAAAGCGGTTGCTTGAAAGCAGCAAGGACTCCACTTTGTTCCATTTCCCAAGCCAAGGCGGCAATGGCCCAGAGAGCTGATTCTTTTCAGCTGAAAATGTCAACATAGGCAAGTTGGAAAGCTCTTCAGGCAAAGACCCGGATATCGAATTAAACGACAGCATCACCATCATCAACTTCTGGCAATTTCCAAGCTCTGCTGGTAAAGAACCATTGATCTCAGAGTAAACAAGGTTCAATATACTCAAATTCTTTAACTTTCCTATAGACTTTGGGATGGAACATTGCAATAGGTTATATGAAAGGTCAAGGTTGGCAAGCAGCTCTAGACTGAATAGTTCTTCAGGTAAAGGCCCTGATATGGAACAAGAAGGTGCAAAGAAAATCTCAAGCAGTGAAAGGTTACCAATTTGAGGTGGCAACTGCCCAGTGAATTGATTACTGCCAATGTAAAGAGCGGTCAGGTTTCTAAGGTCACCGATTTCCGGCGGGATGTTACCGGAGAATGAATTGTTGGAAATATCTAGAGAGATTAAAGATTGAAGGTTTTTGAAGAGAGTTGAAGGGAGAGAACCTGAAAGGAAATTGTTAGCTAGGTCCAAGAACTCCAACTGAGTCAACTGCCCGAGCTGAGGCGGCACTGTGCCACTGAGTGCATTGGTGGAAAGTTCAATGGTACGAAGAGCTTTCAAGTTGCCGAGCTCCGGAGGGATTTTCCCGGTGAGAAAATTGGACCCGAGTTTAAGAGTCTCCAGCATAGTCAACTCAGCCAACTCAACCGGTATTTCGCCAGAGAGAAAGTTGGAAGACAAGTCCAGACGGGTGAGGGCGGAGAGGGAGGAAAGAGACGGAGAGAGTGAACCTTTCAAAGACCGAGCTGTAAGAGCAAGCATGGTGACTCGACCGAGTTGGCACACGACACCATCCCATTCACAGTGATGAACTTTCCGGCTCCATGAAGAAAGGAGATGAGGGTTCTGAAGCCTTGTTTTGAAAGAAACAAGAGCTTCCCTTTCTGGGTTTCGCTCCTCTCGAGCTCTAATGGTCCCCGACAACAACAACAGGTGGAGAAGGAAACAGAGGAAGTGAAAGGAAAGCTTAAACTCCATGGCCAAAGAAGCAAACTTTAGAGGGTGAAATGAGCAACAAACACAGATAAAGACATGAATAATCAGAAAGAGAGGGGTGTGAATAAAACAGAGAAGGGGGAAAAGATTGAAGCTTGAGGAAGCGACATGGCAAAGGAGGGTTTTTGGGCAAAGAAGTCGTGTGTCAGAGACTGTGGCCAACGTAGCTCACGTGGTTTGAGCTGTTTTGTAACGCCAATTCCCCGTTTTTCATTTTGCAGTGTCAAAGAAGTGAATGACAATACAAATTAGCAGGAGGGAGTACATTTTTTTGGTTGGGAATGATAGATTATTTAACATTGGAACCAAAATCTTTAAATCAAATTTAATAAAGGGTGCCCCTTGTAAATTTATGACACAGTTGGGACTTGGGAGTGTTAATGTGATAAATTAATGGGATTTGTTATTGAATTATGTTAGTAGGTGTGTGTGAGCAGAGACAGGGGTACCCTTGTATTCAAAGGGCCTTTTATGAGAAATTTGTAGGTTCTTCTCTTACATTTTAAAAAATAAAATATCTAAATCGTCACTCAATTTTACTTTCAGACTTATTTTGGTAACTAAATTTTCAAAATACTCATTTTTTTTTACTGAATTTTACACATTGACCTATTTTGGTCACTCTGCCGTTAAATATGTGTGAGGAACAAAATTTTTATGTCTTTTTAGTATTCCTACGTATACTTAACATTAAAAAATTAAATCTACGTTTGCATCTTAAATTTTAAAGTCTAAATTTTAAACCCTAAAAATTAAATTTTAAGTCATAGATAATAAATTTTAAACTTTAACTCTAAAACTTTAATCATAAACTCTAAATCTATTTTTTTATATTTCTATTCGTGTGTTAGTGGTATGAGTTTTACTTTTACCAATTTTAATGGTTTTAGGTCTGGTGGGTGCAGCTAGCCAGCTAGGGCATTAAAAAATTTCTCTTTTTCTAGGGTTTTCTTTCTGTGGATTTTAGAGTGTGATTAGGGGATTATGGAATGGATAAATGGAACCAATTATGAGTACATATATAAGTGTAATAGAACCAAATAAAGAAAGGTTAATGGAACGTATACCATTATTATTTTTTGGTTGTTTTTTCAAATTTTTAAGACTTTATCTTTATTAATCTGAATCGTTCTGCGTTATACACTTAATTTTGTTTGATGAGTCTTTCTGTATAGATTTTTTATACACACAATATCTTGAATTCAAGACATGCTTAAGCGATACTAAACTAACTAATCACTTAGACCAACTCGTTTATAACGTACGAATGCATCTCTTTTTGACTTTTTCCCTTAAAAATTTCCGGATGATTGTTGTCTAATGAGTGAAGCACCCCTTTGTGTCTATTGTTAGGAAAATGAGGGTTAGATTTTGTTTTTCTTAGATGGTAATAATTAAACCATTCATAGTCTCTTGAAATCCATAAATCATAGATATTAGTGTTTAAGTTCTTTTCAATTAGATAATTATACTTAAACACATTTGAATTCACGACCTCTAAACATTAATGAAACTAGTGTAGGAGGCGAGACAAAACTATAAATTTCAGATGGTGAGTAGGCTTAAATTAAATTCATGATATTAGGGATGGACTAAAATCGAAAAGTACCCATTAAAAGAGGGGTCAAGGCCTTTTAAGACTCAATCAATACTCCTATACTATTCTGTTAAGGCTTAACGGTCAAATAAGTGTCTAAATTATATTTTTTTTTATCTTTTCAGATAAGTGCCTAAACTTTTTTTGAGCCAACTAAGTGTCTGACGTTTTTAACGTTACTCAAATAGGTGCCATATCGTTACTGTCCGTTAATTTTTACTGTTAACTTCTGTTATCTGACACGTGTCATCTTCTTCAATTTTTAAAATTATATTTAAAAATAAATAAAAATTAATAAAACAAAATAACCTCAAATTTCACAAAATAGCCCCAAATTTTAAAATTCCTAACACCTCAAAACCAAAATCTCGATATGACCTGATTTCGTCGCCGATTGCCACGCTGTCACCCATCACATCCGTCGCTGGACCATCACGCACATTCACCTCATCGCCAGAAATCGGCCGACACCATGTGAAACGCTGAAATCATCGAATGGTTCATTCGAATAATTCACGATGAACGGTGTGTGGGTCGTCCAGCGAGGGGAGTGCGCTTCATTTCGTCGTCGAAAAACGCGACAAACGCCGGTGGGAGTAGACGAATTTGGGGGTTAGCGATTTTGGACTATTTTGGGATTATTTAAAATTTTCAAGATATTTAAAAAATTCTGATTTGTTTTTTAAAATAAAATTCAAAAAATATTTAATATTGCCACGTGTTCGATTTTGATTGGATAACGAAAAAAAATAACGTCTATCATGGCTAAACCTTAAATGGGTCACAAAATAAAAAGTTGTATACCTATTTGGCCCAAAATATAATTTAGACACTTATCTGAAAAAATGTATAATTTAATCGCTTATTTAACGGTTAAAACTTTTGTTAAAGAGCTTTTTATATGCATGTATGTATGAATACAGAGGGAATGTAAACATAAAAATAATTTGATGTCCATTAATTGACCGAAAAATCTAAAATGCTAATATTATTATATCTTGTATGAACTTAAATATTTGCATTTACCTTTAAAGCGTAAAAGTTCTCTGCTTAATGGTAAAAGTAAACTTATTTAAAGGTTGGTCTATTTGATCAACTTGATAGAGATTCAATTTGCATGGTCAATTCCTAGACAATGATTTTATATATTTTAATTAGTCCAAATTTAGCCAAAATTATTATTTAGCATTGAATTTTGTTTGTTTACATTTTGATTTATAAATAAAATAAGATATTTTTAAAATTCTATCCGAAAAAAGATAGGAAGGGACTTGGCCTGCCCCCTACGTTAGAATAGGGAAACTGTTCTGGCTCATATAAAAAATTTAATTTAATCCTTTCTATTTGGAAAGGTCCCCAATTTAAAAATAAAGAGAATCGTACTTGTACGTTACATTTTTCTTTTCTGCCAAATTTTTTTAATCCCGAAATATTTGGGAAAATCGTCCTAAATCTCTGAAAAAGAGTCGTGGTAAAAAGTAAAAAAAAAATGCAATTAAGGAATAAAGGTTGATAAACGTGAATTGGGTGTGTCCTTCACCTATAAAAATAGGATAATAAAGAGGGGGGAAATAGCTTTTTACCTAACCTCAACACAGCTGGAGTAAACTCAAGATTGAAATGCATGCATCGGGAACTACTCACCATTTTCATTGACACATCATTACAATGCAAAACAAATAAGTACATGATTTAATTAGATATTAATTGATCAAACGCATTTAGCCGATTAACGAAGTTATTCGTATTTGTTCTTAAATATTCTCTTAAGTAATAGGTTCTAGACTTACCAAGAGCACTCTCTTTTATTCCTTAGAGTCATGCTTTTCCTCCCTTTTAGGTAGGATTAAGATTAGAATTAGGCTTTGTCAAAATAATAGATATTAATTACTATTATATTTATTGACTGGAGTTCGAGAAATTTATTTATAGAATATGTATACATTTTTTTGACAATAACAGTTAAATTTTATTAAAAATCATGAAAGATATCACAAATACAATGCATCCATATGAGAGAATAACGGGGACTAGTTCACCAAAATCTCATACCAAAACCTAAAAGTGTAAAGAAAAGTAAAATACTTTCAGAGATTAGCATACCGTCAAAATCTAGAAGACTTCACGAATATCTTGTCTCTATCCAAACGAGACGCATTACAGGGATGAAAAATGAGCGGTGGGCGAACTAAACTATTAGTCAGATCGCTCCGCTACCCAAGACTGATCACATCGGCAAACAATCATCAATCGAGCGGGGATTTATCTTTCTATGATCATCGACAGAATCATAATTAGAAACTAGCGTTGTAAAGATCTTTGTACGAGCACCAAACGACCGCTAAAGTATACTAAAATCATGACAAAACGACATATGAAACAAAACAAAAAAAACGTGCCACAAAAGCATAAATTCTTATTAAAAATATGACAAAACAAGAAAACAATGAACCCGGTGGTCGATAACTAATACTAGAAATAATTGTCGACCACTTGCTAAAAGAACAAAAGAAAGAAGGAAACTGTGATGCTAAGAATGATGTAGAGAAAAAAATAGGTTAAAAAACTTAAATCATTTCCCTAAATTTTTATCCAAGTTGGAGTAAATGGAAATGGGATGTTTTAAGGAAAAGTAAGAGACATTACACCAAATTATTCAAAAATGGATACTAATTGCTAATACTTTTTTAACAAATTCTTATCCTAGAAAAGAAAAACTGTAGAAAGAAAAAAGGTGCTCATAATAAATCTAAAACCATAACATAAATAAAATAAAAGAATAAAAATAATTAATTTGATCAACCGCCTAAATATAATTACTAATATTTTTAAACTCAAAGTGAATTGAAATGTTTAAAACTTTGATATGTTCCAAAGTTGCAATCTGAAAATGCTGGGCTTGTATTCGTATATCTGTGGTGCAGGTGCAGGAAAGATTCCATGGGATCTTCAGATCAGATCAGAGGGTGGTCCCTCCCCGCCTCTCCTTCCTACATCACTTTCTTTTCAGCCAGTCCAAGATAGAAGATTTGGGTCTGATTCATAACTTGAGTTTCAAGTAATCTTAATAATTATCCATCAAATTTATCTTTTTTTACTAAATAACCCAACTAAAATCAAAATTAAAAAGAAGAAGAAAAAAAAACAGTGGGTTGGGTTGTTGATTGAGTTGATGGCATTTGATGTATGTATGTATGTATAATTATCCCTATTTCTATGAATCGACTTGCTTTACCCATGCCATTCTATGAAATGAGTAATTTTTGCTCAAAAGTATTTTTCACAATAAATAAAAATTAGAAATTTCAACGTTTAAAATTTATGTTTGATTTTAAATCTTGATAAACTCACATACACTTGTAAATTAAATTACTTGAAATCATGTCACCTAGATAAAACACGCTAACTTTTACTATCAGGGGCGTATTCAAGAATTTAAGTTTGGCGGTTCACCTATTTATTTTATTCCAAGATTTAAGGTTTCGAATTTTTTCAGACAATCAATTTGACTACAACAGACTAAATAAGCATAAAAATGTATTTTGTTAAAGAAATCTGTACTTGAAAAAAGAATTAAAAAAGTAATAACAATCCCTAATTGATAAAAGTGACAAGAAAGTTGAATAGACAAAGGGACCAGTAGAGAAATTTAGGATCAACCATTTTTTTCTTGTCAAATAGAACTAGAGGTGAGTAAAACTTGACTCGACTCAAAAAACCAAAATTTTCGACTTGACTTGAGGCGAAAAAACTCAACTCGAAAAAATTTCAAATAAAGTTTGAGTTGTAAATTGAAATTTTGAATAATTCGAAATTTTTAGTAATTAGTAGATTGATTTTTAAGTTCGAGTCAAGTTCCTCAATTTTTCATGATATATATATATACCAATATAAAAAATATGAAGAAATATATGCCACATATAAAAAAATATGATGAAATATATATGCATATCGTATATGATTAGAGAAAATCGTTAAATCAGAATCAACATGTACTATAACATGATAAATAATTACAATTAAATTTGTATAGGAACTCAAAAACTCGACTCGACTCTAATTTCATAAACTCGACTCGAATCGAAAAAAATTTCAAATAAAGTTTGAGTTGTAAAATATGACGCGTCAACTCGAATAACTCGAATTTTTTTGACTCGACTCGATCGAACGCTCACCCCTAAATAGAACTTTTAAAGAGATAAGTGTGATATCGTGGAAGTTCTTCCGAGTTTCAAAGAAAAAGGTTATCAAAAGTTCAAGCATTTGAGGATTGACCCAAATGTAATTTTTGTAGCAGTAATTTTTTTAAGTATGAATGGTGACCCAAATGTAACCTTACCCATAATTGAGTGACCGAAACGTAACCTAACCCATATTTTAGTGACTCAAATGTAACCTTACCCATATTTGAGTGACTCAAATATAACTTTTAAAAATTGAATGACCCAAATATAATATTACCTATAATTGAGTGGCCTAGGTTGTAGTTTACCTCAAAAATTAATGGTGGGTCACGTGACCCACTAGATAACTACGTATATCCGCCCATGTTTACTATTAAGACCACTATTTAGGTTCTAATGAGTTTTTTTAATATAAAATTTCATGTTATGTCTAATATTAATTGATGTCATTAGATATTATTAGTGACGTCGCCACGACTGATCAAGATGTCGCTCTTTTGGTTATCCTGCCGATCTCTCTGTTTCGGACCCTCGAACTGGATTTGGATACGCGATCACAATCATTGTTTATTGTTCGCGATTGAATTGTGATAATTACCGTGTTGTCAACGTGCCTCATTGTAACGTACGTTTTTATGTTGTTTGTTGATGGTTTTACCTTTCATCGTCGATCGTTGGTGATGTTTGTATCCATATTTTGTTTCGAGTCTTTAGGTTGAGTTTTTACCTTTTCCTTGTATGGTCCTATTATGATCTCGAGACGCTAGTTTTGTTTGCTAAAAATATGTCTAGGTTATGTGTTTTCGTCTACCAAGTTTGTAAACTTTCATTGTAATTTTAGATATATTCTCGTTTTAATAATACTAGCGGATTTTAATTAAAAAAACAAAAACACAAACAACAAATTAGTTAGCTTTATCTCTATTAAAGTAAATAAATTTTATAGACATCAACTGTGAAATGCGTTTTCACTTTAAAAAAATTTGAAATGGATGGCAAGATTATAATACTTGTAGACTTGTAGTGTGATGGATTCGAATCCCTAGCTTTAGGCAATAGAGATAATGATATGTGTTCCAATTTGATCAACAAAACGTGAAATTAAATAAAATTATTTAAAGAATAAATCAGCTTTAATCACTTAGTGGATTCTAACTATTGTCTAACAACTTTGATTAAACCTAAGTATGAGAAATGATCATGATAAATAATGAAAGCTATAAAGGTTTTAAATTACTAGCTCTTTTCCCATATTACTTTTATTTATTTATCTATCTATTCAAAATAAACCGATTTATTATTTAAGAAATTATCTAAAATAATTTTGTTATAGTTAGATTTGAGTATAATTACGTGTGATTACACACATGTGACATATTTGACAAACTATTGTAATTTACGGTCATGTTAAAATAAGTATAATTGAAAATCTTCCTTTACACTTTTTCAATTCTTAGTAAGGTGAAATTTGATGTAATTACATAATTAACTGTACTTTTTAGTTGATATTTGCTAATTGGCTAAGTAGCTAATGATGTTTATTTTAATTTATCTTATATGAGTTCGAATCCCAGAGCATGAAAATATAATATACTTAATAAAAAAGCGTTTTGCTAATGACAACCCTAACATGACCTAGCTCTTTTCTAATATTGCTATTTTTATAATAAAAATAATATCTTTAATATAACAAGGATTTCATTTTTTATAACATGAACTTCTTGAAATATGTAGTGAAATCAAATGTTTTCCAACATAACATAATTTTCTTATAACATGTACTTTTTATACGGGTAAACTACATAATCCCTAAATTTTTAAAGAGGTTGCAATATCGCTATTAAACTTTTAAAACTTGCAATATATTTATTAAATTTTAATTTATTTTAATTACAGTCACTGTTGTCAATTGTCGTTAAAAAACTGACGTAACACTTAACTTTAACAAAAAGTTAACTCTAAAATACTGGAAATTGTCGATATGAACAAAGAGTTCACTACGTTTCTAAAAGGCTTAAACAAAAAATAATGCCCAAATTGCCATCGCTTCCGCCACATCTGAGAACATTTCTTTAGTCGCCGGACTAAGGCGGTCATTACTCCCAACACGGCGTCGCCGGAAATGACGAACAACGTGCAGTTGAATGTTGAATGCAAAATCGTCGTTCGGCTCGCACGCCGTTCGCCGTTTTCAGCGACGCCGTGTTAGGGGAAATGACCATCTTGGTCCGGCGACCAAAGGGATGTGCTCAGGGGCGGCGACCGACGGCGAAAGCGGCGACGATTTTGGAGTTTATGTTTGGGTAATTTTAGGGATTTGAGGGCTGTTTTATAAAAGTTTTAAAATTTTGAGATTTAATGATAAACTAATTTTTTTGTGGGTGTTTTTGTTTAAAAAATTAAAAAAAAAAATCAAATTAGTGTCACGTGTCGTTAAAGATTTTTTTAACACCCGTTAAAGGTAGGCACCTAAAATTATAACTTTTAAAATTTCGAACACTTATTCTTACAAAATAATACTTTAGGCGCCAAAAAAATTAAAAAAAAAACATACTTTGAACATTTATTTTTATTTTAAGCCTTTCTAAAAAAAATAAGGAAACACTCGTTATTCTAGAGAAAGGTCAAAAGGAGACCTCTTAATTGCCTCAATATTCGATCCATCAGCTGAGCTCTCCAACGCTTCGCATTAATAGTGAAGATAGCCTAAGAATTTTGTGGTATTTTCTTCTGCTCCGATGAGATATTAATATGCAAAACATAATTTTCAGAGATAAAATGTTAGTAACCAAAACTAAACATCTACAATTTCTACAAATTTTTATTTAAATATTTGTTGGACCCTTGTTAATCGAATAATCAACAAGCAATTGGTCTAATGAGATAGGACATTAGATCCTTTAAGCAATGTCAGAGGTTCGAATCTTGGCGATGTGAATGGAACAATTAGTTTGAGAGGATCGTCCTCATAATGAGTCTCAACAAAACTCGATCCGAATTAGTCAACAAATAATTAAAAAACGGTAGCTAGACCAAAAAAAATTAGACGAATTAAATTATGTCCGGGCAATTTCTAAATTTCAAATTAATAACTTAATAATTAGACATTAACCTTCCGTATTACTACTATTTATATTTGGTCTCAAACATTTTTATTATAATTCAGTCATTTATCATATATATATATATATATATCCTATTTTAACCATCATAATTATATATTATATTGAGTTTATCATGCTACTTTATATCAATTAAACACAAATTTGGTATTCAAAATTACGAAGATATTGAATTCTATGAGTCATCCTAGAGATAAAAAGGTGGTATGTTTCATTTAAGTGGTATGTGTTCGAGTAATTTAACATGTAAATGTACGTAAAATTTTTTTATTTAAATTTAAAATTTAACACAAATATTAGTATTTTATATTCCAAGTAAAATATAACAAAATTTATGAAGATATCGACATGGTTGCAACTTATTTATGGGAGGCTAAAATAATTTAAATTTACTGCACAAAGTATGGAGTGCAGAGCAATGAAATCGAGAATATGTGGCGTCAGCACTTAGCCTATCAGCTAAACCTTTTCTTAAGAAAACAAACAAAGCATTGAAGGATAAAGGCAGAGAGACAGATAGGGAATTTGCTTCATTGCGTGCACGCATCCAGATTTTATGTTTTATTATTGTTCGAGTTTAAAGTACGACAAGTTTAGAGTGTGGCTAAAAAACGATAAATTTTGAAATTTGTTTAAGAACTTAAAATGTTGGACTTTTTATAACATTTTAAGTTGATTTTTTCGTAACTTTTGACAAGTTTACATACTTACAAAACAATTTTTGATACTTATTTTTAATAACATTTTAAGTTCTAGGACAAAGTATCAAAACTTGTTTTGTGAGTATCGAAACTTGACAAAAATCACGAAAAACCAACCTAAAATGTTATCTAAAAGTCTAACATTTTAAGTTTTTAGACAAATTTCAAAACTTGTCGTATTTTAGCCGCACTCTAAATATGCCGCACCCCATATTCACCCTTCATTATTACTAAAATCTTAAAAAAAAACACTAACAACTAGTTAGTCTAGCTAGATAATAGCTATTAAGTTAGACTGATCACTTTCATATTAAATTTTTATAAAACTCGATCTAAATTACCCGATAAATGGAAGAGTGTGAGATTCACATGGACTTCACCCTTTTTCCCTGTTTTGGATTTGTGACAACTCACAAACTCCTCTCCTTTCTTCACTCTTGGACTATTTTCCCCCTCTCATCATAACAAAATGACCACAAACTTTACTTTGAACCGTTGGCTGCATTCGGCTGTTTTGGCCCATCATTATTTAAATGTTTTCACAACTTATATTAGTATTAGAATGTAATGTGCTCGAGTCATCTAAGATTATAAAATATAATGAATGGTTTTAGTATAAAATTATTTTGTTCGGTTCGAGAATATTTTGATTAATTTTACAAGGTAATGACGAGGAAAGATTTTGTTTTTAAAATATATATTAGAAATAAAGAAGAGATTCGTTAATTAATCGAATGAACAACGATATTTATGTTATCACATAAGTTTGAATGGAGATATTTGTCTTAAAAATATAATACATTCTATTTAATTAAAAAAAAGAAATGAACAAGGATTTCGGTAGTTTTATTTTGTAAAAGATTACATTCATTAAAATACATAAAATTGTACATACCCGAAAATAACATATCTCAAAACCATTGTAAACATGTAGAGATGGGATTTATTAAATTGTTTAAAATAATAATCATTAAATAAGTTAAATTTATATTTGTAGATGTAAATAGTAATATTTAATAACAAATATTTTAATTTTTATTAATGTTCTTTTGTTAATATTTTTTCTTGTTTGAACTAAGGTTACACCGTCGATGACAATGACTAATCCCCTCGCTGAGGGTGCTTTAGCTAAGAGGTAAATGGTTGACTATAAGATTTACTTTATTCTCATTGATAGAAATCGAACTCCTGACCTCATAGTTTTTTTTGTTAATATTACCATCACTTATATATATTTTTTTATTTTATAATAAAAGAATAAATTGTTAAATTAATAAGTTAAAATTATATTTATAGTTTTAAAATAGATTTTGTTATGATAAAAATATTTTTAGATACTTTTACATCATTTCAACCAAATACTATAATCTTACGTTCTTATAAAATAAACCAAATAAAGTAATGCAACTTTCTTGTAATGCCAAAAAATAATGTAACACTTTATAATCTCATTCTCATATATAACGTTACATTATTTGAACCAAACACAATTTTAATGTACATAATATATTAAGTTAGGATCAATTAATATCAAACATAATCTAAATAAGTAGTAACTTATAAATAAAATCTCAAAAACCCAATATCTTAGTTTTATTAATTATGTCAAAACTTAACTAACTCATTTAAATATTAATCATAACTAAACGATCAAATATTTCTAATTGTCCCTTTTACTAGTCAACAATCTCTCGAGCATGTGACTAAAAGCTCTTAGTAGACATCTTTTCCTATTCTCCAAGTTGTCAGTTTAATGAAACAAAATTTTTCTTCCCTCTCCTCAATAAGAATGGTTAAAAAATCTATCTTACTGTTTGTGGTTTAGTGTTTAATTCTTTATACTAATTAATGGTAAGATTTGAGGTCAACTAACTATTTGGGATAAATGATAACTCCATGTTAATCTTCTCATAAATAATTATATTTAGTTATTTTGCCACTTACATGATTCTTATGGTTCTTATACACATGTCTAGCTAATCATTGAATCAATGCTATAACATGGTAATAATTGATTTTAGTCTAAACCCTAATCCCAATATATAATATGATAGACTCTAATATTTACTATAATCATATGTATTGCATAATTCAAAACATGCTTTGAAATTCCCACCACTTGTGTTGAAATAAATTAAATTTGATTCACTGGTTAGGAAACGATGTCACCATGTGAAAAAAGTTTTAACTATAAAGTTTATTTTATATGACGTATCCTCACTGTATTTGTACCCTGTAATTTGAAAATTGTCGTTTTCCATCCCGTCCTCATACTCGTATTAGTGCAACATAGTATTCAATTTCGGTTCAGGTTAATTTTTGGTTCCATTAATATTCGGTTCGATTTATTTCGAATTCAAGTTAAATTTAAACTATCATGTTTGAATTCATGTTCAAATATCAAGTCGAATAAATCAATTAATGTCTCAAACTTCGAGTCAAATTTGTCAAGTATATATTCAACACACAGCCCATCATTGGTGCGTACCAAATAATTTGATGAGCAGTAAATTAGAGTCCTATGAAACTATACTCTGATGGGCTTATTGAGACCCACATAATTTGATGCCCATTGCGTCCACCTTTCACACCTTATATTATCCATAGGCCGACTGTAAATCTAAAAATTCTAAAAGCCAGGCTTGGTCAATTCAAAAAAAAAAAAAAAAAAAAAACTAGGATTGGTTAAACCTACAGACTACAGTAGGCAGTGATTGGTAAATTTGTTCGCTCAGATTCTCAGGTCAAGCTTTTCACTTGGGTTTCGTTGAAGTGCATTTTCATTGGATGAACTGTCTGTAAATTAGAGTTTGAGACAATGTGATGATTTGATATTTGTCGTTACAAATTCGCAATGTGGAAGTGCAGGTTGGTACCATTCATGCTTCAAGTAATATCTGATTATACATATTTTTAACCCGTAGATAAAATAATTTTAACTCGAATCTCTTAAAAAAAACATTATACTTCTTTTCCACTTGGACAACTTGTTAGATTTGAATGTTAATTGTAATTACTTTTACCTGTCTGTACTGATTACATATAATGCAAAATAATGTTTACATGGGAAACATACAAAAAAAAACATATAAAATTTTAAACACAATCATAATATATAAGATTCAAATGTGTGTGATTTGAACCAACTGTTGGATGCATTGGTAAGGCACACACGTTGCACTCCTAAGGAGAGTACTCGAGTTCAAACCTTGGAGACGACATTATTAGGAGAAGCAGCCTCACATCCACCCCTGAGAAGTTCTTCGGGCTGAACCGTATTTGTCGAACTCAAGCCTCTGCCTTGGGGCACTCTGGGACCGATACTTAGCCCGGGATGATTCAGTGTTCGTCATGTAATTTGGGTGATCGGAATATCCACTTAAATATCCCCATGAACATTCACTCCTTGTTGGTGTGAAAGGGCTTCTCCGAGCACTACTTCCAGGTTTAGATGATGCAGAATGCACTTGTGGGCTGTTGTCAGCTGTTCTTAGAACTTCTGCTGAAGAGATATTCGGTATCGGATTTAAAGCTTTTCCAGATTGTTTTCTTGGGGAGTCGTATGCCGTATAGCTATGGCTATAATCCAAAGTTGAATAGTACTGAGATGGCCTAAAATTCTTGTGACTCTGTTTAGAAGTGTCGGTTGCTGCCACTGCCACCACCCCCACTTGTCAGTCTAACGACCTCAGCAGCCGCATGTGCAGCCGTGAGAGCAGTGGCGGCTGCTACTGCTATGGCGTGCTTGTTGGCATCCAACGTGTCACCGCATGCATCTGTATGAAAAGTTGAAGACGTTGGATTGGGAGATCTAGCAAAGCTACAACGCCTCTGTTCTTTATCGGAGCGGGATTTGCCGGGCTTTTTGGCGCCAAAGAGTCGCCGGAATAGGCCCATGGTTCATTTCCGGTGAAGTACATGTGCACTTGAAGCCATGATTAACGGGGAAAACTGAGCTTTTTTTTTCATTTGCGGTAAAAGAAAAGAGAATAGAAAGTACTAAAAGATTATATAGGAAAGGAGTGAGGGAGGGGAGACTTGGATATGGTACCAAATGGTCCTAAAAGAAAATTAGAAGTGTCCTTATTTATGTCTCATATTAAAAAATAGATTTAAGGTTTACAATTAAAGTTACATTTTAAGGTAGTGTTTAGAAAATTAGAGGTATGATGTATATTTTAGAATTTAGAGTTTACAATTTAAAATTTAAATTTAAGGTTTAAAATTTGATTTTTAAGTGTTGAAGTATAGGGCGTTATGGTTTGAATATTCCCTTTTGGGAATTTATTGGGGAAAATAACCCCCAAAGATTGATATTGGGAAAAATACCCCCCTTTCATGCCATGTAGGACGAATTCGCGTCCTGCAGGACGCGAATTCCTGCGACGTTTCAGTGAAAAGGGAATTCGCGTTTTAAAAAACGCGAATTCAACGATTTATTGCTGCCCCCGCACGAGAAATTCAATATGAAAATGAATTGAAACCAATATAAGATGTTTAGGTAGCAATATTTGTGATCGAATAACGGATTATCGGGGTACCCGATTAAAATTTTTGAACAATAACATTGTCGTATTGAAACATATCTTTAAGATGGTGTGAAGATACGAGCGTATATAATATCCTAAGATGTGTGAAAATGGCCTGGAAATGGGCAAGTAACAATGTTTTAAAAGGAAACATTATCGTATAGGCATGTTTAAATGCATTTTACGGTGTGTTTCGAACTTTTTTTTGGTTTTTCCTAAGTTTGGAGACAAAGATGTGCAGCTTAATTTTACAGTGGTACTAAAGTTCTGAGGAAGACGGTGTCCGAAAATGTGAGAAAATTGTGTTAAAAATGCTATCAAAGTAACATTTTTGAAGCAAAAAATGTGTCCATAGGCATGTTTTTTTT
The DNA here is from genome assembly GCA_958450335.1 of Hibiscus tridactylites. Lineage (NCBI taxonomy): Eukaryota > Viridiplantae > Streptophyta > Magnoliopsida > Malvales > Malvaceae > Hibiscus > Hibiscus tridactylites. The sequence continues at coordinate 69,017,830 of OY288289.1, read as the reverse complement.
TTGAAATTTAAAGGGCCTCGTTAAAAAACCTTTCTAAACCTATGTATGGGGAAAAGAGTGCCCATAAGATTTATTAAATTACCAGATAATAGAAGTTCACAAATCAGAAAAGAGTACACAATGATTGATCTAGTTAATTCGGGGGCCGGTCCTAAGAGGGCATTTCCTAATATCATGTCCAGTGTTCCCACATTTACTGCACCTCCTAGGTTGTCCGGTCTTTTCTCTCGGAACCATATCTTCGGCACAGTGAATCCTCGTTGATTTTGGCCGGCCTTTTTTCTTTCGTCGCAGGGAGGGATCTGGGTATATCTTTGGTTCGTTGCTGATTATACGACGGTCACGTGCATTTTCGATCGGAGGGAACTCGTTTCGGTAAACCTTGAAAACGGTTTCAAGCCTGTAGACCGGATCAATGAGTGTCGTTGCATCAAAATGAACCGATGCACATGCTACGAAAGCATGCGAACACGGGAACTTGAATGTCTGGAACTCCCCGCAATCGCACGTTCGTTTTTGCAAATCAACCACGTAGGTGTATTGCATTATTCCTTGTAGCGGTTCAGAAAATTGCGTGACCTCAAAGATGTGTTCCCGACGAGAGAAGCACAACGCACCCATCGAGTTAGCATGCACAATGGACGCTTGGATTTTGTCGGCGAGATCTGGATTAAATATGCGACCAGCTGCCATCTAGTTCATTGCTTGTTTGCCGAGGGTTGCAAAAACGGTTGTCAATCGGTAATATGTTGCTTTGACAACGGACGTGATAGGTAAATGGCGCGTTCCCTTAAGAGACGAATTGATCGCCTCAGCCAAGTTTGTTGTCATATGGCCGCATCGACGACCCCCGTCATAACATCGCAACCATTTCTCCTTCGGTATCTCCATAAGATAGTTATACCCGTGTGGATTCCTCAATTGCAACTCCTCCAGCATCTCTTCCACTTGATTAACTCGGTGTGCGTTGCCTGTTGAATAAGACATGCAAAATAGTTAATTGGTAATAATATGAAATTGGTGGACGTAGAATAACAAAATGGAATGGTTGCATACCCATACGGAGAACCATTATACGTTCATCCTCATTCTTGAACCTCTGATAGTAGTTTGCTGCTATATGCCGCAAACAATACCGGTGATGTATGTATGGGGGTTTCCATAAATCTCTCAAACGTTGAATTGCTCCCCAAATCCCTGCGCCTCTATCTGAAATAATAGCTAGGCCATCTTCACGTGTACGCAAAACCCGGTGCATGACATACATGCGGAGGTTGTAAAGGAAAAACTCCCAAGAAGGGATATTTTCCTTTTCAACAATCGCAAAAGCAGCTGGGATACATTTTCTGTTGCCATCCTGGGCAACTACAATTAGCAATATCTGCGTGTATCTGCCATATAAAAATGTACCGTCGATCTGGAGCATAGGTTTGCAGTGACGGAAAGCTTTTATGCATTGGGGGAACGTCCAGAAAAGGCGATGAAATTCGACCTCCCCTGGTGCAACACGATCGTTGTAGTACTTCGGAACAGTCTCCAATTCCACAATTGTCCCTGGATTGTATTCCTGCATAACTTGAAGCCATGATCGCAGATCGTTGTATGATAGCTCTCATTGCCCGTACAGTGTTTCGATGGCTCGATATCTTGCATACCATGCCTTATCGTAATTGACAGTGTACTTGTAAATGGATTTGATGGCAGCTATACACACTGGCACAGATACACGTGGGTTTGCTTTCACGAGTGGAAGGATTGCATCGGAAAGCACGTGTACATCCAAGTTAGGATGGTCTTGGCTGAGGCTCCCAACGGAGCATGTATGAGGCCCTGTATATCTCGTTATTTTTCACAGGTTATTCAGCCTTTTCAATTGCGACACATGAACCCTCCATTTACATCTGGCAGACTTATGAGGACACTCTGCAATATATTTCCTGGCCTCGGTCTTCCAAACGGTGGGTAACTGAGCGCTAAATGTTGTAATGCTTGATGGCAGCCTCCGCCAGCTTTTTTGTCCTGAAGACCATTCCAGCATGTAGCTCATTCGAACCCACATTTCATTGGTTGAACTGGTCTAATTGTGGATGTTCTGGGAATTCAGTATCGAAGAAGCCATCCATATCCACTGTTGTGAAGTGCGAAGGTGGGTCGTAATATGTTGCGCAACTGGTTGGTCCATGCAGTTGCGTCGAACGAACATCATCGTCCTCATCATCCTCAGAAGAGTTTTCTGCGCTCTCCTCTGATTCCACTAGCTCGTCAATGTCAGATGGTTCAGAAGGAAATAGACCCATCTCGTCACCATCAGGCCCAACCTCTGTACGCGGCTCTTCATCAGAAAGCGCATCATCAAACTGGAAAAGTTCTGCGTCATCATAAACCTGTGCGTGAACAGGTTCTGAAGTCATAACTGGATCGACAGTAGCGGCGGTTGAATGTCTCCCCGCTGAGAACATATCATCCACATTTCGGTGACTTGGGATGTATGTTGAGTGGCGCCCGGTAGAGAAAGCATCGAACTGGTTAAACTGTTCATTGTACGTTGAAGACGCCGTGTATGGAATGTGTGTTGAGTGGCGCCCCGTAGAGAAATCATCATAGTTTGGAACGTATGGATTGTATGACGACTCTTGGGTTGGTGGCAAGTTAAGGTCAAATTCGAACCTTGGAATGGAAGAACGTCGTTGCCGCGAAGACGAAGACGATGAAGCTTCATCGGTTCTTGTTTGTAGAAGGTTGAAGTCACGTCGTAAACTCGATGTCGGACTAATAGCATTTGGATTGAACTCGAGATTTCCTCGTAACCAATTTGGTACCACATTTTGAGCACCAACGTGAACTTCAGCAAATGTTACAAATAGCTCCATGGCCCATCTCATTGAGTACTGGCTATGTGTATCTATCATCATTTCTACAGAACTGTCGTCTTCCACATCGAATATTGTGTAATACAGTGGCTCTGTCGACGTTGGACATCGATACTTCAAAGACTGCAACTCCCTCTTGGAGCGATTGGGAACCTTCCTGGATATTAAGGTCCTAAGCGACTAGAACGTTGATCGTCTCGGAATGTTGATCATATCAGTATTTTCAGATTGAAATATGATCCCAATGTATGAATCGGGGACCATCTGACCATCGTAGTATACTATAGCTTGAATTCTCGGTGCCATTTCTGAAAATCGAAGAGCTTTGTAATTCTTAAGTTTTGTTTGGGTGCATCTAGAAATTCTGCACCCCTCAATTATAAATAGAAATGTGTCTAATAAAGCATTGGTGAATTCTGTAGCAATAATTTTTGAATTGTCAGCCCAAAGCCCGGTAAAGCATTTTCCAGAGCAATAATTTTAGAATTCGCGTTTTGGAAAACGCGAATACAATTATTCGTACTGAATTCGCGTTCTGTAAAACGCGAATTCTGTTGGAATCTATAGAATTCGCGTCCTACAAAACGCGAATTCAGTACGAATAATTGTATTTGCGTTTTCCAAAACGCGAATTCTAAAATTATTGCTCTGTAAAATGCTTTATCGGGCTTTGGGCTGACAAATGCATTATGGTGAAACCGCGTTTCTAACACGCAAATAGGTCCCTGCATGCCTACAACCACCTGTATAAATAGGCTGTATTTCTGCCTTAGCATCCCATCAAACTTATTACTTTCCTATCTTCACGAGATTTCTGCATTTCTACCTTTCTGAAAGAGAAAATGGCTCGATATTCAGCTACTGTATTTTTTCGTGGAACATACTTCTACACATCTTTTAGTGAAACGATCACAAGAAATGAATTATTTGAGTTGATCTCGAAACGAGTTAAAGAGTCAACCAGCGCAAAAATAGAGGCCTTGCAAGTGAAAGTACCAGTCAATGAGCCCGGCCCCGAGGAGCATTATATGCTCACACTGTCAGATAAGAAAGATATGCGAAAGATGTTTCGGGCATACAAACGTGCTGGGGGAACAAACATCGAGCTTAGCGTGAAATTTGATGACGGATCAAGTTCTTCAACAAATGTGGTAGCTGTCCAAGACGAGAATGCGTTAGCTGGCGAAGACGAGAATGAGTTAGCTAGTCCAGACGAGAATGACGTGTTCTTAAAAATTTATCAGAGACGGCATGAAAAAGAACAAATAATTGAGGAACTAAACTTAACGTCTGACATAAGTACCAACTACGATTAGTAATGTAATTTTGATTAAGTTATGTAAGTTATTTATCTTGCGTACTTGTATTTTATGAACTCGGTGCTTTCGATGTAGTGCTTTCGATGTAAGTTTTTAAATATAAAAGTATCAATTAATAATTCCGAATATATAATACTTTAATTAAGAAAATATAAATTAACATTACTTATAAACAACTAATTTCGAAAAACATAGAAAAAAATATAACTACTGCCTATGTCTATGTCCGCCGGTACCACAATCTGGTGGACGTCGAATACGATCCGGATTGCATCGTCTATGTTGAACCGGAACCTGTTGAGGATCATGATCGGGCTCGTTGACGTTGTCGTCTCCAGCAGTACCACTTGGTCCGACAGGCTCACCAGAAAAGAACAACGATTGTGGAGGTGTGTGCTAAACGAACCTGGGGCCCGAAATATCATAAGGCCGAGCATGAAACGGGTAGGAGGCAGAAGCAGAGGGAACAGTGGAACTAGAAGATCCGCTAGTCATGCCAGGAAATAACCCGTACGTAGTCGGCATCGAAGATCCACCCATCATTCCCACAATAGGAGTGAAAAAGCCTTCCGTCGGACTCGGGGGCCTCGGCTGAATCATCAACTGGGTGGGGCCCTGGGGGCGAATCGGATCGGTAGCTCTAGAGGATGAAGCACCTACTCCCCTTCGACGTTGCGATCCACCTGCTCCGCTCGTACGATGAGTCCGGGGGCGGTTGCACTAAACAGGCTCAAACAGAGCTGCTTGTTCCTCCGGAGTGAGGAGATACGGTTTCCCACTACCAAAGAACCATGCAAAGTAATCACTGCTCACCATAGGCTCATCAAACATCATGTACTCATTCAATGCCTGCCGCTGAAGCCTATCCTGCCAATGTGCAATCCACTGCACATGTTTCACCAACCAGTCCACCTACCACAAAACATCAACAAAATTATTATTTATAAATTGTAAAGTAAGTATAAATCGATAACTATTAAATCAAATTTAATTATTATACCTCAAGTTTTCCTTGTCGGGTGATCCTATGTAAGTCGTCCAAATCAGGAGGATCTATCGGAATGGTTTGCAGACGACTGAACTGGCGTTGGACGCGATCAACCGGATGCCACTCAACTACAGCGTACCAGATGAGAGGTACCATGGCCGTCCAAGCGGAAACCGTCTCATGCTCAAAATTAGGCAGACAGTCATTGATATCCGAATTAGAGTACGGGGTCCACAAAAACTGTAAATTAAATATAGAAATAATTAAAAACAAGTAAACTAAACTATATTCATATTAAACTTCAACTTAATATAAAATTAAAATATTTACCTCATTTGTAGATTTCGTGTCAATTTTTTGCCTAATAGAATGCATCATAGTCGGAATCCCAACATGAGTTAGAGCATGGAACCACCTACATAACATCAAAATATAATTTTAATATTTAAAAAATATATATTAGAAAAATAACCAATTTATAAATAAAATTTAGTTAAGATTATTTTCCTTACCGCAAACATAGTGGATACGAATAGTCTGCTGGCGCGGACAAGTCAGGGCATAAAAATGGCATTCTAAACCACGCCCAAGACTGAAGTAGCAAAAGACATCCTCCGATGTCGTGTCGATCAGCACTCGCAGCCTTGCACAACTCCTTATACAGAAATGCAAGTGCTGCCGAACCCCAACTTAATTTACCAGCCTCTTCAAAATCCCGCAAGTGCCGCAACCACAACATGTGAACTTTGTTGCGAGTTTTGTCGGCCACCAAAATTCCCTCGAGGATCTGTAAGATATAGGCCCGAGCATATGCCTAAAGTATAACGAAAAAATATTAAAATATAATAATTTTATAATTTTATTACTACTAATAAAAAAATATTTTTTTTACCTTCTTCACATCTTCATTGGCTCCAGCAGGCAAATTAGCGAATTGCGTACGCAACCACTTCAGAGTCACACATCCGCCCTTTAGTTTTTCTGGCTTATCCCCTAACAAATCCATACACAAGCCCTCCCAATCGTCACTGGCGGCACCAGTGATAGCCTCCCCGTCTACAGGCAGGCCAAGAATATGCTACACATCTTCTAATGTGATGGTCGCCTCACCACATGGTAAGTGGAAGGTATGTGTCTCTGGCCTCCACCTCTCCACAAGCGCGTTGATTAAATCAACGTCTAATTTCGCACCTCCTCCATTAATCTTCGCCACATGCCCAAATCCGGCTTCGACTACGTACTCGGCTAGACGAGGATCCGGGGGCACCCTCATCCGAGTGATATAAACCTCTAACCGACGTTCTTCTCCATTCTACAAATAATTAAAGACACACACATATTAACAATCACATATTATATCACAATTTTTTATAGTGTACAATAAAATACTAAACATATTCTAATTTTACTAGTTTTTAATCTATAAGTCAATACCAAAGATATATTCGAATTTAACTAATTTTTTTAGTCTAAAAATAAATACTATTAACATATTCGAATTTAACTAATTTTTTTAGTCTAAAAATAAAATCTAAAAACATATTCGAATTTAACTAATTTTCTTAATCTAAAAATAAATACCATTAACATATTCAAATTTAAATAATTTTCTTAGTCTAAAAATAAAATCTAAAAACATATTCGAATTTAATTAATTTTCTTAGTCTATAAATAAATACTATTAACATATTCGAATTTAACTAATTTTCTTACTCTAAAAATAAAATCTAAAGACATATTCGATTTTAACTAACATTCTTAGTCTAAAAATAAATATTATTAACATATTCGAATTTAACTAATTTTCTTAGTCTAAAAAAAATATCTAAAGACATATCGAATTTAACTAACATTCTTAGTCTAAAAATAAATATTATTAATATATTCGAATTTAACTAATTTTCTTAGTCTAAAAATAATATCTAAAGACATATTCGAATTTAACTAACATTCTTAGTCTAAAAATAAATACTATTAACATATTCGAATTTAACTAATTTTTTTATTCTAAAAATATAATCTAAAGACATATTCGAATTTAACTAATTTTCTTAGTCTAAAAATAAATACTATTAACATATTCGAATTTAACTAATTTTCTTACTCTAAAAATAAATAGTATTAACATATTCAAATCATGCCGGCAACACTAAATTAAATTTACATTTTCGAATTAAAATAAAAAAAAAACTTACATTATTTCGACGATAAGTGGATACGTGGCCTTCATCTAATCTTAGCAAACCCGCCATTATCACAATCACTTCAAAACTCTTCAAAAACTCTTGAAAACCTCTTCAAATCCTCTTCAAAACTTTGGGAGAGAATTTTCATTCTCTCCCAACTTCACTGGTTTTATAGAGAAAACGGTCACTGGAGGCAGTGAATTCAAACCGAATTCGCGTCCTGCAGAACGTGAATTCAATATAATAAATAGAATTTACGTCTTGCAGAACGCGATTTTATTTCCTCAACTGTCCGAAATTATTCGCAATTTACTACTATAATTTGGATAAAATCTCGTGGAATTCGCGCTTTGCAAGACGCGAATTCCCTTTTCCACTGAAACGGCGCAGGAATTCGCGTCCTGCAGGACGCGAATCTTGAATTCGCTTTTCCCAGGACGCGAATTCGTCCTACATGGCATGAAAGGGGGGTATTTTTCCCAATATCAATCTTTGGGGGTTATTTTCCTCAAAAAATTCCCAAAAGAGGATATTCAGACCAATTCGCCGAAGTATAGATAGGTGAACCGAAAAGTAGCTTACTATTTTTGTCTAGTTGATCCACAATTCAAAACATTCAAACCATACGTGTATCGAGGAATATGTACACCACGCGCGCATTTTATAAATAAAAAGGGAAAACTCATATTTAGTATCTTAACTATGTTCGCGTTATTGTTTTGGTACCTCAATTATTATTTTTAGTAGGCATGTAAACGAACTAAATGAACACAAACGATGGTGTGTTTATGTTCGTTCGTTTAACTTTAACCGAACTAATGAACGAACATGAACGAGTAATTATTTTGATTTTTATTTTTTGGGTCTATTTTTACCTATAACATTTTATTTTGGGTCAAAATGACTACGTTGATAGAAACCATTAGTTGACTAACGGTCAACATGGGATGCTGACTTGGCGTCATCAATTTTTTATAAACATATATTTTATATAAAAATACACATGAGGAATTACAATAAATAAAATTATAAAAAATGACTAGAAATTGTATAATCATGCATTGGATAATAACTCAATTAAGGGTTTAATAAATTATATATATGTATTATCTTTTCCAGTTAAATTGTTCAAGTAAAATAAGTTCCTTTCATCTCTGTAGGGTCGCCGAACTCTCCCGGTGGTCAAAGGCGTTGCCTTGTAGCCTTCTTTTCCACCCCTTACACTAGATTTTTAAGGGGAGCGGTTTCTTTTGAAACGGTGGTCGAGTGTTCGCTTGGGTGGCCGTGCTCGCTGCAGGCTCGGAGGCTTGACGGTGTCTCCCCTGTCGGCGCTTTCGTTCTCAGCCATGTAGTGGTTGTCTTTCCTCCGACCACCACCCGAGCCCTCTCTTTCCTCCGTCCATGGAGGCAGTTCAGTTGAACCATCAACATTATTCATAGGCTTGGATAACTGGTTTATCACAGTATTATTTTATTTAAAAACCCGATAATGTTATTAAAATATTATAAATATCATTGAATAAAGAATATTATTACAAAGTTGACAAGACATTGAAAAGGAAAGAGTTGGGTGCATGAGAAGCTGGATTTAGGGTAAAGAAAACTAAAAACAGGAATTAAAGAAAGCTTGATTAGAGTGCATTTGATTAGCATAAGGATAAGCAAAACCCAAAACAGGTTTAGCAAAGGACCAGATGTCACTGTTGAGGTAGGCTGTCTCGCAATCTCGGTGGTTGACATTCAATTTTAAACCAATACGGAGTCTACGTGGATAATTACAAATTCCATTTTAATCGGGGCTAGTATTAGGATTTTCATTCACAACATTATAATTCGAACTTTTAATTTCATTCTTGAAGTTATATGCGTTGTTCTTTTGGTAGTCCATTACATGGGCTTGATGGAATTCTTCGAGGCCCATTGCTTTTCTGCTGAAATTCTTAGTTAGTCAATAGAAGTCTTTTTTTTCATTTTTGTTATGGTGTGTTTGAATACACAATGTGATTGCATGGAAATGTAATTAATCTTCTAATAATTATAAAAAATTAATTTCTATACATGTGGGGTGTAATTACATATTAATTTCTCATGTCATGGTAGTACAAATTATAATTACAAAGTTTATATAAATTTAAAATTTAAAATTTTAAATAATATTAATTTCTCATGTCATTCCCGGTGATTTCAATTCTTTTTTTGAATTATGGAATGCGCAGAAACTTCAGCATGGTAAAACGCAGGTTTGGCAACTAGCTTTCTTCAGTTTCGTTTGGACCTTGTGGCTGCATCGAAATGAAAGAATTTTCAACAACAAAATTTTAGATGCTGATCATATTTATGATCTTGCGGTGTTAAGAACTGGACACTGGGCAAAAAGCATTTGGCCGCAGAATTTTCCTTCACTTTCAGACTTTGTCCGCATGCCACAGGAAGTATCTATCAGCAGCCAACAACCTTGCAGGGAAAGTCTGAGTCGATGGGTAGCGCCTCAATTGGGGTATTTAAAATTCAACGTTGATGTAGCCGTGAGGGGAACTTTCGGGGAAGCAGGGATAGGCGGTGTTCTTCGAGACGAAAAAGGCAGCCGCTGCGGTCGTTTTTCGAAAGTCATTGGCTTAGCTGATCCAACTCATGCAGAACTGACTGGTATACACGAGGTTTGTCAAGTTTTTCTTAAGTCGGATTGGTGTAAATCTCACAAACTAATCATAGAATCTGATAGTCAACTTTCTGTAAATTGAATTCGTAAACCATCCACTGCTCCTAGGTTGTTTTATAAGATTGTTAGTGTTTGTTATTCGATTATTAGCTCAAATAGGTGGACAATACAATTTGCCTATAGGGAGGCTAATTGCGAAGCACATTCACTGGCAAAACAAGGCATAAATCGAATGAATGATCTGCTAGAAATGGGGCAATAATGTGACCGCTGAACACTGCGGTAGGATGTGTGTTTCCCTGAGTTTTTGAATTGGTGCAGCTTATGCTTTATATATGCTTCAACGTGAAGCCATAGGCATTTTGGCGTGAGCAGGGCAACGTGAATGAGGCTGTGTATGGACTGTTGTTAGTGCTACATCGTGTGTAGCTCTGCGTTTTGTACTGCCGATAAGTCTTGGATGGAATGCTGCAGGTGGAAAGTGGTGTAGTGATATCGAAAATGATCGCGCAATGTGTGTATGTCGGATTAAAGGGAAATATGTCTCATTTGGACTTCGAGTTTTGCTTGGTGTTTCGATTCTTGACGTGTTTTTTTTTTCTTTTCGTGATGTAGTTGTATTGTTCGTGATGTAATAAAGCATTAACATCGCACACTCTTTTTCCTCCGTCTAGGTTTTTAGGGAAATTTTTTAACGAGACCGATGTTTATGCTCAATTTGAATAAAATCCCTCATTTCAAAAAATATAATATTAATTATAAAATCCACTATCAAAGTGCCTCCGTCACTGCGCCTGATCATTATCATCCTCACCACCTCAATCTAATTCATTTATATGTTTTTTATCCGCATGATAATTTTATTCATGTAATAATCCTAAATAGCAATATTGTCCCTCCTTTTTATCAACTGAGCCTTCGCAATTTTTAAAAATCATCAATCTCGCTTCAAAACTTAATTCACCTCTTGTTTTTACTCTTTCTATAAACTATATATTATCAATCTCATCCAAAGAAACACACCCTAGTCACATTTGTATATCATTAATTTTATTGAATTGAAGGTTTAAATATGTCATATGTTCATGTATTGTTTGAAATTTTAAAATTTAATCATTGTACTTTACAACTTTTTTAGCCTTTACATCTATAGTTTTTATCAATTTGAGTCTTAATATTTAAAAATAAATAGCAATTTTATCATTGATTGAAAAATATAATTTTTTTCAACCATTTATGTTTACAACTTTTTAAGGGTAAAATTGATAAAAAAAATATAAATATTGGGAGACAAAGAGGTTGTTTTTTTTTTTTATATATAGTAGTCAAGTCAGAAGAAGTTAATGATAAAATTGAACATGAGCTAAGGAAAAGGAACAATTTTTCAAATAAAAATAGTATATGGACACAATCTCGTAAAAGTAATGTGTATGATATAAATTTTAGATTTTAAAATAGTACAAACAGATTTGGCATATTTAAACCAGAATTTAATAACAATCAACATCATCATTTTTTTTGCTAAGACAAATTTTTAATAGTTTAGATGTGATTAGAAGGTAGTATTTATTTATAGATATTCTTAACCCTTTGACAATGCGTATACTAGGGGTGGGCAAAAATACCCGACCCGATGACCTGACCCTAAAAATGCTGGGTAATTCCCGGGGAAAAATTACCCGACCGGGCCGGGTACTCGACCCGGAAAATTCCCGGGACATGGACCGAAAGTTTCTTCTTATCGGGTACCCGACCCGACCCGATAAAATTTAATATATATATATATTTATATTTAAAATTATATTTTTATTTTATGTTTCTTAATATTTTTACTCTAAAATTAAGTTTAAATCCCTAAAATTTTTCAATATTTGTATTATATTATTTTAAGTTTTAAGTTTAATTTTTTTAAATATATTTGTGTTTAACGTATGATTTTTTTTATATATTTTAGAATTAAAAAAAATAGGAACTGAGTACCCGGTACCCGATTACCCGAATATAATGGGCCGAGACACGGGCCGTTTAATGAGATACCCGACAATGTTCACCCCTAGCGCAAACACCTTGTAGATAAAATGATTTGAACTCGTATATTTTATGATAAACATCATCCGTTTTTTCATGTACGCTTGTTAGATTCAGGTTCAATACAACTAAAAATTCTAGAACAGTAGTACGTGTATAAATAAAAATTAAAGTATAAGATTCTACGTAGGATATAAGATCAGTAAAGTTTAGATATTTTAATAAATTAATATAGAAAAAGAGGAGGAATATGTCAATTTCTGGATTACATGTCCAGGTTCAAAGGTGTGGTATTAAAACAATTACACGTGCTGCTGTTAGACTGAATCTCAGGTGGTCTCCAGCAGAAGGCCAGCTACTGAGCCACGAAACGAACGCGGCTAAGCTAAACGACAAGGGTGTCGAGAAAACCGAGTCTCCGGTCTCCGGACACGGCATTAACTGGGCAGATCCATCCTTTTCAATCCATTCAGTTCGTACAAACTAACTATTTTGTTTCTTACCTTCCGCCCAACTTCCTCACTCTATGACAGTTGGACATTATTCAACTGTCAACCGTGTCTTGGGACGTCATATGTCTAAACCCATCTTCCTTCCTCATTCCACTTAATAATAAAAACTGTATTTTTTCGGTGTCTTTACTTATGCTCAAACACTAAAAAACGTTACATAGTTAAATTTCAAGCACTAACTCTAAATTTTAAAATTTATACTCTATACCCTAAAAAATACATCATACCCTAAATTTCATGAGCCCTAACCATAAACCCTAACTTAATACCCTAAACTCTAAACTCCAAACTTAATTTTAAGTGTGACACATAAATAGAATTACTAAAAAAGGACAGATAATTTTCATACTCCACTTAATGCCGGTTAAATAATTATGGCAGCCATCTCAAAACAAACTCACTTAGAGATATGTGTGGGGAGGGGTAATTTTTTTACCGTTATTCTTTTTATACGCATCTTTTAAACTACTTTTAAATATTTAAATTTTGCTATCTCATCTAAAATTTTGATTCCGTCTCTACATGATGCAACCGTTTTTGAGAGGTTGTTTTCTACACAAACATGCAACTAAATAACAATCAATTGATTTATCTTAGTATGCTTAAGAATATATTGAATTTAATTTCTAATAAAAATAGAGCCACTTACGAATTCAATTAGACATTGAATTATATTTTAGTACACAAACTGTGTGAAAAAAAACACAACTCTTTCATATTTAAACAATAAAATCTAAAATTTAAACTCTAACACGTTAACCCAAAACTTTAAATTTTAACTACAAACTCTAAATTTTAAATTATAAAGCATAAACACATAAACTCTACGCCCCAACTAGGGGTGAGCAGAACTCGACTCGACTCGAAAAAACCGAATAACTCGACTCGAAAAAACCGAATAACTCGACTCGACTCGAGGCAAAAATATTCGACTCGTCTTGACTCGACTCGAAATTTCATAAACTCGAATAACTCGAAAAAATTTCAAATAAAGTTTGAGTTGTAAAATGGAAATTCAAATAACTCGAATAACTCGAAATTTTTAGTAATTAGTGGATTTATTTTTAAGTTCGAGACGAGTCCCTCTATTTTTTATGATATATACATAATGATATATAAAAATATGAAGAAATATTGTCACATGTGAAAAAAATATATATGTGCATATCTTATATGAGTAGAGAAAGAAGTTTAAATTGGAATCAAACCCTACTATAACATGATAAATAATTATAGTTAAATTTTTATAGGAACTCGAAAACTCGACTCGAATTTCTTAAACTCGACTCGAATCGAAAAAATTTCAAATAAAGTTTGAGTTATAAAATATGACTCGTCAACTCGAATAACTCGAAATTTTTTTACTCGACTCGATCGAACGCTCATCCCTAGCCCCAACTTAACCCTAGGCTAAGTTGTACGAAAGGGTCAACGTTTACTCAGTCCAAGAGGTACTATGAATTGAGTGAAAATGGTTCCTTTTCAATGTCAACCGGATATGTAACAAATACTGAAGTTGACCCTTTTGATCCTGACAGGTACAGGCAGTTACTTTTTCTCTCCAACTGCCAAACCCAGATCTTCAATAGTCAAAACTGTAATAAATCCACGTGTCGTCCTCCGGTTGGTCCACAACTGATCTGAAATGGGAACAGCTGGCTTGTAAAACCTAGTCTAACTCCTACAAAATTGAATATTCCAGAAATGGCAGTACAAAGCGTGGATCCCCACCCAACAGCCTGGATCCTCTTCATTTTTCCGTGTTGCTTCAACATGCTAAGCTTCATATATTTCCCATTCACTCATCGTTTTCTAACTCAGATACTCCAACTCAAACGTTCTTGTGTAACTGCAACTTCAAGTGTTTTAATTCACTGTTTCATTCTTCTGGAAATGGAGTTTTTTGCTCAAGATTATGATGTTTTGGATCCTGGGTCGGTTTCGTCGCCCATGTCTGATACTGGTAGTGGAAATGGGCGTCCGGCGAATTTTTCCGACGAAGATATGATGCTAGCTTCGAGTTGTCCCAAAAAGCGAGCCGGGAGGAAGAAATTCAAGGAGACACGGCACCCGGTGTTCAGAGGAGTCCGCCGGAGGAACTCGGGGAAGTGGGTCTGTGAAGTGAGGGAGCCTAACAAGAAGTCGAGGATTTGGCTGGGGACTTTTCCCACTGCGGAAATGGCGGCGCGTGCACACGACGTGGCTGCCATTGCTCTCAGAGGAAGGTCGGCTTGTCTGAACTTCGCTGACTCTGCTTGGAGGCTCCGGTTGCCGGATTCTACCGATCCAAAGGATATCCAGAAAGCGGCGGCGGAGGCGGTGGAAGCTTTTCGAATGACCGAACCTCCGAATGGGGACTCTGGGAATGATGCGCAGAGAGGTGAAAACACGGAGATGGGGTCTGAAAACGGGTTTTATATGGACGAGGAGGCGGTTTTCGGGACCGAAAGGTTTATGGCGAACATGGCGGCGGGGATGATGATGTCGCCGCCGCGATGTGGGTTTAGTGGCGAGGAACCAGAGTTTGATTATATGCCTCTATGGAGTCACTCAATTTAAACTAGTCTAGTTTCGGACATTTCAAGTACAAATAGAAGCATCAGTATACATATACGTATACATATACCCTGCAGTGTGGCTTGGAAAATTTTCAAAACCACATATTTAAGTTTGATTTATTAATTGAGTTTAGTTGATAGAATTACTTTAAATTTCGATATTTAGAGTCAAGCTCTGAATATATTTGTTACTGTTTAATCAGTTATGTATGTAGATATATTTAAACAAGTTCCTGATTTGGGGAAGCTTTTTTTTTATAGTCCAAAAATAAGTCATATTGAACAATAAGTGAAATGCTAAAAAAATTGTATAGATGTCAACAAAGTTTTGATGCAGTAGTAAGTAAGGGTTTTTATTGAGTTGAGTAGTGTAAACAGTAAGTTTTATTTGGTCAAAATTCGACTGACGCTTGATTCGATATCTTAGTGATAAGTTCACGAGCATTTCATTATTGTTAAAATATTAATTAAAAATTTTAAAAAATCCAATCACTTGTTAAATAATTCACCCATAAAATATTTGATTTTCAATTTTCAATTTCTTTGCGTTACCAGAAGATTCAAAAACTTAATTTATATTAATAAGAGATTAAATTATAATAATTAACTTTTTTATTTTTTTATTAAAGTATTTTCTTTTCCTTTTAGCACGACTTTATGTAACAGAAAAATAAAAAATAAAAAACTTCAGTTCCAATGTGAAAAATACAATTAAAAGTTAAAACTCTAAAATTTCTAAGGCCTTCTCTAACTCGGTTATAATAAGTTTGTTTATTTATCTCTTCAATCCTCACATTCCCCCTTCCCGAATTTATATGTTTATATTAAACTCTAATAGTATAACTAGATTTTACATATATTAAAAAACAATGTAAAAATTTTGGCGAGCTTAATGAGCAACTAGATTTTTTTAACGAGCACGAGTCAAATAAAATTTTATCGAGTTTAAAGATTCGAGTCGAACAACGAATTTTTTTAACAAGCACGAGTCGAGCACTACTCAACTCACGATCGACTCGCTCGATAAGCACCCCTAATGGTAATCCACGCAATTGACACCCCTCCCCTTAGGTTGTAAGTACAATACTCATTAGAAGCACATTTCCCCTCCCCTACCTCTAGGTAGGAAATGTTAAAAAAAATTGTACTCATTTGTCCCATGAAATTTGTTTTTTATTGACTTTTTTGAGTCATTTTTTAACTTTGACTCATAATTATTTAAAATTTATTATTAATAAAAATATGAAAAATATATTTTAAAAACCTCTAACCAAGTATTTTTAAATATATATCTTATAAATTTCAATTATTTAAAATATTTAATATAATTATAGTCAAATTAAAAAAATTAACTTTCAAAAAGTCAATAAGGGACAATCTTCTTGGGACGGAGCGAATATATAGTATTAGTTGGGTTTGATTCTGATTGTATTTAATTGTGTTCAACTTCTTAATTAACTAATTTAAAATAATTACTATACTTGTCTCTTTTAATTTTATTAAATAATGTCATAATTTTTTTCGACAAATTTTATCTAAACCTAATCCTACTTAGAGGGGAAGAGAACATAGACTCTAGGAAAAGAAAAGAAGTGCTCTTGATAAGTCTAGAATTCATGACTTAAAAAAACAAGAGAACAAAGATGAACAACTTGACCAACATGCCAAATATACTTGCTCAATTAATATCATAATTTAAACTTTTGATTTTACATAATATTTTACATAATATTTATCCCGTTATAGTAACCGAAGTTGGTAAAGATGTAAGTGTCCATCGTGAACTTTAAAAACAATAGGCTTAAGGTTGCTTTAAGCTCCTGAATTTTTTTAAAAAAAAATTAATTAAGCCCTTGATTTTTTTACATCTAATTAAGCATTCAAACTAATAAATTTAATCAACTAAGTCATTTGACAAAATTTAACCTTAAATTTTTGATGATTTTTTTCTTGAGATATTACTGTCACGTGACTCACTACAATTCTGTCGTTTGACATTTACAGGTTTAAAAAAAATTATTTTTTATAATCTTTATAAGTTTTTTTAAATTTTTTAAATAAAATAAAAAATTCTAAAAATGTCAAGCAATAACAATGCAACACGGCACGTTATACTAATTGGTCCAAAAAATTTGTTAGATTTTAAAAGTCAACGTTGATCAAAGGGTTGAATTGATGAAATTTTAGAGTATAAAAGCTTAATTAGGTGAAAAAAATAATTAAAAGCTTAATTTATATATATTTTTGAAAAATTTAAGTACATACCCATAATCCTAGATGTTATTGTGAGTTTGGGCCAAGGATAGAAGGGTTATAACAGATGGGCCACAAGAGATAAAGATCCAAAACGCTCCTTGTACTACACAATCAGGCAAGGACCCTTGAATTTCAATGTTACAGTCTGTTATTTTATGCTTTCGACTCCACGTTTATATTCGTAATTGATCGTGATAACATTCATAATGTTTTCGTCTATACAATCCTCAACCGAGGCTGATTTAAATGTTCTTTATCAGTATATGCAAGAAATAACTTTAGAACACATAATTTCGTTGGTGGAATTGTTGATTTCTTGCATGTTATGTCATATGTTTGACATTTTTCTGGTTGAAATTCAAGCTAATATTGCTTCTTGAACCAGTTTTGACTCAACAGCATCAATCAGACAAGATAAAGATGAACAAAGATTCATGAAATGTCTTTAATAAGTCTCAGATTCTAAAAATATCAAAAAGCTTTTATTTTTTAAGTTTCCAAAAAAGTATAATTATTTACTTTTAAATAAAATTCAAAAAGAAAGAGAAATTAGAAAAAATCTATACAATAAAAAAAATTGAACTAATTTTTTAAGAACTTATGATTTCTTTGAAAAGAAATTGAGAAGAGGTGGTGGAGGAGGTGGAGGAGGTGGTGGTGGTGGAGGTGGTGGAGGAGCGCCGGCTCCCGCGGCCCCCGGTCCCTCTATGTGAGCTCCCGCACCAACTACCGGCTCAACGGGAGCCACAACTCGCGGTTCCTGACGAACCAACCTCGGTCTACCTCTCGGTCTAGACATTGCTCTCTCAGATATTAACTACAACCACAACAACAACACACAAATTGGGTTAGCAAGGTGAGGCTCCCAAGTGTCCAAGTATGTTTCCTCACTTAAAAATCATTTTTCCAATGTAATAGTAGCAATGAGACCCACACACACATGCTTAAAAATAAAACAATCAGCACCCTTGTCACATAAGCAACCATTCTTGCAGCATAAGCAAACACCGTGCAATTTCAACTCAAAAGCGTAAACTTACCTCACTTACCTGCCCAAGGTCTCGGTAACCTTAGGCTCTGATACCAACAAATGTAACCCCCTCGTCCCGGTCTGGCCGAATGACCGGTCCGAGTGGGCCACACGGGGAAAACCGAAGCGAAACCCAAAGGGGTTCCTCCTCGGTTAACAACCCTAAATTTTTTTTTTCATTTTAAACTTGTCATTTTCGAACCCCAAACCACAAACGAACAACCAAAATTCAATCTTGACTAAATGCACATTAAATCCTATGTCTTTATACCATTAAAAAGGTCAACAAGTCAAAACAGCACAACCTTAAGCAGAAGTTTCAAAACCTTATCCAAGGGTTTCGAAACTTTTGCTGGCAGAAACCCCTAGAACCAACATCTCCCCCAAAGTTTCGAAACCTTAGGGAAGGTTTCGAAACCTTGGACCTTAGTTTCGAAACCTTTCCTAAAGGTTTCGAAACTTTGGTGGACAGAATGCCCTGGAACCAAAAACTCACCAAAGGTTTCGAAACCTTGGGGAAGGTTTCGGAACCTTTGACCAAAGTTTCGAAACCTACCCCAAAAGTTTCGAAACTTTGGCTGGTAGAATGTCCTGGGACCAAATCCTCTGCAAAGGTTTCGAAACCTTACCCATGGTTTCGAAACCTTAGTGCAGGGGATCACATTCTGCTCAACCTAAGGACTTCCTAACCTTGCAAAACCCTAAAATCATACATGAACATGTATAGGAGCTCAAAAAGGACCAAAAGCATGCATCAACATTCACAAGACCCGCACATATGACCATTTCAACAAGCATACATGAGCCATAGGAAGCATTTAACATAAATCAAGCATTCGAAGCATGGCATTCCAACAAAAGGGTAAAATTCAACATTTGGAGTCAAACATGGAAGCTCAAGAGCCCAAAGGCACAAGAAAACATATGAGGTTTGCACCAAGACAAGGCAATCTAAACATCTAAAGGCATGCCACCATACTCAAACATTCATTAACATAGCAACACAACCATGCAAAAGCAAGACACTAAGGAGTCTAAACATGCTCCTAGCAACCATCAAAACCAACAAAACATTACACATCCCATTGCTTAAACTATTACATGTCTTAGCATTAAAACCATACTTGATGAACACAAGTTCAAACCACACTTGGAGGCCCTCCACTTGCCCGAGCAACCCACGAACTAAGGATCTGCAATGTCGAACAAAGAGAGCGTAAGCAATGATGCTTAGTGAGGGTAAACTCTAAAAACAAACCTCAACATTGCAGGGTCCGAGCACGATCTAGCCAAGACGATTAACATTTATCAAGAGTCCACAAGATATAGATGCATGAGCAATATATCACATATATGCCATAATCATGAGCTCACACTACCATACATGTAATCACATTTAAACATCCAAACAGCTCATATATCCCAACACATTGAATCACACATCAAACCACATTGGCACCTAGTTATGACTCAAATACACGGATAACCGTTGGAACTCACATCCAACACACAACCATTACCTGACGGTGGGATTACACTCATCACCGGTCTCGCGGAGGGGATTCCACTCATCCTCACGCCCCGTCGATGGGATTCCACTCATCACCGACTATATTTAAATACCATTTCCGGGCGTACCCGTACTCCTCCTTGGTGACTCAACGCCACCAAGGCCACACACGACTTTTGACTCATGTGTACACACTAACATCCTAATGATCGATCATTTGTATTTAAGTATACTAGTGCCAATATTTTGCTCATTCCACATTACTCATTTCAAACATTTCCGTGCTTAGCACGTACTCACCATGGACACAACCATGAACCATCACCATGCATGCTTTAAGCAATACAACCCATGCCTCAATTCACATGTATAAAACAATATACATAAGCATTCATATCACAAGACATACGAGGCATATACATTCATACATTTGAGTTCATCCAAAGGCTTAGATCAAGTTTAGGATTAGGCTACCACCCTAATCCTAACTCTAGGTGGGTCTACCAAGCCCAACCTAGTCCGTATACTCGAACCAACTAATTTAAAATCATTCAAAGAAATCAACCACTCACCTAAGCTTCCAAGCTCAAAGGCCAAGCAAGTACAACCTTCAATTTCCCGGATTCTCTTCCGATGTTCCACCGATGCCCAAACTTGATTCTAATCATTCCCAAACACAAACAAAACGTTCGAATCAATAACACATCATCGGAAACAACCCGGATTATCATTAGCAAGTATTCAACACCCCAACCAAGTCCAAAAACAGAATTTTCGAGTAGCCCACTTAACCCACTGAAATCTTCCATTTCAAGCACCCAAACAAGCCTCAATTTCACCCAAAATGATCCTCATATATCATCTAAACATCAGCCCTCAAGATTCCACCCAAAACAGCCCCAAAAGACACTTTACAACCTCCCAAAAACCCCCTTAAAGCCAAATTCCGAAAATTGTTTAAAATCGTTTGAAATTCACATATGTGACATCATTTGACTCCTATATACCATAACCAACCATAATGAATCAAAATATTAGGTTTAACTACACAAAGGCACCTCTTTTAATCAAATATTCAAAAACCTCAAATTCCTTAAATCTTCATGAAAACGAAAATAAAATGTACTTTTGAGAAGAGGGAGGTGAGGGGAGTTCAAAATTACCTTCACCTTTAAATTCGGAGTTGAAATGAAGAAGCTTTGGAAATGGAATAGTGAATGTGGAAGGGAGTTTGGTTTCCCGTTGGTGTGTTCTTGGAGAGGAAGATGAATAGTAGAGAAGTGGGTGTTTATTTGGCATGTGACTTATTTTAGGGCTCAAAGGACTACTTTGCCCTTAATGAAATGAACTAATCACAATGGCTTAAAATCCATGACTAATTGGAGGTTTAATTTTTTTAAAGCATAGTCCATCAATTTCATTAATTTGAAAATCAAACCCGAACCATTAATTAATTCATTAAACCGAACTCAATTTATATTAAAATATTATTTTCACCTAACCCCTAAACCCGGATGTTACAATCCTAAATAGTTACTGAATTCATCCTAAAAATTTATCCTACATATTTATAATTCATCCGAAATATTTATTAAAAAGATCCTAAATATTGTCTGAATTCATCATAAAAAATTCATAAAGCAGCCTAATGTGCAAATAAATAATTTTAATTTAATAATAAATGTAATAATAGCATACTAAATATAATAAAAAAATACCTGAAGTGCAACTTCATCCGCATCGGGGGGAGGGTTTCCAAACTCGTCCTCCAAGTACGGTAGAGAAATTTTCCCTCCGTCCCACGCTCTATCAGGGGGCATCACGCCCAATTGATCAGCAAATAGGATTCGCCAATCCGCCATCGCTATACCAGTAATAACGCTGCCATTTATAGGCAACCCGAGAATGTAGGCAACATCCTCCAACGTAATTGTTGCCTCGCCAAATGGAAGATGAAACGTGTGCGTCTCGGGTCTCCACCGTTCTATCAGCGCGCTGATCAACGACGGTCTAACCTTCACCCCTATATAGCGAGCTATGTGCCCAAAACCAGCCCGCTCAATCAAACGCATAACAGCAGGAACGGGTTCGACGGTGATACGATTAAGGTAACATTGTAAGTTACGTTCGTATCCCTGAAAAAAAATAAAATATAATAGTTAGTCAAATAAAAAAATTTAATTAAATAATTTTTTTTAGAAATTAATAGGGAAAAAAATAATACCTCTGGACTGTTTCGCCAATATTCACTGCAGTGACTCGCTTGGTTGCGTAGCAAGGGCTCCATGTGATCGAACGATATATAAAAATTGCTGACAATATTTTGTAAAATTTCTATAGAACTCGCGTTCTGTGGAGGTTTTTAGAAAAAAACCTCCAATTTATAGAAGACCTCGCGTCGTTTGGGATGCGAGGTTAATGAACGGTCAGAAGGGACCTCGCGTTCTATAGAAATCGCGTCGTCAGTGATCAGACGCGTGAACTGAACGGTCAGAAGGGACCTCGCGTTCTATAGAACGCGAGGTTCTAAAGAAATCGCGTTCTACAGGACGCGAGGTCGTGGGTTTTTTTAAATTAGAGTTTTTAAAGCGGGAAACTCATTTAATATTACAATTTTGATTTATAATAATAACAATAACAATAAAAATAAAAATAAAAATAAAAATTATAATTAAAATAATAATAATATTAATAATAATAACAACAATAATAATAAATGATACTAACAATAAAAATTATTAGTATGATAGTAATAATAATAACAATAATAATAACAACAATAATAATAATAACAACAATGAATCATACTAAATACGCGTTATATTTTCAGTAGTAACTAAAAATAACGACATAGCGCAATATTTTGGAAGTTAAATTAAAACAAAACTTCCAAAATATGCGCTATGTTGCCATTAGTAGCTGCAAGCGAAAACTGCGTACGTGAAAAAAGCGAAAACCGCGTTATAAACCCTTTACAGTACTCTGTATGCCAAATTGCGGCAAATGCTGATGTGCAAATGATGATGGAAGCCCACTTCGAGTATTCAATTGGGGGGGGGCCTCGAGTTGTATGTATCGTTCTCCGAGTCTAATCCAGTTGTCGAAATACCAAGTTGGGGCCGGGCGAATTTCGAATTCGATCCGAATGCCAATGTTGATAGCCCGACCGCAGGTCTACGACGTGATTTTGGCCTACTCTGTCGAGACAACGAAGTTGGTGCATCGTCATTTGCTCCTCCAAGGCAGTCATACGTAGCTAGTATCGGGTTCGACCTGAACCAACCCCCAAACGATGAATTCGATGCACCAACAAATGCATCGTACAGTCCATACAATCCATACAATCCTTATAGTTTTGGGGGGGAGGGAACATCGGCTCCTTACGTTACGCACGACCATAAAGCATCATATGGCCGACACTTAATGTATGTCTCTGGAACCGACTACGGTCAACCATCTATGGGGAGACATTCTTTTTTTTGGGGGTGAGGGAGCGTCATCTTCTTACGCTATGTAGGACCATGATTCATCATATGGACGACACTCAACGTATGTCCCTAGCACGGAGTACGTTCAACCATCAATGGGAATACATTCTTCTTATGGTGATCTTGATTTTGGTCTTGGAAATGAGGTTCCTGAGCGATCTCGTGAGAGGTCTCCCGCTCCTCGACCCCAATCCTCGCCTCAAAGGGTAGTGATTCCAGAAGCTCTACTATTCCAGCTCCCGGAGGATGCTTCTGACGAAGAACCGATTAGAGAACCCGGGCCAGACGGCGACGAGCTGGGGCCATTCTATCCCGAACCAGAAGACTTGACAGAGTTACCAGAAGACCCAGAAGACACTGTCTTTCCACCACCAGATTTGGACGAAGAACCGACTGCGACCAACTTTCCTGTAGACGCAAGACCAATTTCTATGTTCCAGCCACCATCCCACTTCACAACGGTTGATATGGATGCAATGGACGTCCCTGATTTTCTCCATGACGACACAATAGATGGCCGAGTCCACCGTTCTGATGGTGAACTAAGAATTGGTATGGCGTTCGCGAAGAAGGAAATTACGGTGGCGGCAGTTAAGCAGTACAACCTTCGTCATAATGTTGAGACGACGGTTAAGAAAACCCAAGCCAAATACTACAAGGCTCACTGCGTCCAAAAGGATCAAGGCTGTAAATGGAAAATCCGTATATCAGAGTTGAAGAGGGCAGGCAACCGTTGGAAAATAACAAAACTTGAGGGGCCCCATACATGCACCATTTCTAGCCTCAACCAGGATCACAAGAACCTGGATGCAAAGTACCTCGCGGACATCTTTTCCACACTGGTGAAAACAAATCCCACTGTGTCGGTCCCCACATGTCAGGCTGCAGCTCAAGCTTTCACCGGCTTCCGTCCAGGTTATTCGAAAGCATGGTATGCAAGGAAAAAGGCCAAAGAGGAATTGTATGGCCGATGGGAGGAATCTTACATAGAGTTGCGCCCGTGGCTTAATCTCCTGCAGAAACACATCCCCAGAATGGTTGTCAAACTTGATACGGTTCTAGCATACGAAAATGATCGTGTCGTCCGAGGTGTTTATCAATTCCACCGGTTATTTTGGACTCTCCCCCAGTGCATCAACGCATTCAAGCACTGCAAACCGATGGTCCAAATCGACGGCACATGGTTGTACGGAAAATATACACAGATCCTACTTCTAGCTATAGCACAGGACGACAATCGCAAATGCGTTCCTGTTGCATTCGCAATCGTCCCGAAGGAGGATATGGAGTCTTGGACGTTCTTCCTTACGAACCTACGAAAATATGTCCTTGATCCTGTAATACGAAGAAGAAGGGATGAAGGGGTGTGTGTTATTTCTGACAGAGGCACAGCGCTGCTTTGAGCGATACAAAATTTGGGTAATTATTGGAAGCCTCCATACATTCACCACCGTTTTTGCTTGCGGCACATAGCCGCAAACTACCTGCTGAAATACAAGAATCGTGATGAACGTCAAATGGTGCTCGATATGGGTACGTCATTTATGTCATTTTGATTTACTATATTACTTGTTACTCGCTTCAATTTACGACCTTTTTTCATGTGTTTTTCGCCCATAACTATTCAATTGTCATCCCGTAGGCAACTCGCACTACAAACAAGAGGTGGCTGAACTGCTCGAGGAACTGAGAGCGAGAAACAAAAATGGCGCTGAATACCTTGAAAAAATCCCAAAGGAAAAATGGCTTCGATCGTATGACGAGGGTAAACGTTTTGGTCACATGACAACGAACTTGGCTGAGGCAGTGAACTCATCACTGAAGGGAGTTCGGCAGTTGCCTATCACTTACATTGTCAAAGCCACCTATTATCGTTTAGCTACCCTTTTTGCAACCTTGGGCAGGCAAGCAGCTGAGTACATGGCAGGTGGACACAAAGTCCATCCAGATTTCCGCTCAAGACTGCATATTCAATTGGCCCAATCAAGACAGGTGCAAGCAACTCTCTTCTCGCGAGAAGGACACTTGTTTCGTGTTGCGGAATTTTCCAGGCGGATAGAAGGCATTCAGCACAACGCTTACGTTGTAGATCTGAGGAAAAAAACCTGCGAGTGCGGAATATTCCAAACTTTCAAATACCCGTGCGCACACGCCATTGCTGCTTGCACTAACCAACGAATAGAATACATGCATATGGTTGATCCGGTATACTTACTCAAAACGGTGCTTAAAGTTTACGAAAAAGAGTTTCTTCCAATCAGAAATGAGGTTGATCCAAATGCTGTGGACACTGAACCGATCATACGCCCAGATCCAGCACTACTACGAGCCAAAGGACGTCCACCTTCTACAAGAATATATTGTGCCGAGGATTTGGTCGAACATCGAGAGAAAACCGGACAAATAAAGCATTGTTCTATATGTCGAAATCCTGGGCACACAGCTCCTAAGTGTCCTAATCGCTCAGCCCCTCGTATTAATTAATTATTTTTAATTTGTATATGTGAGTTCGCACATGACAATCTAATCAATAAAGTCAGTCCACTTCGATTTACACAATCCATCATCTTATATTTTCAATCATTCAAAAAAATATGTTATGATAGTGTTTTCGAACAACTTTAAATCAGCGTACAATGGACGAAAATTGACCGTGTCAGTGTCATACGATAGAGAATTTCCAGTACTACAACCCCAAACTTGATGTTACCTAAAAATTTAAAATTTATACGTATGAAATTCTGCTCGAACATGCCTATCGACATTAGTTGAAATACAACTTCAATAAAAAAAAGTATGCTAGCATAGGGTTTTCGAAGCCATTTTAAACCATTGTAGAATGGACGGAAATTAACCATGTTGGTATCATACGATAGACAATTTTCAGTAATACGACCCCAAACTCGATGATCGCTAAAAATATACCATTTACACGCTCGAAATTGAGTTCGAACAGGCCTACTTACGCATGTTTTTGCTTGTGGTTCAGGCTGGAAATGCACAGACCTCGCGTCCTACAGAACGCGAGGTCCGTTCGATATATTCCAGCCGCCTTTTCAATTTCTCGGGGACATCGCGTTCTGCAGAACGCGAGGTCATGTGAAACCGTTAACACGGACTGCAACGCCACGTCGACGAAAATCGCGTTCTGCAGAACGCGATGTCGTACCTCGCGTCCTACAAAACGCGATGTCTGTCGACCTGGCAAGAAAGGGGGTCATTTTGCCAAATAAAAGTTTTTGGGAGCCATTTTTAAAGATAATAATTAAAAATGGGGTTTTCACCCAAAATTGCCGCTTAAAGGTATCATAAGTCCTTGAAATTTTGAAAAAATAATAATTAAGTTCTTAAACTTTTTTTCCACATAATTAAGCCCTTATAGTCTAAAATTTCATCAATTTATCCATTTGACTAACGTTGGCTATTAAACCTAACAATTTTTAAAGATCAATTGGTGCAATATGTTGCGATACAGTGTTATCACTTGACATTTTTAGATTTTTTACTTTATTAAAAAAGGCTAAAGGGGTATTTTTGCCCCTGAGTTCGACCCAAAAATGCAATTTCGCCCCTCGCCAAAAAGTGCACTCAATGTGGCCCTCCAGTCCATGAAATCGTTTAAATTGACCCTTTGACCGACGTTGACCGTTACGATGCAGACGTGGCAGTTAACGGTGATGACGTGGTGGTCAACAGTGCTGACGTGGCAGTACACGTGACATGAGGGGCTGAATTGATTATTTTAACCGAATTCGATGGCATAATTGATTTTAATTAAAGGTTTGATAACTTATTTAATATTTAAGTTCAAAAATAAGATTTTATGAAATTATTAAAATATTAAAACTAGATAAATAATTTTATTAGGTGAGGATAATTTAAAAAAACAAATGAAGACTCTCACAGAAGATCAAAATATTCTTCAATTTATTTTATAAAAATCTATAAAGTTAATAAAATAAATAAAATATTCAAAAAGTTTCTGAAAATAAAAATTATATAAAAAATTAAAATATATTATAAATTAAAAAATGATAAAATTTAATGTAAACATTTAATAATTTTTTTTATAAAGTGTTAAAATATTAAACACTTTTATAGAAAAAAATTCGACTTCTTCACTTTAAGTATTACTATTCGTTAATTTTTTTAGTGGAATCAACATTGTACTAGAGTAACAATAGAATTCAATTTTTTTTCGTTTTTAATCAAATTGATGCTCAATAAAATTTGATATAAAGAAAAGAAAGAGGATTTTTGCTTTATTAATACTTTAATGCAAGGATGTCTCAATTGAAAATATGTTCAAGGAACATTAGTACGCGCAACATAACGAGAAACGATCGAAAGATTCTCCAATGGTTTATAAATATATTTTAATTTCTTATATTTATAAATTTAATGTTTTTACTTATATTTAATTCATTATGGTGTTTGATATTTTTTTAATATTTTATGAATATTTAAATATTAATAGTTTTTATTTTTTAACTTGATTAAATAAGTTATTGAACTTTTAATTATGCCCCTAAATTCGGGAAAAATCAATTATGCTCTTAAATTTGGTTAAAATAATCAATTCAGCCACTCCTGCCACGTCATCATCCCACGTGTACTGCCACGTCAGCACCGTTGACCACCACGTCAGCATCATAGACTGCCATGTCATCATCGTTAAATGCAACGTCAGCACCGTAACAGTCAACGTCGGTCAAAGGGTCAATTTGATCGATTTCATGGGCTGGAGGGCCACATTGAGTGCACTTTTCGATGAGGGGCAAAAATACATTTTTGGGTCGAACTCAGGGGAAAAAGTACCCCTTTAGCCTTAAAAAAATTAAAAGTTCTAAAAATATAAAAAACAAATAAAAATTTATAAAAATAATTTTATAAAAAATATGTAAATGTCACATGATAAAACTGTAGTGTGTCACGTGACAATAATATCTCAAGAAAAAAATCGTTAAAAGTTGATGGTCAAAATTTGTCAAAGTGCTTTAATTGATTCAAATTATTAATTTGAGAGCTTAATTGGGTGCAAAAAAAAATTATGAACTTAATTGATTTTTTTTCCCAAAAGTTCAAGGGCTTCAAGCGCCCTTAACCCTTAAATTTAATACCTAAAAATAGAAAATTCTAGAAAATTATACTTTTTATTAAAAAAGATTTTTGCAACACAAAATATTGAAGTGTTTTTGAAAATTATAATTTATTTCTTTGTAAAAACACACACAAATTTCGGAAACAAACAACAATAAAACATGTAAAAATAACATAAAATTTATTATTTAAATTTCTACTTTAAAAATTGTTTTCTTTTAAATTCCTTACATTTTATTTTTAAAAAGATTTTATATGAAAATTTGAAGTTTTTTCTTCAAATTTAATATTTATTATGATTTTTAACATATATCTACGAGACGAAAATAAGGTGGCAGATAAATTGGAAAAGCTAGCAAAGATTGAGAATCAATGTTATCAAATGGCGTATCAATGAATTTATATTGTAAGTATTTGAAATGAAATTAAGCCTGCAAAGTGAAAAGATGATATTTATTATGTTTAACGTGATACGTTTTTAGAGTGTCGCCTGATTTTTCTGGCTCTTTAGCTGTGAACACTGTACAGGGGCGGAACATCACGGGGGTTCACGCCTTCACGGGATGTGGCCTCCGTCAATTATTTAATTTCTTTAAGAAAAAAGATAAAATTAGTGTTGTACTCCTTCAACTTTTATAAAATTTTATTTTAACCCCCTCAAAACTTTTAGTCTCATATTAGTCTTTTCTTTTATAAATTTCTAGTTCCGTCCCTGGCTGTGAAATTAAATTAAAATGAAACTATTCACATGTAAAATAAAATTTTCAAGATAAATGATATTCGAATCTAAGCCTCCCTACTGGAATGAGTGATGATTGTTGAAAGTCAATTATTGATATGAATCATTCATTCATCACTTGAGTCCAACAAAAACTGGCATAATACCTCCCTTTGAACTCAATGTTTAATACTTTAATTTATCATTCGATTTCGACCTTATATCGCTTTGTCAATTATTGATATGAATCATAATTATGTAACGGGTGTGAAATTAAGTAACTTTTTATATTCGATATTTTGACAAATTGATGAATGAAATTAACAATATAACTATATGTGCAATCAAATATATATATGAAATTAATTTTTAATTTTTGCTAGAATATAATATTTTATCAGTTCAAACCCTACCCAGTTAAACTCAACCTTAGTTAGGGTTCTACTTCAACTTGCCCGGTTGTTGATAGTTCACTTACCAACCTCTCTGAAAGTTTAGTTGACGATTTTGTGCCACCTCCATCTTTCTATTTGGACCGACGTGATAAATAGTTTGATTTTATTTAAGTGGTAAACTGTCATCTATAAAATAGATAATATATATTAGAATTGTTCAAAATTACATCGAAGAGGTTGGTCTAAGAGGTAAACAGTTTGATATCGCTTAAGTAAGTCTCAAGTTTGAGGTTTTGTGTATGCAAGAAATTCTTGTTAAGAGACGCACCTACCAAAATCAAGTGCGCGACGCAGATCGGTCCAGATTAATCAGGACAAAGCACTGGAAAATCAAAAGGACAACCAAAAAAAATTTCAAAATTATATTTCATTTTCTAAAATAATATTTAAAAATATTTTTGTATTTTTATTTTTAATTAAATTTAAATAAAATTAAAATTCTATGGCAAGATGAAATTAATATTTCAAACAAAATCCTTCTCGAAGCCCTACCCTATTTGTAAGTAGACCCTATATGCTCAACAAGTATACTCATAAAAGCAATGCAATAATTTGAAGGAAAAACATAGATTTGAGAAAATTCCAAGATTTACTTTTGGTATATAAATTGGATTGTTTCATTTAACGTAAACTTTAGAAAATATTTCTAAAAAGAAAAAGAAAAACCTTTTTAGCACCTAATCTCATGTGATTTTAGGATGAACGCTACAATGAGGCTATACAGAAATGTTTATAAAAATAATAAGAATTTGTGTATCGACTTTCATGTACATACAAAAATACTTATAAAAATAGTAAGAATTTTAGTATATACACAAATATTTGTCAATTTTTATGTACTTATTATGTACTTACAGAAATTTTTATCTGTCGATATACAAATTCTTATCATTTTTGTAAGCATTTTTGTATAGCCTCATTTTAACCGTTTTTGTGTTCGTTAAAACAATAAATAAATAAAATGCGATTATTAAAGAAAAACATCTCAACTTATAGATTGTTCATACCTACTGGTTGACTCTATTGATATTATATTTTGAACAACTCTATTGATATTATTGTAAGAATAACATTTTGCATAATCCAGATTAGAAACTACATACTAATATTTGCATATCATCTGAGGTTTTGAAATAGTTTAAAAAACCCAAGATTCATTTAATATTTTTTTTGTTATATTTATATTTATTTAATTGATTAAAAAATAATACGTATAATGATGTATCTTCACGAGTTACCAACTTCAACACGTCAAAGATTTCGCTTAATTCATCATACCAAGCAATGCATACGTTCAACACATAAATTATTACAACATTAGAAATTAAATACCACACTTATTACCAACAAATCCTTTTTCAAACAATAAAATATTAAATATCCGAACAAGTAATGTTCATATAAAGCAATCGTTTATTTCCTCAATTTAATCAAAAAGATGTTCAAAATCCCAATCTTCTCTTCTCTCTTTTCCCCAATGGTTTCCTCTCGTAATTCCTCGAGCAAAGCCGTGAAGTCATCCATGGAGCTAGCTGATGCAGCCTCTTGGTACTGCGCCTTGGTCTTGTTGGCCGTAATATTGATCGCTTCCATCAGGGCGAATTCCGTGTCGTCGGATGAACATGCGAGAGGGAGCCGGCTTTCGAACCGACCTTGCGACGAGATCTATGTCGTCGGAGAAGGGGAGACTCTTCACACCATCAGCGACAAGTGTGGCGACCCTTTCATCGTCGAGCGTAACCCTCACATCCATGATCCCGACGATGTTTTTCCCGGCCTGGTCATCAAGATCGTCCCGACAAACTGAATATAATAAGCTTCTTCAAATTAGTACAGGCTTGTGTGTATATATCAAAACATCATGGAAATGTGAGTTTGAGATTATGAATATAGTATTTGCTTGTATATTTATTCATCACCAGAAGTTTATTCACTTGGAACTAAATATATATTGCAATTGAGATCTTTTAATTGGTCGAGTAGTCAAATATATTTAGCGCTTTTATTTTGTATAGATTTAAATTGCGACATTTGCATTTAGAATATTTATTATCACTCTATTGTATAAAAAAAATGCAGATTTCACTCTATTGTAAGCCTAAGGCCTTGACTAAATGATAATAACATTGTCTATGAAGATAAAAACGTTTACTGAAATGTCCATTATTTTGCTTAAACTCGAATGTGACTGCCCTCATCTTGACTGTAACACAGGTTAAACATATTCGAATTCAAGCCAACTAAATGAAGATTTAAATAATGAATTATATTTATTTAATATATATGCATACACATATACATACACATAAATAAGAATATGAACTCATATACTTTTAGATGTTGTTCTAACAATTATGTCAGTCAAGTTAAGATTCATTCGACATATTTATAAACTTCTTCATATTATAATGATACAATTAGTGTAATTTCAGAATTAAAGAATAATGAAGGTTTAAACATTTTCAAATTTAAGTATTTAACTTATTCGAATTATTTTATATTATTAATTAATAGTTTGTTATAAATGGATTTTGATTCTTTTATCATCATAAATTTGGGAAGGGATATAAATAATATAAAACTCGAATTTTAGTTTATAGTGTCAACGAATAGCAAATTTTACTAATTCGCCTATAACTTAATTGACTAAATGTTTGCGGGTAAAAATTCTCTGCCCCTTAATCATGTCTCACACTAAAAATTACTTAAAAATTAAATTATAAACCTTAACTCTAATTTATACATCTTAAACCCTAAAAATACACCATACCCTTAATTCTTTAAAACCTAACCATAAACATTAAACTCTAAACTCTAAACCTTAAACGCGCTATTTTTAAGTAGAAGCATAATAAAAGAAATGATAAGGACATATGATTTCCATCAATGTTTGCGTCATGTGCACATTTTTATTTAATTTAGTTTAAGTTATACATTCTTTTTATAACATATAGTGGGGTTCAAGTCTAACATTACAGATTTAATGTCCGGATTTCCTTTTGGGTTTTCTAAATATCGGTCATGGGCTACTATTATGAGTACATTGAAAAAGAAGAGCTACGGCAAGGGAAGATGTCAAACTTACTTTGGACCCAACTAGGCATTGAGTGAGTTTATTATTTTTTTAGGCTCCGTTCACCTAAGATTTTGAGACCTCGGTTGGCCTTCAATGTTCATTTTCGAAGAAATTAAATTTTAAAATTTTTAATTATATTGAAACGTCTGTTTAAACGTTAAATTAGATGGAGAAAAACTCGTTCAACGGGCTGTTGGTACGTCTCACTCCAACACCCATTGAAAATACATTGCTGAACACACCCTTAATTTACTTTGCTCTACATTCTGCTCTTTTTTCCTCCTACTTCCTAGAGGTTTTCATGGGTTAAATCTTTTATTCAAATGTATATAAAATTCAAGGAGAGAAAGAAAAAGATAAACATAAGTCATTTGTCATTTATTAATTGGACAAATTTCGACGAATGATAAAAAAATAATTACAGAGGAAAACATACACATATTTTAACAAAAAATAATTAAACACCTACTTTAGGAAAAAAAAACTTTAAACATGTAAAAAATAATTCAACTAATTATTTTGCAGTACAATAAACAAAGTACACTAAACGACGCCGTTTGATTCATAAAACGAGTCCTTTCAATTCAAGCCTCGTAAAGTTCAAACACCAGCGCCTCTAACATGTCCTTCTCTATCTCCGCCACAATCCCTTCCCCTTGTTCCTCGTACGCCGCCATCACACTCCGGAGCTCAACGTCCGGCGTATCTCTTCCAACCAAGGCATCAATGTCTTCAAGGACACGACAATCAGATCGAGGAAAGCTTCGGATTCTCGACCGCAGCATGTGTTTGATGTACGTTTGTGTCGGGCTTTGAGCAGCTAAGACCTGAAACGCACTGAAACAAGTTAAGATTAATAGGAAAAATTTCCATGCTGAGGACATTATTTTTGCTAATATTGGTACTGGTACCTGTTTTTGCCGGATTCTTTTTACTAGAACAAGAGTGGGGACCTTGGCGTTGAGGACATCATTTGACAGTGGGGTTTTCCTGCATTTCTTGTCGGGAATGTTAACTCTGTTGGCCGCCGGACGACGAACGAAACGCTCTTCTTTCTTGTTTCGGGTTATTTCCGATGCTTGTTGTGGCTTTTTCAATCGGGAAACCAACTTTTTATTCGACCCTTTCTTGCATTTTCTTGCGGCGCTCGGCTGCTGCTGATTTTGTTGCAACTTGTGATTGGTTTGCTTTTGGATTCTAGGAGATTCCGACAATTTTGAACCGGAATTTGTCGAGTTCTTGACAGTGCTCGAATGGCTAACAAGCTCTTCTCTGTTTCGAACAGTGTTGGTTATATTCAGACCGACTTTCCTCGTAACACTCTGCTTCACCGTCTCGTATTCACGTTTAAGCTCCTTCCTTTTCGTTAACGACGAGAGACGAGACATGATCAACTCATCGGTGGCGCTCATGTTTTCTTTGATAATTTGAAGCGAAAGGCGAGGACGATGGTGGCGATCGGCATCCGACCGCCTCGCGGACGATGTTCTTGGAGTTACCGGCAATGACCGAGAGTGGGGTTCAGGAAGAAGATCCAGACCCATAAGTCTAGCAACCAATGTAGGAGTGTTGGTTCCTGCCCCTGGGGTGTCATTATCAGGGCCTCCAACTTTCGTTTTGATTTGAATTCCCATCTATGTTTTCAAAAATAATGTGAATATTCGAAATCGAGATTGAATTAACAAGGCTTACAACACAATAATTAGACTTACGGGGATATTCAAAATGTCATCTTCGTTACAGGTTGATGCCAATGAAGCTGAGGGTTCCTCCTCTGACTCCAAGCAGTTCCTTGGCTTGAAAGGGCACTGGAAACGATGGGACTGAAACAAGTGAAAGACGGCAGTGATGCAACCGGGGAGAGCGGTTCGAGTTCGAGTTCGAGCGGAGTGTCTGTCGGAAGGTTTAGCCCCACTTCTCCAATACCAATCCCTGCCCATCTTGGAGGAAGAAAAAGAAATAGGTGAAATACAAGGTAATATTAGAATTTGCATGAAATAGGGAATTTCCGAATGGAATTGTTAGGTAGTGAGTACAAGAGTAGAACAGAAACAAGGTGGTTCATGTCTTTGGGTGTGGGTTTTAAATACGAGGTGGTTTTATTAGGGATCACCAATGTCAGTACCCCACGTTTTTAATCCTTTGATTTTCACTTTCCTGGAAATGTGCTAAACAGCCGCACTATCAATATCATTGTCCTTTTTTCTCACTCACTCTTACAAGAAAAAAAGATACTGTTTTTCAATTTAAAATTCTGTCATTGCAATTTATTACTGTCATGATAATATATATATATATATATAAGTTATGAATGGAAATCCGCTTAATATTTTTGGTGTCTTTATTATGTTACTAAACTCAAAATTAGGTTTAAGGTTTTGAGTTTAAAGTTAGTATTTAGAAAATTTATGGTATGGTGTGTTTCTAGGGTATAAGTTGTAGGGTTTAGGATTTAGAATTTAGAGTTAGAACTTAGAATTTAATTTTGTAGTGTGTTTTAGTGTTGAGACATAAGTAAGGACGCTGAAAAAGAAAAGAGAATTTTTATCTACAAGTTATAATATTCAGCTTATCGCATCTAATATGAGTTCGAATTTGAATATAAAAGAGTGTAATATATTTCTAATTAATTCCTCTTTGTTTTCCGCCCATCCATATATTCTTTTAAAAAAAATACAACTAAAATGGGTAAATTCACTGGATGTCCCTTTTATTTGGGTTGTGTTTTATTTTAGTCATTAAATTTGAAAAAAAAGATTATAATGAACACTTACATTTTCTTTATGTTTTATTTTGGTTATTGTGCCGTTAACACCCGTGATGATATGACATGTTAGTAAAAAGGTTAATTTCTAATTTGACCATTAAAATTTAGACAAAATATTAATTTAACCCCTAAATTCTCTCAACCTCACTTTTAACCCACGTTTGTTGTTGTTCCGATCACCTTTTTGGTGGGTAATGGCTCTGGCCACCGTACTCAGCGTGCAAAGACGGTACCAATTGTAAAAGAGGGGTTTGTTTTTTCGCTCGCACGCCGGAGTAGCTCCGAGTGTTGCCCCGTAGAGTCCTAAAAAAATATATTAGCATTACAGAATTCAGATAAAGATCTATGTCTTGTGGTTTGCCACTTTAGTTTCTTGCCCTTTTTATCTTATTGAGGTTGTAACTTGTCAGACGGTTTGCTGTCAAATTTCTGCAATAAAGTTGTTGGAATAAATCTATTTAATTGTCTTCTACAAATACAAGTTACAATGCTCCAAATTTGTGACAAAAATTTCCTCATTTCAAGTAATTTCTCCCATTACAGCAGTACTGGCAAACTTGACTAGAGAACTAAGACTTGAACGGATTAACTCGAATTGAAATATGAAATCGACTCGAATAGAGACTCGAAATTTGATCCGAAACTCGAAATAAATCGAACCAAATGGAATTTTAGATGAATTAAAATGAACCCGAACCGAAAGCAATCCAAACCAAAGATAACCTAAAATAAATAAAAAATATTAATAAAAAAAAAGATGGGACATGAACAACCGCACAACTCACCAAAAAGTCAAATATATCGGCTTTGCAAAGTCATATATATGGTGTAAGAAATTGACCAACCTAAAAACTTGATTAAAATTGACCAATTTTCCGTTGACCCGAAATTAACCCGAACTGAAATAACCCGAATCACAACCGAAACTGAATGACCAGATTTGAAATAATCAAAACCGAAATAAACTGAACCAAACCCAAACCAAATGACTCGTTTGCCACCTATAGTACATAAAACTAGCAGCACTTCTTGCTGAACTCGGAAAACTTTTAAGGAAAAACTAGAAAGAACGCTAAATAGACCAGGAATTTATTAATATGAAACTAAGCACTCTCTAAATAGACCAGTCAATGGAGAAATTGATATAAAAACAAATCGACACTTTCAGATTCAAGATTCAACCTACAAAATCCCAACATGTACTAGCTTAAGGCTGAAGTATAGATTTGTTGAATCTACATTAAGCTTCAGTATGACAAGCATAGCAAAAAAAATGTAATTATTATGCAGAGTAAACAATAGAAACTCATAACCTATTTCTTAGTATATTTGAATTGGTTATTATATAAGTCGATTTTGTCGCCTAAATGATATATGATCGGTATTACCTCTAAATAGTATATGATTGATTTTACCTTCTAAATGGTGTATGGTTGACATTGCCGCCTAAGTCACCGTGCACCAAAAAATTAGAAGATAAAAAGGGTAACTGACTGGTGTAGCATTAGTGGTCAGTTTTAGGTCCTCCATAATAAGTCTTTTGATTCTGTCAAATTTTCATCAGTGTTGTTGATAAACAAGCAGGAAGAAATAGTCATAAGAACCGAAAACTGTCAAGAAGAGTTGTGCTTGACAGCTTTTCGCACAAAAAATAAGCATATTGACTTTAATAGTGAAAGAACATCATTCACCAAAGAAGGTGGCCGAAGCAGGGTTAAAAGTGAAGTTGAGAGAATTTAGATGTTAAATTAATATTTTGTCTAAAGTTTAAGGGTCAAATTAAAAATTA
Organism: Hibiscus tridactylites; assembly: GCA_958450335.1. NCBI lineage: Eukaryota > Viridiplantae > Streptophyta > Magnoliopsida > Malvales > Malvaceae > Hibiscus > Hibiscus tridactylites. Next base: position 68,980,521 of record OY288289.1, on the reverse strand, counting down.
ATTTTTTTGACTAATGTGACATGTCGTCACACTAACGGATGTTAATGGTACAATAAACAAAATAAAATGGATCGAAAATGTAAATGGTTATTATTATTTTTTTTTCAAATCGAATGACTAAAATAAAACACACTAGAACAAATGAGACATCCAGTAAAATTTACCCAAAAAATAAATGGGTTCTCGTTTCCTGTTTCCTGTTACAGAAAACACAATCAATTTCCATTTGAATTTCATAAGAAATCAGCATGAAAATCTATGCAAAAAAACAATTTAATGAAGTTTGAAAACGAAAGGACTTTGACAGTAAAGGGTTGGATTTTTTAATATAAATGAACGCACTGAATTTTAAACTTCAAAATTGCAATTGTTCTTTTCTATCCTTTTTAAAGTATATTAAATGCTTCGAGTTGTGCTTTTTTAACCTCATTCCACCTTCGAAATTTCCTCTTTTTTCTCTATATTTTTTCGCAGGGAAGTGAGTGTTTGACTTCCAAATTTTTTGTGTCCAAAATGTGATTTTGGGTTAGTTAACTAATTTACCCTTATAGTGGTTTAAAGTGAAAAAAAGGAAAAATGCTAGACTATATGATAAAGTACACCACTCCCAATATACATATTAAATAGTGATCATGTACATTATACATGTACTAGTGATCACATAAATCATGTACACACTTATATATAGTGGCAGATTTAGAAATTCAAGAATAGAAATTTAAAATATTTTTCTCTCAAATGGGTATACAAAATTAAAATTTTCCTCTACATACTATACAAAATCAATTTTTTAAAAAATAACACTAAATTAAATTTAATTTTTTAAAAAATATCATAAATACATCGATGCAGTTGCACCCCACCAGGGCTGGTGCATCCGCCCGTGCTTATATGTGTACTAGTGATCATGTACAAGTCATGATTATATTATCATTTACATGCATGCTACATAGAATGTAAGATACATATGATATATACAGTTACAGATTTAGGTATAAGTTGTTTGGGATTATTTGAGTTATAAAAATTTAAAGGTTTGATTAATAGTTCTAGAAATTTTGAGAGCTCTAGTGAAAACTAAAAAAAAAACAAATTAAGGGCATAGTTAAATTTATAAATAATTCAAAATTTTAGTGATAATTTATAAGAATTTCTGAAACATTTTAGTTTGGCCCAATTTTTTTTAAACAATATGTTTAATTATTATATTTACTTCTGACAAAATTAGAAGTTATGTTTTCATTAAAAAAATACAATGTACAAAGAAAAAAGACAATCAATTATTGTTGCAGGCTTCCATAGGAACATTTTTTTATAACCACTGACAGTAAAATATCTTAAGGAAAAAAACACAAGGACATACATCTAATTATGCAGACAAATCTTAGACAATATACTTTGGACCCCTTAAATATTCCAGATTAGCTTTCTGTCCAAAAAAGAAATCCAGTTTAGCTGTCAACAAATGGTGAATCCGAAAGGAGCATTCCAGTTTTGTTCTTAAAGAAAACCAGAGTGGGATTATGCAAACAAGCAACATTCATATCATCTATCGTCTTATCGGATTTGGAGGCCGACACATGATGGCCATTAAGACAGGTTTTAACTTTCGAACTGCTCGACTCGGTCAAAGCTTGACTTGATTGGACTCGACTCGAGCTCAAACTCGGCTTGAGTTCTTGACGAGCTGAGCCGAACAGCTACTTGATACCCGACTTGAAAAGCTCACGAGCTACTCGAAAATATAATATACTATTTTTTTATTTTTTATAATTTAAAATCTAAAATCTTAAACTTAAAACCCTAAACATAAGTATTAAACTCTACCCAACAACCTAAACCTCTAAACCCTAAAACTAATAAGCTTGACTTTACCCAACTTGTGTATCAAAGTTTTTTTCTTAATAAGACTTTAAATGAGACATGACAGATGAAGAGTTATCCGAGTCCAATCTAGTCAAAAGTCTGTCAATACTTTACTCGATTGGGCTCAAATCAAGCTCGAACTCGACTCGAGTTCTAAATGAGCCGAGTCGAGCTCAAATTTCTTAAGCTCGTTAGAAATTACTCAAGCTCAAACTCGACTCGAAATCTTAACGAGCGAGCCGAGCTTAGTACTACTCGAGCTCAACTCGGCTCGTTTACACCCCTAGTTGGGAGCCTCCCTAAAACTGATAATAAAATCCCAGTTCCCAGTGTGGGACTCTGATTGTGCCGTGTTCGTTGATTCCCCTTCCTCCGGTGAGGGACCACCGTGCTAGCTGTTTCTTTTTATAATTTAAGAGGCCATCATCATGTTATGGCAACCATCAATTTCAAGTCTGCGGCTCAGGTGGAGTTACTGATTGTGGTCCCGCTTCTAATCCAATGCTTGTAAACTAGGGATGATGACCCAACAGGACGATATGGTATTTTGCTATTTGGGCGGCTTCAAGAGTTCGTTTTTTCCGCCCACATAATTGTAAGAGAAGAAGAAAATTGAATAATTTTGTTTATGTAGTAATCAGTAATCACAAACGATCAATGTCATTTATCCTTTTTAATTGTATTTATTTAGCTCTTACCGTCTTCTAAAATCAGCAATGTTAATTTTTTTTTTTAATTTTATAAATTTACCTATTGAACTCATGAATTGTATTAATCTCGTCATTTTATTGTTTGAATTCTGTGAATGTAGAATCGTGCCAACTATCTTATCACATCGATGATAACAATTAACAAACCAGTTTTGATGACAATAGTATATAAATGAACAGTTTTAAATTATTTATTTATTTTAAAATTGTAATTTTTTTAAAAAATATCGTTAACTATATTGCTACGTCATCAAAATTGACTCGTCACCTATTTATAGAAGGACTTTAATTTATTAAAAAATGACATATAAACATACTAACTTAGGCGATATTAATTATTTAACAACGAAGTGTTTGACATGAAAAAAGTAATTAGTAATAAGAATTATATTAATTAACAACAATCAATAGGCGAAATTGATACAATTCATGAGTTTAAAGAGAAGGTTAAATTAATAAAATTAAAAAGACGGACAATGTTACTCACTTTTGAAGAGTACAAGAATTAAATTGATATAATTAAAAAGAGAATTATTACTAGACAAACTTATTCTCTAAAAAGCCAAAAAAAAGCACCATTACATTTAAAGCTACAACACTAATTCTCGTGAAAGTGTGGCTAATCTATCTTCATGGGCGCATGGAAGATGCTGCCAAAAGAGTAATTAATGACAATAAATAACAAGAATGGCTAGTTCAGAATAAAAATAGTATGTACATTTTCAATGCTCTTATTTATATCTAACACTAAAAAATTAAATTATAAGACCCAACCCTAAATTTTAAAACTTAAACCATACAACTTATACTTTAAAAAATACATCATACCCTAAATTTTGTAAACCCTAACCATAAACCCTAAATTTAATTTTAACCGTAAAAACATAAATAGAACACCTAAAAGAGACAGAAAATTTTCATCCGGCTAATTCATCAAAGTCTTGTTTGATTTGATCCATTTCTTGCCTAAAAATTACAAGACATTTCTGCATTCCTACCACCACCGTCGTCACCTTCTTCTCTTCTTCCCATGTCTTTTCAATTTAGTGGACAATGGAAACCCTAACTTAATTACCCATATTTATTTAACGTATGACATTAAAACTATGAACTCTACTTTCACTCAAACAGTGCTTAGCCTGTCTTCTTTCAAACAACAAACTTGAACCCCATTTTCATTACATAAATGCGTTCAACAACCTTATTAATGTGGGATGAGATGTCTGTCTCATGCTACAATGCCGACTAGGTGAAGATTTGAATAGAAAATCAGAACCGCCTGCACCAAAGCTGTTATCATCTTGAAGAAACTGTTCAAAAAATGCAGAGAGCAGCGGAGGAGGAGACACTCCCTGTTAGGCAACCCAACATATCAGTTAATGTCAACAAAACGATGCCATCCCAAGTCAAAACAATATTCCAGAAACTTACAGGCAGCATTGAAGAGAAATCAGTTTCATTAAAAAGATGACAGTCAGTAGCCAGTATTTAAAAGAATTGCAGGCAATCATACGGTTTCATGAACTAGAGCACTTGAAATTTGAATCTCCAAAACTTGCATTCGTATAAAAAGATGACAGGCAGTATTTAAAAGAATTGGACGTGAGTGTTGGATTATGATCTTTGAAAGCTCATACCAATATACTTATCTAGAGTTTTTTTTAATAGAAGCGGCTAGAAAATATACAAAACTACAATAAGGATTTACAACTATAATCATTAACTAAATATGTAATTTGAACATTTTCCTATAATATTGACAGTTGACACTAGTCACTTTAGATCATATAAGACTGCACATGGAAAAATGTTAAAAACCCAAGACTCAAACAAATCTGTCTACATCGGCAAATGAACCACAAAAGGATATTAAGATATTGAAAGAGCACCGAGAACCACAAATTAGAGTCAAACATCGTGAGAAATTATCAACGAACACAAACTACGTATCTAAATTTAATCTGAGGGTCCAGAGCAAGGAAGATCAACAAGATTACAAAAAAGCGTCATCTTAATCAGTCGTGGCGTCGTCAAATCCAATCCTAAGAGAACATAAAATAAAAATGGCTAAACAATTGTAAAAAAAATTGAAAATCGTACTAACAAATAAAAATAAACATGCAAAAAAAAAACAGAAAAAAAAACGTGCTACAATATTACCCTTATAGCAGAGGACCAGAGGTATCCACAAGAGATGTTTAGCAGCTGGGCTGAAGCTCCACTAAAAACAATTATATGCTTTTTTTTTTTTTACAAAATAGTGATTGAGCCATTAACTATCGTTAATGGAGTGATATGACTGTTACAGAAAATTTATATAATAACACATTTAATCCTTCATTTTTGCACATACAATCAATTTAGTTATAAATTGAAAAATCAATAAATTTTACTCTCATTATTTAGACATTCTTTTAATTTGACCTTAAATTTAATCAGAAATAATTTAATAATATAGCCATCATTTTCTCAGCTGATTGGAGGGTAAATATTAAATTTAAAAAAATAAGAAATGATTATATCTCTCTGTTTTATTTGTTTATCAATTTATACTTCAAGATTTAGAAGCATCACTAATTAAAACATGTATAAACAAAATCATAAAGATACTAAAAGAATCCAATTATCCAAACCCAGCCCCAGACCAACAACTATCCAAACCCAATCCCAATCTCAGTCCAACAATCTTTCTCGGTACAGTTGGAACATGCTTTGAGTGAATCACCAGTTGCACTCATTCTTTCTCGGAACCCAAACAGACCCATCCGTGTTGATTTGCAACCCTCCTTTTCCAATATTTCCACGACACCATGTGGTGGTCATGTTGTTGTCAATCAGCATGAGATGTCCAAAAAAAAACATGTTTTGACCTTGATTAGCAGCTGGTTTTTTCCACCAAGCAACATGGTGGCACCACAACACGCACTCAAACATGAGCTTTGCCTGTTGGGAAACTTTTGCAACACTGAAAGTTAGTGCACAAAAAATACTCGAATACTCGATAATGGTAGAGACAGGAGAAGAAAGCAACCGACCCTTTTAAGAGGATGGAACTGTGTCCTAGTTGTACTTATCAAAATACTCCATATATACCGATATAGGGGTATTCATGGTCGATTAATCATATCGTATACTCTAAACGATATGTCGTTATAACGATTATTAAATTTTGCTAATCGAAATCTACATGCGGAGAAACAGTTCAAGATAATTTTCTTTTTCTGGAGATGTGCTTAATCATGTAGGAGTATGTGGTTTCCATGAATTGCTGACACCGGTGAGTAACACAAGTACGACGAATCACTTTAGATTCACCTCGGGTTTGTAACTTTCTTTATGGACAATATAAATATATATATGATAGGGTAAACTATCGTTATAGTCAATATTCTTTTAAAAGTGTTCAAGAATTGTACATTAATATTTAAAAATATTTTGGTCACTTATCGAATCGATTTGTTATATTTTGGTCACTTTCGTTATCAAACATTTTAGTCACTTAAATTAGCTTTGAAGACAGTCAGACCCAAAATTTATATTGAACTCCTTTTTGACACTAGATTCGCGTTAGAAAGGTTAAAAGTAATGAAATAAGAATTTTGGGGGTTCAAAGGTGGTCAGTGGTGACCGATGATAACCAGTGACGACGGTGAGTGGTTGCCGACGATATGAGACTCTGGTAGAATTTAAGGGTCAAATTGATATTTTACTTAAAATTTAGAAGTCAAAATGATATTTCATCTAAAGTTTAGTGGTCAAATTAAAAATTAATCTCTTTTAGTAAGGTGTCACATCATCAAACTAACGGGAGTTAACGATCCAGTGGCCAAAATATAACAAATGAATAACATAAGTGACCGAAATGTAACTTTTTCAAAATTGAAGACCAAAAGTGAATACTTATAAAAACAAAAGTGACCATTTCAATAATTTATCCAATCTGATTCTATCAAATACACCTATTTATTTGTGCACATTTTATTTGATCAATTCTTTGTGCATATTCATTATTGTCATGTGTTGGATCTATCAATATCATGGGATTTGCTGTTTGCTCTTAAGATAGATCAACAAAAAATTGTCCCCACCTTGTGTCTCCATTGACATTGTAACGACTCCACCCACATGGTGTTTTTATGAATCATGTCATTTTTTATATTAATATAATTTATATTTGTTCGATTCATTAGTCTTTAAATTCATATTGTATTGCAAATATTTTATTTTAAGGAAGATCTTTTGATTTTAATTTGTTCCATTCACACCAGACTAATCAATAGTTTATTTAATTCAATATACTATCAATCTATCATGCTAGAATCAAATGTTAATTTTTCCAGTTGACCTCTTCAAATTTCTTCTCTTTCTCCTTTGCTTTGTTGCCCTTGGGGTGATCACAAACATTCCCCACAATTAAATATCTTGATTTGATCAAATACAATTTCTACGTGGAAACTTATTATCCCATACACCGACGACGAAAATTTTAGTTTTTACAAGCGTGTTAATTTAGGGGTTTATAATTTTAGTTTAGAGTTTAAAGATTAGGGGTTAGATTGTAGGGTTAAAGGGTTTCAATTACAGTATTTTTTCATCTTTATGACACTGAAAAGAAAATTCCCCCCAAAATAGGGTGCAATTGCCCCTTGGTGGCCATGATGTAGGTCCGCCACGCCCTTCCTAATTTTGAAAAATTTAAATTTTGTCCTTAAAATTTTTAAAAATTTTAATTTGCCTCCTCAAGAATTTTAAAAATTCATATTAAACTTAAAATTTTAAATATTTTTAATTAATTTTTTATTAAATATCTCAAAATTATTAAAAGAATTTATTTAAACAATCGATTTTAATTTGACATGAACGAGTTATAAGTCTGACTTCTTAAATTGTCGATATTACCTAACACAAAAAGAAGCTCTGTTTTTTGCTTTGTCAAATTTTAGTCACTCAAATCAAAGCATCCTCGCATTTCTAATTTCTCGTTATTATTCTTTTTGACTTTCCAATTAATTTCCGTTGTTATATATATTTTTTCTATATAATTTTACCAATTGCTAGATGTTTTAAATTTAATAATATTTTATATCTACAATGTATTAGTATATATAAATTTTTACTAAATTCATGTCACGAGTTAAAAAAAACATTTGAAAATGACTGCAATACCCTTATTTTAAAAGATAAAATATTATTATAGACACTTATTAAACAAAATTTATTTGATTTTTAGGGAAATGTCAATGAATAATGATTCCATATAGTGAAGTTGACAAAATAGGGCAAACAAGCCCCATGGGGGGAATGGTAGATTAGGGAAGAAAATAGAAGTATGAGTAAACATTGTTCCCAAATCTATAACACGATGAGAATGAAGTGGATGTCTCTATTTCAAATATAATAATGCTCTCTACTAGATAGGACCATGGTCTAACCAAAATAGTAGTTCCACTAAAAATTTATGGAGAATTAGTAGGGACGGAGTCTGAAAATTTTATTTGTGGTATCAGAATTTTAGGCACAAATAATAGTTTGGGCACCTAAAAGAGGCAAAAATAGTTTAGGCACCTAAAAGGGGAAAATATGATAGTTCGGACACCTTAAAAGGCAAAAAATAATTTAGGCACTTAAAAAAATGATATGATAGTTTGAACACTTATTTTAACGTTAAGTCTTATATGTTTAAAATTAGTACATTATGTTTTTGTTCTGAATTAAAAAAAAAGCCTTGTGTGAACAAACTATTTAAATTTGGGGAAGATGTTACAACCAACCTCTTTCCTATCAAACTAACTTATAATAGTCAAACTAATTTGGGGAATTCTCTTAAAAGTGAGTTAAGTTGGGGAATTCTAAATCTTTTACAAAAATATTTAAATTTCCAATTTGGAGTCATAAAAATATCTTATTGTGTGAACAAATTTCCTTTCACAATAAAAGCTAAAAAATCGAGAAACATTAAAAAAACAAATAAGTACGAGATGATTTAAATGATTCCATTTTATTAATTATTTGTTATTTTATATGCATACGAAATATCACATTATTTGTCGATAATAATTTGGGTAAAATACACAAATAGTCACTAAACTATCTTAAAATACATAAGCAAGGAACTGTGAATACCTTCAATCGCATAAATTTCAATTTCAGTTCTTATTCACATTGCTCATAATTGATTAATAAAATACATAAGCAAACTCGAGTTTAAGGTCCGATTCGGAGGCTTTCGGGTTAAAATTTCACGAAATGGGCTTCAAAATTGGACTCGAAACGTCGAAAAACATAAAATAAGGTTTTTCAGAAAATTTGACTTTTGGGTCAAAGTCAACGCTGACGTCAGCGGTCAAGTCAACGCTGACGTCACTAGTCAACTGATCTGACTCAGTTGAGTCAACTCGGATGAGTTGACTCATCGAGTTGACCCGGACAAGTCGACTCACAGGGTCAACGAGTTGGTCGGGTAGACGGTTCGGGTCTAAATTAACGTTTCACTGCCACGGGTTTGGGGCCAGTTCAGACCGGTTTGAACCCGATTCACTTACCGTAACAGATCTCGTCGAAATCCTCACCGGAATGTCACCGGTGATCCCCAAAACGCTCGATTCTATTGAATTTTGAAAGCCCATCAGACACACGATTAACAAAACCCAAAATTCAGCGAAACAAATTGTAATCTGGCCGGATCTTACCTAAATCGAACCAAAACAGTCGGAAAAACACGTAAGTCCGATGAAATCTTTGCCGGGGGCGAAACGTCGATTTTTCGACAAGGTTTTGCTCGCCTCGCCACAACTACAAGGAACTCAACGGTGGTGGTGGTGCAATGAACGGACACCCACAGTAGATGAAATCGACGAAAAGTCGAAGGTTTTAACCTTAAGTTTTAACCTTAAGGTTTTAACCAAGAAATATTCTTTAATATATAATACTTGAAGTACAAAGTGTGTATCTTAGTAAAATGTTAAAATAATATGAACAAAAATCGTCTTGTAATCATTGAAGACTATTAAAAAATTTAAGGCTATTCAAAGGAGTGGGAAAAAAAGTTAGCAAACGTGGATGCCTTGGGATGAAAGTCTAGTCCCCAGCAACCTTATAAATAGACATCCAAATCCCACAGATTGTAATATAAAGAGTTTGTGGCTCTTGTCTGCCCATTGCTGGTTTTCCATTACATGGAAAATCATGTGAAAGCAAACTCCCAGGCTTAGTCTTATTTAGTTTTTGTCATTTTTCTTACAGTAAAAGAGATCTCTACTGATATGTATCCGACAGAAAAAAATTTCAGTCTTTTTCCTTGGTAGTACTATGTTCTCAACCTCAACATAATCTCACATACTTTTGATTAAGTTTCAAATGGTTTTCTTAGTTCTTCCCATAAAAGAAGGCACAGTGCTGTCTCAGGTTGGGTTTTTCCTGTTTCTGGGTCCTACACTGAGGTGTTAGCTGGTGATTTTAGTGTCTAAAACGCCAAAAACCATCGGGAAACGTTTTCCCTGGCAAACCATAAAAGACAACGTCCCTCGAAAATTTTCAATGGTTCAAGCACCAAACCTGCAATTTTCTTTTTTTACTAGAGCCCTTGTTTGCAAACAAATTTAGAGTTAAAAGATTCCAGTCCATGTCTTAAAAGCATATCTTTGTTAGAATAATTTGTTTTCATGCAATGGCGATTGATTGTGTTTCCAACATGCCTAAAGATGAGCAGAAGCAACTGGTTTTCGATGCCTCGGTGCTTAAATTTCATCCCACCATACCCAAACAGTTCATATGGCCCGACCACGAGAAGCCTAGCGTTACCGCACCGCAACTCCATGTACCGTTGATCGACCTACGAGGGTTCCTTTCCGGTGACCCTGTTGCCACGGTGGAAGCGTCGAGGCACGTAGGCGAGGCGTGTCGGCACCACGGTTTCTTCCTCGTGGTTAATCACGGGGTCGAATCGAATCTCGTGGCTGATGCACATAGTTACATGGATAACTTCTTTGACTTGCCACTCACGGATAAGCAAAGGGCTCAGAGGAAACTCGGTGAGCACTGTGGATATGCTAGTAGCTTCACCGGTAGATTCTCATCGAAGCTACCGTGGAAGGAAACGCTTTCGTTTCGGTATTCGGCCGAGAAAAACTCATCGAACATCGTCCAAGACTACCTCGTCGACAAATTGGGAGATGAATTCGAGCATTTCGGGTAAGAAATCCGGATGTTAATAACTTAACATTAACATTAGAAACATAAAAAGAAGAGTGTTTTCCTTTGTACAGGAGGGTTTACCAAGACTACTGCGAGGCAATGAGCAAGCTTTCTCTAGCAATAATGGAGCTTTTAGCCATTAGCCTCGGCATACAACGATCACATTTCCGGGAATTTTTCGACGAAAACGAGTCGATAATGAGGCTGAATTACTACCCGCCGTGCCAAAAGCCAGACCTGGCTCTAGGAACAGGGCCTCATTGCGATCCAACATCTTTAACCATCCTACACCAAGACCAAGTTGGTGGCCTTCAAGTGTTTGTCGACAACGAGTGGCGTTCAATCAGCCCGAATCTCGAATCATTCGTCGTTAACATCGGCGACACCTTCAAGGTAAAAACTAAAACCAACATTTTTTTTACTTAATCTCATTCTCCATAATGTTCAATCTATATTCCTGTGTTTTCAGGCACTTTCAAACGGGAGATACAAGAGTTGCTTGCACCGTGCGGTGGTGAACCGCCACAGCATTCGGAAATCCCTGGCTTTTTTCTTGTGCCCCAAGGGTGATAAACTGGTAACCCCGCCGACAGAGCTGGTGGACGCCTATAATCCCAGAGTATACCCAGATTTCACATGGCCTATGCTGCTTGAGTTCACACAAAAGCATTACAGAGCCGATATGAACACACTTGAAGTGTTCTCAAACTGGGTTCAGCTTCAACACAGACACAGCTGAACCAGTTAATGTTGTCATTACAGAACAGGCCATGTCTGCCAAACAAAATTGATTGAAAAGTTGGGATTTTTTTTCTTTAATGTTTTCATGGGGTCAGCTGACAAGCCTTTCTTAGTGATGACAAGGGATAATCTAGAAAAGGCTATCAGTACAAGTATGTTTCTTCATGTAAAAACAAATTTAGGGTACTTAATTGCAACTTCATTTATTTCTCAAGGTCTCCTAGTGCCAAAACTAGACTCAACTCTATAAAGGGTCGTCCCTCCAGCATCTGATTGGAGTTGCCGGAGGAAATTTTGTGACTTACTGACTTAATCTTTTTGGGTTGATCCATCTATACTGTATCCCGACTGATCGTTGATTAATCCGAATCGAATTTTGCGGATGTCTATTAAGGGGCGACCCTCCTAACTTAATTTTTCTATTCACAACAACAAAATTTAAATCCTTAATCGTACTTAAAGAATCTAAAGCTTTATCCCGCCAGACCAACTAGTTATTAGTTGGTAATTAATCTTTTAACCAATATTTTTGTGGTTATGTTCAACAAACTTGGTATAGGCTACATATTACTATATTACTCTCATTTGATTTTTAAGGGTTAGGTAAACATTGGAACAAAATCTTTTTTCATTATTTACATACCACATCTACATTCACTATTCACCAAAAAGAAATTATTTCCATTAAATAAAGAGGTATCCTTATAATAGAGGTGTAATCGAGCCAACTAAACTCAAGTTACAAGTTCAAGCTTGAGCTCTATTCGAAATATAAAATTTTAAAAATTAGTTCAAATTTGATTTGATATAAAAATATGGCTCAATTAAATATAGTTAAGCTCATTTGCATGGTAAAATGTAGTTCAATTATGTACTCAATTTTGAACTCCATTATTCTCTTTGAGTTTGAATGGAGTATTTTTAATTTTAATTTAAAAGTTTAAGGGGCAATTTTATCTGTATAGTAATCTTAAATCAACAATGCTATTTTTTTAATTGGCGATAACGATTGATGTTGAAGTAAATAGCGACCACACACATAAAATTTAGCGGTTTTGTCAATCAACAATAGTCAAAGGGCGAGATTAATATAGTCCAGTGATTCAAGGGTTAAATTGATGAAATTAAAAAGAATAGATAATATTGCTTATCTCGGAAGACAATGATGGCCAAATTGATGCAATTAAAAAGGAGCGACATTATTGTTGATTTGAGATTCCTACGGGAACAAAATTACTTTAAAAGCCTAATTTAAAGAACTCGAATATCCTTGCAAGCTTCTCAAGTTAAGTATTAAGTTACCGCAAATTCAACTCCTTGATAACATAGACCTGAACTAAATAGTAATCGAACCGGATTCGATTTAGAAAAACATAAATAACTCGATATGCCCGGTACCAAAAAAATCAATTTAGATTACATAATGATTCGTATCCGATTGCACACATTGCATGCAGCAACCAATAAGTTTGTTTTATATGAAATTTCTTGGGCTTACATGGGGTATGGCTGGCTAAGGCTGTCAAATAAATCCAAAGGAGTATGTGGCCCACTCATTGAATGATTAAGAACACCACAGTGCTACAATCCATTCAGAATTGCAGGGCTTTCACTTAAATTTTGTATTCTTCTGCAATTATATATTTATTATATTGGGTAATTATTCCATGCAATTTGTTTACACAAGCGTTTTAGTTTTAGGATTTAAGAATTTTGTTTCGAGTTTAAAGTTTAGGGGTTTAAGTGTTGTAGTTTTGAATTTATGGGTTGTTGATAGAATTTTAAGATTATGGTTAAAATTTAGAGTTTTTAGGTTAAAACTTAAATCCCGAACCATATTACCCTAATCTTAAATTTTAACCATAAACCCTAAATTTTACACGCAAACACTAAAACCTCTAAACTAAAACCATAAACCATAAAATTAAAACGCTTGTGAAAACAAAAGGCTTCTACCGTATATGTATGGGATAATAATCCTTATTATAAATACATATATTTGCCCAGACTTCTGCATATAATTCATTGGGTTTTAAAATCATTTTATATTATATATATAGACACACACAGAGATTTGGAAGATTGTACTAGAATGCCAAGAAGTAGTTGCAAGTATTGTCGTGGTGTCTAGGGGTGGGGATCTCAATCGATGGAAATGGGGAATAATTATGGGACGGAGACGAAAATTTTTTATCATCGAAATATAAATAGGGATGAAATTATATTTGAATTGTGGGATAACGAAATCGTAATTGTATAAATAATTATGAAGATTCGTAAAAATAATCGTATAAATAACTGTGGGATCCGCAAAAAAAATATGCAAGGATCCTAATATTTTACTAGATTTTTGAATATATATACTTAATTATCTATATACCCCTAATATATATATTAATAAAAAATCCCTTAAATATATTAATGTCACTCAAACTTTTTCTCAAACTTAGCCACACTCAAGTTTCTCAACATATTTTTATTTTAATTTTTAGATATAAGCTAAAGCACTTGTCTAAATCTTCCCCCAACACAACATTTTTTTAATCTTCATCATCTCGTAACTGCTTCCAATCGAAGTATCCAAACTTTATATTTTGAACTAAATTCGTCATTTATTTTGGTTAGTAAAATAGTAATTTTGTTGTTTTTTATGGGGATTCTTTGAAACCGCGGGGATCTGCGCGAGAGGGTATGAGACGAAAAAAATTCCCGAAACATTTAATAGGGATTTCGCAAAACCGTAACCGCAAGTATTTGGGACGCAGTGAGGAATGCAAAACCGTCCTCGTCCCACTTGATTCCCACCCCTAGTGGTGTTTGTCCTTAAATGCTGCAAAACCTTTTAGTATAATTGTACTTGAGGTCCTTTTTAGTTTAAATAGTAGTCAAATAAAATTTATGTCCTTCTTAAATTTTAAATTTAAAAGTTTAATAGTCTTTTGCCCCTCTCAATGTTTAATTGTAATTATCGGCGTTATGACAAAAAAACCATGTTAATTTAAGTTTTTAGTTTTCGAATTCAAACACAAGCACAGTCCCTATATTTTCTAAAAAATCTATTACAATAATTTTGCCTAGTTTTCAAATACTTTGGAAGGGCCGATTTAGACGTGGATCTCAATCAGATTATCCATTCCTTTTGTTGGGCTTATTGGACAAATTATTCATTTATATTTTATGTGTTGTATTCTTCTAATATAACACGGGTAGGTTAACTTTTTCAATTTAATTTATTTCATTCATAATACTATAATTTAAATTATTTATGTTGATTTATAAAGCTAACATCTCAGTTACTAAACATAACAATCTTTTACAACTTGGTACTTAAACTTTTTTAAGACCGCTTTAATACATAAAGTTAGAAATATTTCTTAAATTGATATTTATATTGATTTGAAATTAAATATTACGTGTCATAACTTGATTGATTGTTGAAATGATATATCATCACCAAATAACAAATTAAAAAAATCGAGAACGCGTATTAAAATGGTAAAAACAGGGGTTCTAAGTGTTAAATTGAAAAGGATTGCTAAGTTCAAAGGCCAATTGATATATAAAGCCAATTTAAAATAATCCCCATATTTAAAAAAAATGAAAAGATCCAATTATTTGAAATAGAGAAATCTATATATGAATAGTGTCTTCGAAGAGGAGTGAGAAATTATTTTTTGAACTCTTTTCATACTTTATTTTATTATTATTTTTTATATATATCAACCTACTCAAGTTGAAACTTTCAAATAATTTTTTAATATACAATTTGATACAATGTTTATACTACTCATATTCCTCCTCATCCATGTATAGAAGGATATTGAGCATTTAAGCATGCTCGATTTCACGTCATCTTGTCTATTGTGCCAACGACATTCCAATCGAACTAAACTCAATTGGTGAAAATTTTCAAATAATTGTTTTTTTAACAGTCTTAATGTGATTATAAGGTAGTATATGTTCATATGTTTTTTAATCATTTATGAAGCCACACACATCTTACAGACAAAAAACTTGTTTTTTTTTAAATGATGCAGAAATACAACGGAATGATTTCAACTCTAACCCCTCTTATCTATTTATAGAGATAGGTTGCTTGATTACAACGAAAACTCACATAGAAAAAAACTTTTACTCAAACTGAATTTCCTACCCTTCGAAAAATATATGAAAAGATAAAGTAGAGTTTCATATTAATTGATAAGTTCCAAACAATCTCCCACTTTTGAGACCGCTTCTTTACAATATTTGGACCAAATCAAAATAGAATTTGAATCACAACTTCAATATCCTCAACAAAAAAAAAAGCATCAACGGTACGAATTCCATTTAACTATGGGAAAAAGTCTAAAATGTGTTGGAAAACAACACCCAGATTACAAATATTCTTAAAATGCTAAGTACAAAGATTAGCTTAGCTGTTTCCTATACTTTTTAACGTTCTAAGTGCATCCATTATTCTATAATTGTGGTTTAGGGCCTAAATCTTGTTTTTCCCACTTATAATAACCTAGCTTTTCCATAAATTGTAGGGCCATAGCCCTAACTTAGGGATCCCTCATTGGAGAAAGTGGGCTATATACTCAGTCTTTTGTTTTTATTTTATTGAAGTTTAAAAAGTGATGCCAATGAGTTTAGGTGCGGATGCATGCAACTTACCTTACCCTTTCCTAATTGGTATCTTTTGCCATTATATACGTGTATTCAGTTTTTTAATAGTATATGATTATTAAGTAGTATATGCTGTACTTTTTTATTAAATTTTAACATTTTATTAAGACTCACACTATGCATATAAAATTGTTCGAATCTGAGTCTTTTTAAATGATAAATTTTAACATTTTATAGGCTACTTGGATCAAAACAGTGGTAACCCAAATGACTTATATATATATATATATATATATATATATATATTCGTTGTCCCTTAAATAGGGAACTCTCACCTAGTATACTTACAGTGGTAGACGCCTACCTTAGGGTGTGGCTGGCTCTATCCGACTCGAGATGTTACCGTGCTTTCACATAGGGATCTTTAATGGAGGTTGTAGGTCTTGTTTAGGGACTTTATTGTAAAACTAATGTTTTGATATAATAATTGAAAAATAATTTTGAACTAAATTAAAAAGATTTCAAAAATGTCTTTAAGTCCAAACAACTTAAAAATAAGTTTGTGGATGTTTTAAATGGTTTTGACAATGTTTGAAACGTTTTTAAGTAGCAAAACTAGTGATTTTAATGTACTTGTTTCGATACAGGCATAATCTATTTCGAAATGTTTTGAAACTGTCAAAATCCGTTTTTATGCGGCCTCACCCGTTTCTATACGGTCTCACATGTTTCTATATGGCCCTACTCGTTTTTATACGGTCTCCTTATTTCACATAACGACTCTTTCTATTTTGAGACTGTTTCGAAACATGGACACATGTTTCGATACGGGCAGCTGCAGAACTGCATTTAATGAGAGAAATAAAGTCTTCAACGGCTCCAAAACATCCCTAATAGCTAGTAACGGCCACAAGCTCAATTGAGACTATAAATTGAAGGCTGGAACACTTGAAGAAGTTAAGAGACAACATCCAAGCAATATAGTCAAGAGAATTAGAGTCTAAATCTTTATTTTACTATTCTCTTGTACAAAGTCTTTAGAGAGAGCTTAATTGTAAATCTTTTGTTCTCGTGTGAGCTTAAATTTATGTAAACACCCACCTTGTGAGGTATTAAGTTTACCAAACAAAACCTTGTAAAAAGAGAGGTTCTAGTTTAGCCTTGAGAGAAAAACTAGAGTTGGTTCTATCTTAGCCAAGTCTAAAAGATAGGGTTGTAACAGTTTCCTCCTAAATCGGTAAAAGGGGACAAATTCATTGTTGAGTGAATTGAGAAATCTTTAGTGGTGTGCTAAGGTAGTGGATGTAGGTGTTTAGTTAATAGTCCGAACCACTCTAAAATCATTGTCATTTGTCTACTTTCATTTCGATTTTAGTCAATTTAACCACCAAATATTTACAACCCTCTTTGACGGTTTCGATGATCGATTTGAGCGTGCTATAAACCCAACATTTATCCTACTCAACATTTAAAAACATTTAAAAACATTAAAATGTTTTTACGCTAGTATCCATGCATGATCAAATCTTGATAAATCTGAGTAACACCTACCATTAGTCTAAATGACATGCCTTTTCATATATGACATGCCTTTTATTTTCAATCATTCATCCATCATAAATGAATATGAATAATAAAATAAAATACTCAGCCAAGATTTTTATGGTTCCATCCTAAAAAATAGAAAAAAAAATCCGAATAGATTATAAAGTTCATCCAAAGTATACTTTGGGTCTTGAACCTCCTTGGATATGGATCAGATCGCCAGGAACTATCACGAATTTCACCCGAACATTTACTTAAACCTTTAGGACTTATTTTAAGTCATATTCTACCTATTATTTTCAAAAAAATAAAAAATTCAAATTTTCTCGAAAAACTTTAATTCGCTAGACTTAGCTTAAATCTAAAAAATTTTATTCTCATTTGTTTGATCTTATTTTCGATATTCGTCTTTTCCAGGATGTTCAAAACACTAATTCTATGAGAAAATTAGAGTTTCACATCGAACGGAGTTCAAATAAATATCTAAACTATTAATAAAAAATTGCCCTAAAACTCTTGGGTCTTTGCCAATTTATATTCTGATCTTATTCTTCTTCTTTTTTCACTGAAAGCAATAGTGGAATTCAATATATTCATTCATTGTAAAGGTTGGAATCACAAACATATTAATTAACTTCCATCTCAAGTCGTCGCTTTTGAGATAGTGGATACAGGTATTGTCATTTCAAGTATTTTAAAATTCAAATTATATGATAATTTTTTTAAAAATATTTTTTTATAACTAATATTGGGATCAGGTTTGAATTTTTATATATATATATAGGGAGAGAGAAATAAAGATTTGTTTAACCTATGTCAAGGTATATGATAAGCATTTAAGAATCACCTTTTGATGATTTTTTTTGAACAATGTAATCTAAATTTTATTAATCATCGCAAAAAATAATATAATATAATGCATAAAAAAGGATAAGTCCCTAAAAGTCTCTTACAATGGTGCAAAAAAAGTAAACACTCTCATCGAGATTAGCATATCAAAATCTAGAAACCTTCATGAACCTCCTTGTCTCTATCCAAACGAGACGCTTTACAGTGTGAAAAAGAAGTGGTGAGCGAACCAAGTTATCAGGCATATTGCTCCCCTACCCAGGTCTGATTACATCAACCGAGTGAGGATCCATCTTTCTAAGACCACCGACAGAACCATAATTAAAGATTAGCATCGTGAAGATCTCTGTACAAGCACCAACCGACTACTAAGATATGTTAAAATCATGCCACAAGGACAGATGAAACGAACCACAAAAAGCAAAGAAAAACGTGTCACAAGGACAAAGAAAACGCGTACCACAAAAACAGAGTTTCTTATTTAAAATATAAAAAATAGTTGTCGATCAATCAAAGAAAGAAAAATAAAGTTGCAGACGGTAAAAATTTAAAATAGAGCGACTAGATTATACCATATACCATATAAATAATTATCTAATATAACACCCTTATCCTATGATTTGTGGCGTAGATTCACCAAACTCATGACAAAAATAATGTGCGAATAAACATTACCACTTATTTCGTGGCGGCAGTCGGCAGGTAATAAAAAAATAGCTTCAAAGTAATATCCTTGTCATTTAATTAGCTGTAATCTGTAGTTGATTTGCTACAAATCCAAGTCAAGGGAAATTAATCATTCTGCCACGTGATGAGCGTGCGTAAATAATTCTATAATCATAAAAAGGTAATAAAGTTTTTTTTTTCTTTCTCTTTTTTAAGGTTTCACACAGTATGAAGTGAAAGTGATCGGTATTATTAGTCAATAAGTTTCATTTTAATAGATTTTAATATTATATATCCAAATCTAATTTTTTTTATTTTAATAGATATTATATATTCGAATTGAATTTTTCATTTTAAAATAGTAAACCATATTTATTTTGAACCTAAACTTCTATGATTTAAATCTTATTTATTTCGATATGGGACAGACTTAATTTATGTATTGAAAGGGTTGTCGCTTTAAATATTTTAATATGATAATATTTTAAGTACTTTTAATTTTAAATGTTATTTAAATAAAACTTATATCTTTTTCAATTTTTAAATTTAAATATTTAATTTGGAGTTTTGACTCAAATATTGAAGTAGATTTTTTTTATTCTAAATGTATGGCACAACCGACTTTAATTCCCACAATATTGCACTTTCTACAGTGCATGTAAAGTTGGATTCAGCTGAATCCGACTATGAACAGTATTTCCCCAAAAAGCCCTAAAAACTGCTTGAAGTCGGATTCCCTTGTACTCATCTTTAGGGGTATTTTTGGAATTTACTGTTCAAAGTCGAATTCAGCTGAATCCGACTTTACATGTATTGTATTGCAATATTGTGGGAATTAAAGTCGGTTGTGCCATAGATTTAGAATATAAAAAAAATATGCTGCAATATTTGAGTCAAAACTCCATTTAATTTTGATGTAGAACAAGGGATTAATATTTTATCCTAATTCTATCTCTTATTTGAACTAATATAAACTTTTTATAAATTTTAGAGGCAAAATTCTAATTTCTCAAAATTTTTGAGACCATGGTCTCCTCTAGTCTCTTAAATGTTTTGTCCTTGCATCAAATCAAAAATTTTACAATATATTATATAAAAACATATGTGTCATTTTGAATATTTACAAGATATGATGTAGATTTTCTAATATAGTTTTAAAATTATCCGTAACTTGAATCCTAAACTAAAGATGATTGTATACTTTAACATATTTAAACAGATGATGTTGAGGTTGTTACACTAATAATAATGTCAACCGAATTAACATTCAACATATAAGTTATAGTTAATGTTGAGAATTGCATGATCTCTTAAAGATTATTGAAAATTTTATTTCAGTAATTGAATTTATTGTTATTGAAAAAACTTTTTAACACACTAACACAATTAAATCCAAATCAAATAGAGTAGCACATATTAAAAGATCCTCAATAGAAGAACTCATTAAGTGGTCCAACTAGTAAAAGATGATGTTACTCCTCTTAGGCGACTTGAGTTCGAACAATGTAGTCTGTAAATGTGCATGAATTTATTCAAATTAAAACCGGATTAAGATACTACCTTATAATTGAATCAGAATGCATAAAAGGTCCTCAACAAGAATTGGACTTTCCTTTTGCTCATGAATATTATAGTAGCATGATGCCACATCCATGACATAACCAACATAAAATTCATGAAGATAGTGCAATATCTTTTTATTAAAATAAAGAGGTATTACACCCTAAGATAAATGTCAAGATTTAAACTCATATAAGATGTGATAACACGAGTATTCTTGGCTACTCAACTAATAACCGGATCTCAGACTGCAATTTCATTAAATACAAGTTGTCTACAACTTGTGAAAATAATGCAATATAATTTCTTAACTAAAGGCAGCAGGTAGTATGCTTGAAGTTTGAACAGCTAATACAATCAGCTAGTTTTCTTATCCAAGTATTGTTCTCATCTTTTGGTTGAATTTCCTATCCAATTAGCTTGTTTGAACAGCTAATACAATGCAGTTTGCAGTAATATATGTATATATATATACATATATATACATATACATGACAATTGAGATACCAGCTACTGTATTTTTAAACCTTCTCATATAATTACTTGTATATAAAATCCACTTGTCATTAACTATAGATGAAATAGCTTCTGCAGAATTCATTAACTATGAATGAATGGTAAAATTTGTCCACAGTTCACTGCATAATTTCCTTGGAATATATCTAGAAACTGGTAAACATTGATCCTATAGGGAAATCAAAACAGTTCTACCTAGTAAATCAAATCCCAATACTAACATCAACATATTTTGTTCTAATCAAATTGACAATAAAGTTAATCTGCTTTTCATTAACTTGAAATGCATGGAAGACAATCAAATCATTTATCTTTAAGCTCCACTCCTCTGACACATGTGATAACAGGAAAAATAAATGTGCAATACAAATGCAGACCAAGACCATGGGAACACCTCGCAGAAGATGATGGGAACATGTCAGAATCAGATAAATATATTGTATATAGGGGTCATAATACTAAGTAGAGAAAAAGATCAATCTTACTCAAATCCTAAGAAAATTGGGAAAAAAAATCTCCATTAAAGAAGATGACATGGTTTAATATTAGCTAGGGAGTTTGCTTCAAGGATGAAATTTCTTCATTCAGTTTCTGCTCCAGATAAGGCACATCAACGCCTCTCAGATCACTAACCTGTAACAAAAGAATAAAGAATTTGGACTTGGTAATTAGCAATTTAGCAGCCTAATTAACCTAGTAATCAATGGATAATCATACCTCGAGTTTTATAGTGTGAATCAGTCCTTCATCAATCCTGGTAGAGATACAGTTAACAACATCAAGCCCTTCCCCGAGCAGTAGCTGCAGCACCCTGGAGAGGGTCAAAGCTTGAGCACCAACACCGGTGCTGACCACAACTTCAGCACCGTCCAAAGATTGGCGAACCACGACAGTACTGCTAGGGAAAGCCTGGTTAGAGCCGCTGCTCATCCCTTGGTGAGAAGAACCAGTACTCGAATTCGAATCGAATGAAACTTTCTTCAAATCATCTCTCTTGCCACTCAGTTCATCGATCCTCTTCTGCAGGTCCTTTATATAGCTCGCTGCCCCGTTCATTTGATCTGATATTGCACGCTTTCCCTGAAAGCCCCATGAAAAGTATAACCCTAAAGGCTAAATCATAAGCATATGCAAAACCAAGACAGCAGAAGAGAAGTTTACCTTGATGTACTCAAGGGGGAGAAGGGTTCGGAGAGAAGCATAAAGGGTGGACATTTCTTGCCTCCTTTGCCTCTCAATATCCCTATGCATCGACCTTTTCTTATCATCATCGTTACTTTTTTCCGACAATCTTCGCTGCCGGCCTCTACTTGCCATATTACTGCTGCTGCTGCCGCCACCCATGGGAACAAACCCCACCAAAATCTCATCCTCTGGGACTGTGTTTTGAGGGTCGGAACTGGAAGAAAACTGTAAGAAAATCTCGTCCATACTGCTTTTATTACTTAGTTATGGTTCTTAAATCTTAACTTTGTCTGGAAATGGGATTTGGGATTGGAGACAGGATTTTCTGGAAATAAGAATGCAGGCAAAAGCAATGGATACGTTTGTTAGGGTGAAAGATCTTTAGATGGGGCCGAAGATTCCCTATAATCCTCCATCATGTATGATATAAGATCATGAGAGATATGAACTGATCTCTCTACCCATTTTATATATACACTCCCTTTTGAATACTGTATTTTATGTTCTTAGCTGATAATTAAGCCACCTAACCCCAATTTTTTTCTTAAAATATGTTTTCTTTCTTACATGAGCATAGGAAGAGAGTTGTTCCGAATCGAACACTAATCTTACAATATGAAAAGAAATTATCTGTCCTTTTTGGTGTTCTTATTTATAAAAAAATTAGGTTTAAAGTTTAGGGTTAGAGTTTAAAGAATTTAAAGTAAAGTGTTTTTAGGGTTTATGATTTAAAATGAAGGGTCGGGACTTACGAGTGGCACAGAAAAGAGTAAAATGATTTTTGTTCTTATAATATCTATTAAGATTAAGCAAAAGAAAAAAAAACAATGGTCCCCAAATCTTAATAGGGATATTTCTTAATTTTAAAAATAAATGTGTACAACTACAAGGTTTTTTTTAAATAATATCTCAACCAATATCATCTAAATGCTAAAAATATTCTTATAAAGAAGATAAAAGATATTATGAATAATAAATATGTTTGTATGTTTAGGATGAGACCAATAAAAAAAGTATGTTTTGAATGAGTTTTGCACTTATTCTAGCCAGTTGGATCATATAAAATAATATGAGAATCGTTTTATATTTCATTAATTAATTCCAACCCTTCTCATTTCTGGATTTTATTTTAACACTTCAAAAGTAAACATTATAAATATTAGGAGTGTAAGGTGCTTTTTATTTTAATTCTAATTTGACTAACTTCTCTTTGTTTGTTGTTAGAGTTGAGTATTATTTAGTAGTACTTGTTAATCGGGGGACATTGTTTCCTCCCATTGGGGGTACCTACCGCTGGAAAAGCATATTGTATAATACACTTGGATTGTATTTGACACAGTCAAGGAAGGTTGAGAGACCTTGCCTAATTCTCTAGATAAATTTATTTTTTTATGTTTTATGATACTGATGAAAATAAAGATTAATAGAGTAATTACATTTGGTCGGTTGGTCAAACTATTTATTTTTGTCCCCTTGTATTCTCTTAGATTATGGATTTTAAACCTTTTAGCCACTAGGAACACTCCCCTTCCTTCCTTAGAGTTTTTCTTCCGCTTTTCCTTTGGGTAGGATTAAGATTAGATTTAAGATTTGTCAAAAAAAAAATAATAGAAATCTCATGTCCCTTTTCAGTGCTCCTAATTATGCCTATACTAAAAACTTAGGGTTTAGAGTTAAGGTTAGAGTTTAGAAAATTTGAGGTAATATGTATTTTTTAAGGTTTAGGGTTTAAGGTTTAAAATTATGACTTATAATTTAATTTTTTTAGTGTCATAAGCACCGAAAAAAAAGTCTGAAAATAAACTATAAAATTATGAATTATACTTCTATATAATTATAAAAACATTGATTATCGTATGAAGATCAATACATGATGTTACAGATCATACTTCTATATAGTGTAAACTACTGCTATTGAACTTTTAAGATGTTTTTACTTTGATTACTAAAATTGATTTTTTATACTTTTAATTCGTTTTTACTGTCAATTTCAACCGTTGGAATGATTTATTGGCTAGAATTGTTCCTATTTTGGCTACTCTCGAATGGCATGGTTATACAAATAAAAAAAATTGAATTTAGTACAAAATTTTTAAATAAATTATTTCAATTTGGTTACGGTTCATAATTTTAAGCAAAATTGATTAACCGATCTAATTAGTTATATACAACATTTGCAAATTTTACACATTAAAATATCTTAAGTCTTGTGTTTTCGATATCATACTATATTTCTAGTTGTTTTTACACTTTTATCACGGCCAAACAATTATTAAATTTTTAATATTTTCATATTTGATATTTTCATGAGCAAAGTAAAAAAAAATTAATCGAATCAAATATTTTGGTTAAATGATCAATTGATTATCCGATTTATTTGATACCATTAAAATCAAGAATAGAATAATTTGAATTTACTAATTAACCAAAATGTAACCCCTCGTCCCGGTCTGGCCGAATGACCGGTCCGAGTGGGCCACACGGGGAAAACCGAAGCGAAACCCAAAGGGTTCCTCCTCGGTTAGCAACCCTAAATTTTTTTTCATTTTAAACTTGTCATTTTCGAACTCCAAACCACAATCAAACAACCAAAATTCAATCTTGACTAAAGGCACATTAAATCCTATGTGTTTATACCATTAAAAAGGTCAACAAGTCAAAACAGCACAATTTTAAGCAGAAGTTTCGAAACCTTATCCAAGGGTTTCGAAACTTTTGCTGGTAGAAACCCCTGGAACCAATATCTCCCCAAAGTTTCGAAACCTTAGGGAAGGTTTCGAAACCTTGGACCTTAGTTTCGAAACCTTTCCCAAAGGTTTCGAAACTTTGGTTGGCAGAATGTCCTGGAACCAAAATTTCACCAAAGGTTTCGAAACCTTGGGGAAGGTTTCGGAACCTTTGACCATAGTTTCGAAATCTACCCCAAAGGTTTCGAAACTTTGGCTGGCAGTGACCCCTGGAACCAAATTTTCTGCAAAGGTTTCGAAACCTTACCCCTGGTTTCGAAACCTTAGTGCAGGGGATCACTTACTGCCCAACTTAAGGACGTCCTAACCATGGAAAAACACTAAGAACATGCATGGACATATGTAGAAGCTCGAAAGGAAACAAAAGCATGAATCAACACTCACAAGACTCGCACATACGACCATTTCAACAAGCATACATGAGCCATAGATAGCATTTAACATGAATCAAGCATTCGAAACATGACATTCCAACAAAAGGGTAAAATTCAGCATTTGGAGTCAAACATGGAAGCTCAAGAGCCCAAAAGGCACAAATCAATACAAGAGGTTTGCACTCTTACATAAAGCAACCTGAGCATCTAAGACATGCCATCACACACCATCCATCAACATAGCAACACAACCATGCAAAAGCAAGACACTAAGGAGTCTAAACATGCTCCTAGCAACCATCAACAACCAACAAAACATTACACGTCCCATTGCTTAAACCATTACATGTTCAACATTAAAATCCATACTTGATGAACTCAAGTCCAAAAACCACACTTGGAGGCCCTCCACTTGCCCGAGCAACCCACGAACTAAGGATCTGCAATGTTGAACAAAGAGAGCGTAAGCAATAATGCTTAGTGAGGGTAATGCTCTAAAAACAAACCTCAACATTGCAGGGTCTGAGCACGATCTAGCCAAGGCAATATACATTTACCAAGAGTCCACAAGGTATAGATGCATGAGCAATATATCACATATATGCCATAATCATGAGCTCAACACTACCATACATGTAATCACATTTAAACATCCAAACAGCTTATATGTCCCAACACATTGAATCACACATCAATCAACATTGGCACCTAGTTATGACTCAAATACGCGGACAACCGTTGGAACTCACATCCAACAACACAACCATTACATGACGGTGGGATTACACTCATCACCGGTCTCGCGGAGGGGATTCCACTCATCCTCACGCCCCGTCGATGAGATTCCACTCATCACCGACTATATTTAAATACCATTTCCGGGCGTACCCGTACTCCTCCTTGGTGACTCAACGCCACCAAGGCCACGCGCGACTTTTGACTCATGTGTACACACTAACATCCTAATGATCGATCATTTGTATTTAAGTATACTAGTGCCAATATTTTGCTCATTCCACATTACTCATTTCAACCATTTCCGTGCTTAGCACGTATTCACCATGGACACAATCATGAACCATCACTATGCATGCTTTAAGCAATACAACCCATGCCTCAATTCACATGTATAAAACAATATACATAAGCATTCATATCACAAGACATACGAGGCATATACATTTATACATTTGAGTTCATCCAAAGGCTTAGATCAAGATTAGGATTAGGCTATCACCCTAATCCTAACTCTAGGTGGGTCTACCAAGCCCAACCTAGTCCATATACTCGAACCAACTAATTTAAAACCTTTAAAAGCAAACAACCACTCACCTAAGCTTCCAAGCTCAAAAACCAAGCAAACGACCGTTCTTCAAATTCCCGGATTCTCTTCCAACGCTTCACCGATGCCCAAACTCGGTTCTAATCAATCCCAAACACAAATAAAATATCCACAATCAATATATTGTCATCGAAACTAACCCGGAACACAATTCAAACATTAAGCTCAACATGTCAAGCCAAGAACCCTCTCAAACTCCCCATTTTCGTGCAGCCGCCAAACTCAGCAAATAACTCCCGAATCCAATATCCAACTTGCCATCTAATATACTCAAAACAACCCTCAAACATCATCTAAACATCAGCCCTCAAGATTCCACCCAAAACAGCCCCAAAAGACACTTTAAAACCTCCCAAAAACCCCCTTAAAGCCAAATTCCGAAAATTGTTTAAAATCGTTTGAAATTCACATATGTGACATCATTTGACTCCTATATACCATAACTAACCATAATAAATCAAAATATTAGGTTTAGCTACACAAAGGCACCTCTTTTAATCAAATATTCAAAAACCTCTAATTCCTTAAATCTTCATGAAAACGAAAATAAAATGTACTTTTGAGAAGATGGAGGTGAGGGGAGTTCAAAATTACCTTCACCTTTCAATTCGGAGTTGAAATGGAGGAGCTTTGGAAATGGAATAGTGAATGTGGAAGGGAGTTTGGTTTCCCGTTGGTAAGTTTTTGGAGAGGATGATGAATAGTAGAGAAGTGGGTGTTTATTTGACATGTGACTTATTTTAAGGCTCAAAAGACTACTTTGCCCTTAATGAAATGAACTAATCACAAGGGCTTAAAATCCATGACTATTTGGGGGTTTAATTTTTAAAGCATAGTCTATCAATTTCATTAATTTGAAAACCAAACCCGAACCATTATTTAAATCATAAAACCGAACCCAATTTATATTAAAATATTATTTTCACCTAACCCTTAAACCCGGATGTTACACAAAATAATTTTTAAAAAATTAATTTAAATTGATTTTACACACCCTTAACCATACCATTAAAAAACACAAATCCGATAGAAATTTCAAGGCAAAAAATTAATCCAACAACCACACTCATTTTTACATGTTTTCACCAATTCAATGAGTTGTGTATGTTCAGAAGGTATTGAAAATGACCCCTAAAACTAATAAATTATCCACTTAATCCTCAACATATTCTTTTTTAATTGTATTTTATTATTCAATAACGTAAAGTTTGAACAACAAAAGTTAATTCTATTCTTGATTGCCTTATTCATTTGCTATTTCTCATAACATTTTTAACTAAGAAGAATAAATTAAAAATGGATATCGATATTTCTCATCTCCCGTGATAAAAAGCCAAGTCATTCAAGAGAGACCAAAATAGAAACAATTTGGAAAATGAGTTTTAAATTGATAATTTTTAAACTTTTGTGACCAAAATAGGAGTAAGAAGAAAGTTGAGTGATTAAAGGTGTAGTTTATCAATTATTTTATTCAGGAAAAACGAAAACTAATGTACCATATTAGCAACTTCTAATAGAAGGTAACATGAGAGATCATACTAAAAGCGAACTAAATTTTTGGTGACTATAACATAAGTTTTAAAAGTTTGGCAACCAAAACGAAAGCGCCTAAAAGTTCGCTGACCATTTTTGTAATTTACCCATTACTTTAATTAAAAAATAAAAATTAACAAGCCTCGTCAACATTTTCTAACCGAAAGAACCAAATGAAAGCGAAATAAAAGTTAGATGACTCCAATTTTAAAAGTATGGTGACAAAAATAAAAATATCCTAAAATTTTGGTGACTATTTATGTAATTTACACTAAAGAAAACTCTATTAATTGATGTTATTACGTAGTCTCATTCTAAATATACTGCCGCCGACATGCCATGAAAAATACACAATCGAGCTTCGTCTTTGTTTGCAATTTTTTTTACTTGTTCCAAAAAGAGAGAAATAGAATCATTCTTACTTTATTTTATCACCTTTAATCATTATCATTTGTCTTCTTGTTAAAGGTAATTTATATAAATTTGTTTTGATTTAAAATCCACATTTATTTACTTGTTCACAAATCCCATTTTTATTCGGGAATCGACCCGATATCATTTAGATGCGTAAAGTATTGAGTAAAATTATACGGTCATTTGGGGTACATGAATGTTGGATGATTGACGCTACGTCTTGATTTGTGTATGTATTTTTTAAAACTGATGTCGTATATCAGGCGATAAAGTGAGTTTATTTTACTCATATTTTTCGTGAGATAAATGAAATGGCAAATGCATTGGCAAAGTTAGAGGTTGACCGAATTTTTTAATTTCATGCCAGGTGTTTAGCGATGTAGAGTGTTGTTCTTTTTCTTGTTGCTTCACTGGCCTTTGTAAGGTGGTGGTAGTTAGAAATTGAGAGTGATTGTTCTGATTCAATGTAGAGTGCACTATTGTTGTTCTTTGCTTTAGTTTAGTTGTGTTGAACTTGGTTCGATTGAATTCATCGATATTATTGGAGAGTACTCTTTTTCTACATTTAGGATTATAAAATTTTTTAATGAGGCTCATCGATAATCATTTCTGTATGATTTTTTCATTAGTAAAATCATACTTAATTATTAAAAAAATATTTAATTTCATTTTCGAAACGGAAAACAACTCTCTTGCTGTCTGTATACATAATTCACAATTAGATCCAAAGTTGAACATATAGACTTAGCAATTTAAGACAGATTGATTTTGAGCATGTGTTTATTTCTCTTATTTTGTCTCTTTAGCAGGAAACTACAATCATGTTTTCTAATTTTTGATATTTGGACATGGGATTTTCACTAAGTCAAATATTTTGTTGGTGTTCAGACTTTAAATTGAGGGCTAGTATTTGACCACGTGTTAAATAACACATTTTTTAAATTATCTCTAACATGGAGAATTTTTTAAATGTATATTTTCTCTGATTACAAGACTTGAATTAAAATATTAGTTTAATTGCACTTTCAATCCTTGTACTTTTTAGAGTTTAAAAATTTAGTTCCTTTATTTATTTGATTATAAAAATTAAAGTTTACTTGATACTGCATAGTCAAATTTAATGAAAGTCAATCAACAAAGTTATCAATTGATATTTATTTTTTTTTAAAATCAAACAAATAAAGGGACTGAAATCTTAAAATAAAAAATAATGGAACTAAATTTCTAGAATCCAAAGACTATAGGGGCTAGTGGTTAGACCTAGAATATCATTACAATAAAAAAAAACATAAAAAACACAACAAATATTAGTTCATTAATTAAAAATGGTCAGAAATTTTACAATCATGTCGACATATCCATTTCAACTTATACTTTTGAAAGTTGTTCAACTGTGTAAATATAATTTAGTGATATAATAATTTAATAATAATAAAATAGACAAAACCAACATCAAAACTGCTCTTTTGTGCAGACGACAAAAATACAGTGAAAATCATTTGAAAAAGGAAAATTCTTGTTTATAATTTTAAATATTAATTAGCACGTGTTAATTTGGATTCAATCTAGGGAAAATCTTTTCTTCTTCTTCTCCTTCTTTCTTTTTGGATAAATAAAAGGTTTAACTACAAAATAAGTGTTCAATTTACATTTTTTTTTGCAATAAGTGTCTAAAGTATTTTTTGACTGAAATAGGTGACTAAAGTTTATTTTTTTGCTAAAATGGGTGTCTAAATTATTTTTTTGGCTCAAATAGGTGCCTAAAATTTTATTTTTGGTTGAATTAGGTGCCTCAATTGACTTTAAAACAAACCGAAATAAAAGTTTAGGCACCTATTTCAACTAAAAAATATTTTAGGCACCTATTACAAAAAAAAACATAGTTTAGGCACTTGTTTTGTAATTTAGCCTAAATAAAATGGTCTTCAAATTTGTATGAGGTTTAGTGGTTGAATAAAATAAAAATTAAACCGAGATCCACTTATTGGTATAGTGACTAAAAATGTCCATATTACTGCATTTTGTATAAGTTTAAATCTCGGTATGAAAATATAATTTCTATTTAATAAAAATAAATGAAAATTAAGCCATTATACCAACAGTATAATGACCAGATCACTCCTAGAAGAATTGAGATTTATTTTATTTAATTTATGGGCAATAGTGACATAGGAGTAGAAATATAAATGGGTGGACCCGAATTAAAATTAAATAATAAAAATATGTTATTTAACAGTTATCCCAACATCACTGCTTATAATTATATATTTGTTTGAAAGTTTGTATGTAATTATGTTAAAATATGATTCAATCGACAACAAATCTCTTTCGAGAATGTGATTTTGTTTATTTGGTTAAAAAACGGCCTTCTTATTACATTATAGTTGAAACTTGAAAGTTCAGATGTTAACTCTTTCTATTTTTTTTAATTGTTTTAATATAATAGTTGAAAAATATTTTGAATTAAATTGAAAAGAATTTAAAATGTGTTTTTAGTCAAAAACAACTCAAAAATACGATTAAGGGTTTTACAAAGATTTGAAATGATTTAAAGTGCATTTAAAGTAGTCAAAAATCATATTTTAAGTGTAACCGTATCGATACTATATGGTACCGTATCGATACCCTTTAAGTTTTAACTACAGTATTTTTCAGTAGCCAAAATACGTACCGATACGCCTTGTCGTATCGATACGGTGTGCTTTTAAAATAGCCAACGGCTAGTTCGCGTACCAATACGGTTGTATCGCGTACCAATACGCCTAACTACCCCCAACGGTTATTTTCCCAATGATCTTTTAAATTGTAGGACCGTACCGATATGCTAGCCAATCGTATCGGTACGCATCAACTTGAAGTGCTCAACGACTATTTCCACATCGGGATCGTATTGATACAAATTCAAGGGTATCGGTGCACCAAGTTGTAGAACTACATTTATGGTGGAAAATAAAGGCTCCAACAGCTCTAATTCAACCCCAACAGTCCTCAACGGCTACAAACTCAATTAGGAGTATAAAATGGAGCTCCAAGCATCAATAGATGGTTAATGCTTTAATTGTAGTAACAACATTATGATGAGAAATTGTCTTTAGAGTTAAATTGTATATTTCTTGTATAAACAATACTTGTGAGCTTAATTGTCAAATTTGTTCAAGTGTCTAGATTTTGGGTGAGTGCTTAGAGTTGCAAACATATACCTATTAGAGGGATATCTAGTTTACTTTGAATTTCTGTTGTAAGAGAGTGCTTAATTAAGCTTTGGGTAGAAAGCTTAATCGTTGTAAAAGTTTCCTCCTCATTCGAGAAAAGGGGACGGAATTCTTAATATGAAGTTAATGTAGTGAATGCAGGCTTTGGGTTAGAAAGTCGAATCACTCTAAATCTTTGTGTTCAAATCTTACATTTTTAGCTTCCATTAAAACACTAAAAAATCAAATCTTCTCCACACTTGGCAAGCATTACGGTTGTGACCATCGAGCTCAACACCCTCTCATGATACCCTGTGCCACACTAATTAGAAAATAAATGTACTTATTATAATTTTAGTGTTCATGTGCGGGGTGGAGCTAGAAAATTAAGTTTACAGTATCAAAATTTTAGATATCAACTTATATTTTATTAATAGTAGGTGAACTCAAATATTGAATGTCAAGTTCCTTTAAATATAGAAACTTATTTTTTTAGAACGGTGTTAATTTATATATATATTTAGGATGAGTGTACCACGTGCGACGAACATTGATGAACACCACTAACGATGAACACCGATGAACACCATTAATTTTTTTTTAAATTTTAAAAATTTAAAAGACTAAAATTATAATTAAAATTATCTCTTAAAAAATAAAAATCAAATTTAATAGTTACTTTATAATATTTTTTTAATAAGTTAAAATCAAATATACTCAATTCTCCTAAGTCCTAACAAAATCAATTTATAATTTATTAATCGATTAAAATTAAATATACCCAATTTTCTTAAACATAAACCCTAACAAATTCAACCCTCATATTATTTGCAGCCGGGCGCCTCAACCCTAACAAAATTCCCTGTTAAGCTGCACATGCGCTACTTTATCCCAAAAGAATTTGGTCTCGCATGTTGGAGAAAATACAACTCCTCTCCCTCTATGCCCTAAGGAGGAAGGAACTACCGAACTATTAGGGTTCATCAATTGGGTATATTTAATTAGGAAAATTAAATTGATTTAGGTTTATCAATTGGGTATATTTAATTTGTTAGGAACTACCGAACTATTAGGGTTCATCAATTGGGTTGAATTGGTTAGGGTTTAGGTTTAGGAAAATTAGGTATATTTAATTCTAATTTATTAAAAAATTATAAATTGATTTCTATTTTTTAAGAAATTGATTTTGTTAGGGTTTAGGAGAATTGGATATATTTGATTCTAACTTATTAAAAAATATTATAAAGTAACTATTAATTTTGATTTTTATTTTTTAAGAGATAATTTTAATTATAATTTTAGTCCTTTAGATTTTTAAAATTTTTAAAAAAATTAATGGTGTTCATCAGTGTTCATCGTTAGTGATGTTTATCAATGTTCGTCGCCCGTTGTAGAATTTTCCATATATTTATATATGAAATATATATATTAAACAAATTCTCAAACATTGACTCACTTGGCTCCGCCCATGTCTATGTGCCTCGTCTCTCTAAGCTTGCAAACTTTTATTTTTCTTTACATGAAAAGCTATACACATAAAAATATATTTTTTAAAAAAAAGTTGAAAAACATTTTTGACCGAAAAAATTATATATCCTGCCTTGCTTATGGTCTCAGTTTTTCAAAAACATTGCAGAATGAACTTAGTATGGGCCAGAGCTCAATTTCATGCGAGAGCCGAAGCCCTGTTTTCATACAAGTCCTTGTACCATGTAGCTCCTTTTTGTGTAGCACTTCCCATATACCATTTCATGTATCTTATAACATAAAACTCTCAGTAATTTGATCAACTTGAATTTAATCACATGTATAAGACATTTCAAATTATATGACATGTCAACTCTATCTAATGATTCTATATACACTACTAGGTAATTAAGTTCATTTAATCACAAACTATTATTTTCAGGGATGAATACAAGGGTGTTGAGGCAACCGCACCCTCTACAAATTTTAAGTTCTCCTATATTTTATATATTTTCTTTGTATTTTCTATTGATAATCTAATTATGCACCCTCTAAACTTTTGTAATCTTGTACCTCCTACATTTTTAATATAGCTTTCTGATAATTCGTACTCTCTTACATAAAATCATACATCCGTCCTTGACTGTTTTGCTTGTTCATTTAGTACAAAACATCTTAGTAACTAAGAATGTAACTGAAGCAGCTCATGTATTACAAGTAGGCATGTGTGACATCTTAGTAACAAAGTAGAAAGTTTTGTATTTTCATAAAAATTCCCCGAAACCCGCAGAGATGAGAAGAAAAAATGTCAACATTTAAGGATTTTTAAAAATTGTACTCAGAAGTGTTGGGACAGACAACACATTGCCACCCTTAGTTTAAATCATTAATTATAAATCTTAATTACCTCTAATCATCCCAAATGAGTGATTACTGACAAGATTTCTTAATCTAAATTCCGTACCTCTATTTTTTTACGAAAACTTCATCTTTCTAGTTTAAAACTTCATTGATTCTTGCAAAATCCAATTATTAAGAATCATTTTAATTGAGTTAGAACTCTTTGCATACTTAGAAGCTTACTAAAAACGATTTTGAATCATCAAATTACAACAGAAAAAAAACTACAATGAATAATCAAGAAACTTGAAAAATGAAGAACTTGAAATCTTGATTTAGAGTTTAAAAAATCCGTTTAAAAACTTCAAATAGAATAGAAATCAGATGACAAGAGATTAGGTTACCTCGAACTGAATCTTGCAAATTGGACTTTGAAGAATTGATTGATTTTGAGTTTAAAAATTTTAGGCTAAAGGGGTGCTTTTGCCCCCAAGTTCGACCCAAATATGCAATGTCGCCCCTCGCCGAAAAACGCACTCAATGTGCCCCTTATGTTTGAAAAATCGATCAATTCCGACCCTTGACTAACGTTGACTAACGTTCCCGTCAATTCCTGGGTGACGGGCCGTTAACTCCTGCACGGTCAGCTATCCTTGCCAGCTGGCTTGCCATGTCACGCGCTGACGTGAAAAAAAAGCTTACGTGGCAATTTTTTTAAAAAAAAATAATAAAAATATTATATTATTATATTAATTTAAAAACTGAGATTAAATAATAATAATCGACAGCGCGAATGTAGACGGTAGGACGACTGAACGGCAGCAGCAACACACCGGCAAAAGCACAACGAAAACCGAGGTTAAAACACAACCCACGAAACTAAAACTTAAAGAAACAGAAAACAAAATGCAAAAGGGGCTTACCCAAACTTAAGATCGGAGCAAAACCGAGGGACGACGAGCAAGATCTAAAAGGTGACCACGAGTTACTAAACGTCAGAGCAGGCGGCGGCGGTGCAAGAGAACTCGAGGGTTCACTCACATTCCTCGCGATTTACGGTCGGCGAGGGTGATCTGATGGCTGGGTTTCATCGCGAACCGACGACGAACAAAGGTAGAACTGGCGGTGCACGACATGACCGGCGAACAGTGGCGCAAAGGAGATGAAACCGAACGGTTTTGAACCGTTTCCGAGCGAACGGCCGATGACGAAGGGTAAAGGTTGGGTGCGTTTTGATCGCGAAGAGAACCCGAGCACACCGATGGTCTCTAATCGACGAACGGACGGCGGCTTGAGCCTGATCGGAGCTTCGCCGGAAATGGGTAAAGGTGAGAGCTATCGTGAGAGAGAGGGGAGACAGAGATAGCTGACCACGTAAGCTTTTTTTAATTAATCTCAGTTTTTAAATTAATATAATAATATAATATTTTTATTATTTTTTTAAAAAAAATTGCCACATAAGCTTTTTTTCCACGTCAACGCGTGACATGGCAAGCCAGCTGGCAAGGATAGCTGACCGTGCAGAAATTAACGGCCCGTCACCCAGGAATTGACGGGAACATTAGTCAACGTTAGTCAAGGGTCGGAATTGATCGATTTTTCAAACATAAGGGGCACATTGAGTGCGTTTTTCGGCGAGGGACGACATTGCATATTTGGGTCGAACTTGGGGACAAAAGTACCCCTTTAGCCAAAATTTTATTCACGATTTAAATCATAACATATAACTTGTTTATAAGTTTAAAGGAAGAGATGACAAATGTATTTTCATTACATTAATATCTAATTTTCTTTTTATTATATGGATCATTTATACAATTAATTATATACTTTTAAATTAATCAACGTATATTTTAAGTATTTTATTCTTATATTTCATGGGTTTATATAAATTACTAAAGTATTTGTTATTAATTATTGATATTATTATATATTTTATAAAATATAGAACATATGAATCTATATTTATATTTATAATCATATGACATGTATTATATATTTTTAAGATCCATACACATAATTATTTTTTTAATTTGCTAATAATTAAATTTTATATTTTATAATATGAACTATTAGATCCGGACTATGTCGTGGTTCCGGCTTTGGCTGCTTGAAATAAAAACTATTTTAATTTCAGAAAAAAATGAACTACTAGATCCAAATGAAATAATAACAAAAATATTACTCAAAACATAATAATAATAATAATAATAATAATAATAATAATAATAATAATAATAATAATGTTTGTGAGCAATTGAAAATATTAAGTTTAGTATAACTTGTGTTACCGAGAGTATTCAAATAGAAATGACAATGAATGATGAAGAACAAACAATTTGGGAGAAGAAAAATGACTAAATTGATATATTGGGTAGTTAATTAGTTTAGATCAGGACTAAAGTGGCATAAGATATAAGTTTTAAGGACTAAAATTTTCATTATAAGTTTTAAGGACCCGATCATAACTTTTAAAAATCGAATGACTCAATTGTAACTTTTAATATTTGAATGACTGATTGTAACTTTACTAATAATTGAGTGACCTCCAATATAGTTTACCCAGCACTCCATAACTTGAAGAAATCGTGATTCGCCACGCTTGACTTCCCAATTCCTCTAAGTCATCCGAGTTGTTAAACAGGGAATTTAACCAGCATTTTCAAAAGCGTTAATAATGGCGGAGCAAGCTGTTAAGCTTCGGTGCCAGCGAATCGGCTGCAACGCTACGTTCACCGAAGACGATAATCCCGACGGTTCCTGCTCTTTCCACGACTCGGTATTCAATTCCCCGTTTTCAGTCTATATTGCACTTGTTTGTTTCTCACAGTCTATGATTGAGTTTTTAATTTCACTGGGTTACATGGATTTAATCAAATTACATTCCGTATTCAGCAGTTAATTGGAATGCCCAAATAAAAAATTACATATGTATTAGTGTTAACTAGTATTTAGGTTTGAAACTCAACAATTTGAATTTCTCCTCCTCGGTTATATTTTCAGATTAGATTTAAATTGGTTAAAATACTAAAGAAACCCTAGACTGCTTTACCTTTTCTTAAACTGGCCTTTATTATGCTTTGATTTGTACCCAAATTAGCTTTTATTCAAATAATTTGGGTGTTATCGAAATAGAGGTATAAAAGTACAGTCTTTTTTTATTATTCTGGCCTTTGACTTATTTTGCTTGCATAGTTTACTCTTGCAATATGATAGTTTTACCATCTATTATCTTCACATTTTGAATGTAATGTATTCTTAAAAAACCTAAATTTAACCCTGGATTTGGTTAATTTAATATTTGCTTTTCCTCCCCATTTCTTATTGTGATTAAAATAATGAGGGCTTCTGTTTTCCGGTTATAAATTTGTACGAAATTGTGTTATACCTCCCTCCCTTGCAGTTTAAGAAATATATCTTGGATTTATGTGACCTGTTTTATAAATTTTGATGTTTTCGACATGATTATTATCAGCTTGTATTTATCCATTTTCACCCCCTTCCTGAAATAAGGGTTTCTTAATCATAGAAAATAGTGACTTAGCAGTGCCTGTCATGGTTGAATATGGATTTTGGAATGTTATTACATCTTGTGAATCATTATGTTGTTTTTTGTCTTGCATGTTGGCTGATTCCTCTGCATGGGTGAATTTATGCAAACAGGGTGTAAGTATAATTTATTAAAACAATTTTTTTTATTCTTTGAAATATCTTTTGTATCATCAGTTTGAGCTGATATTGCAAACATAATTTCCTTTTCCAGCCTATATTTCATGATGGAACGAAAGAGTGGAGCTGTTGCAAAAAAAGAAGCCATGATTTCAGCTTATTCCTAGAAATTCCTGGGTATCTCTCTTAATTCTTTTAGGTCTTGTACTAGGATTTGTACTGCTTTTCTGAGTAGGTAATATAGAGAAGGATTAAATGTTTGGGATCCTCTATTCTAAGGAGAAGGAAGTTCACTGCTTGATAAATTTAATAATTCATTTGCAAATTGCAATCTAGTCAGTGTATATTTTGTTCAATGCAGATGTAAGACAGGTAAGCACACAACGGTGAAGCCAGTGTTGAATAAGCCAGCTGCTAAGACGATTCGAACTCCTAGTCCTGTTGTTACTCTTTCCTCCAGTGCTACATCAAAAGAAACTTGCCCTAGGTGCTCTCAGGGTTTCTTTTGCTCTGATCATGGTATGATCATAGTTCTTTCTCGTGCTATTTTTCTAGACTATAAAAAATCATGTTATTAGCCATATTAAAAAACTAAAAAAGAAAAAATGTCATTTAGGCCTCTTGAAATGAATATTATCTGAAATAGGGCACAATGGCACATTATAATCTAGTGTGGTAAAGTTTAACGTATTGTTTTATGGGTATTTCTTTCCTTTGGTCAATGTATTTACATCATGCCTCAAGTGGGTTAAATGAAATTTTAAGTGCATCAATCATCCCAAAAAAATCCTGTGCATCATCGTTTCCTTATCTGAGCATGCCGTTTTTGTCTTGAGAAATTG
Source organism: Hibiscus tridactylites (assembly GCA_958450335.1). Lineage (NCBI taxonomy): Eukaryota > Viridiplantae > Streptophyta > Magnoliopsida > Malvales > Malvaceae > Hibiscus > Hibiscus tridactylites. Next base: position 68,941,660 of record OY288289.1, on the reverse strand, counting down.
GCACGTCTTTTGGTTATCTCATAAAATTAAATATTTTAGTTTCTCTTTCTATTTTATTATATCTTCCAACATTTTTTGTGTAAAACAAACAAAATACATGCCAGAAAAGGAAAATTATTGGAGTCTTTTTGTCTGAAGACTCTAAACCGTGGTTTCTTTCAGAAACCTGATTATTATTAGCGGTTGGTTTCCAAGAAAAGCAAAAACAATCACTTGGCCACGTTGTTCGGTTTTGAGTTTACATTTTGCAAGCAATAATATCCAGACTCCAGAGTATTGTATGCATCTTAAAAGTTGAAGTATTCAGAAACATGGATATGATTAATGGTTGGTTTCTGAGTTCTTCAGTTTTTAGCTAAAAGTATTTAGGCAGCCCCTACTGAAGGGTGACTGTACTTGTAGATTTAGTATTGGTGCAAACAAGTAAAACTGATTTCAATGTTGATGGAAAAACCATCTACATGATGACATGGATTTCTAAAATCTGACTGAACTCTGAAGCGTGAGTTTGAATCTAACAATAGAGACAACATTTAGATGGGTTTTCATCAATACTGTTATAAACTTTACTTGTTTGCACCATATGATGATGAACGTACTCAGTTTTATATAATATAGATGAAATTGTACTTTTACCATAGTATGCTGACTGCTTTGAGGTTTATATTTTGCAAGAGCTAAGTTTGATGTCTGAAATCTGAATATTATGCGCATCTTAGAATTTGAAATACTATCATATATAGAGCTGAAGTTGTCTACTTTGTAGGTTCACAGCCCAAAGTACAGAACCCCAACCCAGCTGCACTGTCAAATAGCGGTGCAGATGTCAAGGAATCTTCTCCTCCACCCAAGAAGATAGTTGATATAAACCAGCCTCAGACATGCAAAAATAAAGGATGTGGTAAAGTTTTCAAAGAAATTGATAACCACGAGTCTGCGTGTAGTTTCCATCCCGGACCTGCTGTTTTCCATGATCGAGTGAGAGGGGTATGCTATATAATCATTCTTTATGATTAAATGTTGCAATTTAAAACAATATTTTAAATATTATTAGTTATCCTTTGCCATTCTTACCATCCATCATTCATTCTTGTCTCTTTGCAGTGGAAATGCTGTGACATACATGTAAAGGAATTTGATGAGTTCATGGCCATTCCACCATGCAAGAAGGGGTGGCACGACGCTGATCCAGTGCCTTAGGCCACAAGCATGAGGAGGATTGAGTTCCTGTCATCTTAAAGAGGTTTCTTTTATCATTTTTTCCTTTATTTTTATATTTTTGAAGGCACTCTCCGATTACTTACAGCAACTGTAATCTAGGATATGCATCATCATCTATGCGTTGGAAATGCACTTTTTGCACTCATCATGCAACTAAAACGTTTGAGACTATTTATAGTTAATTGTTTTATATGAACATGGTGTTCGAAATGTGAAATTGGATTGTTCATGTCAACCACCCGAAATTCAAAGAGTTTCCGAAGGGTTCAGGACATTTTTGCTTGAGTTTTGAACAGTGTACACTAGTGAGAACTCCACGTTTGAACAGTTGGATTTCACAGGTAAAACATAGTGAATTATATATTTAACTTCAGAGAGAGTTGTAATCTCCAAATCCATTCCCATTTGTTATAATTTCCCGGAGCTTGTTCCGCTTGCCGTTGGCTTAGTAACAATTTATAAGCGGTTTTGGTTGAATAATACTCGAAGAATGTTGCCGGACATCAGCTCCTCATTCCCTAGCTGTTTCATCACTCCACTGGTTGCACCTCTGGTTGTAACATGCATGTAATAACTCAACCCATAGATGACAGACGATACTACCACATTAACCTAGTTGTAAAGCTTTGTTTAGAAGCTCTGCTTCTCGAAACCTTGGAAATGAGTTTGCAAAGGAAATCTTAAATATGAGATTTTTGACCGCTCAGCCAATTAGTGGATCTCAATTTATTCGATTTTGATAATTCTTTGATTTATTCGGTTATTAATATATGAAAATTGAATCAACCCCAAACAGAAAACATAAAGGGTCTTGTCTTACTATTGGTGTTGTTATTTCACTTTTAAATTATCTAGTAAAAAAAGATGGGTTTTAACTTGATAAATTGAAAAATTAAATTACTGAAAAGTTGATTTTTACAATAATGTTGTTATTGTCAAAAAAATATAATTATATTGTTTGGTAATTATAAATGTTTTTTTAAAAAAAGTATAGGTTTAATTTTATTACAAATGTGTTATATTATATAGTAGTTAATTTGGATAAAAATAAAAAAAGATAATTTATATATTTAATTTTTGTAATTAAAATGTGCTAAAAATACACTTTAAACATAAAAACCTGTATAAAATAAAAATTATGATATATTCCACATTAAATAATAAGCAACTTTTAGATTCATTAGGATGATTGGAAATTTGACATTTGCTTTTAGAGGATAAAAGTTCTCTATTTAATAAAAATAATAATAAATAACTCTATTTATTCAATCTAAACACACTTTTGTTGGAAATTTTCTATTAATTTAACGGTTTAGGATTCAATTTAGATTCATAGTTTAGGGGTTTAGGTTTATGTGCTTATAATTTAAGGATTATAGTTTGAATTTAGAGTTTACGGTTAAAACTTAAGGGTTATAGGTAAAAACCTAAATCTCTAACATATTACCCTAACCTCTAAACTCTAAATTCTAACCTTAAACTCTAAATTTTAACCACAACACCTAAATTCTAAACCAATCAACCTAAAACCCTAAAATGAATCCCTAACCATTGAAATTAGGCCGCTTGTGGAAACAAAATGTTTCAACGGCCGGTGAATCATATATTTTCCCTTTTAACTTAATATATTAGTTACAAACATACATTGAAAAAAAAATATTTCTACTCATCCAATCTAGAACATTTTTGTTTGAAAATTTTCCATTAACCAAGTATTATGAGTTATCAACACATAGAATTTTTTTTAATTGTAAATGCATTTAAAATTCTTAAAACGTTCCCATATTCGTTTTAGAAGATGGGTAGAAGTATGAGTGAACTTAATGAATTCATTCTTTTTAACAACTGTACCAAATACTTATCCTTTAAATTAATACTAAAGGGGCGTTTGGTTCGTGGAAAAGATCATTACTTGGGGAATGATCTTTTCCGGAATCAAATACCTACGTTTGGTTGGGGAGCATTCCCTCCAAGGGGTAATATTGTATTTCCAACAGTAGCTTTTTTTCATTAAAAGGTGGGAATGTGATTCTCTTATTTTTCTTAGGTATTTGTCAATTCTCACCATTTGGACCATATTACCCCCAAATTAATGGATTTTGTTCACATGGATCCTTTATTTAATTTAATTAGATGATTAAATATGTGTGATGTAAATTAATAAGTTAAGAGGTAATATTTTCACACAATATTCTTTTATTTATAAGATGTTTATCATCTTATAAAATATTTTAGTAGGTTAAACTTATGATATAAATTCTTATTAGTATTACACAACTTATTTACTTTAATTTACTTGACAATCTGTCACAAGTAATAAAAAAATCAAAAAAATTAGCACATTAAAAGTTAAGCATTTAAAAAATTTACAAAAATATTTTAATAGAAAGTAAAGAGAGTATGTAAATATAAATTATATTTTTATTAAAAATAGTTTATATAATAATTATATTAATAGTATGATAAATTAATTATTTTTGTAAATTTTAAATAGTGTAACAAAAATAATTCTACAATTTTTTGAGCATATGTTTTTAATTTAATATTGAAAGTTTAACATTAAAAAGAAAATATAATACATGGTCAATTTAGTAAATTTCACTTCCAAATAATCTTATTTACTTCCAACCAAACACAATAATCTTACATTCCTACCAAATAATCCAAACAAGGTAATGTAACATTCCAGTAATATGCGAGGTAATGTTACATTCCAGGAATCTTATTCCTAGAAGTAATCTTTCATTCCGTGAACCAAACGTACCCTAAAAAAGTTGAATTTAAACATGAAATCTGCATTCAGGAATTCCAGAAATGAGAGATAAGAATCAGCTTTAGCAGTTTGCTTAAACATAAGACCTACACAAAGATACAGGATTCATGGTGTACATTTTATGCTCTTTTGCAACCTTTTTCCTTTCTTTTTACTCATTTCCTGGAAACCATGACAAAAGCTATTAAAATCTCAGGACTGCTATACATTGCTATTGTTTACCAACTGCTATACATTGCTATTGTTTACCAAAATCTTTCTTTTCTTTTCTTTTCGAGGAATACATATCATTCAATTATTTATGAACAAGTATCCGCTCTTGTCAACAAAAACTTGATTGCCGTTTGCCCGCTTTTGTAGCGCGAGAAGGTGGTGATGACCAAAACTACCGAGGGACTTCAGACTACTTCCAATCTCAAACTCCTGTGACCGAAAAATTCCAGCAAAATAAACGAAGATCAGAAGGTTGTTCTTGTTCTTAAATGCCATATTCATTCATTTATCCTCTATATGCATCAGAATGTGTATGTATAGATGTTTGAAGGAGTGATGAAGAGAAAGATGATTTGGCTTCAACCATAAATCAGAAAACCTGTGCTAATGGCCTAATTCGAGACTACCACGTTCATTTCAAACACTATATATGGTTCTCTTGCACAAGAATGTAGCATATTCCCTCTCATTTCTTTGACTAGCAAAGATTCTTTATTTTGTTTCTGGTTATGCCTAAATCTATACAAGGTAGTTTCGGTTTGTACGATAAGTACTTTTGAGTTTATAACGTATCTGCCTATGACAATAAGCTGCAAGTGCTTCAGTTGAAGAAACCAAAAAATGGCAGCTTGGTCAGATTGGAAGGTCTTAGGCTAAGCAAGTGATCAAATGTTTATATGGATTTAATTCTTGAGTTTGCATTAACCGGAAATAGTAATCAATCGTCAAGACAGTGCATCTCAAATCCTACAGGGTAAAATAGGCTATACCTACTAATGTTATCTCGTCGCCCAATTCCAATAATCTTTTCACTTCTACACTGGTACTGCATCCTTCTACTCCTTTGCAAATGTTCTTTGACCACTTCCATGATCTACAAATTGAACATTTTATATTCAATTTAATGAAGGGATCAGGAGGAAGATGTGTCATATTACTTCAATTCTGTGATCTAGTGGGTGCATATAAACATCGTTCGATGTACCTGGCGCTGCAGGAGTAAAGTACCTGGCTCATTCTCTTTCAATGCCTTAATTCAACAAGTGGAAGAACTTAATAAGAATACAATTTATAGATATGTTTTAGGTTCCGGAAAAAAAAATCGAGCAAACCAACCTCAGAAATAGCCATTTTATCTTCAGAGTTTTCACCAGAATGGAGTTCAGATGACAGCGAGAGCTGGATATACATGCAAGTGAGCAACGAAGTATTATCAAACCCAAATGAAGAGCAGATTGAGAAATTCTACTAAGGATGATTAAGGTGTGAATTATTCTGAAAACTTTCAGGTGGTTCATTTCAGACTAAAGGTTGTTGCTGAATAAACATTGGAAAAAGTAAGATGTAATACCTTATTTAATAGTTCCACTGGTGGTTCATCTGAAAGCCTCGAGGTGGCAGTTGTTTGGTTCATATTCTTGAGGACAGCATTTGCACTTTTACAAGAAGTTACCTGAAAAGCCAACAAAATGATTCCACATTCAATATTTATTTTTAATAAAATATCTGTAGAACAAGGAAGAATCGGTGTATTTGAGCAACCTTCTTATTAGATTTGTTAACAGATTCATATTTCCCCTCCTTGAATGAATTGATAGACTTGAAGCTATGCAAACAAAGCAAAAGGAAAAGAACATCAAGAGATGGAAGGAATGCGAAAGCTTCGAAGAAAAAAAAACTGAGTGAAGCTAAAAGCCAAAGTAACATTACCTTCTGAGGCATGTGTTTTCATTTCTTGAAGTTGACACATACATAGCTACTCTTATTGCCTGAAAAGAGGATATTATTAGCTCTTAAGTTCCAAAAACTGAAAAAAGTAATGACATTTAGAATCCAAATAGGATGAAAACTTGAGAGAACACTTAAAATAATACGAGATCTGTATATAAATAAAATCATAAATAACCCACATTATTATATGCATGCTGCTTGGCTCTCTCTGATGTCCTCAGATGAAACACCTAAAGCAATGAAACAAAGTATAATCTGTCACAAAGTTATCCAGAAAGGGGTCATGCAGGAAATTTCTCAAGAAAATGACAAGAAAGGCAGTACAAGAGGAGACAAACTAGTAAGTTCATGTGGTTATCAAGTACCTGAAACTCCGGCGGCTGAGGCTGGCTTTTCTTGGGAATGGGAAATGAAGGAGACTCAAGAATCTATCAAGTTCAAGTAGAATATTGAGACTACACATTCAACATCAAAGATACTAGAAACTTCTCTAAAAGATAATGTTCCAGAAAAATTCCAGTAAAAATAATTACTAACTTTTTTGTTTAAGGGGAGTGCTTTAAACAAATGAACATTTGATTTTGCATTTCCATCTGACTCTTTAGACCTGAAATTGTCACCGTTCGACTATTAGCTTTTAAGCAATGCGCAAAAACTTAAATCTCGAGATGTATGACAGAAAAAACGGTGGGAAATCAATTGTACCTATGTCTCTGAGCCCTTCTTGCTGTTTGTAGCTCTGGTTCTCTTGGAATTGTGACTTTAGGTTTAGTCTGATTACCATCAAGGGATTGGACCTGGACAACAAACTCAATTTTTTTAGAAATCTGACAATGCTGACAATGTTAATCATTATTACAGATTTATTGTCCCTGCAAACACATACACATGGTGATGGTGTGTTTGAATAAGCCGTGCGTAGTTATCAAGAAAAGAAAATACAATTGATATTAGTCTAACAAAAAACACTTTCTTAATTCTGCAACTTACTCTTTTTGGTTTCTTGTGCACAAACTGAGAGTGATGTTTCAAATGGGCAACCTGCTTTGCAGAAAATGGAATTATTGAACATATCCAACCATTAGCAAACAAATTTCAGCCGTAAGTGCAGTTTCAAATAAAACCAAAAATAACAGTGAAGAAACATGTAACAACAAACAAGACCAAAGCAAAAACACAGCTGTATGCCCTGATACATACAACTAAGAGGTACAAGGAGGGGGATAACAATATCATAAGCCAAATTACAGCTTGAGTTACAATATACTCTTGGCTGTAACATATTCAAAGTGTATATTGCTTTCCCAGAATCCCCATCACTTAAAATCTGACATGCGAATAATAATGATCGGTCTGGAACAATACAGGTAAACAAGGTCCAATCTAATATCAGATAAACATAAGTGACAGCACCTTGGATAAGTAACCAGTTTCCAGCTTTTGTCTTTTGGTAGCATCGTTTCCATTAAAGGAAGGACTCTTATTGAATTTGTCTGCAGACTTTTGTAAGCTGTGTAGTAAAGGAACCAACAAGTTAAAACCTTTTAATCTATCATGACTCCAATAGAGAATGAACCCTTGAATTAGGAGCCAAAATCCATATTAAACCAGAGTTCTAACTACCAATGTCAGCATATATTGATATGCATCAATAGTAGAGTAACACCTTTTCTGAAGATGATTGGAAAGAACCCTTCGAGATTGGTTTTGCTTCGCCAAGTAACTTGCTGTAGGTTTCATCAATGTTGAACTCCTTGATAGAGATGCCTTGACCCGAGAATCAGACTTATCCCCGGGATTACCTTCGCAGCACCTATTACATGTTTCTGATCCACAAACAAAAAGAGGGGGGAAAGAACATTAGTACATTGCATTAGTACAAACAGAATCGGCCGAATCAAACCAAAGTTGCAAAGAAAAGCACCAATTATAAACTACCATCCTAATTAAACAAAAAAACAGAAGAAAAAATCATGAATATACCACCATTATATTCATCACATTCTGTTGAGCCCTGGCTAAATTCTCCATCCTCATTTATGTCACATCTCCATTTCAACTTTATTACAAAAGCTGAAAATCAAAATATATTATAACATTATCAGAAGAGCTGCCAATAAAAAAGTTGTGATAGCATAATGATCTGATCATAAAAAACACAGGAAAAGGCTTACGCGAAGGCGGATAGCTTCCAGCTGATTCGAACCAGAGTTCGGCTTCTTTAGCCTCCCAATCAGTTTCTGTGCAACTGAAATCATAGCATTGCGGTGCATCAAACTCGTAATCAATATCAAAACATTGTCCAACCTCAATCGATTGCTCGATAGAATAAAATTGCTCCTCCATTACTTGACCGATTTCAAAAACCGATCTTTTCTTCTTCTTTGTGTGTAAGTATGTTCCACCCCCAATTCTTCTCTGCAAAAACCACAGCACTTAAAACACCCACAATTAATGACCAAATAAAAAAAAAGGAAAACCCAAAATTCCAACATTCATTTTAATTAATTCTTTTCGTGCAATCTTTTTTTACCTAATCTCGAGATATTTTTATTTCTTTTTCCGCGTCTCTTTCCTTTAAAAACCGGGGAGATAACCGGAAAAGAAGAAACCGTCGTGAAATTGCGAAACCACTATCTCTCTCTCTCGATTCTCGAACTTGTTCCAAAAATTGAGAGAGAAAGTTCATAAAAGTTTCAATTTTCCATTGAATTTGGCCTTTCCCCCTTCTCTCTGTGAGGGCAAACTAGGAAACAAGGAAAAGAAAAGAAAAAAAGAAATTGATTGAATGAAAGAGTGAAACCCTAGTTTTGTAAGAAGAGGGAAAGAGCGAAGGGAAGGGCGAGAATATCGGCGGATGAACGGAAGAGAGCTTGGAATGGAAGAAACGCGGGAAAATCAAACTGATGTCCTTTTTATAGATATAATGCCAAAAATAACCTTTTCAGTTTTCACCTCTGATTTAACTTTATTTTGATTATGAAATACATTAATTGTTCGAGTACATAAAGATATTCATGTTGTATTATCTAGTGTGGGTTAAAATCTTAATATAACCTTGTAAATATAATTAATTTTCTACTTAATCAACAAATAATATTATTTTGATTCTTATTTTTTAAAAGAATTTCGATCTTCCACATTTTAACTAGTTTATATATATATATATTATTTTTTAACACTTCAACCCTCAACGTTTCAATTTTATACTATTTTTTAGTGTTGAAGCATAGGTAAGGACACCGAAAAATAACATAAAATTTTTATCCATACAAGAATCAAATCCATATCAATGATTATATTACCAAAAAATGTTTTGTGTATATTGATGTGAGGATACATTATCATTTGAGCGTAATCTAAAAAACTTGATAATTATTTTAATAAATGCAATTTATAAACAAAATAGCGAATTCGATGGAGTGAAAATACCACATAGTCACGTTAACAATCCATTCATCTTCTTGGATGGTTATTTTTTTTTAAAAAAATCAATAATTAAATCGATAGTTATAATAATTAAGTGATCAAAATACAAATAAACATAATATCAAACATAAATTTAAAATTCTATAGAAACAAATTTCTATTTTATTTGAAAATTAAATAAGGACAACATAAATTTTATATTATGTATGAACTCTTAGTAAGTTATATTAAAAATTTATGTGTATTGTCAACAATCTCTAGAGCATGTAGTTAAACTTCTCGGTTGACACTTTCCTCTTGTCATAAGTTGTGGGTTCAAGACTCAATAGAAACAAAATTCTCCTTCTCAAGCAATAAAAAAGCCGTCTTGGGAGGATCGATGCTTAAACCCGATTCAGTTAGTTCGCCAAGGACTCCTCGAATTCATTCGAGTAAGAAAACTGAGCTTATATTTCAAAATCATGGGCAGGATGAGGCCATTCCAGCTTCCCCAGCTTGTAAGTTCTATGTACATGCTTGTTACAATCAAGAACTTCTCAATTAGACTTGTCAATCCATGTATTCATGTTGTATTTGTGTTTTAAATTAGTCACAATCTTAACTTTTCTTCACGCGAGAAGAATTTTTAGTGTGAATATAAATAATAAGTAAAAAAAATCTATTCAAATCCAAGAATTTTCGTCGTGAAATTTCATCAGCATTCATTACGAAGAATTATAAATTTTCAAATTTACTGCAAATGCACTTCAAGTTATTATTTGAATATTTTTAAGGGTAAAATACATCATTCATTATTCAATTTTTTTTTATTTTATTTTGATCGCTCTTAATTATTTTATTATTATTTTCAATTTTCAATATTATTAAATATAAAAATAATTTAAATTAAATAATAAAATATTAATTTATTATTATTAAATCTAAAATATGAAGAAAAAATACCACCACCGTTGAGTCTTAGAATCGACGACCGTTTGATCCTAAATTACACCGGTTGACTCTTTTTGACACGTAGAGTCCGAATTCGGTATTTGTTTCACCGAAAAGTGTCCCGAAACCTGTAAATCCCGTTTGAAACTTTACGATTTCCTAGTTTTTGATCACTTTTTTGTGGACTTCGGAGTACTTTCAGGCAAATGAAGGTTGGATTCGGACTCATGGGGCTGAGATGAATCGACCGGTGAAATCTGAGACTAAACGGACACCATCTACAACCATCGACCACGGCATCCGACGACGACGAATGGTGGCCAATGAACAATTGAATTTAATTTTAAATGTTTATAATAAATAATAATAAAAAACACTAAAAATCAAAAATAATTATAAATTAATCGAGAGTGGCCAAAATATGAGCAATTCGAAAGTTTAGTTAGTAAATTAAAAAGTTTAAAAGTTAAATGACCAAATAAAAATGAGAAGATAGTTGAGTGATGGTTTGTGTATTTTATCTTTTCTTTAAAGAATAGAGTTGCCTTCATTGAAACATTAACACATACAACATACGAGAAAAAGGGTTCCACATCAACCTAGACAAAGCAAGCACACAATGACAATTCTAGACATGCGCAACTAGAGCGACCGCACATGGCCTCCAAAAAATAAGGGCCCCTGAAACAAGGATCAAACATAAATTAAATACTTATATTTTTTTAGATTTGATAATTAACAACTTACATCATCCTTTAAATTAATTCTAAAATATGAACATTAATATCTCCCGATAAGTCATTTAGAATTAAATATTTTTTGTATATTGTCGATCAAAGCATTATTTCTTTGGATAAGAGATTTGAACAATACCAATTATATGAGAATGCTTTTGGTTTCTTGTTTCGTTCTGATAAATCATTTTCATTGGACGATGTTAATCTCAAAACTCACTGGAATAATTTTAAAAATACTCTTAAGAAAAGTGAGTTATCTGATGCTGATAGAAATGTATTATTTATTGAGTTAAAATTTCTTAGAAGAGAACTTTTACCTAAAGAAAAAAATGTAAAAAATAGAATTATAGATTTATTACAATTTTTAAAACGTTTTAGTTGCTTCCCAAATGAGACAATTGCTTGTAGAATCTTATTGACTATTCATATTGTAGTTGCTTCTACAGAACAAAATTTTTTAAAATTAAAATTATTTCTGTTGAAGTTATACTTACAGACAACTATATCGCAAGAAATGTTAAATAGACTTACTTTGATGGCAATCGAGAGTGTTTTTTTGGAAGAAGTTGATATTGAAAATGTTGTAAATGATTTTACTTCAAAACATGCAAAAAGAGTGGCACTTTTTAAATTAAAATTTTAGATGTTCATAAGTGAATTTTTGTTGTTCAAGAAAGTAATTAACTTTTTTGTATTAAAGATTTATTTTTGAAAAAAATATTTTTACGGACTATAAATTATGAGCCTCATTTTAATAAATTATACATGACCTCCTAAATCTTTGAACCGCATCTACAAGCACATGAACAACTTGTAGAACGACAGAAACAGAAAATCAAACAAAAACAAAGTACCAAAGGAACCAACAAGGAGAACCGAAGCAAGAAAGAGTAATCACTTTATTCCTCTACTGTATGACAAATCAAAAGACACCAAAAGCATATAACATGAGAAAAAAACATAGAGAAAAACCATCAAGTGTTCATCGTGACAAAAAAAAAAAATCGTCAATGACGGATGAAAAATTAAAAAAGAGTCAGAGCTAAAGCTGGAGATCCAAATCAAAAGTAAGAACAATTCAAAAATTGAGTTATTAAATTAAAAATTTTTAAACTTTATTCACCAAAATAAAAGTGAGAAGAAAAATTATAAATGGTGTAGTTTACTCATTGTTTTATTTTATTTAGAAAAATAAAAATTAACTGACACATCAGCAACTTCAAGGAATAGTACTAAAGACAAATTAAAAGTTCAATGATTATAATACAAATTTTGAAAGTTTAATAATCAAAATAAAAAACTCTAAACGTTTAATGATCATTTATGTAGTTTACCCTAAACTATAAACCCTAAACAAACTCACTGTATAAAATGAGAAGAGGAAGGTAGGGTTAGTCTCTTGCGCCTAGTTGCCGACTGCATTGTGCCTAACAGCAGCTGGAAACAGAGAAGCCTCACCACTGCCGCCGCCGCCGCCGCCATGGGTCGTATGCACAGTCGCGGGTATCTTTCTCCTCCTCCTCCTCCTCCTCCCCATTTCTTTATTTCTCGGTGTATATATATATATATATATACATTTTAGTTGTTTACATTGTTAACGATTTTCCTTTTGTTGCAGTAAGGGTATTTCTGCATCAGCTCTGCCTTATAAGAGAACCCCACCAAGCTGGCTCAAGATCTCTTCTCAAGATGTTAGTATTTGGAGCCCTTTTTTCAGATTCCTTTCTGATAGAAATGCCCAAGCTCTATTTTTTTCTAATGATTGAATGTTAATGTGTTCAGGTTGAGGAAAACATTTGCAAGTTCGCAAAGAAGGGCTTGACCCCATCTCAGATTGGTGTCATTCTTCGTGATTCTCACGGTATTTCTCAGGTTAAGAGTGTTACTGGTAGCAAGATCTTGCGTATCCTCAAGGCCCACGGTATTATATTCTTCTTTCCTTTCTTCTTATGATTTGCTCGATTTTTGCTTATATGAGGAGTAGATTAGTTATGCATTTAACATTGAATCAAAATTCCTGTTTTGGTTTGAAAAAATCTTAAATTTTGGGGTTTCATCTTTATGTATCTCATTTTTATAGCGGAGGGGTTTATTTGATTTTCAGTATATAGTATTAAGGACCTATCATGTTGTTTAACAGAAATATTTGACTGTGTTAAGTTTGGCACATTGGGTTGCTAATTTGCTATTAACCTATTGTTTCCATAGGTCTCGCCCCCGAAATTCCCGAGGATTTGTATCACCTCATCAAGAAGGCGGTTGCCATCCGCAAGCATTTGGAGAGGAACAGGAAGGATAAGGATTCCAAGTTCAGGTTGATCCTTGTTGAGAGTAGGATTCACAGGCTTGCCCGTTACTACAAGAAAACAAAGAAGCTTCCCCCTGTCTGGAAATAGTAAGTCTGCATTTTAATGTTGGATATATTGATTTCACCATCTACTATTCCTTTATGCATGCTATTTTTGGTTCGGATGTGCAATGCAGTGTGCTATGAAGGTTTCAAGGGATGAACTTAGTAGTTATCACTATACTTGTTTAATTCTATTTATATGTAAATCTCTTAACTTAGGCTGCACGGAATCCATTTCTAATGTTATAATTTGAGGGAAGTCTAAGAATATATGTACAAGATTCATTTCAGTTAATGGTGTTGTATGTGTTGTTAAGTGTTAATATCTGAAGCCATAGCATTAGATCATATGGAACATGGTAACTTGTCCTCCATTTGTTTTGATTGTTTTCTTTGTGCTGTCCTCTGTTATAGGCGTACCGCGTGTGTCAATTCCTGTACAATATGTGTTTCGTAGAAGCTTTATGTTGCTATATTGATTTGACTTCTTGGTTTGCAGCGAATCTACAACTGCCAGCACTCTTGTAGCTTAAGCAATTTTGTGGTCACATCTGCGTTGGACGTGGATGCTTCGAGGGAGCCTAGATTGTGTTTTTCTTGTTCTAGTCAGGAATGTCATGATATAAGACTTCTATTTATAGCTGTTAAAATTCTCATTTTGTTTGAAAAGATAGTTGCTATCCCATTTTATCCTACTGGCTTTTGTTAGTCCATTAGTGCTTTGTTTGACATTTGAAGCAAGAAATCTTTTTGAAGTTTTGAAACTTTAAATGCTGTTTTTCCTACATTTAATGAGTTTAGAACTTCATCTCTGCCCTCTTAAAGATTTTAGTATTAGCTGATTATGATGTTTAAAGTTGCATTGTGTCCTAAAATGGCATGGACTTTGGTTTCAACTTTCCAAAGCACTCCCATTGCTGAAATATTGTTGGTTCAAGTTTCCTTTGAACATTATCTTTAATATCAAACAGTGCCTTACATCAAAATATCCAAACACAATCTTAGGTTGCAAACAGGAAACAAATTAGAATCTTCATTTCAAAACTTGTATGTGAAAAAGCACAAAGTACAGAAATCCTACAACACTCATTTTCGGGATATATCCAAGCAAATAGTGCGAGTGATTGCGACAAAACATCTCTCAAAATGCAGAAGACATGTTTAAGAATCTGCGATGGTGACCTCTACCTCAACACCAGGCTCAATGGTGATAGATGTAATCTGCTTGACCACATCAGGGGAGCTGAATAGGTCAATAACTCGTTTGTGAACACGGAGCTCAAATCGATCCCATGTGTTTGTTCCTGCAAAGCACACAAATAGTTATGTAGGTTTTTCGAACAAATTACTCGTGTTACATGATTCACTTAGCACACTTGACCAGATTCAGAACCCTAGCTATAGGATGGCTGCATCATTCAAAAGGTAGACGACAGGTAAAGCATCCACAGTATCATCAAATATGTTAACTCGGGGATCGAACGAGTTTCCGTATAGGTATGTGTCCAGCAAAGGTAAGTTCAAATTTGTCTACCAATGTTCGAATGTGTCTAACGCGAGTACTAGACATAGATACTTCGAGAAAAATAGTCCGAGAGGCAAGTAAATACCTTCACCACAGGGAGACTTCCTGGTGGTAATGAGAAGAACCTTGGTGGGCATTCTTACCGGTCCCTTGACCCTCAGTCTCTTGTCCTTCGCACCGCGAACCAAATCAGCACAAACTACCAATGAAACAGAAATACATTAGACTAACCATTTCAACATGAATCGATCGAAACCATATGATCAATCGAACATGAATCATGATTATAAACGAAACCATACTACTTTCATCAAACAAAAAATAGTACCTTTTTCGAGGTTTTTGACATTCTTAGAGGAAAGAGTGATCCTGATCTTGTGAATCTGCTCTTGGGACTCCTCCAAACCTGGCTTGGTAGGCTTCATAGCAGCACACGCCATTGCTATTAAGCTGAATTTCTGCTTCTGGTCCAGAACAATGAATTACAACAAACAAAAATTCCTCAACACGAATTAATTCACAAAGTTCAAAACTTTAAAACTACGGGTACGAATCACAACGTGAAATTCAATCACTAGATTCTCACATCCTCAAAAGCTAGAATTATCCAAAAACAATCTAATATGCAACAAATATCCCTTTTTCCAGAACAATTTGAAGAAATGGTAGATGCGATTGGAAAAACATAAAGTGGAGTAGCACAACAATGAAAACCCAGAAAAAAGAAAAATCTGAGCCCCCATTACAATGCAACCCTGTACTTATACACATCAAACATACGCAGAAAAAAGAGAGGGAAACCTGGAAGAAATCGGATCCGCCGCCTCTGCTGCCTTTTCTCGCAAAATGATGGGGATTTGACTGCTGAACTTTCTTATTAGGGTTAGGAATTTTGACAGACGGAAATGCTATGCGGGTCGGGTTGCAGATACTTGACCCAGATTGGGACCATTCAAGTATTATTATGAACATGATTTTTTGGGCCTTGAGAATTATTTTCACTAGATGCCCAATTATGGTTATTTTATTCAGGGGTAATGTAATATCTGTTAATTTTTTTAACAATAATATCTAAATTTTATTAATGACCATAAAAAATAATGTAATACAATGCATTAAAAAGAGAAAAAAAAAGTCAACAACTTCTAGAGCAAGTGGTTAAAAGCTCTCAATTGACACCTCTCCTCACCTATGTCGCGAGTTCTAGACTCAATATGAGCAAATTTCTTCTTCCCCTCCTCTAAGTAGGAATTGTTCAAAAAAGAGACAAGTACGCTCATTGTCTCTATCCAAATGAGACGCTTTACATGGTGAAAAAAGAGTGGTGAGTGAACCAAGTTATCAGACAGATTGTTCCGCTACCCAGGCCAACCACCAATCAAAGGAAGTAAAGTAAAGTTGCAGGCGACAAAAATTTAAGAGATAGCAGCTAGGTTTAAAAAACCCTAAAAAAATCAAGAAAAGATGGAACAGAAAAATAAATCAATATTTGTCAATTTAGTATTTAAACTTAATAATTTAATCTAACTTAAAGCAAAATGTTAAATGAATTGAACTTGAATGAATTAATTGTTATTTATGTTTGTTTGTTTTTAAAATATGTGTATTTAGTTTATGTTCATTTGTTTAAAATTATATATATTGGTGTTTGTTAATTTAATGTTTGAACATATACGTTTAGTATTCACAAACTAGTTGAAATAAAATATGTTCGTGAATAAATTTTAACATGATAAAAAATATAATTGAACTAGTTTGCAAAAAAAAAAAACTGAAACACGACCATAAATAATTAACAAACAACCCATAAATGATCACATTCATTATTTTTTATTATTTTTTAACAATAGCATCTAGATTTTATTAAACAATATAAAATATATACAAATACAATGCATCAAAAATAGAGAAAAAAATTACTAATCCATTAAAAATCACTTACAATAGTGCAAAGAAAAGTAAACGAGACGCATATCGGAATGAAAAATGAGTGGTGAACGAACAAAACTATTAGACAGATTGCTCCGCTACACAATTTTGATTACTTCGGCTAAAAAACCATCAAACTAGTGGGGATCAACTTTCACTTTGACCACCAACAAAATCAACTCATAAAATTAGCGTAATGAGGATCTCTATACGAGCACCAAACGACCGATAAGGTATGTTGAAATCATGCCAAATGGCATATGAGACATATTACAAAAGTCAATGAAGCGAATGCCACAAAAGAAAAGGAAACACGTGCCACAAGAGCAGGAATTCTTATTAAAAAATAAAAAAAAACTCAAAAAATTTAAATTATAAAAAAAAAATTATAAACACCAACGGTTGACAACCAACACAAAGGTTGACACCACCCTTAGTTAATCAAAGGAAAAAAAAACCTTTCGGCGTAAGAGACAATGAAACATTAAAATATTTATTTAATATAAACATATCTACTAACCTAAATAAACCTTCAATGGTAGGCATGTAAACAAACCAAACGAACACAAATGATGATATGTTTATGTTCGTTCATTTAATTTTAACCGAACAAACGAACGGATACGAACAACTAAATGAACATAAATTTTTGTTTGTGTTTGTTCGTTAAGAAATGTAGATTGTTCGTATCTGTTCATGTTCGTTCGTTAAAATGATATACGAACACAAACGAACATTGAGTATTGTTTATTTTTTTATTTCATATTTTAATATATGTTTTTAATTTTTTTAATATAATAATTTTGTTATGAAAAATAAGAAATATAAATTGACATATGTAAATAAATTTAAACAAACATAATCAAATGGATTACCGAACATTCACGAACGTAAATGAATGAACGAGTCATTTGTTCACGTCCGTTCATTTAATCAAACGAACATAAATAAACTTCTCGTCAAACATCTTACGAACGGTTTGCTAAAGTTTTGTTCATTTACAGCTCTATTCAATGGCTTTGCAATCCGTTTTTAATTGTATTTTAAGCAAAAATGTGTTTTACAATACTCTACTTGAATATTGGATATATGATCATTACATACAAAAAAATCTTTAATTTAAATATATTTACTTTCTTTTTTTCACTTTCTCAAGAATTATATATGAAAATATGTGAAAGATTCAAATAAATAAATAAAATCTTAAGAAATAAATATTAAAATTGACATAAAATTTATTTTAAATTGTAATATATGATCAATATTAATTAATATTATATAACCGAGCATTCACATCAACTCAATGGTTAGGTGCTTTTACACTTAACGTTGGCAAGGTTTGATCGTTGGTAAGCTAAACATAAATAAATATAATAACAATAAAAAATAATATAATAAAATTAAATATTAAAAGAATCATCAATATTATTAAAAATAAAAGAATCACCAGTATATTATAATTACATCATATTATGAGTACAGAAATATATTTAAATCAATCATTGATTCGAAGATATTTAAATTGAGCAATAATTTAACACGGAGGAAATGTAACTCCACACATGCCGGCCACTCTTCTAATCTGAATTCTTTCAAAAACTCTTCTAAAATCTGGATTCATCATGTACCCACAAAAGCATGGCACATGTTCTCTTGCATTGATGCAACAATCGGCTGATGGGATTGGCTTCTTATACTCATGCAAACAAGGGCTCAACAAATTTAACATATAATCACATTGTGATGCCGTTGTTACATTCTCTCCTGAAAATATTATCACAAATAGTGTCACTGCACACAAGACACTGAAAACTTTGCTCATATTGTTGTTTTTTTTGTACCAAAAATAAATACTGGTGATTGTAATCAATTTGGTGATTTGTTTGCATGCCTTTTGGCACAATTTTTAGCAATTGAGGTGGAAATTTTTGAAAATTTTAGACCGAACATGTAAATATGGTAGAGAAATGTATGGCTAAATATTTTGTGAGAGAGAATATAAGTGGTAACAAAATAAGCAACGTGTCCACTAAAACGAACAAACAATATGAATTTTGATAAGTTTAAAATTAAGTATTTAATCAATATGTATGATTCATTAATAGATCATTGATTTTTTAGTTTTATTTGTTATAATTTATTTTATATGATCATAAATATTAAAAAAGAAAATATTTACATAAAAAATAAAAATCAAATTAAAGGTCGTATGAATAAGAATCATTGAATCATTTTCTAGGAAGAACTTCACAAAACTTATTATCCTCTTATACAGTTTATTTTAGAGGATAAAAATCATAAAATTGCACGTACCTTGTTGAACAAATTTACCTATGAGATAAAAAGTAAAAACCATAAAATTGTATTTAGCCAATTTTACTCTACAAAGGTACGTGAAATTCTTTGGTTTTTTATCATCTAAAGAAAAATGTATAATATAATAATAAGTTTTGTGAAATTATACTTTAAAAAGGATATTTTAGAAGACAAAAAGTAGGGCACATTGAACGTATAAAAATACAAACACCACACTAAAATATTTGGCAAAGTACGAGAGACGTTGGTATTATTATCCCATATAAAAAGCTAATTTTAGTTTAAGCATTTATCCAATGACTTTGTCATAATTAAAACATATATTAAAAATAATTATTACAAAAATGTGAAATATGAACTTAGATCAATCACTAAGTGCTCCAAAACTAAACAAGTGCCTTCAGAAAATCAAGAATAACATATTTATTTAATGTAAACATATTACTAGCCCAAATAAACCTTCTACTTGTAAATAAACCGAAGGAACAAGAGCAAGATATATTCATGTTCGTTCGTTTAATTTTAATCGAAGAAAAGGACGAACACAAACAATTAAACAAACATAATTTTTGTCTGTGTTCGCTCGTTAAGGAATGTAGCTTGTTCGTGTTCATTCGTTAAAATAATATACGAACACATACGAACATTTAGTATTATTTAATTTTTTTTCTTTGTATTTCATATTTTAAATATATGTTTTAAAAAAAACTAAATATAATATTTTTATGAAAAAATAATAAATATAAATGGTCATATGTGAATTAATTTAAATGAACATAAACAAACGAATTGCCGATTATTCACGAACGTAAATGAACGAACGAGTCATTTGTTCGTGTTTATTCATTTAACTAAACGAACATAAAACCTTATTCATGTTCTTCGCTTAATAGATCAACGAATATAAATAAATTTTCAACCAAACAATTTACGAACAATTCGTTTAATATTTTATTCATTTACGGCCCTATTCAATGGCGTGACTTCTCTTTAATTGTATTTTTAAGCAAAGATGTGTTTTAGAGTACTCTACTTGAATATTGGATATGATCATTACATACAAATAATTATTCAATTTAAATATATTTACGTTCTTTTTTTTCAAACTAAAGAATTATATATGAAAATATGTGAAAGATTCAAATAAATATTAAAATAACATAAAATCTATTTAGAAATGCAATAATATATGATCAACATTAATTAATATCATATAACCGAGCATTCCCATCAATTCAATGGTTAGGTGCTTTTAGGCATAACGTTGGTAAGGTTTGATTGTTGGTAAGCCAAAAATAAATAAATATAACAAAAGTAAAAAAAAATAATATAATAAAAGTAAATATTAAAGGAATCATCAATATTATTAAAAATAAAAGAATCACCAGTATATATAATTACATCATGTTATGAGTACAGAAAAATGTTAGATCGATCATTCATTTAAAGATATTCAAATGAAACAATATTTTAACACGGAGGGAATGTAACTCCACACATGCCAGCCACTCTTCTAATCTGAATTCTGTCAAAAACTCTTCTAAAATCTGGATTCATCATGTACCCACAAAAGCATGGCACATGTTCTCTTGCATTAATGCAACAATCAGCTGATGGGGTCGGCTTTTTATATTCATGCAAACACGGGCTTAACAAGTTTAACATATAATCGCATTGTGATGCCGTTGTTACATTCTTTTCTGAAAACATTATTACAAATAGTGTCACTGCACACAAGACACTGGACACTTTGCTCATATTGTTATTTTTTCTGTACTAAAAATAAATACTGGTGATTGTAATCAATTTGGTGATTTGTTTGTGTGCATTGACACAATTTATAACAATTGAGGTGAAAATTGTTAAGGATTTTAGACCGGAAATGTAAATATGACAGAAAAATGTATGGCTAAATATTTTCCGGTTGAAAATATAAGTGGTAGAAAAATATACAACGTGTCCACTAAAACGTACAAACAGTCTAAATTTTGAACAAGTTTAAAATTAAGCATTTAATCAATATATGTATGATTTATCAATAGAGTATTGATTTTTTTAATTTTATTTGTTATAATTTATTTTAAATGATCATAATTTATTTTAGAATATAAAAACCATCAAATTGCACGTATTTTGTTGAACAAAATTGCCTATGAGATAAAAACCATAACATCGTGCTTAGGTAGTTTTACTTGACAAAGGTACGTGAAATTTCTTGGTTTTTATCTTCTAAAGTAAAATGTATAAGAGAATAATAAGTTTTGTGAAATTATACTTTAGAAAGGATATTTAATAAATTTATTTGTTAATGGATGTCAATGATAATATATATATATATATATATATATAAATGTATATGTATTTTGTTTATAGGTTTTTTTTATAAACATTTTACGAGTGGTTCTTTAAACTTTTTGTTAGCTTATAGCTCTAAATTGATGTTTAATTTTTTAGCGTCAGATTAAAGAAAATGTTAAATGGTTCTCACGCCCTCTATTTTCAATGATAATAAATATGCATGTAAATGTAAATGTATTTTGTTTATAGTTTTTTTTACAAACATTTTACGAGTGGTTCTTTAAATTTTCTGTTCGCTTATAGCTTTAAATTGATGTTTAATTTTTTAAGAATACTTCTCGTGATTGTAATAGTTTAGTAAACTGTATAAAAAATATTGTGTGTATACGTATACAAAGCAAAGATATACGAATGACCAATGTAAGTAATAATGTTAGGGAGGTTTGAGGAATTCCCTGAGAGGATGGTCGCCCAATATCTTTATAGGTCTCATTTTTACAGGATTTAAACTGTTTTTTTGGATAATAAAATCACAATTTATTTAAAAAGAATATATATTTTTAAATAGAAAGATAAAATATTAAACCAGTTTGATTTGAATTTGAGCAAAGAATATTAAAAGGGGAAAAGAAAGCTACTCCAAGCCTTACCAAACGAGATCGGTCTAAGTTGTAAGTAGTTTAGTATCGCTTAAGTAGGTTTAGAGTTCGAGACTTTATGTATTAAGAAAATTTTTGTTGGAAAATTTATCCACCAAAACAAGATATACAATTTGAATCAATTCAAATTAATTATAGTAAAACCTTAAAAAATCGAGAGAGAAAAATACACAAAATCCTGTAAAGTTGTTTATTTAATTCGGTGAAACAAATAATGGATAAAAAATAGTAGAAAAGACCCCGAAAGTTGACGTGAAGACTGGCGGGGCCTCGTGGGATGTTTGCTTAATGCTTACTTCTGCTGCTAATAGAGTAATAGTAATGGATGAACCTTCCCTTTTCCCACGTGCTTACTCTTAGGGAATATTAGCGTTGGATTTTACTATAAAAAAGATATTTATATTTAAATCAATTGTCATGAAATTGTTTCAATTTAATAAAGATTTTATGTCCGAGACTATCAATACACCAACGTGTCAACCATGGGCGGATATAAATGGACTTTAGTAGGGTCAATCGACTCCACTTAGTTTTAGAAAATTCTCGTAAAAGTAAAAATAAATATATTTGAACTTACTTGAATTACTTAGTTCGTTTAACTTAGGTTTTCTTGAATCCACTTAACACGAAGTCTAGATCCGACCACTAGTGTCAACCTTGAATATTTAATGAAATAATTTTGTCCTACTTTTCTTGTCATACTTATCGTCGCAATTAGTCTCTATTTAGACAATATCATTAGTCTCTATTTAATAAATAATTTTGAACCCAACAAGTGGTCTCAGTGAAAAATTGGATGATATTCATCTTAGGAGATCCGGGTTCAAATCGCTTTGATTGTAAGGTGTGTGTGCATTGTCAAAAGGGTCAAAAATATGTATAAACAAATACTATCTTATAATCACCTTTAGACTATTAAAAAAATAAATAATTCTATATATTATCAATGTGATATTTCGCCCAGATAACGCTATAGGATTTTTTATTTATGAAATGGGATGAGTGATTTTTTGTTTTGTTTCATAGAATAGAGATTTTACATTAGGAAAATTCTACAACGTGCGACGAACATCGATGAACACTATTAGAAGAGGTTTCCAGATTCTAGAAGAGGTTTCCAGAAGATTGTTTTATAACTGAATTTGTTATAGTTTGTTAAAGGTTGTTTTACATTTGGTTTATTTATGTTGATAATATGTATGGGCTATATAAACCCATTTGTTGTATTGGGCCAATTCAATGTAATCCAATAATATTTTCACAGAGTTAATTCCTTCTCTAGTTTTCCTTTACTGTTCATCACTTTTCCTAAATTCCTTTTTCTTTTTCGTTTCTTTAACCTCCGGCTAGGTTATCCTAACATGGTATCAGAGTAAGATTTCGTTGCTTGCTCGTCGGAGGTGTGGCCGTCAGAGCTTTCTTTTTTGCCCGTGGTCGTTGGCGTTGTTCGTTCCTCAGAGTTCGTTGATTTCTTTTGTGCCGATGAAGGTCTAGGTCGTCGGAGTTGCATGTATCGTTCGCGTTCGCGTCCGACGGTGTTGTTCATTTATCAGATTTGCTCGTTCGTCCCGATTTGTCCGTTCATTGGCGTTGCTCTTTGTCAGACGTGTTCGATTTCAGTGGTTGTGAGTGTCTCTGTGCTTCGATCTGCGTTTGGTGAGATCTGTTCATCTTCCTTGTTCTCTTTTACTCTGTGGCAGTTTATGTGTCGTCTGTTGTTCGATTTGCCTTTCATCTCTGGTGTTTGGTTGCTGGTTTTTCTGATTTTTTATTCGATTACTGCTCGGTTACTCGTTCAAGATTTTTTGTTTGGTTGCTGCTATCTACAGTTGTTATTCGATTACTGTTGTGGTGTCTACGTTTGCTATTGTTTGGTTGTGGTTATCTTCAGATTGGTTCTTGCTTGCTGTGGTATTTGTTTGTGGCATGATCTGTGGTTTCTGTTGAGGCTTGTTTTGTTCTCTGTGGATCAGTTGATTGCTGTGGTATATTTGTCTTGGTTCTGATTGCTGCTTATTGCTTTCATCTGAGTTATGACCAATTCTGGTGATATTGCTGGTTCTGGCTCTGGTGAGGATCAGAGTAATACAGTTGTTCATTCTCAGTCTGCTCAATCCTCTAATCTCACTAAGATCTTCTCAACTAAGAAAATTAATGTAACCTTAGATGACAATAATTACCTCCTTTGGCAGCAGCAAGTTTTGTTAACTATTAAAACCAATAGGTTACAAAAGTTTATTGATAAGAATGTCACATGGCTATCACAATATGTTACTAAGGAGGGAGTAGTGAGTCTTAATCCTGAGTATGAACTCTATGAAGAGCAGGATGGTGCTCTGGCATCTTGGCTCTTATCTACTGTTAGTGAAGAAGTTTTACCTCATTTAATTGGACATAATACCTCTGTTGCTATTTGGAATACTTTGCATCAACTCTATAATGGTAAAACAACTTCCAGATTAATGTCTTTAAGGAGGTTATTGCATGCTCAAAGGAAGGGTGATATGAGCATGAGAGAGTTTCTTGTAAAAATTAAAACCATATGTGATAGTCTAGCTAGTTGTGGAGAAGTTATCTCTGATCATGAACATGTGACTGCTGTGCTTAATGGGTTACCTCCAGAGTATAAATCTGTTATCATTGTCATAACTGCTAGTTCTACTTCTTCAGATGTTTGCTCTGTTAGCACAATTTTACTTGATGCTGAGGCTAGACAAACAAGTCTTCTGGGCCAGATTTCTGGTTCTGCTCATGTATCTGATCTTCATTCTAATTCTCCTACCTCTGATACTGTTGTTGGTTCTACTCAGTATGCCTCTAATACTCTAGATACTGAAAACTTTGATACACTTGAAATTGGTCAGAATCTTACTGTTTCTTTTGGTTATAGAGGCAGAGGTAGGGGTAGGTTCTCTTCACCTATGCCTCAGTGTCAAATTTGTGGAAAACTTAGGCATTTGACAGATAGGTGCTATTCCAGATTTGACATGAATTTCAAGAATGATTCTCAGAGGTTTATGCCAGGGGATCCTATAGAGGTGGTTTTTCTAATAGGGGTGGCTTTGCTAATAGAGGTGGTTTTTCTGGTCATCCTGGCAGTCAAGCTAATTCCTGTGTCTACACTTATGGCTCTGGCCTTGCCCCTCCTGCTGTTAATCCTTATAATGTTGTTTACTATGCATCTCCACATGCTATAGTTCCAAGTTCTGTGTTATCCTCTTCTTCTCCTTATTCTCAGGGTCCTGCTCAACCTTTTCTGTCTCATGTTGCTGCTCCTGTTGGTTTTCAGCAGCCTTCTGAAATTCAGCATGCTCCTGTTCAGTCTCATGCCCTTTTGGCTACACCAGAAGCAGTTGCTGACAATGCGTGGTACCCTGACTCAGGGGCTACCCACCACTTGACCAACAATCTCTCTAATCTGCAAGCTGACACTTGTCATCCAGGTTCAGGTAATGTAAAGGTTAGAAATGGTCAACTTCTTCCTGTTCATACTGTTGGTCAGTCCTCTATATTATCTTATCCTAAGTCTTCACGTTTGCAAAATGTCTTGTATGTACCTGGAATTACTAAAAACTTGTTGTCTGTTTCTAAGCTTACACAGGACAACAAAGTGCTTCTTGAGTTTCATCCACACTATTGTCAAGTCAGAGACTTGTCCACTAGACAAGTTTTACTTGAAGGTGCTGAACATGAAGGGTTATATCAACTCAAAGTTCCATTTGATTTTTCTGCTGCAAATAAAACTGATTTCTCTAATAAGTTTCAGTCTTCATGTCATCTTACTACTAGGAATAAGGTTTCTTTAGATATTTGGCATAAGAGACTTGGGCACCCTGCTCAAGATACTCTTACTGCTGCTCTTACCCATTGTAATGTTGCGTTTACAAAGAATAAAACTGAGTTTTCTTGTTCTGCCTGTCAGTTTGGTAAGTCACACAAATTGCCTTTTGTTTCTTCTTCAACACAATACTCTAATCCTCTAGAATTAGTTGTTGCAGATGTGTGGGGTCCTGCTCCCATATTCTCTAATGGTTTTAGATATTATGTGGCATTTACAGATGTTTATTCTCGTTATACTTGGGTTTACTTTTTAAAACTTAAGTCTGGGGTTTATAATGCCTTTGTTCAGTTTCATAAACAGGTAGAGCGACAGTTTGGCTGCAAGCTTAAGGTTCTTCAAACTGATGGAGGTGGGGAGTTTTCTGGCTTGCATTCTTATTTGACATCTCAAGGTATTGTTCATCGATTGTCTTGTCCTTACACCTCTGAACAAAATAGAATTGTAGAACGCAAACATAGGCAGATAGTTGATGTAGGTCTTACATTGCTTGCTCAATCTTCTATGCCTTTATCCTACTGGAATGATGCATTCATTAGTTCTATATTTTTTATCAATAGGTTACCTTCTAAAGCCATAGATGGCTTGTCTCCATATGAAAAGTTGTTCAAAATCTGCCCTGATTACACTTTTCTAAGAATCTTTGGGTGTCTTTGTTACCCATTTTTAGGTCCCTATAATAATAACAAATTGCAATTTAGGTCTTCAGCTTGTGTTTTCTTAGGTTATTCACCCTCTCATAAAGGTTATAAATGTTTAGATCACACTGGTAGAGTTTTTATTTCTAGGCATGTTACCTTTGATGAAAATGTTTTTCCTTTTGCATCCATTCAATCTTTTAAATCTGATTTGTCTAAGTCTTCATGTGTTCATTGTTCCAAGAAACAGAAACCTCCAAGTCTGTCTAGCTTTTTTCAGGATCAAGTATTGCATCAATCTTGTTCTTCTGGTCATGTATCTTCTCTTCAACATACATCTTCATCATCTCAAAGGGTGCCTACTGCACCCAGTTCTCCTGTTCATGCATCTCTTTCACCCTCACAACATCCTTCTCTTCAGCATGCATCTTCACCATCTCAAAGGGTGCCTACTGCTCCTAGTTCTCCTTATCATGCATCTTCATCATCCTCACAACATTCTCCTATTTAGCATGCATCTTCATCATTACCAAGGGTGCCTGCTGCATCCCCTCAGTTGCCCACTGCAGCTGATCAAACTTTCTCTCATTCACCTCAGTTGCCCACTACAGCTTATCAAACTTTCTCTCATTCACCTCAGTTGCCCACTGCAGCTGATCAAACTTTCTCTCATTCACCTCAGTTGCCCACAGCAGCTGATCAAACTTTCTCTTATTCACCTCAGTTGCCCACTGCAGCTGATCAAATTTCTTCTCCTTCCTCTCAGTTGCCCACTGCAGCTGATCAAATGTCTTCTTCTTCTTCATCTCAGTTGCCCACTGTAGCTGATCAAATTTCTTCCTTTGTTCCTTGTGTTCAAAATCTTCACCCTATGGTTACTCGTGGGAAGACATGCATTTTCAAGCCGAAAGTTCTTTTAGTTGAATCTGAGATCAAAGAACCAGCTAGTGTTGTTGAAGCATTGTGTGACCCAGCTTGGAGTTGTGCTGTTTACAACGAATATGAGGCTTTACTTAAGACTGGTACATGGAAACTTCAACCCTTACCTTTAGATCGAAAGGCTATTGGATGTAAGTGGCTTTTCAAGGTAAAGAGATGCCCTGATGGTTCGGTTGAGAGACTCAAAGCACGACTGGTTGCAAAAGGTTTCTCTCAGGCTGAAGGTTGTGACTATCATGAAACATTCAGTCCTGTGGTGAGGGCAACAACAATCAAAACTGTGTTGGCTGTTACGGTTTTAAATCATTGGTGCATAAGGCAGATTGATATCAATAATACCTTTTTGAATGGTGCATTAGTTGAAGATATCTACATGAGTCAACCACCTGGGTTTGAGCAGTGTGGACCTAATGGAGAAAAGCTAGTCTGTCATCTTAAAAAGGCCCTTTATGGTTTGAAGCAGGCCCCTAGGGCATGGTTTGACACACTCGGAACTTTTCTTACTACTCAGCTGCACTTTATTGCCTCAAAAGCAGATTCCTCCCTTTTTATCAGAACTTCTACTACATCCAAGCTTCTATTAATGGTGTATGTAGATGATATAGTTGTCACTGGTGATAGTGCAACTGAGATAGATGAAGTCATTCAACAGATCAATAAGGAGTTTTCCTTAAAAGATTTGGGTAACCTTAGTTTTTTCTTGGGCATAGAGGTTCAGCTTTCTTCAGAAGGATTACTTCTCAATCAGAAGAAGTACATTACTGAACTGTTGTTAAAAGCTGGTTTGGATAAGTCTTCCTCTGTTCCTACTCCAATGGTTGTAACTCCCAAGCTTGCTGCAGGAGATAGTGCAGCTTTTAATGACATTCATCTATATCGTAGTATTGTGGGAGGACTTCAATATGTCTGCCTCACTCGTCCCGACATAGCCTATGCTGTCAACAAGGTTAGCAAATATATGAATGCCCCCTGTATGTTACATTGGCAAGCAGTCAAATGAATTCTTCGTTACCTTGGTGGGACTATTGATCATGGCCTATTCTTTAGATCTGGTGGTATGCCTAATCTTGTGTGTTTTTCTGATGCTGATTGGGCTTCGTCTGTGGAAGATAGACGTTCCACCTCTGGTTACTGCATTTATCTTGGTGGCAATCCTGTTGCGTGGTGCTCTAAAAAGCAAGGGGTTGTTTCTAGATCCACCTGTGAGGCAGAGTACAGGAGTTTAGCCAATGCAGTCTCTGAGTTGGTTTGGTTGAACAACTGCTTTCTGAAATCAGTTTCACACTTGTTGGAAAACCCACTGTTTGGTGTGATAACAGCTCTACGGTTTCCATATCTGCTAATCCTACACATCATGCTAGGGTTAAGCATGTTGAAATCGATTTACATTTTGTGCGTGAAAGGGTTCTTGCTGGTCAATTAGTGGTGAACTATGTTCCTAGTTCTGAACAGTTGACTGATGTTCTTACAAAGCCTATTCCCCCTGCATGTTTTTCGCAAATGAGAGCTCGTCTTGGGGTGATTTCTTTTGCTGAAATTCAACATCAACAGAAGAAGAAACCAGGAGAATATTAGAGTATTCTCTAATAAGGGAAACCAGAAGAATATTAGAAGAGGTTTCCAGATTCTAGAAGAGATTTTCAGAAGATTGTTTTATAACTGAATTTGTTATAGTTTGTTAAAGGTTGTTTTACATTTGGTTTATTTCTGTTGATAATATGTATGGGCTATATAAACCCATTTGTTGTATTGGGCCAATTCAATGTAATCCAATAATATTTTCACAGAGTTAATTCCTTCTCTAGTTTTCCTTTACTGTTCATCACTTTTCCTAAATTCCTTTTTCTTTTTCGTTTCTTTAACCTCCGGCTAGGTTATCCTAACAAACACCACTAATGATGAACACCATTAAATTAATTAATAAAGATTTAAAATTTTAAAGACTCATCATACAATTCATAATTATTTTAAAAAATTCAATCAAATTATTTTTTATATATATTAAAATTTTATTTTTTTAATAAGGGTAAACTATATATTCAGTACCTCACCTATTTTCGTATTTCTATTGAACCCTCATTATTTAAATATTATTTCAATTTGACTATATTCTTTATAAAAAAAATAATTTAACCTTTAACCCTCAACCTAAAACCCTAAACTATTAAACCTTAAACCCTTAAACTCTTAAACCTATACCCTAAACCATATACCATTAAAAATAATTTCACCATCGACTCAATTCTCCTAAAAGAATTTAATTAAATTATTTTGCCATAAATATACTGTCGATCCGGCAATGTCGGCTTTCAACGATGTGTATACATTGGGGAAATTTGACAACATGTATTACAAGAATATGCAAAGAGGGTTGGGGCTGTTGACATCTGCATAAATTGAGCCTTTACAAGGTGAAGGAAAATAACGATGGGACGTGAGATGCAGATGCGATCAGTTCAACATGGTTCAAATTTGATGACAGAATCTCACTACATGAACTATATATATTAAATTAAAAATAATTTAATTGAATTTTTTTAGGAAAATTTAACAATTCATTGAATTGAATTGAATCGGTGATGATAAAATTATTTTTAATGGTATATGATTTAGGGTATATATTTAAGAGTTTAAGGTTTAATAGTTTAGGGTTTTAGGTTGAGGGTTAAGGGTTAAATTATTTTTTTATAAAGAATATGGTCAAATTAAAATAATATTTAAATAATGAGGGTTCAATAGAAATACGAAAATAGGTGAGGTACTAAATATATAGTTTACCCTTATTAAAAAAATAAAATTTTAAAAAATATATATATATAATAATTTAATTGAATTTTTAAAAATAAATATTAATTGTATGATGAGTCCTTCAAATTTTAAATTTTTATTAATTAACTTAATGATATTCATCGGTGTTCGTCGAACGTGGTAGACTCATACTTTACATTAACTAGGCAATGTTGTCTTGTCTTTAAATTGACTTTGGAAGTCACCCAAAAAGCAAGGCGATTTTAGTGTAAATTACCATATTCTTAAGAGAGAGAAAATTCAACAACAATATTTAGATTAAAACACAATAAAAAGTCACTTTAGCAAAATTTATAAGTTACTTCATTAATATAATAGAAATCAATCTAGATAGAAAAAAAGATCATCTTAAATTCTTAAACAAAAACACTTAAAAACAATATCTTAACAATTATTCCTATTTACAAATATCTAGTTGGATACATTTGCTGGATTGGCGGGAAATGGTGGGGTCTGTAGAATCTTGTACGTGTCATCTAATGAAGCTGAGAACACCAGTATATAGAAAACGCTTGCCGACAACCGCCGTAAACGGTGCCAACATGCCTCACCGGAGGGGAGACAATTTTTTAATTTAATTTAGTTTCAGAATACGAAATTATAAAACTAAAAAAAAAACATGTAAATTAATATACTAATATTATCATGAATATTCAACTGTAAATATTAAATAATACGCTAAAACTTAATGCAGATTAAAAGGGCGGGAGAGGGTAAATTATTAATTAATTACTGTCTTAACATTTATGTGAAGAGAAGCCCACTCTACTATTAGCCAAATCGAAGCTGACACGTGTCCCTTGCTGCTGCACGTTCCCGATAATTGACATAGACGACGTCGTTGGGGCAAACGCAAAGCAATAAGTACCCGACGAGTCCACCGGGATCATATAATTGTTAGCGGCTAAATCCATTGATTTCCCGCCGCCGAAATGAAACGACACCGTTGGTATCTTCACGCTGCTCCTCGAAGACAGGTCATAACACGTGTCGAACAACGCCACCCCGCTCGCCGTCGGCAGGTCCGTCGTCAGTTTCACGAACGCGTCTCGTAGCGCGTTGTACGCCTGAGTTTGCAGCCGGGTTATGGCGGTCCCGCAGTCTATGATAACGCCACCGTCTCCCGAGTCGTCCATGTCGAAGAGGCCGGGGGAGATTTTAACCGGTTCGCCACCTACACTGAACCCGGTCAGACCGATGTAATAAAACGTATCGATCTTTCCGCTCTTCATCAATGGAGCGACCACCGCGTCGGCCGGTAAGTCCGAGTTGAAATCCAACGTCGACGAGCCGGTCGAGTCACGATCCACTAAACAGTAAGAAAACGACGTCGCTTTCATCTGCGAAGTTAAAGACATGGATCCACCGCCGAGTCCAACCAACCCCGCCGCTCCAACAAACAAGCCTTCATTATCATGGCCACATCCCAAAGCGACGCCTTTGATGCTCCCGGAGTCACCCAACGACACCGTTTCGGTGACGAACTCGCCGACAGTGTAAGACCCATCTCCGTACGAGACTTGGTACAGACATTTCCCGCCACGGCAAACGGAAACATCAAGAGAAGTACACTGCCTCGACTCGCAAGTAACCGGAGAGTAAGTGGAGGATCCGGATGGGTTGAAAATCGGGTCGGATTGTTGGTAACAGTCTGCACAGGGTTCACATTGGATCCAGTTAATATCACTCCCGGTATCGAGAACCATGTAGTACTGTTTAGCCGGGCTACCGACTCCGACCCGGGTGAAATACTCTCCACTCCCTTGGCTTGTCCCGGAAATAATCGGAGTAGAAAGCGCCTCAGCTTGGATCTCGGTCGGCACCGGCTTCACCTCGGATTTCTTGAGTCTGGTGTTGAGTGAGTCGACTCGAGCAGAGTCACGCTGGAGCCGGGAAAGCACAAGACTTTTGTAGTCGGTGTGGTGGGTTTTCTGTACAGATCCCCGAGAGTGAAGTGGAACAGAGAAAACAGAAGAGTTGAAGAAAAGGGGTTGGTTTTGGAAAGGCTCTACAGATTGTGGATCGAATGAAAGAATATGTTGAGTCCGTTGAAGAGACGAAGCGACATCGAGGGTGGTCGTGGTGGTCGCCGGAGAGAGACGAGCGAGAGTGGGAATGAAGAGCAAACAGAAGAGGAGAAGGAAATGGACAGAGGAAGAAGAAGAAGAAGAAGAAGAAGCCATGTTTGGGGAAGGAGGAGTTGGTGGGGGGTTTTAATAAGGAAAAGAGGAAGGTCACGTCAAGCTTGCTGGGAGACTTTAAAGTGAAAAGCAAATGGCGGAGGCTGAGACGGAGGAGCTTTAAACCTAACTTGGCTTTGCTTTCCTCTTTCTTCGTCCATAAAACAAAAACGGAAAGATGCCTAGGGACGTACTCACTACTCACGTTGCTTAACCTTTAAAGCCATATTAAAATATGGTGGCATATTTGTAATAAAATTTTAATTAAATAATTTAAGGAAAATACTTTGATGCACAAGTTGTGTAAATTTTAGTTTATACAAGTCCTTTAATTTTAGGGTTTAGGGTTTTATGTTAGGGTTTAGGGGTTTAGTATGTAGGGTATATAATTTAAGGTTTATGGTTAGAATTTAGAGTTTAGAGTTTAGGGCTTAGGGTTTAGGGTTTAGGTTGCTAGGGTTTGTGATTTAGATTTTAAATTTTATAACTAAAATTTACACAGCTTGTGCATCAAAATAAAACTCATAATTTAATTATAATTAAAAAAAAAACATAACTAAAGTAACATAAGTGGAACTCATATCCTCCAGTCCACAACGTTTGTTATGTATGCCAAAGCCACATTAGTTCTTTTATAGTTTATACTTGAACAAACAAAACAACCATCAATTGAATAGGAATTATTTTTCTATAACTACCGACAGAATCATAAAAAAAAATTAATGTCGTGAAGATCTTTGTGCAAACACTAAAAGACCACTAAAGTATGCTAAAATTATGTCAAAACGGTAGATAAAACGAAATCACAAAACAAAAAAAAAATGTGCCACAAAGGCAGAGGAAAAATGTGCTACAAAGACAAATTTTTATTAATATGAAAAAATAATGAACTCAATGGTCAACGACCAATACTAAAATTAATTGCCGACAAGTTGACCACCAACGAAAAAAAAGGTTGTGACGTTGAGAACGATACAGACAAAAAGTTTGTTAAAAAAATTAAGAGCGGCAACTTCTCTCTCACACGCCTATTAAAATTCTATAGCTGTTGAGCATATTAATTTTGTGTTTATATTTATACTTATATTGTAACTAGAAAAGGTAGAAAGTACAAACAATAAAGAGAAGGGGAAAATTTTTACAAACATAATTCAGGCCTAAGTAGTGCTTTAGAATTAAACCTTGAATATATTTGGTTTAAACTTAAACGAGGTCAATGTGATACCATATATATCAGTATAATCATCAATATTTAATTTATTTTACATATTAGTATAATCATCAATGTGATCGTTCGAATCACTATTCGAATCGTAGACGTTATTTAAGGGACTTATAACGTCATACTACAAGATCAACTGATAATTGGTCAATACCATATAGTTTAAAATAGTACACCTATATAAATATTATTGGGTATATATATATATATATATATATATATATATATATATTTAAAAGCTAAAGTGATTATAAGTAGTATCTGTTTTGAATATATTCTCAACAATTTGACAATGCATGCTCAATCACTCTGCTGCAGCTGTTGGTGCTCGAACTCGTGAGCTCTAGGAACAACAACAGTTCCCTTAACCACTAAGGCAAGTTAGTTCGTGCGGCAAGTATATATTTTGGTATAGAATTTGGTATCAATGTTCAATTTGGTATTTTTTTTTGTCTAATTATGTACTTGACCTTTTCTTCAAGGTTCAATTTGGTACATTTTTTTGTTGATCCAATTAGGTACATAAAATTGTTTTTGGTTCAAATTGATACATAAATTTGACTTATTAGTCCAAATTGTCACTTACAATTCTTAACCAAATCGATTAAAAATGTCAAGTTCATGTACCTATTTGAAAAAAGAAATAAGCTCAAAAAGTAAGGATGAGCATCAATTGAGTCGGGTAAATTTTTTTGAGTTAGTCGAGTTGACAATTTCTTTTTTATAACTCAAATTGTATTTAAATTTTTTTGAGTCTGAGTTGTTTAAATTTTAGTTCAAATTAATTGTAAATATTTATAATATTATGATATTAATTGGTTACAGTTTAATCATCTTTCTATAATCATATACAACATACATATATATTTTTCACATGTAATATACATATATCAAATAAAGTTGAGGAACTCGACTTAAACTTAAAAACTACTCCATTAATTACTAAGATTTTTGAACTATTCGAAGTTTCATTTTATAACTCAGACTTCATTAGAATGTTTCCCGAGTGGAGTTTACAATATAATATTAGGTTTGTATTATTTAATAATCGTTTTGTGGTTTTGCCATATATTACAAGACTAGAAAAGTCAATTCAGTTACCAACGCCTTAAGCCAAAAGTACAACATTGAGGTTGTGAGCTTGCCAAAGGGACAATTGTTGGGGCGCATTAAAGAGGGGTTATCACATGACCCAGCGGCCAGAATGATGATCAATTATGCCAAGAAGGGAAAGACCCGAAGGTTCAGGTTCGAGGGGGACTTGTATGCCCGAGGACATCGCCTCTATGTGCCTCAGTTCGGGGAGTTGCGCAAGGAAATCATGAAAGAGTGTCATGACTCCAAGTGGGCTGGACATCTGGACATGAGCCGGACTTTAGCACTCATTGCGGAGGTGACCGCGGTGGTGCACTGTTTGCGCACATGGCGGCACCACATCCTTGCGGAGTGTCATGAGTTTTGTAGCTTTAGCTCAAATGCAGGATGTTATGTTGCATTAAAAGATAAACACAGAAAAAGACCCATTCAGGGTTAGCAAATTACTTGATTAATTTCCCCAATCAATTACACATGATAACACCTTTTCTCTAACAAACAAGCAATCAGTGAAACCAAAAAACATACAAAACCACAAGAGAAGAAAAGATGAAATGAAACTCAGATGTTGATTGTGGCTTCCCAAAGCCGAAGAACTCCATTCCGACCCCCACTGCATATCCTTTTCCTTTCCAGGTCCGAAACCACACATCTTACCTACACACACACACATCCATGCCAGCATTGTTAAGGCCGAAATACGACCGCTACACAACTCAAGCGCATATACAGAACAGTCGAGAAGTGCACGAGGGATAAAAGAAAGTAAAAACCAACAACCAAACATAGGGGGGGAATAAAGCATACCACAGCATTGGTCTTTTGAGGGGTCCGATAGAGTTGCCACCCAGACATTTTGGCTCCCGTGTTAGGTACACCACCGAGCCTCTCTTGAGGCCGTTGGAAGAGAGACATGGAATTGTCGGCTGCTCCAATTCCTAACCACTGCTCTCCGGCATTTATAGATAAGATAGGAGCAGCATGAATGGTTACATTCTTCACGCATTTTATTCCCTCTGCACCCAAAACAAAATATAAACTAGTCGCCTTTTCGAAAGTAAAAGACGACTTTAGGAGATATCTATTGAAAGATTATAGTCAACATGCACAATGAAGAGTCAAACCAGTTTTAGATTAAATCTTCAGTAATTACTTTAACCAGGTTGGATAAAACCAAACCTAATAGAAAGATGGAGAATTCTTGGATTGCAATACAGCACTTACCATCATCATTTTCCCAAAACCGGAGCAGCCCATCTGTTGAACCTGAGACGATGTTTTTCAAAGTATTACTACTATATTTTATTCTTTTCCTTTTCCAGCACCAGACAAAATCGTTGCTAAAATGAAATAAAATAAACAGATTTAGGGCCAACCAGTTATTATTCCTTTGTCTGATGCTGAGTACTCAACACAAAGTAGCGGACCAGCATGACAGGCAAGAACAGCATCGCATGTTCCCCGGGAAACAGTCCAAACTCTAGCAGTCCAATCATCACTCCCCGTAATCAGCGTGTCTCCAACCATTCTCATAGACCTGCATAACGGGCACGTGAGCACACTGTTCCTTCCAAGGTCCACACACACACAGCAATGAACCAGAAAAATTGAAAACTTGTTCATTTCTTTGCTAACCGTATCCATTTTGTATGCCCTAGAAGCTTGTGCATCTGCCTACCAGCACGGATGTCCCAGATATTTGCTACCCTGACAATGCAAAAGATCCATCAGTTTAACTTCAAGGTGACCAGCAATAAATATAATTTATCATCTACAGGTGGATTGCAAGTGATTTATACATACGCGTCTCTTCCACCAGCAGCCAAGATCCCACTGGAGTCGTCATACTCCATGCATAAAACTGCACTAGTACAGCGACCGACTGTAGCCACACAAGTATCAGTTCGGACATCCCACATCTTAACAGTTCCATCATATGCAGCTGTTAGGACACGTTCACCAGACAGCATCTGCACACAGCTGACCTACAGTAACATAAAGATGGATGTCGTGTTTCAGTTATCCAATTCATGAACATTCAAGAAAAAGAAAAAATATCTAAGATTCGCTAAGTTTCCTTGCAGAACGCCATTGAGGAAAAGGAATTTAGAATTAGGAATCACAAAAATAAGAAAACAAACAACATTCAAAGAAGTTGATGGGAAAGAAGCTTAGTAAAATGTTCACGGGGTCGGGTCGGGCACTTATTTTATACAAAGGACTGCACGGATGTTCTCCCTATCCATTAGAAACCCAATACATAGGCCAAGCAGCTCACATATCCAAGATGAAAAACAGACATCTCTAAGGAGAAAACTAAAATCATATTTAGTAAATATTAATTCAGCATATGATTAATAATACTAAAAGTGGAATAATCATTTCACATAAAGGTAAAAGAACATAGGGCTTTAGAGAAATTTCTTCATACATAACTAGATATGCATGTGTATGCTTGTATGCAGGTTTCATGCTCCTGGCTTTACTGAGAATTGGTACAATTACATATTTAGTTTAAATGAAAAGGGGGTAAAGGACCAGAGTGACGGGAAAATCTTATGCTTGAGTCCTTTGGGGAAAAAAACATTTTCCCTTTGTTCACTTTCCACTCCATGCTATCTCAATCTCTTACTCCCCCCCAACCAACCCTGTCCCCCTCCCCCCAACTCCCCCTTTCCCTTCTGAAATTTTACATTCTGAGTACTTCTGAATCCAACATTGTACAAAGAAACATTCTTTGATATCAAAGCAAATCCTAGGTTGGCTAAAAACCGGCTGTGTTGATACTATCATTAAAGTAAAAGGTCAGGATTTGCTAGATTATGGCTAGAACAATGCTGATGATAATTGGCATTGCTCATGCAAATATATCTCCAATAATGCCAACTGCTTAGTAAAATTTGTATTCACCATTTACACATTCCTTAAAAAGGGCAACTTCAGAATTAAACCCAATTTGCAATCAAGGATGTTACGAATAAGCAAACCTGGTCATCGTGACCCTTTAGTTCCTCCAGCAACTGGGTGGTTTGCTTGTCCCATACGATAACAGACCGGTCATCGGAACCAGATACAACTTTTCCTCTATCAGAACTAATGGAACGGATGGTTCTGCATAGCAAGAGTAGTGGATAATGTTAAACAAACATTGAACAAGTAAAAAATGACATGAAAAACATTTTAATGAAAAGAACAACCAGTAAAAGAGTTTAAATATCACATAACAGAGACCTTGTATGTGCTTTCAAAGTAGCCCGAAGTTCAGAACCGCGAAGACTTGGATCCCATATCTTAACCTGGAAGAGTTAAAAACCCAAGTCATAACTATTGAACTGAACAAAAATGAGCAATCATAAATACTTGCACCAGAAAATGAAGCAATAGTTCATAGAAGACGAGGAAACAAAAGGCTTTATTCCTTACACATGTAACACTAGTAATTTATCGAATACAATTTCAGATAACATAAATACATCTGTACTAGATATATCATAAGTCATAACAACACTTTGCAAGTGATTATGGATATGAACATGATGGAATTAACAGAGAGTAACTAAGTTTCAAAGAAAGCCCAAGAAGCCGAATTCTCTAGTGATGTAGTGACATTTTGATAAGCAGAAAAACTAACCAATGAAGTCTTAGGAGACAATTAAAAGATCGTATGACTGTGCAGAAAAAACTAGGGTCCCTCAATCTGAACATGATGCAAGATAGGAAAGAACAGAACATTTAAAGATTGAGATTAACAATGGAAACACTCTTCGAGAAACATAACCAAAGACTTACAAACAATATATTAACTTCTCCTATCGTTTTGAATTAGGGGTGAGCAAAACTCGACTTGACTCGAAAAAACCAAAATTTTCGAGTCGACTCGAGGCGAAAAAACTCAACTCGTCTTGAGTCGACTCGAAATTTCATAAACTCGACTCGAAAAAGTTTCAAATTAAGTTTGAGTTGTAAAATGGAAATTCGAATAACTCGAAATTTTTAGTAATTAGTGGATTGATTTTTAAGTTTGAGTCGAGTTCCTCAATTTTTCCTGATATATATATATATATACCGATATAAAAAAATATGAAGAAATATATGACACATGAAAAAATATGAAGAAAAAATATATATATATATATATATGTGTGTGTGTGCATATCTTATAAATAATTACAATTAAATTTGTATAAGAACTCGAAAACTCGACTCGAATTGAAAAAAATTCAAATAAAGTTTGAATTGTAAAATATGACGCGTCAAATAACTTGAAATTTTTTGACTCGACTCGATCGAACGCTCCCCCTTAGTTTGAATACTAAACCAACCGAAGTTTATATAGAATAAAAGATATAGCCACTCACTGTACAGTCAGTGCTTCCACTAATAAAGAAACCTGCATCTTCACGATCACCCACAAGATCCCACACCTCTCTTCTTGTTACACAATGCAAAGCAGTAACAGCACCACTATGACCCCTCAATATGCGAACATTTGTTTGTGTTTTCTTCTGCCCAGCAGCAGACAAATCTTGTTTGCGTGCATTCCCATTCTCTGATCAGTTAAAAAGATAATCAGCCATGATAACATTGGGTCTGTGACCTAAATATAAAACACTCTAGGCATCTAATGCTAACAAAAGATATACCTGCAGCACCATCAGAAGCCCATTTACGAACACGGCTAAATGAGTTTGTTCTTGATGCTGTATCCTTACTGAACATGCTCTGCACCCAGCTCCTTCCAACACCAGAAGCCTCTACAGGTTGTTGATTCTCATCTACAGCATCCTTTATACGTGGGGATGACAATCCAGGACCAGGAGGCAATACTGATTGTGGCTTCACAGATGCGACGCCCCAGTAATTGATACGAAGTTGCTGGATATGTGACAAAAGTCCTCTGAGTTTTATCTGAAACATAATGGGGCACCATCAATTCAGCAATTATATTTATGCATTTTTTTATTATTTTTTAAAATAAGTTCCATGGACAATCAGGCCAGGAACATGGACCAAATGATTACTCGTTACAATTTATATGGCACTCAAACGTTTTCTGGAGCAATGTAGAATTTTACTGATTTAATTGGCACCATTGGTTAAAGGTAATGCATGTCGAATCACATGGAAATTATTTTCAGTTACTAGTGTGTATTCTGTGAGAAAGCAAAGCAAATGTACTATGAGGCGATTTTTCATCTTCATATACTAAACCTAGCACAAATGTGGACTACATAAATGATAAAGGGTACATTTGAGAAAAAGTATCGACTTCTAGCTTGTGCAAAAGGGGCACTTCTGCACAAGTTGAAACCTTAAAAGCCAAACTAGAGGAATATTGCATGAAGGAGAGAGAAAAGGTGCTAGATGGAAATCAAAATTAAATTCAAGGACAATGTTACAGGCCGAATCTATGTTAAGGAAAGGCCATTAATTTGAGTCCTTTAAGTAAAGCTTAGATTACGCTTCTATTTCTTTCCTTAAGTTTCTTGATAATATTTTTTATTTCAGTTGATTTAGTTTCCTTCTAGAATAGGTTTTTTATTTACTTAATAAGACTGGTCATTATTTAAAGGGTTATATGAAATAATAAAATGCTAAGCAGAACTTTCAAAAATCCGAAAGAGATCTGGGTTTCTCTTTAATGAATCAAGGTTTCAATATCCCTTTGATGAGCTGAAAGTTTTCAGTCCCCCTTTGATGGGCTTAACTATCAATCCCAATCCCAATCGGCCATAACAAATAAACCCAAAAATTGAACATGGTGTTCAAGTCATGAGAATTAAACTGACTATGAACTTGGAAGGAACAACGGAGTCAAGTGGGCAAGGGTGCATGAAGGACAGAGATGTTTAGAGAAGTCCATACTCAGTATCACTATCATTTCATTCTACAACAATGCAGTGTCTGATCTAGGAGCTGTCAGCAGATTAGTGGAGCCTTTACAGCTAGAACACATAGAAGCTAAAAATACCTGAAGCTAGGTGAGAGCATCCAGAGAAGAAACGAGCCTTGGGGATAGAGAAAAAGACCAAACAGCACAAAGTAAAGGAAGAATAGATGTACACTACTATCAACAATGTAACTTCATTGTCAATCACAATAACACACCACAGAATAGATGTACTTACTAGCAACTTATATCCAATATTGTTTCTCTCTGCTATTGTTTCAATAATGTACCAAGCCTCGTTATCAGGAAGTCCCAGCCCAGCCTTCAAGTTAAAATGTAATATTGTTAATGCTTAAGAGTTTTGGAAACAAAAAGCAAGTGCCCGAAAAGGATTCAAAATTACAAAAAAAA
This sequence comes from Hibiscus tridactylites, assembly GCA_958450335.1. Lineage (NCBI taxonomy): Eukaryota > Viridiplantae > Streptophyta > Magnoliopsida > Malvales > Malvaceae > Hibiscus > Hibiscus tridactylites. Next base: position 68,900,528 of record OY288289.1, on the reverse strand, counting down.
GCTACCATGTGCGAGGCTAATACAATTAGCTGTGCAGTCACCAGAGTTGCATAATTGGCAGATCTGAGAAAAAGGAAACAACCAAAATAGATAGGCATCAGTTTCGGTTTAAGACTTCATTATTAATTGAGAAAGAGAAACTAAAACAAAGTCTCATATAACTGGGTTAGCCGACGTGCATGGGAAATAGGGAATTCGATGGAACATAATGAAAAACCAAAGGACAATTTGACTGGATACAATTATTACGAGTAGGTAGGATAAAGAAATGATAAAGAGTACGTGATAATGATACAGCCCTGACACTCATCCTTGTTAATATTAGAAATTGCATGAAATTCAGAACCTATCAAGCATATCTGAAATATTTTTACTAGTCATTTTCTTTGGAGTATGTTACACTAAGTTCACTTTGTCATTTCTCAAAGTATCATCCAGGTATTTTTAAATTAATAATTTATTTCAAAGTCATCTTTGACAATAAGTCACGTCATTGTCCATAAAACAAGTAGCAATCGAGCTGAAAAGTGAAGAGATCTAAAATGAACTCGGTGAAATCCACAACAAAAATTGTAATGCAAAATAATTCCCCTATGCTTTAATCCAAAACACCTCCTTCAAAAGCAGACCCAGTTCCATGAGCAGCCAAAGTTCAAAACATATTAGTACCATATATACTAATAATAATATCAAACTTGAAGATATATTCCATGCACATACAATGATCTGAAATATAATAATTCAGAAATTAACTTTTAAAAATATTAAAATTTTCAACTTACTTGTTAGACGACTGCTCCAGAAGATGGTCAAAATATCCTTCCCAAAACCTGAAAGAACATTGCCTTAGTTATCTAAGATTTCAGTATTTCGGCACAGAACCCCAAGAACTAACCAGAATTCTCTAAGCCAATTGAAGATAAAAGCAATGATCTAAATTTTGGAAGAAATAAATACTACTTCTAAAAGTAAATCTTGTTTAAGCATAGCTGGTTTAGCTATCGATTTATAGAAAAGTCCAACTTGCAAAAGAAAATATGACGGTAAAACCTAAGCCAAGAGAGTAATTGATATGGATCCACTACCCAACAAAGTCTTAACCACTTGGCATACACAACTACCAGTACTGCCATGTTTCCATTATTTCCTTTTTTAGGACTTTAACTTTGTTTTCCAGCAAATAACAGTCCAGACTATTTATTATAAATAGGCTAGGATTTGTTCTTAGTTTTAGGATTAAGATTATTGATTATTGTTATTTGAAATTTCTAGTTTATTGGTTGTATAGTGTTAGGATTCTTCACTACTACTTCTAATTAAACATTATTTTTCTGTTTTCATCATTTCCTTTCCTTTGAAATTTGGCTCCTATCAGTAATACCCAGTAATACATACCGTAACTCCTCCCATATAGACAGAGAAATAAGATGACGCTGGACATAGTCTGGAACATTATTAGCATCTTTCTTATACATCTCAGCAGACACTTCCAGGGCACCTCTAATAGTCAAAACATCATTCCGAGAGGTTGCTCGACTGATAGCTGTTTTGAGCTGAAATTGTGCACTTTAGTATTCAGAAAAATGATAAAAAAAGAACAGTTAAAACAGAAAGAAAGTATTGTTACAAGATGAACATCAAAAGTAAAAAAAAAAAAGTCCAATCAGAAAGTAAAAGAAAACAGCTTATAGGAAGTTAGTGAACAATTTACTTCATTAACAAAATTATTTAAACTTGATCATGCTTATGATTCTTAAATTACTCATTCTGGAAATCATTACCAAGTGGAAAAGAAAAAAAAAAGGAAAAAGAAAATTGCTGAAACCTGAATAGCCACATCCACTATAAAAACCCAAGAACGGAACAACTTTGCATAAACATACCAATTCTTTCACAGCTATAAACTGTTCTTCAGTCAGCTGACCATGCCATCCCTGAGCAAAATATCCAGTATAAAGTTACTAGAGCACTGAAACAGTTATTGTTAATACGGGTATGCTTCTTATAGCTATACATACTGAATTTATGTGCTCGCTTATACACTCAACAAAACCACTACCACCAATTCCCTCTGCATCCGACTCAATCAAAGCTGCACAAATTTAGAGCACATATCGTTGTTATTTTGCAAATATCTTTGAAAACGGAAGCAGATAAAATTCTCAAGTACCATCATAAGATGTCAGCCTAAACTACATGTTAGATTTTAGCAGTTCGAGTTACATACCCAGAATTGTGCCATATTCAAATGATGAAAGTGGATCTTCCCCTGCTTCCAATTTCAGAAGACGTAGCCATAATCCCTGTTAAAAGAAGAAACACAAAATTTAATTAAAAAATACGAGAAGATGACAAAAGACCACCATAACAACTTAATTGCATCGGCTTGACATTATAATGCAAGAAAAACAACTTCCTCGTCTTGTCAAAACAATACAAATTCATGAAAGAAAAAGACAACTGCTAATTTTTTTCTCTATGACTTCATTTAAGATCGACCTGCTTAACTCCAATACATACAAAGCAAACCCTCCTACTGGCTGACTAATGCTTAAATTATACATTATTTTATTAATAATTACTCCTTGATTAGTTGTTTTAAGATGCTTAGCTGTTGATTTTCTGTTCTTTTCTGTGCAGGGCATCAGATTTTGGAAACTGTGCTAAAAAGGCTGGATTTTGCAAGTTTTCTGGATTCATGGTTGGATTAGTGGGCATGAATGCGCTGACTCGACGCCACGTCAGTAGGCTTCTAGAAGATGACGTCAGCAACGCGTGATAAGCTATCAGTCGCATCCGATCACTTATCAGCGAGATTTGGATCAAGCTTGGGGATTTATCTTTTATTTTTGAATTTTAAACATTTTGGGAATTAATTATTATCACTTAGCATTTATCTTTTGTATTTTAAATATTTTAGGATTCTCTTATCATTTTAAGAGTATTTTTAGGGTTTTAGGATGCTATAAATACCCCTTTGGGGTTAGACTCAAACCATCTCTTGTTCATTGTTTCATTTACTTTGAATTTATTCCTTTCTCTTCTTCGTTCTTACTTTCTTTTTAAAGTTCTCTTTTCTTTTTTATTTTAAAATATGCTAAGCATGATTTCTTCCATAATCATGCTTAGCTAATTTTCTTTAAAGCCGAGGGTTACAGCAGTGACTCAATTCCAACGGGAGGATTGAAAAGCGCTTTCAAAATTTCGGGAATCTCTTTCAGTTTTCTAAGGTTTGATTTCTAAACCAAAACGATTTCGAAACTAAAGATTGACTTTGGTCAGAATGTTGTTTTTGGTTAAATATGTGGGAGGAAGGATCGGCTATTGAAGCACATTCGACTTCCTGGGAACACACTTAGTAAATTGATTACTAAGAAGAAAATTGAGATCGGAACCGTTGTTATTGAAACAACATAATCCGAGTCGGTTTTTACTGAACTTAAACGATTTTGATCTACAACATTGTTGTTGACTAGATCCACTTCGTAAATCGATATCAAAGATAGAACTTGGGTATTCGGTTACAAAAGCGTAGTCTCAAGGATTGACCCTTGTAGGGAATTAACCGACGTGAATCCTGAAGTAAAAATTCTTTTCCGATGATCCGAGGAAACTGAGTCGGAGCCAATGCCTAAGGCTTATTCATAAATATTGAATCTATTTACTTTAATTTCTTTGTGTTCTTGTTTTTCGCAAACCCCCCTTTTACTGAAATATCATTCAACTCTCTTCTTGGCTCACCGATTGACAGACATTAATCAGGAAGTTTTCTGAGTCCTTGTGGGATTGACCCTTACTTCTCTTTTACTACGTATTATTTCCTTTATTTATTATCAGGGAAGAAGGAATTATTTTTGAAGCGAAAACGACACGTGTCACTGGCTATCATAACAGACAAATATAGCCATAAGGTTGTCATTGTGAAACCAACCAAAACCCTAGTTTGTATAAGAAACAATACAAACTAATGAGAGAAGAATATTTTTCTCTTTTCAGATTCAGATTGTAACGACAAAAGGTTTCACTCATACATGTAAAAGCAAAATGGAAAAGTAAAAGTTCATGAATTTTTACCTGCAACTTAACTTGTATGTCCAAAACCATGCGCTCTCTTTCTGCCTGTAAAACAATGAGAGTAGAATTCATTTACAGAGATCCTAATCTTGATGAAAAAGCTACTGAAACATCAGATGATAGTGTAAGTAACTTACAGCCCTCTCCAATGAACTTATAGAAGGTGAACTGGAAAAGCAAGAATAAACCTGTTAGTTAGCACTTAGCAGCCTAAGACAAAAGACCAAGCACACAAAAAACTTTACTTATAATATACCTTGGTGTTTGCCTTCCCGAGTATTCAATAGCCCCATTTACTGCAGCAAGAATCTGCTTTCTCTTTTCTTCTTGCTCTTCTGTTCTAACATTAGAAGGGAACCTGTCGTAGCAATACTTGGCACCAGTTCCTGAAGAAACAAGAACATGAGAAATGGTTATTTATTTACAACCTTGCTTGTATTTGCCACTTCGAATAAGATAATGAATCAGAAATTTGACAAAGGTTCATGCAAGTTACTTGATACTCCAACATCTGGATCTGATATTGTTATGATCTCAGGTTCTGCCGACGTGGAAGGAAGAATAGAAAGAGGATTTTCCCCTCTTCCTAGAGCATCTTGTAATTTGTCGAGTAGATTATCATTGTTTTCATCAGAACCTAGTCCGCTCTCCAGATAATCCAAGAAACCATGAGAATCTAGAAATTGTGCAATCTGCCCAAGAAAAGACAACAAAGGTAAACTAGAGGAGAGCAAATTTTAAGACAATAAAGATTTTTAATTCACAAAAGAGTAATAACAAATAACAAAATAACAGTATTGAGAACCTATTTAATCTTTCAAATCAAAGCACAAGCTTGATATTATTGAGAATCAATGTATTAACAAATACCTATGTAGCTCTTGGCCAAGAGAAAAGAAAAGGACAAAAAAAGTATCGTCCATATTTTAGTTCTATTGAGTGCTCATTTTCTCCTTTCTCTCTAGCTACAATGTTCTCAAGTTATTTAAGACAGAATAACAAAATCAGCCATAACCTCCATCTACTTCTGCTGCTGCGGAAAATTGCAATAAAGCACCACTCAATTTCCATCCCTCAAATGAGATTCAACCTCAACTAAATGAAATCCTGATTGTAACAAAACCTAATTATTTATACCACTTAGCAAACTCCTCAAAACAGCAGTACACCATGAGAATTGACTTTGTATCCACAGTCCTAAACAATTAATCATACTGAATAGTCTGTCCAAAAAAATCATACTGAATAGAATAATGAGGTACAAAAGATGCTTAAAAAAGGGCAAACAGAGCATTTCAATTGCAATATCCTTCACCACTGAACCATCACTAACAAATTCATTAAATGAAGATAATGTAAACAAGAAGGCAAAGCATCACCATAGGCTCTGGTGGCTGGTTGGTTGTCCGAGACCGCTTCTTCAAAAATGCCTGAGTGTTAAACACATGAGTGGCATTGTTTTCCTAACAAAACTCATTTCAACAAGATACTCAGGTTAGATTGGTCCAAAGCAAAAAACCAAACTCATACAAGATCAAAGACAAATTTTCATACCATGAAATTGCGGTAGCCAGCTAAGATTGAAGCAAAGAACTTTAAAAATATCAACCTGGACAACCAAAAATTAAGAAAAACACACTAAATTTTCCATGTTAATCAGATGTATAAATAAAATGTTTACATCACATGCTAAAAGTTTCACATAAACAAGCATTCACAATAAAGTTTCTATAAAGATTAATTGAATGAATATCCACAGCTTAGCTATCAAATACAGAATAGAGTAGAGAGAGAAAAAAGGAAACATATGGCGAGAAACGGATGAAGCCTTATCAGAACCATTGACTATAGTACAAGAGAGGAAAAAATCAAGAGGGAAAATCTCTGAACTCAAACTATTCACATCTCAACAGCTTTTAATACGAACTCATAAAAAATAAATAACAAATCAAAGTATTTATAGATTCAATCCATAAAACCCTAAGATAAATTTAACTCCAAAATATTTAATCTTAAACAGCAAAAGGCAGTCCTTTACATAGGGAAATCAAATGCCAGTAGTTTTGAGGCATCAGAAAATATACTATTTGCAATTATACCAAAAAGGAAATGTTTTAAAACAAGAATAGATCAAGCGATTACATAATCAACCAAAAGAAGATTTTTTTTGCAGTTAAGCGAATAGAGAATACAAGGTGAAACTTAGTGTTATTTAAGAAACGTCTTAAGATGATGGGTATATAACTATTCATCTAATAATATTGATTTTAGGTAAATAGCCACAGGAAATCTTACTTAATTTTCTCAATTATCTGAAATAATTGTTAAAAAAATATCAAAATTAAAAGGCAGAATCATGCAATAACCATGCTCATCAGTAAAGGTGACAGCTAGATACGAAAATACATGGTGGTCAGTTCACATATTACTTCTAGAGAGAGAGCAAGAAGACATTTCAAACATAAAAGGTCAGAGAATAAGATAAAGCATAACCCACATAGCTAACTTTTCCTAGATAATTAAATGAGAATGAAAAATTAAACGTGCACTCAACATCATTACAGCAACAATCTAAACCATATGTCATAAAACAGGAAATTCGCAGTATAAAACAGAAATTTATATAGCAATGAATAACGTTCTTGTAAAGATGAAAATATTAGAGATTCTTCATGTCAATGCACCTAGTATAGAATGCATTGTATGGGACTGTAAATATACTTCAGAAACATTTCATATGGCAATTGGCATCCAAGAATCACCTAAGCTGAAGGTTGTGATCTTCTCCCCAAGGCTTGTTGACGATTTTAAAATTATGATCAGATGAACCACAGAAATCAGTCTTCATCAGATCTATCCCCACCACATTTGGATGCAATAATTTCAGTATTTCATCACGCAGTGAACTTAGTTCAGGTTCAGGAATTGGTGGTATTTCTTCAGTCGTGGTGATTTGGTTTAACTCGAGATCCACGATAACTACCTAAAACAGAAGTCAAGGGAAATTGCAGCTTAAAATGCCAAAGTAAAAGGTTCAAAATGAACAAGATAAATTTACACAGCAATCGGCTTATTAAATATTAGGTAGCAAATGCTTAAGCTGAATAATTATATGGACATAAGATAATATATTTATTTAAAAAAATTATATATTGAACATAAGGTTACATTTAAAATTAGATTAATATAGTTTTTTTAAGGTTGATGAATAGATTATAATTTGAAAATAGAGCAACTCTATCCAAATTTTAACTAATTATGTCTCAGCAAATAGATCCATTTAACTAGAGGCTTTCAATAGAATCAGAATTCTTATTTGCAACTTGCATAAATCTTATTAACAATAAAAAAAATTAATTATAACTCTTGAGTAGTTAAAAATGGCATTTTTATCAGTTCGAAAGATTCCCTACATACATGTTTTTATACATTATAGATACTTTTTCATATCTTTATCCTGAAAAAGTAAATAAAAATGGGTCAACATGTGGCAAGTTTATAAGGAAAAAAGGGAGTATCTCACAACTAAATGAAGTTATGAACAGACTTGTGATTCAAAATTTTTGGCTTGATGTTCAAAATCATAAAAGGAAATTACGACCAAGCCAGAATCATTCCCAGTGCTACTACAATCAAGTAAAAGTTATGAATGAGTACTTTGCTACATGATTTCAAAATGATTAAAAGACCTAGATGCATGCGGTCCATGCAACAAGTGGAAAGAAAATGAAATTCAAGTGTTTTCCAAAGTTATTTTTCTCTTTGGCGCAAGGGCTCTACAGTCCAAACCTAGGATCTCAATCCAAACAACCATGGCCCAACCCACAGTGGCTTTGGGGAAATCATTTACATAAAATGAATTAAGAAATAAAATAATATGAACTAACAATAATTACTGTCATATAATAAAATGATATACAAATACTGTAGAAACAAGCTAAAAATGAAAAAAAAAAATAGAATGCATGGACATGTTAAATACTGAAGTTCATGAAAAACTTACACCATCCATAAAAAGATTTGATGTATCAACACCTGAATGGAGACCCATCATATATGGTGTAGGAGCGTCAATGTAGTCTACTCCACTGAAAAACAGTAATGGAATGTAGACATGCTTCAGCATGAAAAAAAAAAGTTCAAAGATCAGATTAAAGTTGACAAATTTCACATACAAGGGAATATTCGGTGGTGATTGTGATCTATCTAACTATATAAAAAGAAAAGAATACAAAGATTAGCTGGGGATTATCCATCAAACAACAGATAGTTCCAACCAGGTTTTTACTAAACTAAAGAGAAGTTAGTCAAATACATAAACCTACCTGCCACCGAAATGGATATATCAAATTGCATATCGCCTCTGATACTAGGGTTAGAAGTGAATACCTGCCATAAGTTAACAAAGAAAAGGAAACTCAATAATAGGATAAAAACCACCAGAAGAATATGAAGAAAATGGTGACAAAACCAACATCAAAGACCATACTAACAATATGGTATCAATTAGATCTCTTGGCAGCCTTAAATACATTTTATCACTGCAACCACATAGTCCTACGTACAAGTAACCAAATTAGCTGAATAACATAAGACAGCATCAAACAAATGAAGCCTAACATGCATAGTTTCAAGAACAAAATGACTTGAGTTACCGCTCACTTTACCAAGGTTTTTCTTTTCTTTTATAAGGAATTCACTCAGTGGCGGATGCATGCAGCCCCCTAGGGGAGCAGTTGCATCCCCATTTTTTTCGGAAACACGCTTAAGTTGGTCTGAATTTCTTCCTTAAAAAATTTTAATTCAATGTGTAAAGGTAAAAAAACATTTTTGCATACCCATTTTGGAAAAAAAATTATTTTAGACCCCATTTTTAAATTTCTAGATCCGCCACTGAATTCACTTGACCAAGATAAAACAGGAGACAATAAGAACAGTTTGACAAAGCATTTGAAAGTGGTTTTGCATAAAGTAAAGGTCCCTACCAATGAGCTATTAGTAGAAAGAGACATGTCCCTTCAAAAACCCAATCACTAGCTAGAATGCAATTGCTAAAACAATCTCAAGAAGAAGCTGACAGCAATTATAATTCAAAACCACAATGAAAACTGCATCAAAGTCCGTGTATTCAACAGGCGTCATGAGTGATGTAGACAGTCATTACCATTCAATCAGAACTGCTCATATCTACAACATAGTAAGAACTGAAAAGAATTTCCTTTTCTCTAGATTTAGAAAATTACTTGTTTGATCGAAGCAAAATCCTCCTTTCAAGTAACACAGCTGTAAAAAGTTTAATCAAATTATCAACATCCAAGCACTGTACCAACGGCTGAAAAGATATCTGTGCCATTTGGTGAATAGATGTCAGCTACTTTATCATTTATGTTGTCCTGTTCATAAATTATTGCTTAATCATGCAGTTAACAAATAAGAGAAGAAATATATACTCATACATCTGCATGGGGTAGACCATCTTTTGGAGGAGCCTCCACAGAAAGCAAGTAATTGTCAATAGCAAATAAAACTCGCTCTTTCCCGGGTGTAGGCAAAGGTACATTGGAGACCATATGTGCAATAACATCCCATAATGGCTTGCTGGAATTGTCACGGAGATGACAAATTAAATGTACCAAAAAGAAAACCAGATTTTTATATCTCCATCAATCATCTAACATTTTTTCACAAATGTAAACAATAAAGAAAAAACGGAGGGAAATAAAATATTGATATCATCTTGAAAAAACGGCAGCAGCACTATCCATGATTGAGCAATCAAATTTATTTTAAATCAAGATAATTAGAACTGGATTGGATTTCAACTTAATACTAATTAAAACTCATAACCAACCCTCACTATATCAGAAAGCTAAAAATAATAATAATACTGAAAGTTGAAGTTATTAAAAGTCTGCTTAGCAATGCAAGTTGGACAGAACAGGTAATTTAAAGAAGGGAAAAAAACCTACAACAGCAACAGAAGGAGAGAGGGGACGAAAGAAAGAGAGAGATGTCATTTGGTCACATCCATTATAAGGTTCTCACAATCAACTTTGGAAATCAAAGTTAAAGCACAGGATTAATCACCCTCACATTAACTCTGGTGTTGGAAGGTGAATCTAGGATTGGCTGTGTTAACTTGGCAGCAGTTGGCCAGATCTAACATTTGACCCTGATTGGCACCAGACAAAACCCTAACAAGTACTGGACAACAACAAACACAGCACACATAGCTCTGAACATTACATTTGAACTGGTTTCAGCATAGAAGGTGCATTTGATGCCAAATGGCTCCATCCAATGCAAACCAATACAAATCTAACTATTGATGCCAGATCAGTGTAGTTTGACATTTCGTCCAACGTTGATAAATAACAAACGAGAAAGAGCAAAGATGAAAACGGAAATAGAAAAAAAATTATATATATATATATAAGAAGAAGAAGAAGAAGAAATAAGAAATCAAAAGAAATTTCATTAATAAGAAATATTTACTCTCACAAGTTATCTATCTTTTCTAAAATTTGGTATATGAATGCCACTCAAATTTTAATAAAGATTAGATATTATTTAATTAGCTTGATTTAAAAGTAAGATACATCATTAAGTTTTTGCAATGTAGGCCACAATCAGAACATGTAGTAAATCATGATTAAAGTTTTTGACAAATAGGCATACCATATAAGGCATGATAAGTGCTCCTATTCAACCAAACTAAGGAAAAGAAAATATAAGGGAACAATTAAAGTTTCTAAAACAAGTTTTTGGTTTCCAGACCAAAATGTTATTGGTCCTCCAAGCTACTTACTGTTTATGAAAAATGAAACTCACCTACTACCACTAGGAGAAAAGCAAAGTGTCAATATCTCTTCTAGTGCATCCCGAAGAACACGAAAACAAGGTGAACGTGAAACAACACAGATACATTTATCAGCAACTGAGTTTGCCGGTATACGATAAGCTTCCGCAATGTCCTCACAAACTGGATCCCTAAATGTGATGCAACAGACATAAATTTTTGACCCATCTCCCTCTGCAGAAAATAATTCATCAAAACTGATGAAGTCAAGGATTTTTGGGACAACCAAGAAACAATAGCAATTGAGCTTTACTACAGCATAATCACACGAAATGGAATCACTACAATAAAGGAAATAAACTAAAATTAAGAAGAGCAAATCCTTACACTCATGTCGTGAAACATGTTATTGTTTGAGAAAATCTCTACACCAGGTAAACAGCCTCATTGAATTGCATATCCTACCAGCAATTTTACCAATAATCTCTCCTACTAACACTTTCTTTAACATGTCTTCCTTTCTGCTCATCTAAATCCCAAATTGATCCCTAAGCAGCTTTTGTTCCTTAGCTTAATTATGTAAGGAAAATATGAAAAATACAGCTTTTGAGTAGTGCCATAATTTTCTATTGTCGGACTACCTTGCTATCCATGTAAAAACACAAGTAGAGAATTATAGAAGAGATGTCAGAAGATACAATATATCATTTAAACCATTGGTTTCTACCAAGCATTTTTCTGAGTAGTTGTTGCATTTAATTTAACCCAAGTAAAATTTAAGTATCTATTATCTCCCAAGTTGCAAGTATTCAGTTCTATAGCAGTTCAAACTTACTGGAAAACTAAGCAGAACCCCAAAACAACCAGCCAATTAATTGAATCCAGCAAAATCTGACAAAACCATATCATCCACGCTATACTAATGGGGCATGTTCCAATCATCCAAAAAGCAAACTGAGCTCTAGGAATTCTCATTGTAACAAAAAAATGCTTTCGTAACAGCAAAATCTTCTTCACTGCAACACTGACTTCAAAAAGAAAATCTTACATAAAAAACAAAAGAGAATACCGCATCATACATACCAGTCAAAACAATGGGATAGCTCCGGGGATAAGTTGAGGGGTCATTAGCATCATATCCCGATGGAAACAACTCCACACCAGCTGGCAACACACACTGCAAAAACAAGGTTTTCAATACAGAAACCGCGAGATTAGGAAAAGCAATTCATAATTCGAAAATGATTTGGAAGTGGAGGACTTACGGTTGGGAGCTGAGGAGGAGGCGGCGGATAGAGGGTATGATTGAGAGGCGGATACTGGTCAAGGAGAGAAGGCAAATACATGTACTGAGTTCCATGGTATCCTTTGGTCCCGTCTAGTGTTCGCATCTCGGGGCCGAGACCGCACACCACGAAGTACTCAAATATTCCGGCCATTTTTAGACTTTGATTGGATTTGATTGGATGAGTAGATCTCTGTTGGTTGATTAGCTATGCTTTTTTTTCAGATCTGATTTGCAATTTGGCTTTTCTCTTTCTGGGATTTTAGAGAATACATTTGAGAGATTTGGGGAGACGACGGAATTTAATCGAGGAAAAATCAAATGGAAGCTTCTTTTTGCTGTTTTTTTTTTACTGAGATTAATGATGATTTTATACATGCATAATTTTTAAATAGTTCCAACCTTACTCAACTATCAAAACTTTCATTTGATAAATAATTTTTTTATTTTTAGATTACTCGATCATTAATTTTTAAAGGTCAGCTTAGAAATTTAGAGAATAATCTAAATAAAAATAAATATTTGAAATGCAGGGAATGTTGAAGAATATATGGAGATATAGGTCATTTTCTACCGTATAAGAAGGGATCTCGCTATGTACAGGTTCAATTTTTTAATATTTTTTCAAACCTCACCATATGCAGGTGGAGAGGTCATTGTGTACTGTAGAAAATGACATATATCCTCAAATATTTTTCAACTTCCCTTATATTCTAAATATTTACTTTCATTTGACCTAAAAATCCAACATTTTTCAACATCCCCTATATTCTAAATATTTACTTCTATTTAGCTAAAATTTCAACTGAGCCATTTTTCTATTAATGTCTCAAACATAGATTTTTATACTCCCTCTAGTTCATCAAAATTAGAGTATTTTCTTTCAAATTTGAAGAATATGAAGTAAAAAAAAAGCATAAACTCCACTCTCTTTATTACTTTTTTTTTCTCTGCAGTAGTTACAGCTTTTGGTAAGAGTTTCTAAGAGTTTTTTAGTGTTTTTAAGCTAATAGTAGCGGCTTTAGTCGTCTACCGATGGTGATTTTTTTATATTTCTTTCTTTGTTTTTTTATAATTAAACTAAGAAGATGAAAGTGGGGAGAAAGGAAAACATTTTCTTGCCATTTACATTGGGAATAAAATTAGTATGGCCTATTTATAATTAACCTCAAAGGACTAACATGAAAATAACCTAATTATTAAGGACCATAACTAAAATTTCTCTTTAACAATTTACCCCTTGCCGTTGTGCATTCATTTACTACCTTTAATTTTCTCCATTTGATACAGTCACCCTTAGTAATTGCCATCTTAAAATTTCAAAGCCATTTCTTAACACTTTCATCTTGTTGAAAGTGCATAAGATCATTGCAGCTTCATCCAGTTGAAAAGTGTTGAGGATTAATTCTTCATTCCACTTTCTACTATCTTGTAACATAAAGATCCGAAACCATATCGATAGTATTTACTTCAGATAAAATTAAAGTGCGACATCGATGCAGGTCGTAACGACCCGCGATCCAGAGTCAACATTCGTGTGTTGACACGAAGTGGCGATAAACCGAACGTTGGATTTAGGCTCCGCGCAATTCCATTCGCCTTTTTCTATTCTTGAACCAAGATGCTGTATGCAAATTCTAAAACTTCAGACATCTACACAATTTGGACCAAAGGCCAATGGACTCTCTTGCTGCTGCTGGTAGCTCCTCGGGTTCCTTAAAGTTCGCTGTCTCGCTCAGCTCTTCGAATGCGTCAACCACGTTTTGCATCCTCGCAACGAATTCAATCAAAAGTGAAGTAAATGTTGCCAATGACAATGCACTTGCATTCTCATATGTTTTTGACTTCTCCGGAACTTGATTCGCTTCGGGAATAAATGAAGGGTGTGGTGACCATGATATCTGTTTCTTAAGTAAATACGCGGGGGCTGCACCGGGAGAGACAATGGGGTTGACATTGACAGTAGTCTTGAGGTTATCCAAACTATTCAGCACGGTAACCGATCGGAGATCAAGTACTGCCTCACTATAGGACTTATAACCCAGCACTTTATGTTCTTCACTATCTGAGTTGAGCAAATCTTGAGGCTCTGACGGAACCAGTGGTCGATTCCCGATCTCCCAACTCTCAGCATTGACAAGGAGGTAGGATTTCCGGTCAACTTTACTTTGCAACTCTTCTGCAGCCTCGTGTAGTTCAAATAGTATGTCGTTATGACCTAATTTCTCCATCTTTTTTACTTTGTTCCCGAGCTCACGCAACACTCTAGCACCTTCTGCACCGACCCTCTGAAGTTCTTGACGAAAGACTTGTCTCCGTTCTGGTGGAGCCTACACATAAGTATTATAATTCGAAATACATAAAGCTGTCTCATCGATCATCAACCAGTAAATTCTGATTGCCAATCAAGATTCCTATACATATATGAGGTCACACGGATGCCAACAGATGAAGTTCGAGCAACATAACAATGCACCTAGTTCTAAATGAATCACTGCTAAATGAAAAAGGGGAAGCCAATGACTCGGGACAGTGTTGCACAGCTATAGAACAAACAATGCATGAAGAGTGAGGAAACTGGCCATCAATTGCATATATTCGAAATAGGTAAGAATAACTACCTGTATTTCCGAAAGTATACAGCCATGTAAAGCCATGACCATGAATGCACAATGCCTCAGGGCTCCACTTAATCTAACATACGTCTTCCATGGGTAACGAAGTGACCTATAAGGACCATGCGGTGGCTCCCAGATGGCAAAGCCCAGCTTTACACCAGAATGAGAAGAAAAAAAGGCGGAAACGAGATAAATACGAGAGTACCATCTTTTCAAGTACCAAGCGGAAGATGTAAGTATAATTAAAATTACCAGTGCATCCTCCTGACTTTTAGATTCTACAGCCGCTCTGTAGCCACTGTAAACCGGGTCATCTGAAGCTTCGTAAGTTAGAATTTTGGAAGGGACCCTTTTATATTCGACGCAGTTAAGGTAACCTTTAACACATTCTGATCAAAAGTGAAAGGAAACAAGTATGAGAATGATCGATTACGTTCAAGATTCCAAGAGATAAATAAGTGAACTTTTGATGCATATTAACCTTCTAGAGAACTTGCGACGCTCACGAAATTTTTAGCCACCGAGTTGTGTAGATCCTCGCCGGCCCAGATGGGGTAAATGCATATGTTAACAACTAAACAAACACAGGCCCCGAGTGCTATTAGCAAAAACCGAGTCACAGCTGTATTGACAAATTCCCCTGTATTATACCCTGATACTGTTATGTAACAATATGTTAACGTGAACACTCGGAATCCGTACTCATAAGCCTTCATAGTCGGGTATAGTTTTGCGTAAGTTGAAAAGAATCCTGCAATGTATGGCATGTCAGAGAAAACCTAATAGTAGCTCGTAAAGGAACTACTAACTAATAGCATAATACATGAGTATGACCACGAAACTGAACCTATTATAAAGATGCTAATAACAATAACAACTTCTTCCCATTCTCCAGCCAACTGAGACAATTCTGCCATAGCGAGAGCAAGCCCTCCGGCCGTTAATGTACCCAGCCCACGGTTAAATCCTTTGCTAAGAGTTGCTCCTGCAGAAAGAAAAGGCAGCCATTAAAGCTGTCAAGAAAGCAAAACACCATTTTCCTTTATGCTAATGATGATAAACGTAAAGAAGTTCTAAAATCGAAACCCGAAAAGGAAGAATGAACTAACTTACTAACAAGAAAGTAAAATGCCTAAATGAAGCTTGGCTGCTTAAACATACATGATTACTAGTTCGATAGACTAACAAGATATTATTCGATAGAGTAAACAGGACTTCATTTACTTTAGTAATTCATATTCTTGTAACAAAACTATAACATTCTGGGCATGCAAAATTCAAGAACAACCCAAACACACATAATTTCTACATGAACTACCCATATAGACGTGTATAAATACACATGTGAACATAAAACTGAAGATGACAAAACGAAACAAGATCAACTCTGCTAAGAACCAAATTTCTTGTGGGGTACTAAGTAGGGCTGTAAATGAGACGAGACAGATCGCGAGCTACTTGAGCTCGACTCAGTAAAAACTCGACTCGATTGGACTCAACTCGAACTCGGTTGGAGTTCTTGACGAGCCGAGCTACTTGATACCCGACTCGAAAAGCTCACGAGCTATTCGAAAATATAATATACTATTTTTTTATAATTTAAAATCTAAAATTTTAAACTTAAAACCCTAAATATAAACTCTAAACATAAATATTAAACCCTAAAATCTAAACCCTGAATTCTAAACCCAACAGCTTAAACCTCTAAACACTAAACTAACACACTAAATCCTAAACCATAAAATTAACAAGCTTGAATTTACACAACTTGTGTATCAAAATATTTTCTTCATAGAACTTTAAATGACCTGACAGATGAAGAGTTACGAGTCTAATGCATCAAAGATCAGTCAACACTTACTCGATTGGGCTCGAATCAATCTCGATCTCAACTCGAGTTCTAAACGAGTTGAGTCGAGCTCAGATTTTTACTCACGCTCGAACTTAACTCGAAATCTTAACGAGCCGAATAGAGCTTAGTACTAATCGAGCTGGACTCGGCTCGTTTACGCCCCTAGTACTAAGTACTAACACAAGAAAAAATAAGCCTCTTTTTTGTTTTAAGAAGCAAAAGAACAAATAAACAAAGAGATTATACAGTATGAAATACGAATAGTTCTTAAAATTACATACCTATACTGAACTCAAAGACGACGACGACAGTGAGAATAGCCCAAACGGAGTGGTCACTGAGTTCCTTGATGGGTTCTTTCAAGAAAATAAGCAATGAAATAAGCATCAAGGCCAGACCCATTTTGGCAGAGAAAATGATCTTCCTGGGATCCGACATCCCCATCTGCCATGCCTTGCCTGCAACATGTCGAACCGCATTTGAGAACCCAGCTAGTTTGTCGCTTAGGTACCTGTAAGAAAACCATCTCCGTCCTTGTCCTTGTCCTTGTTCTAGTTCCTCTCCTTCTTCGTACAATCCCAGTACTGAATACCCCTTTGTTCTCCCCCTTTTCTCCAGTAGGGAGTGCCTGAACGAGCCAAGCTTCGCAGGAATCGCAGCCATTGAAACCCAGGGAAAAAATACTTCTTTTTTACATATGGTTCATAAATATACGAATCTGGATTCTGGGGAGAGCCAAGATTCAAGTTTTCTCCTTGTTTTGATGGATTTTATTTTAAAAGTTTAAGCTTTGTTTGATTAAAGGGAAGAAGATAAACCAGTAAGCGAAAAGCAGGGATTTCGGAAGAATATTGAGATGGTGAGAGTGGAGAAGTGAGAAACGGCATCTCTTTACCAGAAATAGGAGGGGAAACGGCGTCGTAAATGTGGGCCTAACTACGGGATTCAAATTCAAAGTACGGAACAGTGGGACCCGCGGAGACGGGATTCGGAGGGTTTGGACCGTCCAAAGTGGGGGCCATGTAAGTTTGTAAGAGATCCTTATAAAGTAAATAAATTAATAATATTCAATTTCGGGGGGTGGATCTGGATGTTTTTTCTTTCTTTTTTTTATATAACTTTTTCCGACATATTTTTTTTTCGGTCACGCTTTGTCCGATTTGTTTCTTTAGATATTGCAATTTTTAATTATGGAAATACCGAAGATTTGAGATCATTCATTTATCAAGATTTATTTATATTGCGGCCATGTTTGGTAAATAGTGATTTGGGCAAAAATTAGAGGTTTGAGGTATAATTAGAGGTTTGACTAGTCAAATCCGTTAATATTGATGTTTGGTAAATAGCGGATTAAAAGAGCGGATTGAGGTGAAAAAGCTAATTTTGAAAAAGCTCCTAATATGAGCTTTTTGAGATTAGAGATTTGATATTAGAGTTGTAATGACTCTTTTACCCTTAACAATTACTAAAAATCTCCAAATAACCTAAATTAAATAATAATAATTTTTAATATAAATAATAACATATTAAATATTAGACTTATTTATTGTTACTACTAATTTATATAGTGACATTTGTACGTTAATTCTATTTTTTATTATCACATATTTATATGTGCATATAAAAAATTTAATAATTATATAAATAATAAATTAATATATAAATCTTTCAAATACGTTTAGGAAATTTATATTAAAAAATAATTTTTACAAATCTAATTAATATTTATTAGATACAAAATATTAATAACCGATAAATTATTCAAACAAGTATTAAATATAACCATGTCCTTATATGTCATTTTGCTTGTTTAAATAATCAAACAGCTATCAGCTATCAGTTAATTTTACCAAACACTTTTATACAATCAGCTAATACAATCCGCTAGTCAAATCAGCTAATGCAATCAGCTATCAGCTAATGTAATCCGCTATCAGCTATCAGCTATCCGCTAATTGCCAAACAGGGCCTGTATATATTTAGGAGTGTCATGAGATACGGTTTTATAATAAATAAATAAAAATAGTTGATTAATTTAGACTCTAAAATTTGTCGATTTAAAAAATAATTCCTCAAAATTTATCAAGTGATTTCAGTAAGAAAATAAAATATTATTTACATTTAGTGGTATAAATTTGAATAATTTATTTTTATAAGTCATATGCGAGTATCATAAAATAAATAAAATTAATGAATAAATATTATTCTATAATTGCATTATATATTAGAAAAAACTCTTTCTACCTGTTGAAAAGGACAGAAAAAATGTTAAAAATATACAAAGAGAAGTATACGGTGATTATTTTTTTAGACGAAAGAAGTATACGGTGATTATTGAAAAAAGAGAGTTTTTTTTTTAAGTTTAAATAATAAATGTATAGTCATTGTTTTTATATGTTAGTTGTTGTTTTATATAATTCCTTTCTATCTTTTCCCTTTTTGATAAATTAAGAAACTTAAATCAATCTCACTTATTCTTCAAAATTTTAGGCTCTTTTGATTTTTAAAAAATAGAAGTCATTCTTATTTTTTATTTTTTAAAAATATTAAATATTAAACAAAAATTTTATTAAAGTTTTTGAAAAATAAATTTTAGAAAATGGAAATATGTGGAACTTAGAAAACAATATAAAATTAATTTATTTATTTTTATTAAAAATGTTTTGTAAATTGAAAAGTTTGAAAACAAAGATTTTCAACTTAATGTATTAACTCGAGTTTAAATCAATATAAACACACACAAAAATATTTTTCCAATATATATATATATAGTCCTGGTATGAACCCATGTAAATGTAATAAAATTTTATTTTATTTTATTTATCATATTTATATAATAAAAAATAGATAATCAAACATATTTTTCATATATTTATCATTGAAAATAATTTTTTATTTATATTTATCAATCTTTTTTTTTCTAAAAAAATAAAGAAAAAAGTTATATGAAAAAAAAATCGAAAGCCACACCAAACCTTAAGTTTTAAAGAGTGAATTATTTCTTTCCATCTATTTTCAAAATAGATAATCTATTTTTGGCTTCGTAAGTTATCAATTTCAAAGCTCGATCTTGACAAATTGACATGACATAATTTTTTTATGGATGATTTTGATCTATAAATTTCATGAAGTGGGTATGAATGGGACATTATTACTTACAAGTCACGTAAAATTGACTATAAATATAGTGTCTTGTTTAACATTATAAAATCTTAATTTAAATTCAAGTTTGTATATAAAATAAAGTCGTAATATTAAAAAATATTTTTAACGTTAGATTGAATAGTTATTTTGATTTTTTAAGCATTTTGATTTTTAGTGTTTTATTTTGGGTCAAAATAACATATTTGTGGTTGAAAATTGTTAGTTAACTAACAATAAATAACTTGAAATGATTTGATAGAATGACACATTAGCAGAAAAATAATTTTATATTTTATATAATTTTGTAAAATTATTTCTTGACTGATGTGACATTATTTCAAGTCAACATATTTGTTTATATAATATTGTCATGTCAGTGTGTACTGCCATGCAAGTTTATCGCATTATTTAAAGTTATTTATCGTTAGTTGACTATCATTTTTCATCCGTAGATGATGATCATTTTGACTTAAAATAAAACATTGAGGGCGAAATTGCTTTAAAAATAAAATTAAAATGACTATTCGGTTAAATATTAGAAATATTTTTTTAGTTTTATGCTTAAAATAAAAAGTATAAATGACCTATTTCTTATCGAGCAGAATAACTTATTTAAATTTAATTGAATAAATTCGAACAATTTGAATTTTTACCATAAATTTCACAATTTAACCACAATTTAGAATTGAACTCAAGTCGAATTTATAACCATTGGCCCAAATTTATTGTTGCAGTCAATGTTACAACTTACAAGGAGAAAAATAATAGACTATGTAGCATCAGAGTCCTGTGAATGAGTTAACATTCATTTCACTTATAATTATCATTAACCCTAGTTTTTTTTTTCTCTCCGACAATCTTACGCAGTCTACAATTTTTTTTTTATTTTTTGCGTTTGTCGGTAATCAATAATCACCTAATTATTGGTTGTCGATAATTAGTGTCTATTATTTTTAATTTTTTATTTTCTAATAAGAAATTCTACCTTTATGACACGCGTTTTCTCTGTCCTTGTCACACGAGTTTTATTCTGTCATTGTCACACGAGTTTTTTTCCGTCCTTGTGACATGTCTTCTTTGTTTGTAACCCCCTCGTCCCGGTCTGGTCGGATGACCGGTCCGAGTGGGCTACACGGGGAAAACCGAGCGAAAACTCCCTAAGGAATTCCCCATCGGTTAACAACCCTATATTTTTTTTCATTTTTAAATCTTGTCTAAATGGATATTAAGCCCTAAGTGATCATACAGCGGATCAACATAATCAAAGCAATCGAACTAACTCAAACAATCATGTTACAGCCCGATTTTAAACTTTACTGCAGGTGGTATCGATACACCTAAGGGGTGTATCGATACCCCTTGACCAGGTCAACTGGTCAAAGTCAACCCGTGGAGACCGTATCGATACACCTAGGAGTGTATCGATACCCTCCCCAATTGTTGACTTCCCACGGTCAACGCTAAGGGGACCGTATCGATACGCGTGAAGGCCCGTACCGATACGGAACTGGACAGTAGCTCCAGTAGCAAAAATAGTATCGGTACGCCCCCTCGCGTATCGAAACACGGGGCCTGAACCATGAAGGCCGTATCGATACGGGACCAACCGTATCGATACCCTTGCTACGAAAACACAGGTTTGAGCTGATTTAAGGCACAAGGTGGCCCTTAAATCACTCTCAAACCTCAACCAACACACTAACATGCATCCTAATCACAAACCAAGAGTTTAAGCATGCTTAAACTTACAATTATGACACATTTCACACATGATGATGATTCACACATACAAGCAACTTAAGCTTCCAAGCATGACATTCCAACTAAAGGCAAACTCAAGGACACTTGACCAACATTCAAGATGAGCAATGTAGGCATGGATTACAACTCAACATGGCATCACAAGACATACGAAAGCAACGTAATTAAGGAGTCTAAACATGCTCCTAAACATCCAACAATAGCACAAAACAATAATACCTATCCCATTGCTTGACTATTACAATCTTTAAATTTAACTATCATACTTGAGCTAACCGTAAGCAACACTTGGAGACCCTTCCTTGCCCTTGCCACCCACAAGCTATTTATCTGCATTGTCGAACAAAAGAGAGCGTAAGCATAAAAGCTTAGTGAGGGTAGCTCATAAAACAAACCTTCGACAATGTAGGGTCCAAGCACGAGCTATTTCCATAATGAAATGCATGATCTTACCTCCGGTCCGCAAGGCCAAAATGAACATGATGCATGAACATATAGTCAACATTATGACATGCTCAACAACCATAAGCTCAACTTACCATGATACATAATTCAAGCACTAACCACATCATACATCAATTCATGAAGGCATCATATTCGTATCATATAAGCATGTATACATAATCTCATATTGGTATATTCATACAAACTCATATTGGTAAATACACATAACCCCATATTGGTATACACATACAACCTCATATTGGCACCTAGCTATGACTCGAATACGCGGATAACATGTTGGAACGCATTCCCAACATAACCATTACCTGCGGTGGGATTACACTCATCACCGGCTCTCGCGGAGGGGATTCCACTCATCCTCACGCCCCGTCGATGGGATTACACTCATCATCGACTAATATAAATATTTCCGGGCGTACCCGTACTCCTTCTTGGTGCCTTAACGCCACCAAGGCCACGCGCGTTTTGACTCTCGTGTTGTAGAACTAATGTTTTGGTATAATATTTGAAAAATGTTTTGGACTAAATTGAAAAGAATTTAAAATATGTTTTTAGTCAAAAACAACTTGAAAAATATGTTTAAAATATTTTGACTTTGCACCTATATTGAATATACATTTTAAAGTCAAGAAAATGCCCAAAATACATGTTTTTAGAAGAAAGTTTCGAAACCTTAAACAAGGTATCGAAACTTATCTGGGCAGTAGCCTCTGTTTTTAGAAACCTAAGCAAAGGTTTCGAAACCTTTACAAGGTTTCGAAACTTTGGCCCTGTAACGGCTACAAACGGCTATAAAACGGCTAGTTTTTCTAAACCCCTCTTAAGGTTTCGAAACCTCTTCAAAGGTTTCGAAACTATTGTGCAGGTGAGCATTTAAAGCTCAACTTAAATGGCTTCCAACGGCTCCAAAACATCCCCAACGACCATAAACGGCTAGAAACTCATTTGGGAGTATAAAAGGGACCTCCAAGCATCAAGAGAAGGCTAATGCTCATATTGTCAAACATCAAATGATCAAGAAATTGTCTTAGTGCTTAATTTGTCATTTCTTGTATAGACAAACACTAGTGAGCCAAAATTGTCAAATTTGCTCAAGTGTTTTAGGTTTTGGGTGAGTGCTTCATTGTGCAAACAAACACCTATTAGAGGGTTTAAGTTTGCTTCCATTATCTCTTTGTAAAAGAGGGTTTGATCAAGGCTTGGGTAGAAGCTTGATCGGTTGTAAGGGTTTCCTCCTAATCCTAGAAAAGGGGACGAATCAATTAGTGGAATTGGTTGAGAAATCCTTAGTGGGAAGCTAAGGTAGTGGATGTAGACCTTGGTTAGAAGGTTGAACCACTATAAATCATTGTGACAATCTTCATTTTAGCTTCCTTAACCCTTCCACCCAAATATCCACCTCTCCACCACTTGGTGAGCAAAATTGGTTGATCGAATCGAGCTCCACACAACTCAACAATTGGTATCAGAGCTTGGCTCAATCGAAGAGGATTCACATCCTATTGAGAAGATCCGGCAAGCTTGATCACTAGTTCATCAACCGGCTCAAATGGCACAATCTATCGACAAACCGCCTTTCTTTGACGGAACCCACTATGCCCATTGGAAGACAAAGATGAAGTTCTTCATCAAATCAAGAGATTACAAGCTATGGGATATAGTTGAAGATGGTCCGTTCGTGCCTCAAAGAAGCAAAGCGGAGTGGAGTGCCGACGATCGCAAGAAGATGGAGCTAAATTGCAAAGCCTTGCACATTCTATTTTGTGCATTTGGTCCATCCATCTATGAGAAGATGTCTTCTTGTGAGAGTGCCAAGGAGGTATGGGACAAGCTTGAAGTCACATACGAGGGGACAAATGAAGTCAAGGAGACCAAGATTGGGCTCCTAACCTTGAAGTATGAGAACTTCAAAATGGATCCGGAAGAGAACATCGAGAAGATGTTTGATAGGTTCTCCACCATCACCAACGGTCTTAAAGGTTTTGGAGAAGCCATCCCGGAAGAAAAGCTTGTTCGAAAGCTCATCTACTCACTTCCCGAGTCTTGGGACTCAAAGAGGACCGCCATCATCGAAGCCAAAAATTTGAAGACTTTGAAGCTTGATGAACTCATGGGGTCACTTCTTACTCATCAAATCATGAAGAAGAACAAAGAGGATGAGAAGAAGAGGGAAGAAATTAGAGCTATGGGAGAGAAGAAAATCAAAGGGCTTGGCATCAATGCTAGTGCCATGGCTCTCAAATCCTCCACTTGCCATCATGTCTACTCAAGTGAAGAGGAGGAGGAAGATGAAGAGATAGTTCATCTCTTCAAGAAGTGTGCCCCGTTCATGAAGAAAGCCTTGAGAGAGCTTGAACGAGAACCTAAAAGAAAGGAGAGGGTTTTAGATTCAAAGGTAACTTCTAATTCATCTACTTCATGTTCTTATTCCTTTGATGAATTACAAGATGCCTATGATGATTTGGTTTTAGATTTTAAAAGCCACATTTTGAAAAACAATAAATTGGTTTCAAAGTTAAAAATTCAAAATGATTTGCTTTCTAAAACCAAACTTGAACTTGAAGCAAAACTTGAAGAGTTTGAATTAAAATGTCTTGATTTACAAAAATTGCTTCAAAAAGTTCAAGATGAAAAAGATTTGATTTCCAAAGAGATTGAAAAGAAAAACAATTTTGGAAAATCAAATTTTTATGTTAGACAATCTAGTGCCCCTAGATTTATTAAAGGAAAATGTTTTAGAAGTGTTTGGGTCCCAAAAGGACTAACCACTTCAACTAGAAAGGATGAAATTGAAAAATGGAATCCTAAGGGGACTAAATTTTGTGCTACTAACGTTTATGGATCCAAAGCAATTTGGATACCAAAAATTACTTGATTGTCTTTTGCTAGGTGTGATGGAGATGTTCAACAAGTCAAACATTAAGGGGGAGCTCCATGCACACAAGGAAGAACACTTGAAGAAGGAAGGCTTCACATCCTACCTTGAGTTCAAGTGTTGGTAAAATTCTAGTTGTTTTTGATTTCTTTTGTTTATTTTTTTTAATTCAACTAGATGATCATATATGGTGGACTAACAATTTCAATGATGCTTTGAGTAAGGGGGAGCCAATTTTTAAAACCAAAATTTTAAGTGTGTCAATTTTTTTTTTGCCTTCTATGTTTTCTTGAACTTAAATGTCATTTTAAATTCTTTTTGATATAACAAAAAGGGGGAGAAATTGGTTTGAAAAATTGAATTTTCAAATGAATAAGGGGGAGCTTTATTTGATTTCATATATTTAATCTCTTATTCACATTTTTAAAGTTAAAGGGGGAGAATCCCAAACAATTTTTCAAGTTAGTTTTATTATATCAAAAAGGGGGAGATTGTAGAACTAATGTTTTGATATAATATTTGAAAAATGTTTTGGACTAAATTGAAAAGAATTTAAAATATGTTTTTAGTCAAAAACAACTTGAAAAATATGTTTAAAATGTTTTGACTTTGCACCTATATTGAATATACATTTTAAAGTCAAGAAAATGCCCAAAATACATGTTTTTAGAAGAAAGTTTCGAAACCTTAAACAAGGTATCGAAACTTATCTGGGCAGTAGCCTCTGTTTTTAGAAACCTAAGCAAAGGTTTCGAAACCTTTACAAGGTTTCGAAACTTTGGCCCTGTAACGGCTACAAACGGCTATAAAACGGCTAGTTTTTCTAAACCCCTCTTAAGGTTTCGAAACCTCTTCAAAGGTTTCGAAACTATTGTGCAGGTGAGCATTTAAAGCTCAACTTAAATGGCTTCCAACGGCTCCAAAACATCCCCAACGACCATAAACGGCTAGAAACTCATTTGGGAGTATAAAAGGGACCTCCAAGCATCAAGAGAAGGCTAATGCTCATATTGTCAAACATCAAATGATCAAGAAATTGTCTTAGTGCTTAATTTGTCATTTCTTGTATAGACAAACACTAGTGAGCCAAAATTGTCAAATTTGCTCAAGTGTTTTAGGTTTTGGGTGAGTGCTTCATTGTGCAAACAAACACCTATTAGAGGGTTTAAGTTTGCTTCCATTATCTCTTTGTAAAAGAGGGTTTGATCAAGGCTTGGGTAGAAGCTTGATCGGTTGTAAGGGTTTCCTCCTAATCCTAGAAAAGGGGACGAATCAATTAGTGGAATTGGTTGAGAAATCCTTAGTGGGAAGCTAAGGTAGTGGATGTAGACCTTGGTTAGAAGGTTGAACCACTATAAATCATTGTGACAATCTTCATTTTAGCTTCCTTAACCCTTCCACCCAAATATCCACCTCTCCACCACTTGGTGAGCAAAATTGGTTGATCGAATCGAGCTCCACACAACTCAACACGTGTGCACACTCATCCTAATGATCGATCATTGTACCCAAGCAT
The DNA here is from genome assembly GCA_958450335.1 of Hibiscus tridactylites. Classification (NCBI taxonomy): domain Eukaryota; kingdom Viridiplantae; phylum Streptophyta; class Magnoliopsida; order Malvales; family Malvaceae; genus Hibiscus; species Hibiscus tridactylites. The sequence continues at coordinate 68,874,139 of OY288289.1, read as the reverse complement.
ACTAGTGCCAATATTAAACGCAATCCATTTTTCGTAGCTACATGCATATAACAATGCATCAAATATCATGCCTCACATACATGTATTTCACAACCCATTTCCATGCCTAGCATGTACTCACCATGACCATCATCATGCACAATTCACAATACAAACCACATGCATAGCAATGCATCCAACCATGCCTCAACAACATGTATAACACAATATACATAACTACCGTAAACACATATGAACAAGAGGCATAACAAGCAATTAAGAGTTCAACCAAGGTTTTCTAAACTTAAGCTTGAGATTAGGCTACCACCCTAATCTCAACTCTAGGTGGGTTTACCAAGCCCAACCTAGGTCCACATGCTTGAACCAATGTTTAAAACCATTTAAAAACAATAACCACTCACTTCCACCTCCAAGCTCAAACACCAAGCAACCATGGTCTTCAATTTTCCGGATTTGTTCCCAAGGCTTCACCAACCCAAACCAAGCTTCTAAACACTTCAACACAAGCAAAACAACCCCAAATCAATTCATCAATTAAAGTAGCAAACCCGGAACACTAATCAAACACCAAACTCAACATTTCAAGCCATGAACAACCCCCAAAATTACCAAATCCGAGCAACCCTTATACACAGCCCACAACTTGTGATTTCAACACATTTAGCACATTCAAATGCTTCCAAAACAACCCCCAACTATTACCCTAACATCAACCCTCAAATTCCAACATCAATCATACCCAAAACTCAACTAAAACCTTTCCAAAACCCCACCAAAACCCAATTTCGGAAATCCTTAGAAAACACTTTAAAAATCACATATATTGGACCTCTTGGGTTAATATTAACTTATTTATTAACAAGGAATCAAAAGCTCAAGCAATGGATGATAAAGTTTACATCTTTCTCTTCAAAACCCTAAAAACTCAAAACTTTAAATCATGAATTTCAATGAAAACTAAAGGCATGGGAAGAAAGGGAAAGTTGAGGACATAAAGAATTTGTTGTTACCTTTGCAAGAGCTCCAAAAATGAAGGCAAGATTTGATGGAAATCAAAATGGAGAAAAGGAGAGGGTTTCACATTTTAAAAGAAGGAAAGGGGAAGAAGATGAGATTTTTGTTTATTTGAATAGTAGGGAATTAAAATTGAAATGGGTTTTAGTTGGAAGACCAACTATTTACTATAGTGCCATTAATGAATGGCCAACCCACATCTCTTAAAGCCCATGAATTTGGACTTAAGAGATAGGCCCAACATAGCCTTAAACATTTCGAAATCCCGAGGCCCATAAAAATATTTTATTATTTAAATTGCAAAACCGAACCCGAAATAATATTAAAATATTATTTTCACCCGACCCCTAAACCCGGGTGTTACAACTCTCCCCCACTTAGAAAATTTCGTCCCCGAAATTTATCGAACATGAGGAGCCACTAAAACATGCTACCCACACTTTCTTCGTCTTCTCACCACCATATTAACCAACTCGAATGACTTTCCACACAACATTTGCTATAAGACACCAAGATCACAACTGATTCTTCAAGGCATGTCAATTTCAAACTCAACTCAACTCAACCTCTTCTAAAAACATAGCACAGAACAGATCTGACTCACACTCTCGAATTATAGATACACAGACACAACACGAAACTCTTTCTAACTCTGGTGGTAACCGCGACAGATAAACAATTGAACTAGCCCGATTCACAATCTCATACAACACTGTTTGAATACTTAACCCACAACTTTCTCTGACTGATCATCTGACTTCAACAGGTAACCAAACACTATGCAGACGTCTGCAAAACCAATCTAGTCGAATTCTCGAATCTCTACTACCCTCTTCCATTAAGAACCTTCCACTGATGTAACAATTAGAAGTAAACTGGTACTCGGTCTTGATACGCTGACAATTTACACCCTTACTCTCATACTGGACCACATTATTCATCCACTCAATCTAGAAATACTCATCTTCAACCCACAATACGTCTTTATACTACTCAGAGGCAATACAAATGAACTATATTGTGCTTCGGCCAAAACAATACGTCTCAAAACACTATGTCAATCGGTACAACTATTCTGTCTCTGAAGTGCAAAACTCTATCATCTCTGAAACTGTATTCTGAAGGTCTTCCTTCTACTATGCCTCACACGTGAGGTGCCAAGAATCTGTCTTGCCACTGTTTCTCTTCAAACATTCTGACTCAAAGTAGTCTCAACTCGAAACTCGGCCACAAAACTACTATCATTTGATAAACTGAATTCGGCAAATACAACTCGCAACTCAGCTACTAATCTAACAACGAATACAGCTCGGGACATCGGTTACTACGTTGACTCTCTTCGGATGGTACTCAATCTTGATATTATAGTCTTCGAGCAGTTCTAACACTTTAGGCTGTTCAAGTTTCAACCCTTCCTAAGTTGTCTAACAATTCAAGTTCTGATAATATGTACGTACACACTGTGCATGTCTTACTATACAAGCTTTGTCTCTAAGTCTTCGAAGCAAATACAACTGTATTTAACTCTATGTCCCATTTCGGAGAACTCTTCTCACGGTCTTTCAACTACCTCGATGAACAAGTCACAAATCTTCTGCCTTGCATAAGCACACAACCTAACTCTACATGTAACACTTCACTATGGTTCACAAATTCTTTCTCTGACATTGGCTGGATCAAGGTCAAAGCTCTCTTCAACATTTCTTTCGGTTTCTCAAGGGTTCAATGTCTCGCATCTAACCTCACAAACTGAACTTTCTTCTGTAGCAATCTATCACTGGAGCAACTATCTTCAAACACTATTTACAATTCTCTGAGAGTAACGAGGCTAGACCTAGGAACTATAGATATCTGTCACAGTCTTCGATTCCTTCCAACTCACATCTTCTTCTGCCTACTTGGGATTTTCTCTAACACACTCGGCTGAACAACATGTCCTAGGAGAACATCTTCATTAACTCGGAGTTCACGTTGGCTCAACTTGGCATACAACTGATTCTCTAATAGAATCTACAATACTAACTCTAAAGCCTGTCATGGTCTTCTTCGGTACTTGAATATACTCGTGTATCATCTATGAGGACTACTACAAACTGATCAGGAACTCGGGAAAATATTCTGCTCAACATCTCTATAAGGTAACTAACACACTAGTCAAACAAATCGGCATAACTCAGGACTCAAGGTGATCACATCTTGCCCGAAAGCTGTCTTCGGTACTTCAACTTTTCTCACTTTCAACTGGTAGTAAACGGATCTCAAACTAATCTTCGAAAAGACTGAAGCACACACTGACTGATCAACAATTCACTGACACTCAGAAACGATTACTAATCATTCACTGTCACTGGTTTCAACTGTATGTAACCTGAACACATTCTCGTACTGTCACTCTTTCTTCTTCACAAATTTCACTGTAGAACTCTGAGATGATGCACTAGGCCTAATGAATCTAAGGTCTAACAAGTCTCGAAGTTAATTCTTCGACATTTTCAATTCTTCCAGAGTTCATAAGTTACAGAGCTAACAAAACAGAAGCAACCTCGGAGACGGTCTCAATAACGAACTCTTCTTCTCTATCAAGATACAAACTGGGTGAATCTTCCAAACACTTCTAGGTAAACACAACTAATTTAGTATTCTGTGGTCTAATCTTCATTCAAAATCAAATCCATCACACTTGCTAAGCAAACCTGCCAACTAAACTCAATAAATATTCGACCTCCAAAGCTGGATCAATCATTCAATAAGAAGTTCACATACTCACCTACTACTAAAGTCACACAGAAATCTGCGACTTCAAGGCAACTCTTTCTTTGTCTCAACGTATACACTAACTATTTGCTCTTCAAGCCGAGCCTTGGAAAAAGGAACACCGAAACTGTAGGAAGACAATCACTTCACATCTACTAGAAACTAGTAACTCTGAACCACCAACAAACATCTTCTGTACATCTTTCTGATCACTACTATCTCCCAAAAGGTCTGGTCACATGCGTCCCTACGTCAAAAATCTCAACAGAGATACGTCAAAATCTTTGCACGCTCACACAAACGGACGATTCTGCAAAAATTGTAACTTCACAAGTACACAACTGATAGTCCCCGGTCCTCTTGTTTTCAGACTGATTCTTCAACAAAATCCGACTCTTCTAGACTATTCGTAGAGCATTTCAAAACTTCAAAAACGCAGTTCTGGGCACACACAGACAACCATACTGGAAAACCACCCAGACGCACACTGGCCCCAAACACACAAATCGGTTCCCATTCACGGATACTGATCGGCCGTCTTGCATCGAAAACATAGGCTGAACCCCAACGGTCACCACTAACACTTCTGAGATTCAGATTACTCACACGAGACCCCTACCTAGATCTCGCCAAAAGAACTAAGGTACTCATACCTACCTCATCGAGCACATTCAAACTTGCGTGCTTGTTAACAACATACGGAAGTACGAACTCAGAACCAACCAGAAGGGACAAACTCAAAACTGTACCAAGGGCTTATCCACTTTAACATAGATACCACCTGACTCCCACTCATAGGTCTTCACTTCTTTTCACCAACTAATACCAGAATCGGTCTCGTCATCTCCCACCAACAAGAATCAACTCACGTGCACGCGGACTCGAGCAAACAAATTGTTCCTCAACTCCGGTACAACTATACTCCCCTAACTATAGCAAAGAACTTCCTCCACATCATCCCCATTTTCAAAACCACAACTTCTACTTACCGATTCACGGCCCACACACTGGCCCCAAACTTACTAAAAGCAATAAATCAATCAACAATTTAACATACAAGTTGGGTTAGCAAAGGAAAGGTCCAAGTTGCTCAAGTATGATTTCCCTCACTTAAAATCCTTTTTCCGATGTAATAGAAGCAATGAGACTCTACTAAACATGTTTCAACCAAACCAATACACATACATGCTCAACCAAGCATATGACAAGGCTTACTTGCTAAACAAGCAAATATATGCGTACAATCAAACAACATGCATTCTCAATCAAACGATCATTCATCACAGCATACACGGATAACAAACAACATGCTTTTAAACGAACAATCAACATACTTGTCATACAAGCAATCATACTTACAAAGCAAGCAAACACTGTGCATATCAATTCAAAACTTAAACTTACCTCGCTTACCTGCCAAAGATCTCGGAAACCTTAGGCTTTGATACCAACAAATGTAACCCCCTCGTCCCGGTCTGGCCGGATGACCGGTCCGAGTGGGCTACACGGGGAAAACCGAGCGAAAACTCCCTAAGGAATTCCCCATCGGTTAACAACCCTATATTTTTTTTCATTTTTAAATCTTGTCTAAATGGATATTAAGCCCTAAGTGATCATACAGCGGATCAGCATAATCAAAGCAATCGAACTAACTCAAACAATCATGTTACAGCCCGATTTTAAACTTTACTGCAGGTGGTATCGATACACCTAAGGGGTGTATCGATACCCCTTGACCAGGTCAACTGGTCAAAGTCAACCCGTGGAGACCGTATCGATACACCTAGGAGTGTATCGATACCCTCCCCAATTGTTGACTTCCCACGGTCAACGCTAAGGGGACCGTATCGATACGCGTGAAGGCCCGTACCGATACGGAACTGGACAGTAGCTCCAGTAGCAAAAATAGTATCGGTACGCCCCCTCGCGTATCGAAACACGGGGCCTGAACCATGAAGGCCGTATCGATACGGGACCAACCGTATCGATACCCATGCTACGAAAACACAGGTTTGAGCTGATTTAAGGCACAAGGTGGCCCTTAAATCACTCTCAAACCTCAACCAACACACTAACATGCATCCTAATCACAAACCAAGAGTTTAGGCATGCTTAAACTTACAATTATGACACATTTCACACATGATGATGATTCACACATACAAGCAACTTATGCTTCCAAGCATGACATTCCAACTAAAGGCAAACTCAAGGACACTTGACCAACATTCAAGATGAGCAATGTAGGCATGGATTACAACTCAACATGGCATCACAAGACATACGAAAGCAACGTAATTAAGGAGTCTAAACATGCTCCTAAACATCCAACAATAGCACAAAACAATAATACCTATCCCATTGTTTTACTATTACAATCTTTAAATTTAACTATCATACTTGAGCTAACCGTAAGTAACACTTGGAGACCCTTCCTTGCCCTTGCCACCCACAAGCTATTTATCTGCATTGTCGAACAAAAGAGAGCGTAAGCATAAAAGCTTAGTGAGGGTAGCTCATAAAACAAACCTTCGAGAATGTAGGGTCCAAGCACGAGCTATTTCCATAATGAAATGCATGATCTTACCTTCGGTCCGCAAGGCCAAAATGAACATGATGCATGAACATATAGTCAACATTATGACATGCTCAACAACCATAAGCTCAACTTACCATGATACATAATTCAAGCACTAACCACATCATACATCAATTCATGAAGGCATCACATTCGTATCATATAAGCATGTACACATAATCTCATATTGGTATATTCATACAAACTCATATTGGTAAATACACATAACCCCATATTGGTATACACATACAACCTCATATTGGCACCTAGCTATGACTCGAATACGCGGATAACATGTTGGAACGCATTCCCAACATAACCATTACCTGCGGTGGGATTACACTCATCATCGGCTCTCGTGGAGGGGATTCCACTCATCCTCACGCCCCGTCGATGGGATTCCACTTATCATCGACTAATATAAATATTTCTGGGCGTACCCGTACTCCTCCTTGGTGCCTTAACGCCACCAAGGCCACGCGCGTTTTGACTCTCGTGTGCACACTCATCCTAATGATCGATCAATGTACCCAAGCATACTAGTGCCAATATTAAACGCAATCCATTTTTCGTAGCTACATGCATATAACAATGCATCAAATATCATGCCTCACATACATGTATTTCACAACCCATTTCCATGCCTAGCATGTACTCACCATGACCATCATCATGCACAATTCACAATACAAACCACATGCATAGCAATGCATCCAACCATGCCTCAACAACGTGTATAACACAATATACATAACTACCGTAAACACATATGAACAAGAGGCATAACAAGCAATTAAGAGTTCAACCAAGGTTTTCTAAACTTAAGCTTGAGATTAGGCTACCACCCTAATCTCAACTCTAGGTGGGTTTACCAAGCCCAACCTAGGTCCACATGCTTGAACCAATGTTTAAAACCATTTAAAAACAATAACCACTCACTTCCACCTCCAAGCTCAAACACCAAGCAACCATGGTCTTCAATTTTCCGGATTTGTTCCCAAGGCTTCACCAACCCAAACCAAGCTTCTAAACACTTCAACACAAGCAAAACAACCCCAAATCAATTCATCAATTAAAGTAGCAAACCCGGAACACTAATCAAACACCAAACTCAACATTTCAAGCCATGAACAACCCCCAAAATTACCAAATCCGAGCAGCCCTTATACACAGCCCACAACTTGTGATTTCAACACATTTAGCACATTCAAATGTTTCCAAAACAACCCCCAACTATTACCCTAACATCAACCCTCAAATTCCAACATCAATCATACCCAAAACTCAACTAAAAACCTTTCTAAAACCCCACCAAAACCCAATTTCGGAAATCCTTAGAAAACACTTTAAAAATCACATATATTGGACCTCTTGGGTTAATATTAACTTATTTATTAACAAGGAATCAAAATCTCAAGCAATGGATGATAAAGTTTACATCTTTCTCTTCAAAACCCTAAAAACTCAAAACTTTAAATCATGAATTTCAATGAAAACTAAAGGCATGGGAAGAAAGGGAAAGTTGAGGACATAAAGAATTTGTTGTTACCTTTGCAAGAGCTCCAAAAATGAAGGCAAGATTTGATGGAAATCAAAATGGAGAAAAGGAGAGGGTTTCACATTTTAAAAGAAGGAAAGGGGAAGAAGATGAGATTTTTGTTTATTTGAATAGTAGGGAATTAAAATTGAAATGGGTTTTAGTTGGAAGACCAACTATTTACTATAGTGCCATTAATGAATGGCCAACCCACATCTCTTAAAGCCCATGAATTTGGACTTAAGAGATAGGCCCAACATAGCCTTAAACATTTCGAAATCCCGAGGCCCATAAAAATATTTTATTATTTAAATTGCAAAACCGAACCCGAAATAATATTAAAATATTATTTTCACCCGACCCCTAAACCCGGGTGTTACATTGTTTTTGTGGTTTTGTTTCATTTGTTCTTGTGGCATGATTCAACATACCCTAGCGGACTGCCGTTGCTCGCATAGAGTTTTTAATCAGCGCTAGTTCATGATTATGTAATCAACACTAGGTAGCGGAACATTTTGTTTGATAGTTTTGATCGCTCACTAGTCACCACTCCTTTTTCATCAGTCATGAGTCCCGATTGGATAGAGAGGAAGCTCCTGAAATTTGATGGTATGTTTATCTCCATAAAAAAAAAATTCACTTTTCTTTATTTTTGAGTCGTAAGAAATTTGGCTAGATTAGTCTCATTATTTTGCTTCCCAAATGCATTGTAATTATGATATCTTCTATGATTATAATAAAAATTCAATGGCCATATTTAAAAAAATATCATTATTATTTTATTTTGAGTTTTAATTGAGTATCTTTTTTAGCACATTGTGTAGAATATCATGCAACCTTAACTAATAATAAACCGGGTTAAAGTGATGAAATATTAGTTCCTTTAAACAATATCAGTTATTCGAATCATAGCTTAATAAATAAAAAAATTGAATTAAAATGATCACTATTACATTAGGCATATGCAAAACTTCATCATAAAATAAATATATGAATTTGATACTGAAATATGGGGGATTGGATGTCTACGAAGACATGGAGAGACCCCAATTTTTTTAGTATAACTGCATTTGAGTTCCTCTTAATTTAAATAGTAATAAAATAAAGTTTTTATCTTATAATTTATAAACTTAAAGGTTTAATAAATATTTGTTCCTCCTAATATTTAATTTTAACCATGTCCCTATATAGAGATGATTAAAGAGATTATGGACTTCTAGTTTTATCCAAGTGCTAATGATATACACATGATAGTGACTGAGCTGAGCTGAGCTGAGCCTCGAGTTCATTGAATACCGGGTTATGGGGTCGTGAGGTGTCTCAACCGTCCAATGTGGAGTGCCACCTAAGTTTGTAAGACCTTTGATCCTGATGTTTCGATTTCCCTTTTCCCAATGTCTTCGCACATAAATTTTTATAAGTAAAAATTATTGAAATTGTACCATTTAAAACTTTATTTTTTAAAATAACATTTGAAGAAAATTATTTTCGGACATATTACTCTTACAGTGAACTTATTCGATAAGCATGACAAATATTATTATTATTTACTTTTTTTTTAAGAAAACTAGACATGTATGACGAGTTTTATTAAAAAAAAATTTCTTTAATGTTTAAAGACTTTATTACTCATATTAAAATAAAAATAAAAAATGAAACTTAATATGCATGCATGGCAAGTTCATTGTAAGAGTGCTATGCGGAGTTATCCCTAAGCATGGGTAAGAGGGCGCCCGACCAAGACCTATTTTTTTTATAATATTGGTATTGTGGTATAATTTTTTCCCAATATTTGTTATTATACATATACTCTTAAAATTTAATTTTTTTTCCAATACTTGTAATTAGAGAGCTATTTTTTTCTAATACTTTTTATTAGTGACTCAACTTTTCTCTCGATATTTTTATTAGGCATATACTCTTAAAATTTAATTTTTTTTCCGATACTTGTTATTAAAGTGATGATTTTTTATAATACTTGTTATTAGATGTCATTTTTTCGATATTTGTTATTAGAGATCTACTCTTAATGAACGACTCTGGTGCTATGTTGGGAAATAATTTTCTTTTGGTGCTATTATGAGAAATAAAGTTTTAAATGATGTTATTTTAGTGACAATGTCGATTAATTGGAACCCAATGAGTGACTCTAATAAAAAAGAGGATGGTGTTCGTTTTAGGACAGTAAAGTTTAAATATCTTGTGAGTGCATGGCATATATGTTTGTCAAAGGGTTAAAAAATAAACGAATAATAAATAAAAATCCATCATTAAAAACAACATAAACATTTTGATCGCACTGTTCACTTTTGAACACAATTTATTTTAATTATTAAAATTTAAAACATATGAAATTATTTATCAAATAATTAGTATTCACTTACACTGTAAAATTTATTTAATTTTACACTTTTTTTAACCGTTAGATGAAAGGTAAAAAAATAGCACAGATAAATTCTTTATCTATTTTCTTAATGTAATAATCTTCTCATTTCTAACCGTTAATATTTCACGTGACTTAATTTTTGTGTATCACTTCTTTGTAAACACAAAAAAGAGAAGTTAATCACTAAAACAAATCACAAGAATAACACAAATGTAAAAAATCAAATCTGTGTTTCTGATGTTCTTTTCCAAACATATTTAAGTTGATATGTTTGTAAAAAATCAAAGTTGGATCTTGACACCAAACCAAATTATTGGTGAATGATTTTGACCTGCAATTTTACAAGTGTTCTCATTAAACTTGATGTGGATAGGTATAAATGAAATATGTAAACGTAAAAGTTTCTCAAAGTTGTGAGTCTTCAATTTTCTAGTATCGTTTTTTTCACGTATCATATATGTTATGTCTACCTAGAGAGAAAGAGAGGGAATTCTAGGGGATAGGTGTGTTTATATCGGGTCTAAAATTTACGGTCTAAAAAAAGAATGATCGAGGTAATGAGAAGCTCTGGTCACCTGGCTATCCTTACTTTCTCAATTTTCTAGTGTCGTTGATTAATGTGCTTGGTGGATCTTTTACTGAAACTTTAGTAGATGACTGAATTCGGTGATGACATTAGGAACGAAATAGGAAAATACCAGAGTCTATTGAACTTTCAAATCTAAAATTGAGAGCGGCAAATGACTCCGTCTTGGTTCAATCATTGATGTTCTTAAATACAAGTTATCCAAGTGTTTCGTAAGATTATTTTATTTGTATCATTTTCTGTTTCGTTTATTTTTTTTATAATTAAATAGGAAAGTATTATATTCTAATACCGAAATTTGACCCATTTTTTACTTCGATTTGCTTTTTTAAACTTATTTTATTTTCATAAAATTCACATGACCCGTACTTTCCCCCCTCATGATTCTATGGTTACATTTAAAGGATTAAATGACTATTCTTCTCGACGCAACCATACTAGTTTTACTAAATCTCTTTCTTCTTGATTTATTTCTTTTTAGTTTATCATTCCAATTCGTTCCTTTCATTTTGAGTTCGTGTGTTTGTCTTTAGATCTAAATCTTACTTTATATGGGTCTCTTGTTGTTTGAAGTTATTTTGGTTTAACCTCGAATATATTGTCTCTAAACATACATAGGGGAATTATAATAATTATTTCTAAATATATAGAGAAAAATTACACTACTGTCTCAGGTCGGTTCATATAATTTTTACCATAGATTCAAACCTGACCTCATCATTCACAAAACTTAACTTAGCATGAACCTGAATTTAAAAAACTTAATCTTATAAGGTTAAGTCGAATTAGAACATGTTAGATTTAGATCAAATGATAATCCCTAATATCAAACCCTAAAATAAATAAATATGTATTAAACCCTAATTTACACAATCCATGTGTTAAATAATTTTCATTGAAAAAATATTAAAAAATTATTATGAAATTAGCATTAGGCAGAATGTAAAAGTTAAAATGTAATATAATATACAAAATATCAATTTTCTCTAATGATGGTGATGTTAGTTGAAAATGCAGCAAATATTAGATGACAAACGAAGCAAGTTAAAATAGAGGAATAAAAAAAATATTAAAAATAATTAATTTAATGCACAAAATAGCCCCTAAAGTTTACTACTTTTCTCAACTTGGTACTTAACGTTTCATTTGGGACGTTAAGTCCCCTAACGTTTTCACCGTTATCCATTTTATCCCAAACCGTTACTTTTGCCGTTACAAAAAAGTTTTCAACCATTAAAAAAAATTCAACCAATGAGATTGCGCCACATCAGCTCCTCTTTGATAGAGTAACCCGACTGATTTTATTAAAAGGGTAAATGTCATGTCAAGTCTCCCATGTTTATTTTTTTATTCAATTTAGTCACTGAAAAATCTATTTTTACCTAAAATTGACCCCTATTTGTTTCTAATTTTTTAATCTAGTCCAATATTTGTTATTAAAAATAATATTGTTTTATTTAAATGTTATTATTTAATAAAAAATAAATTAAATAATTTAATATTAAATTAGTAATTTTTGATAAATTAATCCTTACTAATTTAATATTATATTATTTTTTTAATTCCAAAATAAATTAGATTTATAATTTAGACCCATCAAAATAAATTAAATGTTAATCTTAAATAGTTTCCAATTACGTCCCAAAATAAATTAATTTTATAATTTAGTCCCATTACGTCCTAAATTAATAATTTGATATTAATTTAATATTAAATTAGTCTCTTAATTTACCTAATTTAACATTAAACAATTTTTTATATAAATTACATTTTACTAATTTAATATTAAAATATTTTTAATAAAGATAAATTAAATTAATTTTTTAAGATTAGTATTATTTTCTTTTAAAATTACTAAAGAGCAACTACAACATCAAATAAATTGCAGGAGACACCATATATATACCATGAACTACGACGCATGCAATTCACATAAATTGATTCTTTTGTTGGGGATTTGCAGGGAGATTCGTTGAAATTAAAAGTGAACAAACTAATAGAAAATTATAGTTCAAATTTTGCTAAAAAAATAATACAATTCGAAAGTAATTATTTAGGGTCAATTTCAAGTAATTTAATTTATCTAAAAAATTACAAATTTAATAATAAAATATTTATTTTATTTTATTAAATATTAACATTTAAATAAAATAATATTATAAATAATAATAAATATTGGACTAAAAAGAATATAATTCGAATAAGTAATACTAAAAACAAATAAGGTTCAATTTTCTATTATTTTGGGACGTAATTGGAAACTATTTAAGATTAACATTTAATTTATTTTGATGGGTCTAAATTAGAAATCTAATTTATTTTGGAATTAAAAAATAATATAATATTAAATTAGTAAGGATTGATTTATCAAAAGTTACTAATATAATATTAAAATATTTAATTTATTTTTTATTAAATAATAACATTTAAATAAAATAATATTATTATTAATAACAAATATTGGACTAGATTAAAAAATTAGAGACAAATAGGGGTCAATTTTAGGTAAAATGGACTTTTCAGTGACTAAATTGAATAAAAAAATAAACATGGGAGACTTGACATGACATTTACCTTTTTAATAAAATCAGTCGGGTTACTCTATCAAAGAGGAGCTGATGTGGCGCAATCTCATTGGTTGAATTTTTTTTTAACGGTTGAAAACTTTTTTGTAACAGCAAAAGTAACGGTTTGGGGCAAAATAGGTAACGGTGAAAACGTTAGGGGGCTTAACGTCCCAAATGAAACGTTAAGTACCAAGTTGGGAAAAGTGGTAAACTTTAGGTAGTTTATTTAAGTAAAGCTGGAGAATTAAATAGAAAAACCAATCTTAATAGAATCTCCTTTCCCCACTTTTTTGTACTATAGATATGTATTGTTAATTGAATGGCACGTGCAAAAATTCATGTTTAGTCACTAAACAATGTTCTATTTTTTAGCCACTAAACTTCAAGAAGTTACAAAATGGTAACTAAAATTATTGAAAACTTATGTTCTAGTCACATAATCGTTAACTGCCATTAAAGGGGATGACGTGACACGTTAACTCAATAATTAATATCTCATTTATTCTCTCAATTATAACTAAAATTTTATTTTATTAAGTTTTTCAATAATTTTAATTCCAAAAAAATCAAAAGAATGTTAAAAATCAGTTTTTTAGAAATATATAAAAATTCTTAATTTAATTTTGATATTATAAAAATAAATTTAAAATTATAATTATGTGTAAATTATTTTAAAAAATCCAACCTTTTCTAAAAAAAAAAAATTAAATGACAATTGTCCTTAACATTTGATTGAATGACCACTTTAACCCATATTTTTTCGCACTTTTAACTCTCAACTTTTTTAATGAAAATTATTATTTTACTAAAGATGAACACTTACGGTCTAGACATATCTGTTAGGTTTAATTGAGTTCAAAACTTTCCGTTAAAAATAATATAAAACGAGAGATGAAAGATTAAATTATATTTATCCAAAAAAAGAAAGCTTAAATTATATAATTTTTATGAAAACACCTCATGTCCTATGAAATAATAAAATTTTGAAGTTAAAAACATTTTTGGTACCAAAAATTAATAAAAATAAATTTTAGAATAAAAAGTGTTTTTCAAACACATTTTATAACTGCAATAACAAACACTTCCAATTAACAGACTATATTTTCTATACTTTAGCTTTTCATATAATTAAACTTTTTAATTTTCTATGTATGTATATATTAATTAGTATGAAAACATTTCAATTTGAACTTAAACTCCGTTCGAATTAGAGTATAAATAATCAAATTTAAATCTGAACATGAGAGTCAAATTTATTCTTTATAAGGTAAATGAAATTAATTGAGTCCAATCAAATGAGTTTGAATTAGTTCTATTTTTATTTCAAGTCTAACTCAAGCTCTAATTCCCTATCGAACTCAAGCTCAAATCTTTTTACGACTCGAACTCAGCTCGACTCGTCTACGCATCCTCAACCAAAACAATGTGTTGTTTTAGCAAATACGAGTTTTATAAAAGCAACTTCAAGTGTTTATAACCAACGCATTAGGTTTATACATATTCTGCTACTTGATAAAAGCAGCACCTAGCAAATCATCTAAATTCATATACATGTCGTTGTACATAGACATATACACATATATGCAGGCATCAATATGAACATGTTAAACAGGTTTCAATCTGGGTTTGGTGGGATTCAAGATTCCAAGTATTCGAACCGATCATCAATGGCTTCTCCTCGTGTTCGTCGTTGATGTTCAGCTCTTGCACTTCCAATATCTCCACTCTTCGATTCGTCTTCTTCCGAATTTTGATGGCCACATCTCGAGCGTTGAATCTCCCACAAACGCTCACCCTACACTGCCTCTTCTCTATCAAATGCGTTTCCAACTCTGCACACACACACATCATATCATCTCTATGGTTGCGACCGAGTTTTCGGTTGCATTTATCGCAGTTGTAGACATAACATATGCTATTACGATGACTGCGGGTATCGCAGTTCTCATTAAGCATGTTTGTTGAAGAAGATAAAGATTTAATCTCACCTTTGATATCAAGTAGGGCTCTTCTAACTTTTCTATAACAGCCATTGCAGTCGATGTGGATCCTCATCACCATGCAACAAAACTGCAAATGCATGATATGTTTTTGCAGAGAAATTAATACAAATGAAGAGTTGATTTTTAACACAAGAAATCAAAACATTGTGAAAGAAAGTGGGGGGAAAATGGTGGAGAACTTGCCCTTTCTGTCATGAAGCCTGCAGACTGCTGCAAGCAGGAGTTTTCTCAAGATTCCAAGAAAATGGGGGGTTTTAAACTACAAGAAAGTTTATCTTAAAAGCCAAAAATGATGGGAATTTGTTTAGAATGAAGAAGGAATCATGAATAAACTTGTTAAATATGATTAAGTAAACCAAAAACCGCCGTTCGATATATCAGACGATAGAGTGCTACGTAAACACCATAATCGAATCGCGCATATAATCAAAATACGGGAATCAATCTTAAACCCTAAACCGTAAATAAGAAAGCTAATTAAGTTATTGGAAGTCTTTTTATCTTTATAATAGTAGGAATCTGATTCTTTCATGGCATAGCTTATGGCCTATTAATTATATATTCTTGACCTATAGGAGTTGTTCCTGTAAATACATAGTTCCATTTCTCTTATTGGAGAAAGCATCAGTTTATTGCTTATTTGCTAAGCTTTATTCTCTTTCACACAAGGAAAAGGCATAACTTTGGACTTATATTTGTTCCAAATCCAATCAAAGCAAAACAACAATTATATAATATAAATATGTACTTTCTGACCAACATTTCATGAGATGCTTATTCCATGGAACATAAAGATGAAAAGAGCTCAAAATTCTTGGGAATTTCAACTTTGCCCTTTAATATATGCTAGCTGAGTGTCATACTTGTAACATCATCTCAAAATCATTAGGATAAAGTATTTGCAAAGAGAAGTTACAAACATCAGCTTATAAATGAAGGGGAAAGGAAAACCATAACCATATATGCAGACCCTGTAAATGTGCATCTTACAGCAACTACTCCAAACTGGGTGCAACTTCAGTAGGGTTAGATTCGAAGACATCCGAATTAGAGGCATCGGGTTGTTCTAAAAGCTCTCGAGATTGGACCGACTCTTTGTATGCAGGAGTTTCCTTAAAATCTGTTGCCCCTTCGTTGTAAGTTGCCACGGCAATCCCGCATGCAATCAACTGATAAAATGGAATGCAAAAAACTTAATCAGTTATAAAATGCAGAAAGACAAGCAGAATATTTTACATGTTCCATGGGTACCAATGAACCAAGGAAAGGAAATGTTCTTCTTTTCATTCATCAAATGATATGGAAGCTTTTCGACAATCACAAACTACCAAGCATGGAAATAGATACGGATCCGCAGTCTAAATTCTTTTCTTCCGCTAATTTTTAGAACTAACTTCCCAGTAGATTAACTTGTAAATCTTTTACCGGATATTTTCCCCACCTAATTGCCTAGACTTACATTCTTTCAAGTTATTCTACAATATGAAAGAGACCATTCTTGACCAATTGTCTTCAAAGAAATATATAACTTGATCTGCAACAGGTGAGGAGATAATAAGATACGCGGATCAATCATCCACAAATCTTCTCAAACCCTCTTTTAAGTAATCCAGGAATGAATCTACCGAAAGTCTACACATCACGCAAGAGCGCCTAATCCATTTAGACATTAAGAAAAAGAGAAGGCAGTGCTTTATCCAATGAGAAGTATTACGAAAAAGAGAAGGTTCGAGCATAAGACTGAAAAGTTGTCAATTGTCATATAACTTCCAATCTTCAGCAGTTTTTGCTCATTAAGATCAGATCTCAATTGTGTTAAGTAGTTTCAAATCACATACATATTTCTTATAAACTATAAGGACTGCCAAACACCATTCTAACCAAATGCTTTAACATTCTATAAAATTTCCATGCAAGGCAGACGGGGGCAGGATATTTGTTTCCTTCAGTGTATACTAAAATAAAATTTTAGACCATACCACGTTTTACCGAACTCGGGAACCCTATTTTAACTTTCGATAGGTGCACAATCAGGGCTTTCAACCAGGTGCTGCATGTTGTCTACCTTCCCTAATTCCCATACTATGTTACTTGGAGCGCGGATCAGTCCAATACGAGCAACGAAACTAGAATGTAAATCGCTATTTGTTTGATACATAATTCGATAGGCACAAAATCCGGGCTCTCAACCAGGTGTTGTATGCTGTCTACCTTCCAAAATTCCCATACTATGTTACCTGGAGCGCGGATCAGTCCGACACGAGCAATGAAAACTAGAATATAAATCATTATTTGTTTGATACATAATTCGATAGGCACAAAATCAGGGCTCTCAACCAGGTGCTGTATGCTGTCTACCTTCCAAAATTCCCATACTATGTTACCTGGAGCGCGGATCAGTCCGACACGAGCAACGAAAACTAGAATATAAATCACTATTTGTTTGATACATAATTCGATAGGGGCAGTTCTCGATTTGAATTCTGAACTGAATTCTCCTAACCCAAATTCTAATTCTAATTTTTTCCATTACCAGTAGGCAGTAATGATCATATTCATAAAAAATTTCTAATTTTTATTCAAACCAACTAATTCTAATCCTTTATAGGCTTATATGAATTCAAATATCGACAATTTCAGGCATCACCACAACAAAAACTAAACAACGAAAAAAACAAAACAAAGAAAGGCAGTGTTAAGAGCTTTGAGAATTACCGCGAAAACGATTCCGAAAGCCCACAAATACTGAACAAGGAAACCAAGAGCATCCCACTGCGGACCCTCAAATGGACCCGGCTGAAGACCCGGAAGATCAGGAAACGGCTTACCGTCAGCCGAAACCGCCGACGAACTCCCACCAAGTCCAACGTTATCTAATCCAACTCCAATTCCAACAACACCGCCATTTTCTTCTTCAATCCCAGCCGTCCGTTTTCGCTCCAGTTCATCGTCTTGTTCTTTGGTCGTGAGATTGCTCCTCCGGTTCTTGCTGTCGAAGCGTCCGGTTCGGAACTTTTTGGCAGCTGAGGTCAAGTGGAAGGTTCTGGGGGAGGGCGGGAAGAGAAGACGGCGGCGATGGGGGAGACCGACGGGTAAGTGGTTTTGGCGGCGGATTGGGACCCCATTTTCAGTGCTGCAACTGCTACTTCCATTGCTGATGGTTAAGGTTAGCGCCATTTGAGTGGAGAGCAGCGAGCAGGATAAGAATTACTCCTAGAAGATTTTTTTTAAATAAATTATGGCAACGGTTTATTATTTTTGTTTAAAAAAAATGGAAAATTCGCATTGGTTTTATTTAATCCATGGACTTTTCCCAATCTGACCGGCCCAAGTTTTTTCTATAATTATTTTCATATAATGTGCAAAGAAATAATTACTTGTTTGACAATTAGCATATTGAATTAGCTGATAGTTGATTGCATTAGCTAATTTAACTAGTGGATTGTATTAGTTGATTGTATAAAAATGTTTGGTAAAATTAGTTGATAGTTGTTAGATTATTTAAACAAATAAAATGACATATAAAGACATGTTTATATTTGATACTTGTTTGAATAATTTATTAGTTATCAATATTTTGTATCTAATTATTATTAATTATATCTATAAAATTATTTTTAATATAACTTTTCTAAACATATTCAAATGATTTATATATTAATTTATTATTTATATTATTATTTTAATATAATTTAATTAATTAATAAATTTAAATACACATATAAATATGTGATGATAAAAAGAAAAAAGTAAATAGGATTAGCTTATAAATAGTGTGAGAAAATATTTAATTTAGATTATTTTGAGATTTTTAATAATTGGTAAGGGTAAAAGAGTCTTTACAACTCTAATATCAAATCTCTATCTCAAAAAGCTCATATTATAAGCTTTTTCAAAATTAGCAGTTTCACCTTAATCCGCTCTTTCAATCCGTTATTTACCAAACAACAATATTAGCCGATTTGACTAGCCAAACCTCTAATTATGCCTCAAACCTCTCTTTATCAAACATGACCTAAATTCTTTAAATAAGGTTGAAAATTTGAGTATTGATGTTGTAAACATAATAAATTGATTTGAGATGATAATCCATAATAAATTTCTACAATATTTTTATCTTTTAAAAAAATAAATTAAATATCAATAGTTATAAAAAAAATTATGTGTTTAGAAATTTCTAGTAAAAATTCAAAAGAATTATTCATCAAAATTTTGATACTTGTTAATCGAAGTAAAAATAAAACGATAAATTCGATGTCTCGTATAAAGTGATAATTATTATCTTGAAAAGATATTTTCATGTGAGAATATTTTGGTGATTGTAATTTGTATGAATTATATTTATCAATCTATTTTAGATTAATCAAATACATAAAAAAACATATTTTTCATAAAATAAATTACATAAACAAACGTACTTTTACTTTTATAAAAATAAACACGGGTAACGTGTAAAAAAATATAAGGATAATTCTTTTTTAGAATCTGAATTATATTAACAGCGAAAGGAATACAAAGGACTCACATCTTTTACAATAGAAATACAGTGCTGAACAAAACAACAAAAACATAAAGGTGTGAAAGACGTTGAACATACCAAATCTAACACTATCAGAAGAAATCTTCTGAAATAAAAATCCAGAAAAACTATATTTTGCCTTGAGTGCTCTTTGAATATAGCAAAAATTCTTCCGCTACTTGATTTTGGCATATCAGCACAACCACCAAAGGGAATCATAACATGTATAGAACGACCTCCTTCGTTGAAAAGCGTTCGTTGATACTCGTCACTCGAACGCGTAACTGTCATGAAGACAGAAAAAAACTGCTAAAAAGCATAAAAAGTGTAAAAATACAGTATCTAGTATTAGTGTTTTTTTTTTGCTTAATGCACAATTTGACCCCTAATATTTATTGTTTTTTTTATCTTGATAATTAACGTATTTTTGGGGCTCATGTGCCCTTCAACATTTGCATCGTTACTCATTTTTTCTAGCCAATTACATCGTGCAATATCATCTACTTTTTTACTTAAGTCAACCAGCCTGGTATATTTTTTTGTTCAATTTAGTCCATGAATACATTATTTTTATTTAAAATTGACTCTTATTTGTTTCTAAGTTTTATAATTTAGTCTAATATTTGATACTATTAATACTATTAATTTATTTAAATATTAATATTTAATAAAAATATTATAATTTGAATAAGTAATTATTGGGTCAATTTTAGGTCATTTAATTTATCTAAAAAAGTTTATAATTTAATATTAAAATAATAAATTCAATTTATTTTTATTACATATTAACATTTAAATAAAATAATATTATTAATAATAACAAATATTAAACTAAATTATAAAATTAAGAAATAAATAAAGGTAAATTTTAGATAAAATAGACTTTTCAATGACTAAATTGAACAAAAAACAAATGTGCCAGACTTGACACGATATTTACCTTTTAAATAAAATCAAACGAGTTGACTTAGTAAAAGAGAAAATGACGTACCGTGATGTCATTCGTTAAAAAAATTTAACAGCATAAGACAAAATAGGTAATGATGCAAACGTTAAAGTAACGTAAACCCAAAAAAATTATTTTTAAGTATTAAGATAGGAAAAGTAGTAAATGTTAGGGGAAATTGTGACTTAAGCCTTTCTTTTTTGTTAAACTAAATTATTAGTCAATGGAATTTTATATATATTTATTTTAGTTACTAAATTATAAAAAAATGCAATTATAATATTAATGTTTTTGAATTTTAGTTATTGAATTGTTAATTCTTGACACCAATATATTTCTCTTTCTCCCTCTTTTTTTTTATCGATTTTTTTCTTCAAACTCAACAAAAATCAAACTAAAATTTCGATCTTATAATACCTTGATCACAACTGACAGTCGTCCGATAAAACTAATTTCAAGCTTTATTGTTCGTCTTTTAAAAAAAAACTTTTCCAGTTCGAAATTTTTTATCATCACTTCAAATCATTCAAATTTTTAAAAAAATAGCCTAACCTTCAAATTTAATAGAAGAGTTAGAATAAAATATAGGAAAGGCATATTGTTGTTGGGATGAAAAATGAAATGTTGTACTTGTAAAGCAC
This sequence comes from Hibiscus tridactylites, assembly GCA_958450335.1. Lineage (NCBI taxonomy): Eukaryota > Viridiplantae > Streptophyta > Magnoliopsida > Malvales > Malvaceae > Hibiscus > Hibiscus tridactylites. The sequence goes on along the minus strand of OY288289.1, from coordinate 68,852,608 downwards.
ATGTGCACAGGGCATAGCTATAAGAAAAGAAAAGAAGCACACATACACTTTCCTTGCCAATGTCATTAAATTTGTTTATAGTTTGTTCAATGTACCTTAAGTTTCAACCATTCTCTTTTTTCTCCAAGTGGTAATTTTAGGGGTTCTTATCGAGCGAGTAGATATCGAGTTAAACAGTGTTCCATTCGTGCTCGTTAAAAAATTTTGTTGCTCGACTCGACTCGACTCGTTGCTCCTTAAGCTCGTTAAAATTGTGCTCGACTCGTGCTCGTTAAAAAAATTGTTATTTTTAATAATATCCTTTCCTCTTTATTGCTTGGTACGATGGAAAAGTGTGAGGAAAGAAAATTAAGCTTTGAAAATTATAATTTATTTTTAATTTTTATAATTTACTAAAATATTTTTAACATGGTTATTTTTAATCAATTTAGTCTCTAATTTTTTTTAATCTAAAAGTGAACATATTTGTTTTTAATTTTATAATTTAATCTGATATTTCTAATATAATTTTATTTTTGTTTAATTTAATCTTTAAAATTTTCTTTAATTCAAAATTGACCTATATGTATTTCTATTTTTTTTATAATTGAGTCTAATATTTTAATACGATATTATTTTAGTCTAATTAGTCCATAAAATTTTTATTTAATTCGAAATCGACCATTATTTATTTATATTTTTTATAATTTAGCTTAATGTTTGTATAATTTAATCTCGAGAGTTAGATTGTTAATGTATCACCTAATATCTGGTCCAAACGAATGCATCCAAAATATCAAATGCTACAAATGGCCCATTTGTGGCCTAAAATAGATTTTTTTAAAAATAAACATATTCGATTACATAAAAGTAAACAACCATCAAGAAAATAAAGTGGAAACAATTAACTACAGTCACCCGAAAAAAACAAACCTTTAAAATACAGGTACCGATTTTTCAAAAGTGAAATTAAACCTTCCTTTTTGAAATCAATATCATCGTTAACATATAGACCAAGTTTCAAGTCAATCCGAGCTAAAACAAGTTTTTAATTGCAATTATAAAATTAGTGGTTGAAACATAAAGTTTGTACATATAAAACATTGGACTAAATTATAAAATAGAAATAAATAGAGGTCAAATCCAAATTAAATAAAATTTAAGGGATTAAATCGAACAAAAATAAAACTATAATGAAAATATTAAATAAATTTATAAAAATTAAAAACAAATAGATGCCAATTTCGGATTAAATAAATGTTTTAGGCGGTAAAGTGAACAAACTATTATTATATTAAAAATAATAAATTTAATAATAAAATTATAAACAAATAAGGGTAAATTTCATGTTAAATAAAAATTTTAGTGACTAAACTGAATAAAAATAAAATTATAATAGAAATATTGGATGAAATTCTAAAATTTAATTTCTTTATCTTTTTCTAAGCAATAATTTTTACATTTTTTACTATTAATCTCACCTATCTATTTCACCCATCAAAAGATTAAAAAATGTGTAAAACTTAAAAAAATTACAATGCGTAAAAATAATCTGGGTCATTAATTATCATCATTCAACAGTTTAAAATTGTCTAAAGTAATTCAGTTTTACGCCGTGTAAATTGATCATACTCATATATATATATATATATATATATATATAATAAAGTGAAATGTAAGTTGATATATAAATGAATTAAAGACAAAGAACAAGTTGCTGACTTGATGCCTAGTGTTTCGTAGGCAAAATCCGACAGGCAAGTGAGAAATGTCCCACAAAGATTTCATTTTATCCAACGAGAACCTAAGAAGTGAATTCTCCCATGTCTTGGCCAAAAAAAATTGTCCCATGAAAATAATGGTCAAACTATGTTATTAGTCCTTTTATTTATGTATAAATCATGAATTTATTTTAAATAGATTGAAGCAAAGTTCTATGTCAAAAAAAAAAAAAAAGATTGCCGCGAAGTTCGTACATAAGTGTTTCATTTTTATGATATATCATGTTCTATGCATTTATTGCATTAGGTTTTTGAAAAAATCTCTAAAAAAGTCTTAAAATTTTTTGAACCCTTATCTACACTTTTTATAGTGAAATCACTTCTGACTCTAGATATATTTATCTTACCAACGACATCATTTTTATCGTTCGGATAATCGAATAGAGTTATTGATCTTCGAGAAGTCTAAAACCTAAAGTGAGTTTTTTTCTGATTGATTGAGTGATTCGTTTGTGACTTTTAAATTGGCTGACCTACTTGTAATATCATTAATGATTAGGTGACTCATCTTTTAATCTTAATAATAATTGGCTGACTTGTGTAATTTACACAATAAGAAACATTAAAATATTACCTAACGCCGCCTTCTGACGTCGTTTAAATGTTGTGTAAACTACATAATAGTCCTCCGACTATGTGGCATTTTTTGTTGAGTCTTCCCGACTATAAAAAGTTGTGAGATGGTCCCTCGGCTTAAGAAAAGTAACAAGTTGGTATGGTGTCGTTAAAAATTTAACGGTTGTTGACGCGTCAACTAACAAAAAATGGTATAATAACACATTTAGTCATTTATATTTACTTATTCTATCAATTTAACCATCCACTCCTGCACTACCTCCCTGCTTCGGCGACCCTTCGTCCGACCTCCGTGAGCGAGGCACAAGTACGAGCGTCGAAGTGTGTCAGTTGGTTAGACGAGTGAGTAGAGTAGGACGGAAGGGTCGTCAGATGAAATAAAGGTCGAATATAGGGTTGTCAGAGCAAGGAGACAGTGCTGGAGTGGAGGGTTAAATAAAAAGGGATAAATTGACAGAATGAGTAAATACATAAGTCTAATTTTATTGATTTTTTTCTAATTATGATTAAATTGATTGAATGTGTAAATATAAGGAATTAAATGTATTATTATACCAATTTTTATTAATTGTCACGCCATCAACCGTTATATTTTCAGTGGCACTAGGCCAACTTGTTACTTTTTTAAGTCATGGGATTGTTTTGTTACTTTTCTTTGTCAATGGCCTCAACAAAAAAATGTTCTATAGCCAAAGGGACTATTTATGTAGTTTAACTTTAATTTTTAATTATCCATTAACATGTTTATAGCATTTTATTAATTAAATGACTTGTTTGTAACTTTTTAAAATGAAATGACTCGTTTATAATCTAAATCAAAATTGAGTGAGCTAGGCATGATTTAGCCTAGAAAAAATAACACACGGGTGCAATAGAGAGCCAATGGGCGGAGCCACACTCATGATTAAAGTAACAATTAAAATTTTGAAAAATCATATTTTTTTTATATAATTTATATTTAAAAAATTAAAAATATATAATTGGTATACTTTTAAAAATAATTTATAAAATTCTACATCCGTCGTTGATAACAACATTTTTTTCGTGAAATAATTTTTCACCCACCACTTGCCCACTCCCCATTCTTTAATCTTATCAACTACTCGCCCTAAACAAGCCCATATCCTATTTCTTTTCGAATATAACATTTTTAACGTCTGATATAATTTTATTATAATATTAATTAATTTATTAATCTTTTGATAATGTGCACTTATTTTACGTACAATTTATGTAAATTCAGACATTTAAAAAATTTTCTATTAAAGCTACTCAAATGATTCAATGCCCCATTTCTTATTTCTATCAATCCAATTATCAAATCATTATTAAACCAAAACTATAAGAGATAGGTGGTCAAATATTTAAGGAACTTAAATAAGTGTTTAACTTTTTTTTTGATAGGAAGTGTTTAACTTTTGATCCGATTAAATAAGAAATTTGATGTTTTTAATATTATTTAAGTGTCGAGTGTTTTTAATTTTTTGACATAAGTGTCTTTTTAATATTGATTTGGTTAAATCTGGTGTAGTATTAATTTTTATTGAAAAAAATACTCAACACACCTCGTTAAAACCCCCTAAACATAAATATGAGAAAAGAGTACACATGGTGATATATATATCATAAGAGAAGAAGCGACATGTGCAAAAGCATTACATGAAAAATAAAAAGGTACTCACGTAAGATCCTGAGTAACAAATACCTCAACCGTATGCAGAGGTATCGTAAATGTCCATTCCCCCACCGGATGCCCCCGAGCCAAGCTCGTCAACTTGTCCGCAACCATATTCGCCTTCCGAGAGACATGATTCACAATGAGATCCCAATCTTGACTCACATAAATCTTTATACTCGCCACCAAAGCATTATCATGAAGACACAAAGAGGTGTTACCAATAATCTTAACCACGGTAATATTATCAACCTCTAAATCAACATGACGATAAGATCCCAAACATATCTTAAAGCCTCATGCGCTGCCCATAACTCGGCCATAATCACCGAGACATATCTCAGAGCCTCGTGACATTTAATTTATTTTGGCCATAATTATTGTGACAGTCTGTGTGATAATTTGTATATTTTATTGATTCACTAAATAATTTCTTAAAAATATTTTTTTTAATTTTGATATTTTTTGTAATTTTATAAAATACAAGTAAATTGACAAACAAACTATCATATTAGAAGTGTTAAAAATGTTAATCGTCTAGTATTTCATAAAACAAAAACATCAATTAAACTTATTAAAAAAACATCAATTAAACTAAATTTTATAGATCGAGAGTAAAAATAATAAAAGAGGGACAGAAAAGTTAAATCAAGGTCATGTTTATTTTAACGAATATAGATATTTAATATTAATATTTAGGGCCAATTTAACACGGCTTTTGAAAAATAATTTTAAAAGTGTTGTTAGAAAGTAATTTTAAAAAGTTAATTGTAAGATTTTAGTATTTAACATTGTTGTTAAAAAATACTTTTGAAAATATAAAATGTCTATTTTAGACATTATATTGTAAAGTAAAAATAAATGAACGTAAATGATGTTTAAATTAATTATTATAAAATTTGTTAATATTATTATATATACATAAAATCAACTTAAATAATAAAAATATAAAAACTATTACAATTCATTAGTAATTTTTATATATAAAATGTAAACTTCAAATATTTCTAAATAATTAATATAAAAACTTGAATTAAATAAAAAAATAGCTTCTAAAGTCTAAACTATACTTTTTATATTATTGTAATATAACTAAATATTAGTTTAATATAATAATTATTATTATCATATTTAATATTATTATAATATATTAGTATTAATATTAGTATTAATAATTAAGGGTAAATAAATAATTTCACACCTAAAGGTGATTTTCACCAAAAAAATCTTAGCTTTTGTGAATTGAAAGTGATTAGCATTGCTTAAGGGTGAAAAATAGCTTCTTTTTTTTAGCAAAAAGCTCTTTTTTAAGCATGCCAAATGGACCTTTAATAAGTATAAATTTATGATTGAAATTATTTACCTTTCAATTTCCCTTAAAAATTTTATTATTTACAATTTTTAATCTTAACCATTAATTTATCCTCGTCAAATGGTCTAAGATCAACATAAAATTTAAGCAATTTACATTTTGTAATTAAATTCTATCTCCATTTTCAAATTGATATCTAATTAGAAAATGCAAATAAATAGTTCATTAAACCTTTTTTTTCTTTCTTCTCAAAGCCAAGTGTTTGACAGCCTTGAATTAGATAGAAGTACGCATTTACTTCATCTTCTCCACACGTTCTATTTCATTTTAGGTTAAAGTATATAATTAGTTATTAAATTAGTTAAAGTATATAATTAGTTATTAAAATCTATTACAAAACAAAAATCACATAGATGTTGTTAACTACTCTATTAAAGAGTGTCATCACATTTAATTGATGAACGATATTTTATTTGACCATCAACTGTAACTGAAATTTTATTTTATTTCTAAGCAATAATTTAAATAATTAAATATTTAAAACATAAGCAAATTCACATATACTTTTTGAAATTATAATTTTGAGAAAAAATTACAAAATCTCAAATTTTAATAAAATTATTCACATTTCTCATTACTTACACTCTCACCCTCCCTCTACCTTATAACAAAATTTAATTGATCAATATTGGTATATCTTGACTATAGTTAAAAACAATTAATACTCATAAAAGCGTTAATTAAATACCACGTTATCACTTTGACAAAAGTTAACAACAATTAATAATGTGGTGTCCAATTTATAATAAATTAAAATTTTAATGTTCCCTTAAACAAAAAAGCGTAAAAAATTTATATTGAGAATAAAAAAGTTAAGTAAGAACGATCGTTTTCATAATGAATCTATAATGTATCCGATTAGAATAAAAAAATAATGAGTTAAATACATATAATTATAAAAAATTATTAGATACTTTAATAAATATCAGATGGTTCGAGTCTCTACATTTACTTTAATTTATTAAAACCTCCATTTCCTTCAAATTACAATTACATGGGAAGGAACAATTGATCAAAACATAAAAATATATTACAAAAAAAAAGTCTGTGAAATACTCTAATTAAAATACATTAAAGAAGAGCGAGAGCAAGAAACCTTATTTTTATTTTTCACTCTCCCCCTCCAGTTAATCAAAAACCCAGAATTTTCAATTTTTTTAATCTTACATTTACAATCCAAACACTAACTCAATTTCTCTTCTCCCTCTCTCTTTTTTCTCATACAAAAATCTGATCTTTTAACTTTTTTTTTAAATTTAAGCCACCGCGGAGATGCTGCAATTGCAGTTATCTCGGCTGAGACAATCGAACCCCTCGATTCGTACGGCCGCCGGTTTCTGCCCGAATTTCACCCTCACGCACCCTCCTCCCCTCGAGGAGGGTGAATATGGCGGTGTCGGCGATGTTAGCGGCGCCATCTCGTTGTTGAATCGGACGTCTTGGATTAAGGGGTTCACCGCCCTGCTCGGCGGCGATCCACAGAAAAACGGAGGCGATGAAGCCGTTTGGTTCCCTCCCTGTAATTCAATTAAAATATCGAGAAGATCGGCACCACCGTCTGAGTCCGCCATCTCACTCTGATAACAACTACTGAAATTTTTCCCGAGAAAATAAAGGAAATTATTACTAAAAAATACTAGAAAAAGAAGAAAATAAATACACGATTAAAAAGGGGGAATTACTTGATAGGCCATCGAAAGGTCGAAGAATTGAAAACGCCAACCCGACGAGGCTTAGGGCAAACCACAGAATCAAATCCTCTCTCTTCAAACCTTCCCATGGCGTTGGAGTTCATTTATAAACTTCTTCTAAAATCTCAGACAAGGCAAAGATCCGAACACCAACAAAGCCTGCCCAAAAATTAAAAAAAATGAGATCTAATCTACGAAAAAAAACACAAAAAACTACAGAGAGAAATCTGGGTTTTTTTCAGACAAACCTGAGCTCCTCCAATGGAGGATTTAAAGAGAGAGAAAATCTGGGTTTGAGATTTTGAGAAAGGGAAAGTTCAACGAGAGAGATGGAACAAAGGGATTGGGCTGAGTATTCATAGAGAGAAAGTGACTGAGGTTTGGATACGGTGTGGCCGAACCCAGAATGATGTGATGTGAGATCAGTTTGTATTGACCGTCTGATTTGAGTGGAATGATAATGGATGGTGGATGATTGTGGGATTTGGAACCCAGATGGAATCTGATGATGCTATTGATTCTGGGACACACATCAGATATCAATCAATCAATCAATTTTTCTTTCCTTTTTCTTATTCAGCGATTGTATATTTTATCCGTCTGATGCATGCACGTTTCTTATTTTAGTTACTACTATTTCCTTAATAAAAATTATTATTTTTCCATATTTAAATATTTTCCCTGGAAAATTGGTAAAATTCTGTCATTAGAGCAACGCATTTCAAATTTTGAAATTTGAGTCTTTAACGCAAACTAAAATGCGACTATATTACAAGAAGTTAAGATTGATTAAATTTTTAATAGTTATTTTACGATCGTGTACCATAATATTATAAATAATTATAATTAAATATGAAGATAAATTCGAATAAAATTTAATTAAAATTTGAATCATAAAACAAGATTTGTCAACTCAACTAACATTAATTTTTTTACTCGATTTGACTCAAATCAATTGTATACTAAACCCTAGTACCCTACAGGTTAAAGTGCAAAGATTAAACCTCATATATTGACGGTATGGATGGCAAAATTACTCGAATCCGATGCACATTGCCCCGCCCATGTTTTTCCTTCTTATTTTTTAGTTTGAGGTGGGTCGGGGTTGGTCAGGGCGGATTTAAGTGAAGTTTAGTGGGGTCAATTGATCTCACTTGGTTCTAGAGAATCCTTGTAAAAATAGAAAAAGTTTGAGAGTAAATGGGGAATTAAGTATATTTGAACCAACTTGACTCCACTTAGTTCGTTTAACTTTAATTTTCTTGAGCTCACTTAATATGAAGTCTAGATTCGCCATTGGGGTAGGTTTTGAAAATAATTGAGTCGGGGTGGATGAGGTTCGGGTTTAGAATAGATATTCCCCACCCGCCCCGACCTAATATATTTATTACATTTTTATAGATTAGATATTTTTAATTATTTCTTTTCGAAACGAGTATAATTTAGTAAGATTTTTTTGTTAAAATTTTAAGGTTAAATCAAAATTATATTATATTTTTATTATGTCAAGTCGAATCAAATTAAATATAAAATATATTAAACTCTGCGGGAGTTGGGCGGCCAAAAACCCACCCCGACTTGCCCGTTGCCATCCATATTTAACAGAGAACCAAATCAATAAATTGACCTAGATCGAATATATGTTATTTTAAAATTTTAAACTAATAAATTATAAATTTGTCCATAGCACTACCAGACAATGAAGCAATTTTGCTTGCTTAAAACACGTAGAGTAGGCACTAGGCACACTAAGCAATTGAAGTTAACGCCGGACGCCCAATCGGACTCTGTGTTTCTTAGAGGATTCAAAATATTCATTAACCAACTAAGGTTATTACATCATTAAAATTTAAAAGAGTTTGTCTTGTTAGAACCATTATTTAAAATTAGACAGTATCTATGCACGCACGATGCTTGAACTCAGGTCACTTAAAGAAAATATATCATCTTTTATCACTGAGACCACTCCACGAATTTATTTACAATTGAATTTTATTTTTAAACAAATCGGCTTCGTTAAAATATAGAAAAGAAATGTTTTATATTGAGGAAAGAGTAGATGAACAAAACATAAGAACAACACAATAAATAGAACGACGGACAAAAATTAACAAGAAGTAAAAGAGCATAAAAACACAAAGGAACCAACAACAAACTGAAACACAAACATCAAAGGAAAGGCGAAACATGTCTCCAAGGCCGAAAGAAAACTAAAACTAGGACAAGAAGAGCCAACAAAGTCATCCAATGCTTCATGTCATTGCGATGGTTGCCGGAACATAAATCGATAGTGGAAATGCATCCGGATGTGCCACCAACATCCATCGTCTTAAAGATATGAGGTCGGTGATGAAAGATGGACGAAAACGAATGAGTTGGGCCTGAAATTCAGGTTGTCAGTCATCATCCGACGGTATGAGCTTACAAACTGTCACCGAAATAAGACAGAAATAAGACAGAGCTTTAGAGTTTATATGTTAGGGTTTAGGTTAAGTTGGAAGGTAGGAATAAGGCAGAATGTTTTCGTGAAGAGAAAAATCTCTTAAAAATTTGAAAGATAAAGGGTAGACAAGGGTAGACGGTAATAAAAATTCAAAATGACAGCGTAATCAAGTTTCTATACGTATACTTTAATTGAGAAAATATTAAAATGACCATATACGATAATTGATATAAAAATCTATTTACCAAATAAAATATGTCAAGTTTGTATACATTCTTCAATTAAATTTTAATTGTAATCATTGTTAAAAAATTATTTTTTAATTTTTTTAACTTTATTTAATACTCCTACTAAACATTTCTATACTTATACGTGAGTGAAAGAGAATATTTTATATAAAAATTTATCTTACATATAATATTAGGTGTAATGATAAATGATTTGCATTTTAAATTTATTAGTCACGTTCTTTAAAATAAATTTTATTAGTTATGTGTTCCATTCTCAAGTAATAATTTTTAATTCGTTTTATTTAAAAGTTGTATAAAAGAGTGAAAAAAAGTATCGTTAAAATAATCAATATTACACTCTTAATAAAAGTGGTTTAATAAATTCTAATTGAATTGACATTTTAACTCAAATATTTTATTTTTATACTATTTACGTATCTAACATTAAAAAAATTAATCTAATATATTTTTAAAGGAACTCGCCTAGCTGGTGTGACGAGTTTAATGTGTCTTTTTTAATGAAACTGGCCTGGTTGATATAGCAAGTTTCATAGATTTTTGTTTCTTTTAATGCCTTCTTTTATAGATATTCGTTATCAGTTTCTATTTTAAAAAAATAAGGTTAAACTATAACGGAGGTTACTCAATCATGAACAAGGTTACATTTGGGTCACCTAATTATTAAAAGTTATATTCGAGTCACTTAATTATGGGTAAGATTACATTTGGGTCACTCAATGACTAAAAGTTACACTTGGGTCTTTCAAAAATGGGTAATGTTACATTTGGTCTCCCTCCATATTTAAAAAATATATATCAATTTGTGTATTATATTAATTAATAATTTCAAATGAAGTACTCTAGTGTCAATGATATACAAGTGATTTGAAATAAAAAATGACTAAATTAATATATATATATATATATGTATTAAATATGAAGGGTGACCCAAATGTAATATTACCTGTAATTGAGTAACCCAATGTAATCTTTAATAATTGGGTGACCCAAACATAATTTTTAATAATTGGGTGACCTAAATGTAACCTTACCCATAATTGAGTGACCTCCATTACAGTTTACCCAAAAAAAACTCATGGAACTTACAATACCAACCAAACGAGTTTCATAAAAAATAAAAATAGATGGAGCTAGTCATACCAGCTAGGTAAGCTTTTGCAAAGGATGTTTTAGTAAAATGCCAATTGAATGGTTGCGATTTTTTTTGTAATTACATACATAATATATTCTATGGTTTGGGAATAAGTTTATTTGAGTGGACTATATTTAATTAGGTGAAATTCCTCCGGCTCAGACACTAATAAGTCATAACTATTTTTGCGTTTAATATTAAAAAATATAAAAGTAGAAGCATTCAACCATGGAAATAGTAGAAGAGATATTGTCGAATTTTAAAAGTATAATATTAAAAAATGATCTCAACATTTAATTGAATGGTTATTTTAGTTAATATTTATTTTTGAATTAATTTAATCTTTAATATTTTATTTTGAGTCAAAATATTTGATCTACAGGTGAAAATTGCTAGTCAACTCACGATAAACAACTTGAAATGATGTGACAAACCTATATGACAATGCACGCTGCAATAGTAATGTCATGTAGACAAATATGTTGACTTTACATAATGACAGACCAATTAAAAAATATTTTTAAAATATTTTTATAAAATTGTATAAAATGTTTTCGTGTCTTCTGATGCGACATTTTGTTAAGTTATTTCAAATTGTTTATCCTCAGTTAGTTAACGATTTTCATCCGCAAAAAGACAATTTTAATCTAAAATGAAACGTTAGAATTAAATTAATTTAAAAAAGAGAGAATAAAGACCAAAATGATTATTTAGTCAAACATTAATTTTTTTTAAATTGATGCCGATTTTGAAAGAACTAAAATCCAAAATATATGATGAGTGTTAATTAGAAGACAACAAACACACAAACTGAAAATAAAAGATAAGAAAGGGGCATAGGTTTCCACATCCAAAGGTGGGAAAAGACAACAAACTATGAGGATGAAAAAGAGAAAAGAAGACAATATAATTATATAAAATAATAATAATAATACGAATAATATATATATATATATATATATATATATATATATATTAAAAGTTACATAAAATATATGAACAGGATTAAGTGTGCGTTGAATGTAAGAACGCAGAAATGATTGAATCAATCTCATGGAACAAAAAGGCAACGCATTATCAGTTTCATTCTTATCCCTATCCCTTAAAAGAAAAGAAAAAGTTTTATTCCCGGCATGTTTTTTTTTAAATATAGGGTAAATTATTCTAATGACCACCGAATTTTAGGAGCGTGCCTATTTTGACTAACGAAGTATCGAATTCATCAATCAGACCACCAAATTTATTAAATTGACCTATTTTGACCATCGTCGTTAAAAAACTAACGAATGAGTGACGTAGCAGTTAACAGAAATTTGGACCAAATTGATATAATAGGTAAATAACATGGACTAAATGTGTAACTTTATAAATTTCTGTTAACTGTCACATCACCCCTCCGTCACCACTCCGTTAGTTTTTTAACGGCGGTGGTCAAAATATGTCAATTTAATAAGTTTGGTTGTCTGATTGACGAGTTCGATACTTCGATGCTCAAAATAGGTACGCCCCTAAAGTTCGGTGGTCATTGAAGTAGTTTACCCTTAAATATATCGGTGAGGAGTCTAAAACACAGAGATTTAAGGTACGGTTAAAAAAGGTAAGTCTCAAAATTTGTCCAAGATTCACCTAATATAAGTTTTGAAACTTGATATTTTTTTATAACATTTTAGGTTATTGGACAAAATTTCGAAACATGTCAAAAATCACGAAAAACTCTAGACTCACCCATAATTATATGCTACTCGTATTTTTTAAACTCTTGATAACACATGTCTTGTACATACGTGTGCTTGAACTTGAATCTCCTAAAATAAATATCATTATCTTTTCAATTAAAACTATATGTTGGGTTCTATTCGCAGTCTGTTTTAAAGTATACATTTTATCTAATTTTATATTTTAACTCTATAGTTTTCCTCTTGAATTATCATTTTCATTTTATTTAAAAAATCATTAGCATCTAGTAATAATAGTTCATGAGTGAATTGAGGGGAAAACAATTTAAGGTGTAAAGGGAGAAACATGTAAACTTTGATGGAGAAAACGTGAATTAAAACAAAAAGAAAATACTAACATAATCCTTACTAAAGGAGTTCTTGTTGCGAGATTTCATGGTGCTTTCAGGGGATCGACTTGCTGCCCCAGATGCGATGAAAGAACGAAGTTGTCTGAGCACATACTGTTCTTCTGCCCCTTTGCCACAGCTGTTTGGAGAGCATCGGGTTTTAGCTACTCCCCTGAGACGATAGGTTTTTCGGGCTTCTCGAAATGGTGGCAATCAATTCTTACTCTTCAAAACAAGGCAAGTATTGACGATGATGGAGCACTCATTGTCTTTCTTCTCTGAGCCTTATAGAAATCTCATAACAAGCTTCTCTTTGAGGGACAGATAGATTCCCTTGAGAGGTTTGGTTAAGAGCTGAAAGAGCCTACCTTGAATTCTTACATTCAACCCCTGGAACATCTGTGAAGACAACGGCTCATGAGGAGGGTCCTCAAAACTGGATTCCTCCACCAAAAGGAGTCATCAAGTTAAACTGTGATGCACCTTTTGAGGGCAGGTCAGATAAAGCCATGCTCGCCGCCGTTGCACGTGATTGCGAGGGTACTGTTATCTTTTAGGATTCAACCATTCTACTCGCCCCATCCGTCCAAGCAACAAAAATGGCTGCGATTCGGTTTGGGCTGTCTCTTGCCCACAAAGCGAGCCTTACCAAGATCATTATAGAATCTGTTTGTAAGACTGTTATTGAAAACCTCAAGACTGGTTGCAAATTTGACTGGGCTTCATCCGCTATTGAGGAAGATATTCGCCTTCTGACACGGAGATTTATGTCTGTCGCTTTTCGCTTCATTCTAGTAACCGTTCCTTATTATATAAAATTTCCCTTTGATCAAAAAAATTCTGATAAACTGAAATCGAATAAAAATTACGAAAAAACCGATCCATAAATTCAATTTTTGTATGGGTTTTTTATAAATAATTCTGATTCGGTTATGGTTCACATTTTTGAACAAAATCGGTTAACCAGTTCAATTGGTTATATATAATATTTACAAATTTTATGTATTAGAATATCCTATAGTCCATCGATTTTGATGCCCCTATGATTCTTTGAAGACTTTTTGGTCTTGAGTTTGATTATTAGAATATGTGAAAGTCTCATTTTTTATTTTTTTAGTTTTTCCCCTACTTTTATGATTTTATCGCATCTGAACAATGTTAAATTTACCGTATTATTAAATTTGATATTTTAATAAACGAAGTAAAAAAAACTTTTATCGAATTCAAATCAAATTGATCTACTGATTAACCGATCAATCGATTATTCAGTTTAATTAGTACAATTTAATATCTAGGATTGAATAACATGAATTTATCGATTAATTGAAATTGTTTACCAATAGTTAATTAAATCTGATTTTACGCACATGGGAAAATAAATTATGTGAAATATATATACATATTCAAGTGGTAAACAAATTGAATGTGGATTCATTAATCTCATATCTAATTTTTTATTTGAAAAAAAATTTTCAATCACTTATCAATTGAATTTGGTAAAATTTAACCGATGACACTAACTAAACTATTTGAAACATTTTTATAAAGGATTAATATCCTATACACTGGCGGTGGAAATTTTTTTATTTCCACAGGCGCCTCAATTATAGGGCTTAGGGTTAGGGCTTAGGGTTTAGAGTTTAGGGGTTTTAATGTAAATGTTTAGAATTTATGGTTCATGTTTAGAATTTAGAATTTAGGGTTTAGGGTTAGGGTTTAGTTTTAGGGTAATATGTGTAGGGATTTAGGTTTTAACATATAAACCCTAAATTTTAACCCTAAACCCAAAATTTTATCAACAATGCCTAAATTCAAAACTACTATACTTTTACCCCTAAATTTTAAACCCTAAACGGAGTCTCTAACCCCTAAAATTAAGACGCTTGTGTAAAAAAATTTCCACAAGCGTTTTTGTATAGAACAATTACCATTTATAACTCCTATATAACAATAATAATATTAATAGTTAATTTTCTCCAGAATAATTAAGGTAAAACAAACAAAATATGAAAATACATAATAAATTATTGGTGTGCTAAAATTAAACAAATTCTTTTTTTTTAAAGTAACATCGGTCATTTATTTGAATAATAAAGAAAGCAAATAAATACATAAAACAGTCACAAAAAGGAGTGAAAAAAAGACAGCAAATAATAAAAGCTTCTGACCGATGGTATACCTCTACCCTTTGAGATATGTCACTTAGGGATTTCGGTAGAGATAGGAGAGGGTTGTGGCTTTGAAGAAGCCTCTGGAAACACACTTCAATAACAACCCCCCACAAAATTTTTCGATCTTCAGCCCGGATCTAAGGTGGCTCGACAAAACGGCGGTCTCCTTCTACTAACCAGCAGATGTGGGCCGGCACCTCTTCGATCCAGTACCGCTCGTCGGTGTATCGCAAGCCTTCCGCCGCCAACGCATGCGCCGTTTGGTTTCCGGAGCGGCCGACGAATCCGAAGCTATAAGAGGTAAAGTTCTTGCTAACTTCCTTTGAGTCACAGATTATTGGACCGATATCTGATGGATCTGTATCTTGGGAGGTGAGCTTAAGTGCGACGGATCTACTATCACCTTCAACTGCGATACGACGGAGACCCAGATCACATGCAAACCGGAGACCATGCAGAATACTGAGAGCCTCTGCTTCAAAGACGGAGGTAACCCCTAATACTTTCCGGTGACCCGCTCCAATAACAGCTCCTCTTGAGTCTCGAATAATGAAACCTAAGCCTGCACATTTGTCTGTAGTTTTGTAACTGGCATCAATGTTTATCTTGTAGGTACCCTCCGGTGGTGGTAGCCATCGAGCCTCGGCGAAGCGTGTCTGATGTTCGAACCGGGAAGTAGTAACAGAGAGCCCCTGGCTATAGCCCACGGTGAAGGTAAATACCTCGTCGGTGCGTTGTAATTTGCCTTCATAAATCAATATGTTTCTTGAATACCACAATGCCCAAATTGCAATTAAAATCTTGCTGTGCATAGATTGATCTGTAGCTTTAAAAACATGTAGTAACCAATCCTGCACATTTGTGAACTGATTCCAATTGCTACTGTAAACTGTGAGGAGACGCCAAACTTCAACTGCAAAGAAGCAATCACAAATAACATGTAGGGCACTTTCTAGGAATAGCTTACATCTAGGACATAATGGATCGTTCAGTACTCTCTTTGCTACCAGATTTAGCATTGTAGGCACTAGATTTCTGGTCATTCTCCAAGTTAGGATTCTTATCTTAGATGGACATTGAATTCGCCAAATGGTCTTATAAATGTTTGTCTGCGAGTCAGCCATGGTAGGAGCACCCAAGAGAAGCTTGTAGCCACTTCGAACTGAGTAAATCCCCGAGCCTTCACCTTTCCAAGCTAGGATATCTTCTTGATGGAACATAGGCAACTTAATCTTTAGGATCTCCTCTGCCTCTCGAACTTCAAAAGTGGTACGAATAAGGTGCTGATCCCACCTATTCGTATCTTCCTGGATTAGATTCGATACCATGTTAATTCCTTCCACTGGAGTGGATCGAACCCGGCCCGAAGGCAAACCCGGGAGCCAGTAGTCGTTCCAGATGGATACATTGGACCCAGATCCAATTGTCCATCCAAGGCCCATTTCAAGGAGCTTCCGCGCACTCCAGATACTCCTCCACACCATTGATGGCGAAAAGCCCAACTCAGCTTTAAGGAAATCCGAACGAGGGTGATATTTCGCCTTTATCAAACGGGCCACTAGGGAGTTGGGATTCTTTAACAAACGCCAGCCCTGTTTAGCCAGCAAGGCAATATTGAACTTCCCAAGATCTCTAAAGCCCATCCCACCTTCTTCCTTGGGTTTACATAATTCTGCCCAAGACACCCAGTGAATTCCTCTTCTGTTCGCATTCTTTTGCCACCAGTATCTCGCTAAGATAGCTTCCAGTTCCTTGCAAAAGGTTAGAAGGAGCAAGAAACAAGACATTGCAAACAATGGTATAGCCTGAAGAATGGATTTAATAAAGACCTCCTTACCCCCCCGCGACAACGTTTTTGCACTAAGAGAATGGGCTTTACTCCCAATACAATCTTTTAAATAGCTAAAAGCCTTCTTTTTTCCTCGGCCCACTATAGTTGGTAGGCCCAAATATCTTTCTGGGCAAGTGATCTCTGGGACATGTAAGATACGACACACGTCTTCTCTATTACCAGCAATAACATTGCTACTAAAAAATAAGCTCGACTTGTCATAATTAACAATCTGTCCCGAACATTCACCGTATTCACGAAGAAGGGAAATGAGCTTACCCGCATCTGCTGCCAAGGCTTCCCCAAAGATTATACAATCGTCGGCAAAGAGTAAGTGGCTAACCAGTGGAGCTCCTCTAGTGATTCGTATACCCCTAAGACTCCCCGCTAATATAGCTGATCGAAGAAGGGATGAGAGACCTTCCCCACATAGAAGAAACAAATAGGGACTGATGGGATCTCCTTGTCGTAGACCCCTAGACGGGAAGAAATACTCACTAGTGGTTCCATTGATGATGACAGAATATAATACCGTACGAATACAACGCATTATCATATGAATAAAACATGTGTCAAACCCCATTCTGGTTATAATACATTCCACAAAATTCCATTCTACCCGATCGTAAGCCTTACTCATGTAGAGTTTAAGGGCAAAAGATCCACGCTTTCCATATCTCTTTTTCTTTAAGGAGTCTAGAATCTCATAGGCTGCCACGATATTGTCTGAAATCAAACGACCAGGAACAAATGCACTTTAAGCCTCGTCTATACAGTCCTCCAAAACAACCTTCAGCCTGTTCGCTAGCATTTTGGAGATTATCTTGAACAGCACATTGCACAATGCTATCGGTTGGAACTGTTTCATCGAACGGGCATCTGAAACTTTCGGAATCAAAACAATATGAGTCTTGTTAATTTCTTCAAGAGGGAACTCTCCTCGAAGAACCCCGATACAAAAATTCGCTATGTCCGTCCCGAGAATTCCCCAGAATCTCTGGTAAAACACAGCACCCAGTCCATCTGCTCCCGAGGCTTTGAGGGGGCTCATCGAATTAAGCGCAGCAAATACGTCGTCCTTTGTGAATTGCCTGAGGAGGGATTGATTCATCTCCTGGGTAATGCAAGGAGTAATACCCTGGAGGACATTAGAAGGATCGACACTACAATCGGAGGTGAATAAGTTTGAAAAATACTCTACTGCAACACGCTTTACCTCGACACAATCCTCCTGAAATGTACCCTCATCTGTCATAAGACCCCGAATATATTTTTGTCGTTTCCGGTGGCTGGCATAGCGATGGAAAAAACTCATGTTTCTGTCCCCATTCTTTAACCAGTTTGCCATTGCCCGTTGCTCCCAGAAAACCTCCTCCTTATCAAGTTCCAGATTCAATTCGAGTTTTGACTCAATTAGCTCACAAATTGTTTCCTCTGTTACCTCCTTCTCCGATAGCTCGGTAATACGAGCTTGTAGCTCCCGAACGGTTAATCTCTTCACTTTTTTCAAACGACGAAACCATTTATCAAGTCCCGAGCTAACCATCAATAAACGCTCAGGTACAGAGCCCATAGAGTTCGTCCAAATTTGTCGAACTTCCTCTTCGCATGATTCTTCAAGTAACCAGGCCGCCTCAAACTTGAAGTGCCAAATTTGGTATTGTTGATACAAATTGGGCTTTGTATTGAGTAATAAGGGGCAGTGGTCCGAGAGTGAATGTGGGAGATGGTCAATCTGATAATTGGGAAAAGCTTCCTCCCATTGGAGGGACATTACTCCCCGGTCAAGCCTTTCGCGGATATTATTCTCCGTTGTCCTACCCCACTCCCAGGTATACCAAACACCTTTGTATCCCATGTCCATAAGCCCACAATCTTCTAAAGCCGAGTGAAAATTCTGCATCTGCCAATCTTGTCGAAGATTGCCTCTGGATTTCTCATGTTGATATAACAACTCATTAAAATCACCAATGACACACCATTGCACATCCGGCCGATCATTCAATCGCCTAAGAAGATTCCACGAGTGAACTCTATTCTGAACCTCCGGGGCACCATAAAAGCCCGTCAATCTCCAACAACGTCCATCGTCTCCTTCTACAATCATGGCGTCAATATGGTTAATAGAAAAAAACCGTATAGATAAATTAACATTATCCTTCCATCCTAAACAGAGACCACCACTCCTTCCATCTGATTTGACTTCAACTTCATGTACAAACCCACACAACTTCCTTACTCGCTCCATTTTGATCGCCGGTAGTTTCGTTTCCATCAGAAAAACTACCGAGGGGGATAAATCACGCAGAAAAGCACAAAAACGTCGAACGGTTCGATCCATCCCCAAACCCCGAACGTTCCAACTCAAAAGTCTCATTGGGCTGGGCTGGCCCCTTTCGAGGAGCCTGCCATAATAGAGGTAGTATTGTCATGTGCGTCAGAAATAGGAGAGCCAATCAGAGATGACTGAACACGAGTCCGCTTGGTACTATCACAGTTCTGTAGTGGGGTGTCCTCTTCAGCTTGGCCCATAATAACATCTAATCCATCAGGGCCCGATGTGACATTGATCTGGTTTCTTCCATCGGGTCCATGTAATTGCATTCCAAGTGGCCTAGGCCCAGGACTAGCAGGCCCAGAACCAGTTTGCAGTTGACTTCCCTTCAAAGTAGATCCCCTTAATGGAGCCTTAACACTCGCCGGACCGTTAATGTGATCATGGATACCTGGCGGGAAATTAGGCGACATGTTCTCCTTCTGCGATAATTCAGCCGAGATCGTGGTTGCCTGGATTCTCTCCATGCCATCCTCAACTAGCCATCTGCTCGACGTCGGTGGAGCACGCCGGGACGGGGCTCTAAGTGAAGCATCCCAACCAGGTTGTAACTCCGTGCTACCCGCCGTGAACTTCAACGGACAGAAGCTCTCTCCGTGGCCCAAAATACCACATAGAAAACAGAATAGGGTCAATTTCTCATATTGAAATCGGACGTACTGGGCATTACCATTTGACAGAATAATCTTTTTTCTCCTTTTAAGAGGAGTCCTCACATCCACACGAGCACGTAGTTTCATGACCCTTTTATACCCCAAAGCAATAGCCGTCGAATCATATTCGATAAACTGTCCAATGAAGTTTCCGATCACCCGCGCCACCCTCTCCAACATGAATCCTAACGGGACATCGTGAACCAGAATCCAGAAGTCAACAAAATTGAGGGAAACAACCATTGGATCTTCCTCAGGTTGCAACCGATGAAGAATCAGAAGATGGTTGCTAAAATACCAGGGTCCACCAGCAGAGATTCGTTCCACATCCAAGATATGGTATAGCCGAAACAGGAAACGTCCTTCACCTAGATCTGATATCGAGATACCTCCAGGGGGTGCCAAACCGAAGCCAAAGTGGAGCGCATTGATTGGAAATGGATGACACTGGAGGTGAGAAAAGATCCCACAAAGCAGAATTCAAAGGGTAACAGTGCGTCTGTAGGGTTAAGTTCGATCTGTAGCCCATCATCTTCGTCGCCAAAAAGGGACAAGTTTGCAAGATCCGATTCCACTTCAGCCATAATAGAGCGTGATACAAGATCAGAAGAAAGGAGAAGAAACAAAAGGAGAAAAACGTGCTACAAGAGCAGAGAGAAAGCGTGCTACAAGAGCAGATAATTGATAAAACTAAAATTAAACAAATTCTATTAAAAAACAAATAAAGAGATTTATATTAAATGGTTTGAATGATTGCATTGATGTTTCATGGTCAACATAAAGGCAGAACAAAATGAATATGATTTCTCCATATAATATATAATATTATTTTAATATTAATATATAGTATATTATAAGAACAGACATAGATGTCTCGTTTGCCTTGCATTTTCCCCACTAGCCTCGTCCACATGTTTCTCCTACCCACTATATAACTAATAAACCAAACAAAAACATGGAAGAAGCCGAAGCCTTGTAAGATTATTTATACACACAAATATAATCAACCAAATGATTAAAGATTATGTCCGGCACTCGCAATAAGAGAGTTATTATTATCAGCGGCGAATACTTTATCTCAAAAAAAAAAATGTCTGTGTTTAAGATATTTTAGAGCCAATTTAATTAAGTCATTTTTTATTCAATTGAACCAAATTATTATAATCTTGAATTTGAGCTATTCTAGGGGACTAGTAATAGAATTTGATCCTACTTCACTCTATTATATTATTTAATCAATCAAATGCATATTGTTACATGGTTATTATCTTTTTCGATCCTCGTATATTTAAAACGTGACATTCTCCCTCACTCAATCATGTGACGCTCTCGTCACAAGTCATTTGTTCTTGTGATGGGTCACTGTCATAGTTGTTCACCTTGTCTACTCACTCTCGAGGCACTTAACGTGAAATCGAACAGCCAAATGATCGTTTCGATATTATTTGTCATGAGGCTATTATCCCCTCCTCAAAAGACATGCTAGATATAATGTGCAGCGTCATCGCTTTTATATTTTAAGAACTTTCTTTCATATTCAGATGTGAGATTAATGTGTCTCCCTTTAGGAAGATTGACAATATATTTATATTAATTTTTTAGTTATTATTAAATAATTTATAAAATTTAATAATTTAATCCAAATTATTTTTAGATTAAGGCAATTTTTTTTTACATATATGCAACATGATGTTTCTCTATTTGGGTTTACGTAAGCTAGATTATTATCCATCTAACACAAGAAGATATTAGCATACATGCGTCTACCCATCTAATTTGTTATGACTTCGTCAGGGTTTAGTGGCTGTTCAAAAGTTTACAGGGTCTCTGTAGTTTATTAAAACAAGAACTTTTAATTTATAATATCAAAGATATACAAGAGCCTTATTTACTAATTAACGAATAGTTGATAACATATAGTAGATTACATTAGCTAATAGCGAATAGCTGATAGCATTAGTTGATTTGACTAACAGATTGTATTAGTTAATTGTAAAATTAACTGATAATTGATAAATGTTTGATTATTTGAACAAACAAAATGACATATAAGGACATGCTTATATTTGATACATGTTTAAATAATTTATTAGTTCTTAATATTTTATATCTATTAATATTAATTAGATTATAAAAAATAATTTTTTTTACTAAACATATTTGAGGATGTACATATTATTATTTTTATTTGTGAGATTATTTTTTAATATAATTTTAATAATTATCAATGAAAATAACTTGTGGGCCAAATCTTTTATGCAGACCCAAACCTAAAGAAGTAGGCTACTCCAATTTCACAAGTCTGCCAATTGTAAATATGCTTAAGTTATTGGACCAGATTGGATGATAAAAAAGGGCCGAAATTGTGTCTTAAGATCGAATGGGACTTGCATAACGATCCAAAAGATTTGCCAGTCATATATGGTTCAGACAAAAATAGGTAAACCCATATGAATGTCTAATAGATATCATGTTACATGCTTGTCATGTCATGCAAGAAAAATAGTTTAGATTTATCAACATAAACTCGTTGGTATGTTTTGAGATGTGGGACTCGATTAGGGTAATCAAGCTTAAAGTTAAGCATGAGAATCAACCTTCTTTTATTGGTTAATTAAATCTAACCGAGTGATTTGAGCTAGGGACGGAGTCAGATTAGAGAGTTGGGGACAAAATATAAAATCTGTAAAGGTAAAAATAATTGGTGGGTGGGGGTGGCATGACCCCTCCCACCCTCCATATAGATATGTTCCTGATTTGAACAACATTATTTCTATCTCGAATCGAACTTGAATAATTTTTTTAGTTTCAAATTTTTAGTTGAGCTCCTCTTCTCACAGCTTGAGTTTCGATTAGGGGTGTAAATGAACAGAGCGTTCGACGAACCGTTCGTGAATTGTTCGTGAATCGTTCGTATAACGTTTGTTTATTAAGCTAAATAAATGAGTATGGACAAAATTTTTATGTTCGTTTAATAAATGAACGAACACGGACAAAGGTGTGTTCGGCTCGTTTATGTTCACGAACAAGCTCGTTTATGCGCCATGTATAAGCTCGTTTATAGTCTTGTTTATAAGCTTGTTTATAGGCTCATTTACATGCTTGTTTATAAGCTCATTTATAGAATGAAAATGTTTGTGGATGTATCTAAATAGTACTTTTTGTTGTTGCTAAGGATATTATATTAAGTTCATGTTTAAATGTAAGTTCTAATTTGTTGCTTTTTATTTATTTGTTTGTTGTTAATTTAGTTAACATTTCTTAAAATATAAACAAACATGTTCGCGAACGAATAAATGAGCGCGCTCGCGAACACTTAAACGAACATGTTCGCGAACACTTAAATGAACTCGTTCGTGAACACTTAAACGAACACGTTCGCGAACACTTAAACGAACATGTTCGCGAACACTTAAATGAACACGTTCGTGAACACTAAACAAACGAACATGTTCGCGAACACTTAAATGAACACGTTCGTGAACACTAAACAAACGAACACGAACACCTTCAAAAATAAATAAATGAACACGGACACAATATTAAAAATTTAAACGAACACGAACTGAACATGAACACCTTTAAAATTAAACAAACGAACACGAACAAAGGCTTGTTCGTTCAAGCTCGGTTCATTTACACCCCTAGTTTCGATTAGCTCGACTATACCTTAAACACTAATCATCGTCAACATGGGCGGATCCACCTTTACAAATGGGGTGTCTCTTAACACCCCAATTTTTTTTGGAAATTATCTTTTTCTATTTTATTTGTATATAGAAAACTAAAATATATATAATTGACATTTTTTTATAAATAATTAACTATTCTTCAATATCTTAAAAAAATAACACCTTTTAAATAAATTTCTGACTTCGTCCCTTATCGTCGATACATCTATCAAAATGTCAAGTAAAATATACATTCTCTTTTCTAATTTTCCAAACTTTCTCGTTTCAACCTTTGGTATCACTAATTTGGCCAAAATATACATTAAACATAGCTATCAAACCAATTTCAATTTGAACATTTATCCAAACACATCTCGCGTGCGAGCATATAAATATAGGATCGATTCACACATAGTAAAACTATTTAGTTTTATACATTTTAAAATTGTTGGATTATTGAAAATGAATAATTGAGATTAACGATAAAAAATGAAGAGGTTTTAATGGAAAGAAATAACTAAAACTTTCTATTGATATCTCAATGATGGCTAGTAAGCGTGTGTTTGGATGATTGTTTGGAGGCTTAAAATTTCGATTCAACGAGATTTTTAGCCTCAAACGCCGTGCCCACATGTTTGGATCCAAAAATTTAAAATCAATTCTGGACCCCCAAACATGATTCTGGGAGAAGCAAGGTAGAAGTAGCTTTTGCGTTTCGTCGTGATTTTTACACTATATTTTTATACAATCGTAATTTTTAAGGAAAAAAACTCTTAAACATAAACCGTGTTACTTTAAAATCATTTTTACACAAAATCAATTCTATAAAATTACATTAATCTAAAATCAATTCTACCACCGCAAAACCAAACCTTATTTCATGACAAGCAAGTTTTGTTGTCTTTCTTTTGTCCAATTGTTTGGTTGGGGCATAAGGCTACATTTGAAGAACATGCGTAACATGATCGGTTAAAAAGATTTAAGGTAACTCTCACTTATCTTGTTGGATTCAATGCTCAACACCACACTTTGAGTACTATACCTATTATTAGTGACAGCTGTCGGCTATTTAGTGACTCTTAAATATGCACATTTCATTCTTTTATCCTTATAATTAGAATCATCGTCTATGTGTAGGAAATCAAGTTTTAAAATAGTTAGTATTTATTGATAGAATTCGCTAATTTTATTAAAAAAAAGAAAATATTTAAGATTACAGTAAGAGCTTGTAACTATAATAGCAAACTAAATATATAATCTGAATATTTGTTTTTTATTCCATAAAACTAGTCACTTGAGATTATATAGTGATCATACAATGAAGAGGTTAAAAAAACTTAACTAAAAGACTCGAACAAAAGATAGATACGAACAGATTTGACTGCATCAACAAGCGAACCATAAAAGGGGATCAAACTATTAAAAGACCACCCACAATCGCAAATCAGAGCCGAACGTCATGAAAAAGCTATCCACGAACGTGAACCGCGTATCCAATTCCAATTCAATGGCCCAAAAAAGGAAGATCAGCAGGATAACATAGCAACACCATCTTGATCAGTCGAGGCGCCGTCAAATTTAATTGTTAAAAAATAAAAAGAACGACTAAACGACCGACAGAGGAGAACAAAAATGTGCCATAAAGATGAAAGAAAACATGCCATAAAGATAAAATTATTCTTGTAAAATTTAAAAAAAAAACAAAAATAGAATATAAGCAAGCAAAAGAAAAACAATGAGTACCGACGGTCGACAACCAACATTAAAATTAATGTCGTCATCGACCAAAAAACAGTTGAGTAGAGAGAAAAATAAGGTAAGCGGCTAAACTTAAAAAGAATTATTTTTAAAATCCTTCTAATATATTAGAATCACGAGGTGTGACATGAGAATTGTTCACTTTAATCATGAAGTCATAGATTTAATATCTACCAATGGAATAAAATATTTTATAATCCATCATTTACCTATTTGAAGAATGTTGTGACGAGTTAATAATTTTTAAAGTAAATGGTTAAAAATTCTCGGTTAATATATTTTTTCCTTTACACATGGGGCAATAATAAATGGCAATCTGAAATGGAACCAAATTTGAAAACGTGGCATCGACATACCACTAAAACAATGATCAGATCAGGTACATAAGATAGATACTGCACACATGGAATCAAAATGTGGATAAAGAAATTTCCTCCTACCATGTGCATAATTTTAATTGTATTATAATTTGGCTTTATATAACTTTTATGATTGAGAAATGTTTATAAATTGGCTATGTATTTACTTCCTTTTCCCTTGACCAATGATCTTCCATTGCATTATGCACAAAGTGTTCATATGGTTGTCATTTCATGTGTTCTCCACCACCACCACGGTCAGGAATGGACCCAGAGAAACTGCAGGGAACAGTCGCCCTCTAAAAGTTTAAAATTTATATATGACTTAAATTTTTTTCAAAAATATTTTACGTCTTTTATATTACAAATTTATTTTTATTCCCCCTAAAGTTTTGTAAATTCGCCCCTCTTAAAATTTTATAAGTTTATCTTCCCTAACATAAAATTATGCGTCCATCCCTGGCTACTCCATTTTCTCCATATGGTTGAGGTGACATATAAAGCCACTTTAGGAACAGCCTTTAGGTTGAAGCTTTAGTATTTGAGTGAGGGAAATAAAGATATGAAAAGCATTGTTCAAGAAGATTTTATTGCCATTTTTTTAAAAAAAAAGTTTGGTAAGAAAAATGACCAGCTAACAACCTTCTCCACCTCATCCATTTCCTATATACATTTGTATTGAGCCCCCACTATACTTGGATCCTTGAACTTGCCCTCCCTTTGCTTATCAACTCCACCTAATATGTGACCCTAAATCTTAAAGGCAATACATGAAATCTATCCATTTCTGGGACCCTCGAGTTCGAGTCCTTTCCTTTTCTCACTTTCGAGTTCCTATACATTTACTAATTTGTATATTTGTATTATATTTATGTGTTATGAGATCATTACTTTTTTCTTTTCGTATTGAATGTTCTATCTACTGGGTTGTGCACGACATGAAATTAGACAATTAAGATGTTGCACTGATATCACTTGTACAAGACTATTAACCTATTTCTAAATGACATATTTGATAGGATGTGCAACGCTACTATTTTTATATTCTACGACCTCTATTTTTTTTTTCCTGATATGAAATTGATACTTTATCTCTCTTTAAAACGTGACATGTGCTCCTATAGATAAGCCAAGGACTTAGTCAAAAGGGAGTCAAATAAGAAAGATTATGATCGGGAAAGAGTGATAAAAGTGGCTTTAAAAAGGGTTTAATAAGCTCTTAATTTTGATTCACAAAATGTTGGAGAACCCACATTGCACCACCCTCTTGTAGGCATGGCCTGACCCATTTCAAGCTGTCGTCCTCCATGCTGTTGCATTCCCAACTTCTTTTGTGCACTGCATTTGCCCCCTTTTCTTTTTTTTCTTTTTTTTTCATTAGAGGCGGCAAATGGGTCAATCGGTTCGGATCATTTCGGTTTCGATTATTTCGGGTCTAATATCATTCGATTCAGATACGGTTTGGGTTTGGTTCTGTTCGGTTTTATTGTTCGGTTGATTTTCGAGTCGGTTGATTTTCGGTTCGGTTGATTTTTGATTTTGTTCTGTTCGGATCGGTTCGGGTCAATTTCTGGTTGATGGGAGATTGATCGGTTTTAATCAAGTTTTTAGGTTGGTCAGTTTTTTTACACCCTTTATATGGCTTTATAAAGCCAATATATTTGACTTTTTGGTGAGTTGTGAGATTGTTCATATCTCATCTTTTTTATTTCTATTAATATCTTTTATTTATTTCGGGTTGTCTTCAGTTCGGGTCCATTCGGTTCGTGTCCATCGATTTGGGTCCATTTCGGTTCAACTAAAAATCAGTTTATTTTCGAGTTTAGGGTCAAATTTTGAGTAAGCATGTTCGGTTCGAGTAAATCGGTTCGGTTTTCGGGTCTCGGGTCAAGTTTGCCATGTATATTTCTCACTATACAAAACAAAATATAATTATAAAAATAAAACTTTAATACACAATTCGTGTAAATTAAAGTTAACACGTGCTTGTTAAATTTATAGTTTATAGTTTAGAAGTTTAGTTGTAGGGTTTAGAATGTAAGATTTAAAGTTATAGTTTAGGGTGTTAGAATTAAAACCTTAAAATTTAAATTTTAAAGAATGATTGCGTAAAAAAAAAATTGCAGACTATCTATCAAAATATAACCTTTTAAAAAATAAGATAAAATAAATTGAAAATTTGTTTCCCTTCCCCTATCAACTTCTCTCCTCCAATCATTCACTTAATGAGTTGCCAACATCCATTAGATTCTGAGATTTGTATCCTTATATCTTGTGAGTTTAGGGTTTATTTTTTCCTTCCACGTGTCATAGCCAAATTGGTTGTGGTTTCATTACATCGTGATCCCATTGTTTTTATGGGACATACCCTCCAAAATGTTTGTGCCCGAAAGGATTAGGACATTCTGATTTCTTACCGACAAGTAGGATTTTTATAACAAACTTGTTCCTAATTATCTGTTGTGTTCTTGGTTTTATATGCCATGGATGATCCACAATGATGATAACCATTTAATTATTTAATGGAAATAGCCATGGCAGGCACACAATTTGTTTTCTAGTATTTTCTTTCCGGTCATATAAACTTAATTAATAGAATTATTTAATGCATTAAAATTTAAAATTTTCTTTATTTTTAAAGAAGTTTTTAAACTATAGTTACTCTTGTTGGCGGTACAATATACTTATACAAATGTTCCCTATATCTCAGGGTATGTGTTTGAATCTCACTAATACCGAATAATTTAGATTCATTTAATGATTACTCTTAAAATCTTTTGATAGAGTATGAGAGATAAAATTTCGAGACAAATTAAATATATACATTCAAAAAGCATAATATCCGATTTATATAGAGCTTCACAAATTATCCAACGAATAACACTTAGAAGAATATTTTTTTTCAAAATCCTAAACAATGTGTAATAAACGTGTCTAAAAATATCATATCATATCATATATATTAGTATTACAATGCTTTTCATAATATTTATAACTCTTACATATTTAAAATTTTGCATGTAAAAATGGATGTACTTTGGGTTGTAAACAGGGGAGGGGCAATTGTACTCCACCCAAAAATTAATTTATTTATGAATTTATCTCTTATTTTCAAATATTTATATTTTACTCGTTTAATTTTAAATCCGGATTTTCTCTTTAGTTGTGAATCAAAAGGTAGTTCGAGAAAGATATTAGGTATAAATATGGATGAACAAGTCGAGATGAAATCCCATCATTAAGAGCAAAAGACAAAAAACATGACATGTTTTCTTCTAAATATGTCAGGGTTATATGTCTCTACAAAGTGTGGGGTTTTTGAAGTTTCAAAGACTAAAATAGTACTTAATTTTTAGGTGTCAATTTTTTACCCATACTTAAGTCTTTCCACTAAAAAAACAATTGCAAATTGTGAAAAAAAAGTTTTTTTTCAATATCAATATTTAAACATATGTTCAGTATTCAATTTAAATGAATCGATTCATATAATTGGTTGAATTGATCGGATATAATATCCAAAATCATTTTGATTTGAGCTCTACTTTGATTTTCTTAATATCGGATGGCTTAATAATTTTTGGGGAGCAATATGTAAAAACTATAGTTCCCAAGTTTTATGTTTTTATAAAAAAAGGTTGATTTAAGGATAAATATCCTATACACATGCGGTGGAAACTAAAAGTTTCCACAAGCGCCTTAGTTTTAGGGTATAAAAAGTTAGTTTATAGTGTAGGATTTAGGTGTAGGGGTTAGAATTTAGGGATAGTTGTTTCAATTTAAGGTTTAATGTTATAATTTAGGGTTTATAGATTAAAACCTAAATCCTCACCATATTACCCTAAAATCATAAATTATAACCATAAACCTTAAATTGAAACAACTATCCCTAAATTCTAAACTCCTACACCTAAACTCATATACCCTATACCTTAAACTAACTCCTTATACTCTAAAACTAAGGCGTTTATAGAAACTTTAAGTTTTTACCGCCAGTGTATAGGATATTAATCATTGATTTAATATGAGATATGCATGAAAACTCATGTCAGGTTGATTTTGTTCACTTGTCGGGTTTTCTTAAACAATTAACCATGGATTTCCCCCCTAATTTTGTCAGTAACCAATGTGTAAAATGTAGGTGAAGTCTGTTCGGAAAGGAACTGATTAAGATTGCTTACTTTTATTAAGCTTAATGTGCCAAAAGTCCAAATGTTTTTTTTTCTGTCATTTTGATTATCCTTTACCCTATTTACAAAACATCCACGTCTAATCATGTCCATTAGTGTTTAATTAAGGTTTAGTGCATGACATGTAAGAAGAATCCATCCTCCAAAAATAACTCATACAAATCAAATAACAATAGATTAAAGGCTTTAATTTAAAGATGTTCGATATTTTTTACCGTTAATTTTTTGTTGTTGATAAAAACAAGATTACCACTATGTGTCTCATTAAAAACCTTCATAAACTTAAATGGAGAAAAAGAATGCACATGATAGTAAAATAAACAAAAGAGATGACTCGCCTCAATACATTAACAACCATAAAATAACCAACAAGGTACAATGATAACCCACCACAAAGCACAAACCAACAACCTTAACCATAATCATCCTCAAGAAGTAAGAACCTAATACCTACCATAACCATAACCATCCTCAACAAGGTACCTTTACCGATAGATTTTTCTCTAATTTTTTCTTTAAAAGAGTGGTCTTCGACGACGGATTTAGTGGTGTCGTCTTGCTTTTTCTTTCTTTTTATTGTGTTATTTTTTGTGTATAGTTGTAAAGATATTCGACATTTTGTTGTGGCATGATTTTCGCATGCTTTTGAATTTGGTAAACTTGACCCGAGACTAGAAAACTGAAATCGATCTAACATGATGATTCGAATTTGATCCGAAACTTGAAATAAACTGAATTTTAGTTGAACCGAACATGGACTCGAATCGATTTTTAACAGAACTTAATGGAACCTAACTGATTTTACCCGAACCGAAGGCAACTCGAAATAAAGAAAATATATTAAAATAAATAAATAAATAAATATGAAATGTGAACTGTCGCACAACTCACCAAAAAGCCCAATATACATGCTATATAAAGTCATATATAGGGTGGGAAAATATAACTCGGCCTAAAAACCCGACTAAATCCGATCGATCACCTATTAACACGATATTGACCCGAACTGAAATCAATCGACCCGAAAATAACCGACCTAAAATCAATCGAGCTGAAAGTTAACTGAACCGAAAATCAACCGACACGACGTATAAAGTCATATATAGGGTGGGAAAACCTAACTCCACCAGAAAACCCGACTAAAACCGATTGATATCCTATTAACCCGAACCGAAATCAATCAACCCGAAAATAACCGACATGAAATCAACCGAGCCGAAAGTCAACCGACCCGACGTCCTGACCCGATACCCAAACCAAAATCAGCATAGACCCAAATTAAAACCGAACTAGATCCGAACTTAAACCGAATGTAGTCAGACCCGAGAAGACCTGAATCAAAATCGAACCGAATGACCCATTTTCGACCTCTAAATTGGCACAGTTTTTGTCTATTGTTATGATAGTCTAGAGTTCATGTGACGATCATGTTGAGAAATATTTTGATATAACAATTATGTGAAAAATGTTTTGGACTTATTTAAAGATTTCAAAAATAATTCAAAAGTCCTTAAAACTTGAAAAATATGTTTAAAATATTTTTGACTTTGCACCTATATCGAATATACTTTTTAAAGTCAAAAATTAGCCAAAATTGTGTTTTTAAGTGGAAGTTTCGAAACCATCATATAAGGTTTCGAAACCTCTCTGGGCAGTAAGCTATTGTTTTTTGAAACCTTAACAAAGGTTTCGAAACCTCTATGAAGGTTTCGAAACTTTGGCCCTGTAACGGCTCCAAAACATCCCAACGGCCATAAACGACTAGTTTTTACAAATCCCTTCTTAAGGTTTCGAAACCTCTTCAATGGTTTCGAAACCATTGTGCAGATGAGCATTTAAAGCTCGACTTTAATGGCTTCCAACGGCTCCAAAACATCTCCAACGGCCATAAACGGCTAGAAACTCATTCCACACTATATAAACACCACAAGGACACTTGAAGAAAGAAAGAGACAACATCCAAGCAATATGGTCAAGAGAATTAGAGTCTAAATCTTTATTTTACTATTCTCTTGTACATAGTCTTTAGAGAGTGCTTTATTGTAAATTCTTTGTACACTCTTGTGAGCTTAAATTTGTGTAAACACCCACCTAGAGAGGTATTTAGTTTACCAAACAAATCCCTTGTAAAAGGAGAGGTTCTAGTTTAGCCTTGAGAGAAAACTAGAGTTGGTTCTATCTTAGCCATTGAAAAGATAGGGTTGTAACGGTTTCCTCCTAAACCGGGAAAAGGGGACGAATTCATTGTTGAGTGAATTGGGAAATCCTTAGTGGTGTGCTAAGATAGTGGATGTAGGTGCTTGTTAGAAGGCCGAACCACTCTAAAATCATTGTGTCACTTGTCTACCTTTATTTCGATTTTAGCCAATTCAACCACCAAACATTTACAACCCTCATTGACGGTTTCGGTGATCGATTCGAGTGTGCTACAAACCCAACAATTGGTATCAGAGCCTCGTCTCCATCGAAGGACTAACATCCGGGAGTAAAGATCCAACGCTCGTAGTCCACCGTTCAAGAAAATGACAAGCGGTTCTACATTGATTTCATTTGAAGAAGGTCGCTCTATCATGTGTCCTCCTCTCTTCAAAGGAGAAGGTTACTTCCAATGGAGCAACATCATGAAATATTTCATCCAAGGATTCAACCTCGACATTTGGATGTTTATCAAAGATGGACATTTGGAAGCTCCTAAGAAGAAGAAGAAAATGAGTGCCAAAGACACAAAGAAGGACCATCTCAATTCAAAGGCTATGCACATTCTTCTTTGTGCTCTAAGTGAAGAGATTTCCAAGAAGATCTCCCCATCCAAAAGTGCCAAAGAAATTTGGGAGAAGCTTGAGAAATTATATGGGAAAGAAGAGAAGAAAGATGATGCTTCATCATGTGCAATCCTCCTCTCAACACCAAAGGTGGATGGTGTTTTGGCTCTCGATGAGCCCAAGGTATCTTCCAACTCTAATGATCCAAATGCATATTCATTTGATGAGTTACAAGATGCTTTCGATGAATTATTTTTGGAATTTGAGACAATGAATTCCAAATTTAAGAAAATGATTTCTAAACTTGAATTTGAAAATGATTTTCTTTTGAAAACAAAATGAGATTTTGAAAAAGAAAATGAGATTTTGAAAAATGATTTAGAGTTTTCAAAAACAAGCAATGGAATTTTAGAAAAAGAAAATCTTGATTTAAAAGTTAAGCTTGAAAGCTTAGCAAAAGAAAAAGAAATTATTTTTAATAATTCATCTCATCCCATAATGACAAAATGCTCACATTGTCATTATCATGGTCATTCCTTGCATACTTGTCCTATAAAGAAGAAAAAATCTTATAGAATTAGACAAGTATGGGTTCCTAAGGGAACTAGAGACATTGAGATTAATTTTAATGGATCCAAAGTAATTTTGATACCAAAATTCAAGTAAGTGTCTCTTGTAGGTGTGTTGGAGCAAAGGCAAGAAAAGCAAGAATCTCAAATGCTCTAGTCACACAAGTGAAGAAGATGGGTAACCTCTAATCTTAATGTATTTGATTTTAAATCATTCGGTTGCCTACTTTGATGATAAATGTTCATGCATCATTGCTTATTTATATTTATAAGTGTGTGACATTTTATGATTCTTTATGCATATGAATCACATTGTTTCATTCATATGTTTGCATAAAGTTTTAAAGTCTTGGATAAATTGAATTTCATGTGTTTTAAATTGATTTGATTCAATGATGAAAATTCAATCTCTTTAAGTGTCAAAATTTGTGCTAAAAATTTAATGGAATGCTTTAGTAAGGGGGAGTTTTATTTTTCAAATTTTTTGTACTTATTTTTTTTAACTTACTCTCCATTATTATTATGTACTATAAAGATTTGAATTATTTTTGATATAACAAAAAGGGGAGAAGTAAGTGAAAAATTAAGGGGGAGTTTTTGTTAAAAATAATTTTTCAAAGAAGTTTTGTTAGATCAAAAAGGGGGAGATTGTTGAGAAATATTTTGATATAACAATTATGTGAAAAATGTTTTAGACTTATTTAAAGATTTCAAAAATAATTCAAAAGTCCTTAAAACTTGAAAAATATGTTTAAAATATTTTTGACTTTGCACATATATCGAATATACTTTTTAAAGTCAAAAATTAGCCAAAATTGTGTTTTTAAGTGGAAGTTTCGAAACCATCATATAAGGTTTCGAAACCTCTCTGGGCAGTAAGCTATTGTTTTTTGAAACCTTAACAAAGGTTTCCGAACCTCTATTAAGGTTTGGAAACCTTGGCACAAAGGTTTCGAAACCTCTATTAAGGTTTGGAAACCTTGGCACAAAGGTTTCGAAACCTCTATGAAGGTTTCGAAACTTTGGCCCTGTAACGGCTCCAAAACATCCCAACGGCCATAAACGGCTAGTTTTTACAAATCCCTTCTTAAGGTTTCGAAACCTCTTCAATGATTTCGAAACCATTGTGCAGATGAGCATTTAAAGCTCGACTTTAATGGTTTCCAACGGCTCCAAAACATCTCCAACGGCCATAAACGGCTAGAAACTCATTCCACACTATATAAACACCACAAGGACACTTGAAGAAAGAAAGAGACAACATCCAAGCAATATGGTCAAGAGAATTAGAGTTTAAATCTTTATTTTACTATTCTCTTGTACATAGTCTTTAGAGAGTGCTTTATTGTAAATTCTTTGTACACTCTTGTGAGCTTAAATTTGTGTAAACACCCACCTAGAGAGGTATTTAGTTTACCAAACAAATCCCTTGTAAAAGGAGAGGTTCTAGTTTAGCCTTGAGAGAAAACTAGAGTTGGTTCTATCTTAGCCATTGAAAAGATAGGGTTGTAACGGTTTCCTCCTAAACCGGGAAAAGGGGACGAATTCATTGTTGAGTGAATTGGGAAATCCTTAGTGGTGTGCTAAGGTAGTGGATGTAAGTGCTTGTTAGAAGGCCAAACCACTCTAAAATCATTGTGTCACTTGTCTACCTTTATTTCGATTTTAGCCAATTCAACCACCAAACATTTACAACCCTCATTGACGGTTTCGGTGATCGATTCGAGTGTGCTACAAACCCAACAGATCATCACGACTAAAGGTATTCAAAACTACCCGACCCGATAGACCTGACTACCCGAAAGAAAAAAATCAAGAATTTTACTAAAAAAAATTACACCAACAGGCCGGGTACCCGACCCAGGATTTTTTCTGGGTAGTTGGGCCAGGTCTGGGCCCAATTTTTTGGTAACCGGGTACCCAATCCGAACTGATACTTTTAATATATTTATTTTTAGTTGTAAATTATATTTTTATTTTAGGTTCCTTATTATTTTTACCTAAAACTAAATTTAAATCTCTAAATTATTTCTATGTTTGTATTATGTACTTTTAAGTTTTAATTTTTTTAAATAAATTTTTAGTAATTTGTTAATACACGATTCGAAAGAAAAAACGAGATTAATATTTTTAATGTCTTTTTGGTGATAAACTTTAATATATATATATATATATATATGTATCCAAATATTCATGTTAAAACTAACTTCAAGTCACTAATTTTTGTGTTTGAATTATGTATTATGAACTTTTAAATTTTATGTGTTTACTATGTGATTTTTTTTTAAATTTTTAAATTTAAAAATAAATAAATAATGTGAACTCGGTACCTGCTACTCCATTTTTCAAGTACCCAGGTTTCACGGGTACCCGAATAGCGGGTACCCGGCTAAAGTGGGTCGGAACATGGGCCGACATATGCAATACCTGGAAGAACAAGGTACCCGGGAATGAACACCCCTAATCACGACGCACCATGTGATCAAGGGAGGTCGACAGTCCAACATAGTTAGATCTCATTTTGTAGTAGTTTGTTGATACAATCAAAATCATTAGCGGAGCAATCTGTAATATTTATTTTCTTAATCTTCACTCATACATCAATCTAGTTGGAAGAGACATGGTGATTTCTATGATGGTTGTTGAGTTATCAACAAAAAGATGAACTACGTATTTAAGAGAATGTCAGTCTTTTTTCTACACGCTCTTTAAGTCACATATTTTCATTTTTTAAGAATATTTTTAGTGGTTTTATAAAAAAAAATTATGGATTAAAAGCATTGCATTTATTCTATTTTTCTTAATTTTAATAAAATCTAGTTTCTTTTGAAATATTTCTATTCTTCCAACACTTTAATTTCTTGTAAATACATTGAATGGAATTGCATTAATGCTTGTGAGAGTGGAACATTACAAGTATAATTTCTTTTTTCACATATTCTAGCTTAGGTCAAAGAGGACCATGTTGATGATGATGCGTGGAAGCATCCTAGCCCTCCAAAATCTCCCTGGCTCATCAATCTCTCCAACTGATCTTTTGCCACCTGTGCTTTTTCCCTCTGAAAATTGCATATGTATAAATAAAGGAATATAAAAAAATACTGTGAATATACACACGTGTATATGTATATGTATATGTATATGTATATGTACCTGCAATCTTTCCATAACATCTGAGTCCGAGTTAAAGTCATAATAAGTGCTTGCTGCTGTCAGCTTCATTGAAAGAAACTGCAAACATTTCAAAAAACTTTAAAGTCACTAAATTTATGTTACAACCGTATAGTACTACATATGTCCATACCCGAATCAGATACGTACTTATATACGTACGTATGTCTAGGCGTATAAATACATATACACCTAGCTATATATACATACGTGTAGTAGAAAGGTGACTGTATAATTAATTATTAGCAAAATGACAAAAGATGCCCCCAACGTTTGCATGTTTTATTATTTGGCCCCCTATTCTTTTTTTTGGGTCCAAATATGCCCCCAACGTTTCAATTTGGTCCAAATATACCCCCGTTAGATAAAAATTGTCAGTCAACTGACGTTCAACAGCTAATGCTGACTGGACTTGCCACATATTAAGATCTATTGATGACACGTCAAATTTTTTTTATAAGCCTTTAAACGTCAGTTGATTAACATTTTACATCAAACAAGACTGTGAATGAAACGTTGGGGCATATTTGGACCAAAAGAAATAATAGGGGGCCAAATGACAAAACAAGCAAATGTTGGGAGCATATTTAGACCCCAAAAAAATAGGTGACAAAACATACAAACGTTAGGGTATCTTTTGTCATTTTACCTTAATTATTCTTACCTCAACTTGATTCTGCAAGGACTGGACATAATTGATTATCTCATCCAACATGACTGCCATGCCCATGGTCTGCAAATAATCAAACACATAAGAAAATTTGCAGCTATTTTCTTCTTTTGCTGCTTTTTAATGTAAAAAATAAAATTACCTTGTAACATCCTGGGACAATATCTTGCAAGCATTTTAGTCTCTCATTTATTTTCCCTCTTCTAACCTGATTGGTAAAAACAAAACAAAAACATCATTTCCGATCGGTCAGGATGATTAAACCGATCAAATTTAAAGTATTTTTCGAGAAATTTTACCCTTTCTGCTAAACTATGACTATCAGTAGCTTCACCTCTTCTGGCTCTGACATGAACAACATCTTTTGGTTTGTTTTCTTCCATTTTTGCTCTTTTCCCTCTCCCGGAATTCTGCATAACAAAACATTAAAACAAAAACCCAGATTAAAAAATGAAGTAAAAAATAAATAAAATTATGAAATATATATGTATATATATATAGAATATAGGGTTACATTTCTTTTCTTGATCAAGCTTTCAGAAGTTTGTGGAGATGATGAATTCCCAGAACTGCTTTCCGAGACATCCAATGATTTCCTCTTGTTTTTTCCCTGGAATTCGTTTTTAGCAGTGAGTGCTGCAGTTAAGCCCTGATTGGTATCATGGAAAAAATCAGGCGGATTTTCTCTGCAGTTTCCCGGAATTTCAGCTCCTTGGTTGGTGAAGAAGCTTTCATTGGAGAAAGGGAAGAAGCTTTGGTTTAGCACACCAACAAGTGATGACTCCATGGTTGTAGAATCAATATCCAAGAAAGAAAATGATTGTTTGAAATTCTGCAAATCTGATGTGAAATCAGCCATATAGAATTTATGGGAGCTTTTTTTTCCCTTTCAGATGGGTGTTTGGATGATGAGAAAATGGGACCTGTGTTTTATTTATAGAGTGTGATCAATGTACTGTTCGACATGCATGTAAAAAAAATATATTTTTTTTAATTTTTAAACTCTTTTGGACACGTGGCAGTTTAGGCTTCTGTTGTTTTGCTCTTAGGCCGTGCCCCATGTTCAGGAGAGGTATCCAACAATGAAATGGGTCCATGAATAAGCTTTTGGCCCACTTCTTCTTTTACATTTTTTTTGGAATTTTTTTATCACTAAAATGTTTTTAATTGTATCAATGAGGACTGGTCCAAGTGATAAGCAGTTTGATATCAAATAAGCATGTCTCAAGTTCTAAACCTTGTGTATGCATAATTTTTTTGCTGGGAGACTCACCTACCAAAATTAAGTGTGCGACGCGGATCGATTCGAATTAATCAGGGCAAAACCCTGGAGAATCAGGAGGACAACAAAAAAAATGTTTTAATGGAAAAGTACGATGGATTAAGTCTTAATTCAAGTGACATAATTGATGTTGTAATACTTATGAGTTAAGAGGATGTGAACTTTGACAAATCTTAATTTTAATCCTAATCCAGCCTAGAGGGGAGGAGAAGGAAATAAATACTCTTAATGAGTCTGGAATCTATAATCCAAAAGAATATAATGAAATAAAAATGAACAGTTTGACCAATTGGCCAAATGTGTTTGTTCCGTATAATGTGATTGTTTCATATTAAGTTAATCTTTATTATAATTATTTAATATGGGGCTTTATCATCATCACCACAACCAATGTTATCATTGCTGCAATAAGTGCATTTGGACATAAAATGGGTACATAAAAAGTATTTGCTTTAGTGGTTACAAAGATTTGAATCTTTGATAAACTATACAATGCAACCATCCAAATATTTCTAACATCTACTTTTTCCATTATTTTTTTTAAAAAATCAATAAAATCTCAAATTGTGGATGCACTTATCGGTTGGGAATGCCCATCATTTTCTATGTACCATGATAAACATTAATTTCATTAGTTGATATTTCTTTGTTTGATGCAACTTACATGATTGATCCAAGTATGTATAGCTTATGCTAACATTAATGTTACAACAAAGGCATTAGGTTAATATTTATTGATTGATTCGATAATAACATTCAATATGATTTATCTTACACTAAAATAAAACAATTATAAATCATTCCTTCAAGGATCAAACTTACATTTAATATTATGTATGATAAAAAAAAATTTGTTCATCCCTCTTTGGACCCGAGTCCGAGCACCAGTAATACATGCTATGTGTGTCGTCTTTGAAAAGACTAAAAAAATTTAACAGATACTACCCTTGCTCAACATATTCAAAAAAAAATCATTTTTTTTTTACATAAATTATTTTCTTTTACTCACAGCAGCAAAAATTAAACCGGTGTCCGACCAGTGTTGGACGTTTATGTGCCGACTTGGCTTGGCCAAGCCAATGAACTTTTCATTGAAAAAAAATATTAGATGGACCCGATTCATTATTAGGGTGTTCATAATAAGTTAATCGTACGGTTTAGTTAAAAAAAAATAAAAAATAAAACACAAACTTCATATTTAGTTAAAAAAGTACATATGAGTTAATCTATAGGTTACCTATTAACCATCTTTTTTAGCGGTTCGATTAACCGAAACCGTTTAACTTTTAATGGTTAAGTTAACTAATCTATAAAATGAACGGTTACAGTTTATTTTGCACACTATGACTCGCCACGTAATTTTAGGGATGGCCAAATAACCTGAACTATAATCGATCCAGCGTGCCCCGATCTGACCCGGTCAGATTTTTAGTCTTGAATTTAGGGGGTCGAGGCGGGGTGAGTTATTTATAGTGTTGAGTCGGGACGGGCAAGTTCGGGTATATGCTAGAAATTCCTTGCCCCGCCCTGCCCGGTATATATATTTATAAAAATACCAATATATATAAACACTTTTATGGTTGTTAAACTAATTTTTTTGTTTGTTTGTGCTTATGTAATTTTTTTTAAATGTTGTTCAATTTTTAACATATATGATTATAACGGTCAATGATTCAAATTTATTTGTTAAGTATGTATTTTTTCATGTGGGTAATTTAAAATTGGTTTTTATTTTATTTTTATATAGGTTTAAAGTCTTTTTGAAACTAAATTTTGTGGCTGTAATGGTGGATTGATCAGATCTAACTTTTATCGTCGCCGGAGATTAATATTTTTTCAATTTTCGGGTCGGGTCGGGTCAAATTTAAGAGTTAGTATATCAGGGCGGGGTCGAGTTTAGGGGCTTATAGATCGGATCGGGCGGCCAAAAAATTGGCTCGCCCCACCCCATCCCCATCCCTACGTAATATGTGGTCTCAGCCAATAAGGTCCATCAATCTCATACTTTTTCAAGGTGAATCTTCACCTTTTTTCTACGTGTAAATAAAAAGTGTGTAGTTATTTGGAAGTTACATTAGAAAGAAGTAAACATTATTGGCTGGAACCACGAATGACATGGTGAGTCGAATCTATCTAATAATTTATACTTTTCATTGGGTGAAGACTGAAGAGTGACCAAGTTGCATGCATGGGCACCTTTTCCTTTTTCATTGTTGTTTTGGCCGATACCTTTCATTTTCATCTCTATATGTCATGTAATATATATAACAGCTTTTTAATTGTCGTGTTCTTCGATTAATCAATATCTTTCCTATAAATCTCTTATTGTTTTCCCCTTTTGGTTTAGCGATTTTGAGGCTCTTGGATTCATTGTTTACAAATTTTCCCTTTTACATTGTGTTCTTTGTTGTAAGAGTAAGGTCCTAAGAGTTCATTAGGGTATTCTTATGAGGGGATCAAATTGTGTAAGTTGTATGGGAGAGTACTTGCTAGTGAGAACGAGGATAAACTTATCTTGCAGTGTTGAATTTGATATCTGATCTTAGCTTGTCTCAAATTTTTATTTCCGTTCTTTTTTATTTCTGCTCGATAACCACGTATCAATGTTCTAAAGCCAAAATATATTTAGTTAACATGTTGTAGATTTAGTTCATGTTCTCCAATTTAACTATATTAAGTCCATTTAACTTGATCAAATTGTTCATGTATTATTTGGGGTCAAGACTAAAATTTCGAAACATGCATAAACAAAAACTGACAAAATTAGAGTGACAACTTATACATGGTATAAGGACTAACGTCAGAATTTAACCTTTCATGTTTTATTTAGTATTCGAATTTAAGCAAACAAAAAATAAAATAAAAATAAATGGAATCCAATGCATGTGAGATGTGTGTTTGGTAATTGGGCAAAAGCATTTAATTTTTATTTTCTACTTGAATGCACAAATTGCTAGGCTTCCTTAACAAACCAAGTGATAAAAGTGGTATAAATTTATAGACTATAGTCTATAAATATAGGTATTGAAAGATTTGAACGTTGTGAAATTGAAGCCTTTGCCTAAATTTGGATATAATTTGAAAATATTGGTAGGTAGTAGGATTTGGTGCCCTAATAAATAATGGATCCCCATTAGTCCACTAATCATATATTGAATTTTAGGCACTATTGAAATGCGTTTCGTCCACAAACTGACCTCCCTCCAAAAGGACTTGTTTGACTTAGGAAGAAGATGATTAAATTTACACGTATGGGGACTAGAATGAGATTAAAAATTTTAAAGGGGCATAGTAAGATTTTAGAAAAGATTGAAAGGATTATATAGGGATGAGCACGAGCGGGGTTTTTGGTCGTCCCGAACATAATTATCCTAAATTTGAATCCGACCCAAAAACTATATATCTCAATCCGAGCCTGATCCAACCCGATCTATAAAAAATTAATTTTAGAGGTCTAACTGTAAAAAAAATTAATGTTAAGGTTATAACTGTAAAAAAAATCAATTTTAAGGACCTAATTATAAAGAGAAGACATTATTAAAAAATATCCCTAAAAAATATAAGAAAAGTTACACTATTATTTTCCGGTCGGATAAATTTTTTTCACTATAAACCCAAAGTCAACTTAAATTCGAGTTTTTTTTTTTTTACAAAAAATCGACCCGGTTAAATTGGATCCCGATCGTGTCAGGTGAAATGCTCATTCATAGGATTATAGAACTTATTTTAGCTTATTTTAAAGATATATTATATTATCATTGGAAAAAAAATTGACATAGGCTCACACCCCCTTTGACCTTACGGTGTTCCGCCCTTATAGTCATATTTTTTGAAATAAAATTTTAAACATATAATTTTATATTAATATTTTTTATAATTAACTTAAATATGAGTAAATTTGAGCCGACATGTGAACTGAAAAATATTTGACAATATTCAATCTGGGATGTAGCAGAACGAATCGTCTGACCAATGTTGTGCAGAAATATAATGCAAGTTTCGATATTTTAAAAGCCCATACAGCCTAAAAGATGGCCCATTAAAAAAGTTCGAAACTCCGGCCCAAATTTGAACTTCCCATGTTCGTCCATCATAATCACGGCCGTCCACGTGTGAACATACAGAATCGTGGCCTTCAAAGTCACACTATAAATTACCAACTTATCTTGAAACCCTAGGGTTTTTCTCGATCGGCAATATCGTGCAAAAAGAGGCTTTTCTCATACTCTCCTGTGCTTCTTTCTCAGGTACAGCTTCTCATTTCGCCAATGAATTTTCATCGCTTCTGTTAAGGTTTCTCCTGCATCTAATCAGAGTAATTGAGCTGTTAATCTTTCTGTTAGAGTGGCTTGTTTGTTTGTTTGCCGAGAAAATTTGTAGGAAAGTGGAAAACAAGAGCTTTTACGATCTGATTTGGATATTTAACATTAATAATTTTAATTTCATTAATGGACTTTCGTACGATGAGTTTTATGTTTCGTTCAGCTTTATATAATATATTAGAATAATTATTTCCTGAGCTTGCTGTTGTATGAACATTTTATTTGCTCATTTGATATTTCTTTTGTTTTGCTGTGAAATTTGGTTAAAATTGCAAAATTTTGTTGTTGATTAACGCTATGAAGAAGTGAAGTGGTTTTAATATTAATTGGTTTATGAATATGATGTTGACTACTATTTATTTATTTGTTCCTTGTTAAAAAAATTTGTTATCAAATAGGTTCAAAGCATTTCAAGTTGAAGTTGGAGTATTTTTCTTATTTGATTTTCTTTGAATTGAAAATTTTATGAATTATCATAAATTTCTGAGTGAAATAACTTGGGCATTTAATTCAAGCCCAATCTGATTTCTATTTACAATATATTGTTTGAAAATTCCTTTTCAACTATTTCTAAAAATAATCACATGATGCAGAACTTGAAGATGTATACATCAAGGAAGAAGATCCACAAGGATAAAGATGTTGAACCAACAGAGTTTGAGGAATCTGTTGCTCAGGTTTTAAAATGTTCTAATGTTTGTTGCACTTCGAAAGTTTCCTGAAAAAGTGCAATCATGAGTCTGATTTAATCATGTATGTATGTTTTTAATAGGCATTCTTCGATTTGGAGAACACCAACCAGGATCTGAAAAGTGACCTCAAAGATCTCTACATTAATTCTGCAATGTACGCATGATTTATCTAAATGCATTATTTGGAAAGTGACTTATGTATGTGTCCTTCATATGATTTGTGTAATCTGTTCACATGCACAGCCAGATTGATGTGTCTGGGAGCCGGAAAGCTGTTGTTATCCATGTCCCCTACCGGCTGAGGAAAGCTTTTCGCAAGGTTCATGTGAAGCTTGTGAGGGAACTTGAAAAGAAGTTCAGTGGCAAGGTGAGCAATTCTCCTTCAAAGCTCGTTCTTTGAAGAAGTATGAGTTAGGTCTTTTAATTTACAGTTTATTTTAAATTCATAATGGTTTCATGCAAAGTTGTGTAACAATTTTATTAGCATGCTTTGGTAAGATGATATCAAAATAATCAGTGGAATTGTTCT
This sequence comes from Hibiscus tridactylites, assembly GCA_958450335.1. Taxonomy (NCBI): domain Eukaryota; kingdom Viridiplantae; phylum Streptophyta; class Magnoliopsida; order Malvales; family Malvaceae; genus Hibiscus; species Hibiscus tridactylites. The sequence goes on along the minus strand of OY288289.1, from coordinate 68,808,681 downwards.
TTCCAGACTTGCATATTGCAGTTCCCCTAGGAACATAAGAATAAAATCATGTTTTATGTCATAATTAACGGAAGAATTGTTTAACGTAAAAGATTTTATTTTGTATTTATAATGATATAAATATTTTTTGTTTGAGGTTTTAATTTAGTTTATGTATATATGATAGGATGTGATTTTTATTGCAACTCGGAGGATATTGAGGCCTCCAAAGAAAGGTTCAGCTGTCCAGAGGCCTCGCAGCCGCACATTGACTGCCGTCCATGAAGCAATGCTAGAAGACATTGTTTTACCTGCTGAGATTGTCGGAAAGCGCATTAGATACAGAATTGATGGAACAAAGATAATGAAGGTACAAGTAATTATTAGGCTGCTAATCTTGATAAGTATAAGAATTGTAATCCTTGTTTATCTATATATGCATGGTTCAATTGATCTCTTGAAGGCTAACGCTATTTTACATTTAGATCTTTTTGGACCCCAAGGAACGAAACAACACGGAGTATAAGCTCGAGACCTTTTCTGCAGTTTACCGGAAGCTTGCCGGAAAGGATGTTGTGTTTGAGTTCCCAGTTACAGAGGCATAAATAAGTCCTTTTACAGATGTTGTGGCATCTTCTTTGTGGTCTCTTAGTTTGTTTCTCGTTTTGCCTGAAAACTGTATTTTTGTTTGGGTATTTATTTAAAAGTTGACATTAATGAGGTGCTGAAGGAACAGAGATAGAAGTGCCATGTTGGATTTTATTTTATTTATCTTGATAATGTGGTATTGCGATTAATGGTGTAGGGATATTACGAGTTAATTAAGATGTTTTTGTTTGCTCCTAATGTAGTTTTCATTCCTTTTTCTTCATATGGTTTATTCGCTCATCTCACTGCATACCTAAAATATTTACTGCTTTTTTATTTTTTTTCATGGATTCTTAGGGATGTAAAAACAGGTAATTGGATGGGTTTTAGGTCGGTTAAATTGGATATAGGTCAATTTGTTGTTTTGATTGGATTCGGGTACCGTTTTGTTTCAGGTTGGGTCAAAATGACTTGAGTTTGTATTTGATAATTGACGGGATAATTTGTGCTTAGGTAGACTTCAAGTCTGGTTTATTTTAAGTCGGTTTCATTTTAGGTTGTGTTAATTCAGGTTTCGAATTTGTAATAAGTTTGAGTTTTGGTACAAACAATTGATAGAATTTGAGTCATCAAATCCTTGAGTTAATTCAAGTTCTATTTCGAGCATATTTTAATTGAGTTTTTAGGTCGAGTCAACTTTTTACATCCCATTTAGGTTGGGATTGTTTGACTTTATTCTTTAGAAAAACAAATCAAATCTGTACAAAATCATGTTGTAATGATTTATTGTTAGCTGAGGTAATCTAGAAATTTAACACCACGAAACAAATAAGATGTTTACAAAAAGAGACAACCAGCTTTACCTGAGATCTATACAAGTAACTAATTACAGTGAAGTTGAAGTAGCTCATCTACCTTCATCAATGGAAGAATATGATATGGAATTCCTTGAATAATCTTCTACAATACTATTTCCTGCCGATGCCTTTGTGACACTAGTATTGGTGCTACTTGCATTTGTATTAGTAAATGCCGATGTCGACGTGGTTGTCCACCGTCCTACACGGCCTTGGATTGCCGGTTTTCCTGGCCTCGGCAAAGTGAACGAATCGCTCGAAAGCATGAGATTAACAGAGTTCATGTCTGGCCTCTCAGCAACAGTCTGTTGACAGCATAACAAGCCCAGCTGAATGCACATTGCAGCCTCATCAGGATTGTATTCCTCAAGGGATGGATCAACTAAATCCAATGACTTTCGTCCTTGGAATAGCAGCCATGACTGTATGAGAAATGCCAGAAATATCGTCAGAATTAGACTTGTACTCGAATACAGGTTCGTGTCTAATACGAGTATGATCAGCTATTTCTAAGTTTTTCAAAGTATTTGGAGGATCCTTGGAGGTTATATCTCTAAACTGGCTTGAATATGCAGCTATGTTTATCTTCAATTCTTCATATTAGAAGTTCCAAAATATTTTTGGATTAGCACTAAATTAATGTTGCTATAAGTGTATGGCCATCTGCCCACCTAGACAAAACTAATGCTCCTATAAGTGTATGGCCACTTGCCCACCTAGACAGCAGAATTCCAACACTATTTAACAAGATTTGAGAATTTACACCATTTCTATTTTCTGCAAATTTAACTTACATAATTCAAGAGGTCTGCCTTCTCGGAACCAAGACGGTTGTCATGGTTTTTTCTCCCACTTACTATCTCCAAGACCACAACTCCGTAGCTGAAAACGTCTGTCTTCACAGACAAATAACCATGCATGGCATATTCGGGCGCCATGTAACCACTGCAAGCAATGAAAGGGTTTATTTAATCTTTCTAAGCCAACAACTAAAATCCGCAATTACAGTTACATAAGAATATAACCTGAGTAGAAGGCTAGAAGCAAAGAAACTACTCACTGAGTGCCAGAAATTCTAAAAGTATTTACATGAGTGTCCTCCCCAGGAAAGAGCCTTGCCAAGCCAAAATCAGAGATTTTGGGGTTCAATTGCTGATCCAACAGTATATTACTTGTTTTGATGTCTATATGAATGATCCTTTCAGGCGCCTCTTCGTGCAGGTAGAGAAGACCTCTTGCAATGCCAGAAATTATCTTAAATCGTGTCGGCCAATCCAAGGAAGGAGACTTGCTCTTATCTGAGAAGTTTGATTATAAAACAGATGATAAGACACTGAGTTTATAAGTTCACCTAGCAACAAAAGAGAATGCCAAGTATATAAGGGCTCTTACCAAAGATGAAGTAGTCAAGGCTTTTATTTGGCAAATACTCATAAACAAGCATCTTCTCAGGTCCTTCGGCACAGCACCCGAACAACATCACTAAGTTCTTGTGCTGGGTTTTCAGTAAGAGTTTCACCTCATTAATGAATTGTTTCAGGCCCTGTCTCGAATCGAGTGCAAGCTTCTTGACAGCTATTTCCTGACCATTTGGCATCAAACCCTGTAAGATATAAGCTGCAATGAGAATGGTTCACAACAGTTTCCAATCACCAGCATTCCCTTTAAACCCTGGAAACCAAATTGTTGACAGTTTCTAATCAATGTTTGCTCATTGCTACATATAGATCTTTTGCTACAAAATCAAGGTTTGCTCTAATTTAGTTTTATTCTATTCTAGATCATAAGCTCAAACTAGAGCTTTTAATTTGGATGGGGGTAACACCAGAAGCTCCTTAAAAGCTCCCTTTCACAAATCACAATCAAAACTTTGTTACATATAGATCTTCTGGCTAGATCAAAATCTTTTGTTATGAATTTGTAAGTGGAACAGAAAATAATACGAGAAAATATGAAGTAAGATAAGCGCAAGAAATGAGATTTAACGAGAGAAACAGTAATTCATTATAAACCAATTATCTGTATCTCATAACCTAGAATATATATACTTTAAACCCGATGTATCCCAAAATCTATTTCAATATTACTAAATAATCCATCTCTATCACATGGCCACCATACTTACAAAGATCACAAAAAAATATATCTCCCGAAATAATTATTTCTCATAACTCTAAACATTAAGACCTAAATATAAATATTTACTTGTATCACTGGCTGAGCGCCTGAGCCAGCCTATGCAACTGACACCTCAAAAATTTTAATTTTAAGAAAATTTTAAATATATATATATATTTTAATATAATATATATATAAGGAAATTAACACCATTTAAAAAGAAATTGTCACTATTTTTTAATTTCATCCGCTTTTAATAAAATACGAGTTAAAATAAAAAATTGACACCACAATTTAAATTTTCTGACTCCGCACCTGTCCTCTATGACTTTGCTCCAAAAAACCTCTATTTAACTTTGGTGTTGGAAATATTATAGCAAAGAAATCCCCCGCCCCACCCCCAATTGCATCCTGATCCTAGACACAAACAATATGCAATTCGATCATCAAATTATTTTGACCCATTCTTACAACAAAACTTTATTTGTTCCAAATTACTAAGGTATTGGATTGGGGTTATTAAATTAAACCAGAAGCCAATATTGCTACATTTGTAATTATTAATTTCTTTTCCCACAATTGTATACACAAGTTTTAAAATTAAAAAAATAATAATTATTATAAATAAATGAACTTGTATTAAGCTGCTTTTAACTTAATAAACACTAGCAAAGGGCAGCCCCATGGCCATCAGCGACGACATGGCAACAACGACAAATATTTAAAAAATAATAAAAAATGAATATTCACAATAATTAATATATATATATATATATATAATATAAAGAAAAAAAAACAAAATTTGCAGTGAACTAGTCAAAAGGAGGCAAAATGGCATGAAGAGAAACGTACCTTGTAGACGGGACCAAAGCCACCATGACCGAGGCGATTAAGTTCAGAGAAGTAGTTAGTAGCAATCTGGAGGGCACGGAGTTCGAAGAAAAGGCCGTGAATGTCGGATCCGTCGTCGGCTCCGTCCTCAGCGGCGGAGCCACCTCGAGCGGCTTTGAAGCGTTTGTCGATACAAGCGAAGAGTTTAGACAAGAATCCCATGAAGGAATGGGTAGGCCCTGGGGAACAGCGGAGGTCGTAGTCCAGGTAGAGTTGTACGGAAGAGGAAAAGACGATGAAGAAGAAGAAGAAGGAAAAGGAAGTTTTAGCCGCGTTGGTGTTTGGTATGGTAAGAGGACTGAGTTGGCTGGCAATTTAAACACGGAAAATGGATTTCCATTCAGTAAACAAACGAATCATTGACTGACATTTGAATTTTCTGTTGATCCCAACAAATTAAAAGAAATTTGTTCTTTTGGTGCTTGTATTTTATTGGTAACAAGTTTTGTTTTATTATTCAATTCGGTGTATTAACTGTACACACATCTTACAGATAAAAAAAAATTAAACTCAAATATATTATTTTTCAACGAAACCAGTTATTGAATTCCTAAACCATCACTCCAATACAAGAGAAAAAAAAAGATTTCTTCAAATTAGTCTCTTAGAATACTGCTTGTTTGGTACCTAGTTTTTGGCCAACCCAAATATATATACTATAAACTCGAATCCGATCTGATCTTTTCTTTTAAAATATTAACCGACCCGAAAATTATATACTTAAACTCGAACCCGACCGGAAAATTATATACTTAAACTTGAACCCGACTTATTTCGACCTATTAAAAAAATAAAATTTAGGAATTTAATTGTAAAAAAATAAAACTTGGGGATTTAATTGTAAAAAATCAATTTTAATGACCTAATTATAAAAAATATAAAGATAGAGCATTATTGCGAATATCCCTAAAAAATATATGAGAAAATTACACTATTAATCATGGATCGGGTCGGATATTTTATATTTTTCACTCTAAACTCCAACCCGACCAGATATCCATAACGGTAACCTATGTTGCACGAATATATATAAACACGAGTATAAAAATAGGAAGTAAAACGGTAATTTTTAAATTATAGATACCATAAATATAAAATAAATTTTATATTTAAAAAAGGTAAAAATAAAAAGTCAAAAAATTACGTGAGCTTATAATGGAATCATGTGAGCAAGGCGAAATTCGATTAAAAAAGATAAAAGAAATAAAATACTTGCAGACACTTAAGTTGTACTTAATATGTCTTTAATACGAAAACGTATCGAGTGCGTGATACAACATTAAATTAAAGTACCCGTGTTCAACCATTAATCTATTTTTTAAAAATTATATAAATAAAAGAAACGTTGACTTCAACCATTAATGGCATTTTAATAATTGAATTATTGTGACTGTTCTATTTTCCCTTAAGATTGATTAGTTTACATAGGTAATAGCAAGTTACAGCAATGGACATAGATGGCTATTCAGCTCTCCAATCCCCAATATTTCCTTTCCTTTTCTTTCTGAAACTTACAAAGCTTCGGCCTCACTTTTCTCGCCTTCGTAGCCTGATGCCTTGCCACTTTTTCCGATTAAATATGGCTCTGGCGATGAACTGTTGGCATGCATTTCAAGACCATGATAAGAACGAGTCACGAAAAATTCGGCTCCGGATTTAGCTGTTCCTTTGACAAGGGAATCAGGGTCTCGGTCACGCAATTGCAGAGCCTTCTCGGTTGCATTAGCTAAAGCAAGAGTACCGTCATGATCTTCATCTCCGTTTTCTGTAGTATAACATTACGACAAAGATTAACGATCTGTTTATGCCTGTAAAATGCTGTTAATTGTATAGAAGTACACTAACAAACCAAGTGTGGCAGTAAACAATCCGTTCGGAAATCTTTTTACATTTCGAATGTAAATTTCCACCAATGTGAAGCCTTGTACAAAGGCACAGTTCAATAACTCATCCAAGCAAGACTACATCAATCAAACAGTTACCATAAAAACACTAACAGAGTTCTATAGGTAAAAAGTGGTGCACCCATTATTTCATAAGCAAAAAGGAAACAGTCGAAGCATTCCGCAGATAATAGTCTCGGCATAACTTTTAGAAACTAAAGAGTATAAATTTAAATTCCGCAAATAATGCATCAAAAGTGAGGGATATGTACCTCGGGGTTCAAAATCTTCAACATATCCGCCTTTAAGGAAGGAAAACCGTGCTTCTTCAGGTCGCTTGCGTACCTCCAGTTGAGAAGAACTAATTAAATCTCGAAATTCCAATATGTATGCTCCTGTCCATTGGCTTCCACTGAAGAATGAAATTTCCAAAATAAATATCCAAAATGAAAGCAAAAAAGTTCTAGAGATTTTAACTGCAAACACTTGTATATGTGGCCAGAGCATTTCACCTACGAGCTTTTCATGCTATATGATATACCAACAAGTAAAACCTAAAATGTATGTATAACAAAGTGAGAAATCATCTGTATTTTCTCCATCTATTAAACCACAAGAAAACAGTAGTTAATGTTCGGTAGATCTCGAGTATGCATACACGGGAAATAGTAACAAGAAGCGTCTAACCTATGGACAACCTTTGTCGAGAATTTCTTTACTTTCCCCCCTTTATTTAGTCAAAAAAGACAAAAGGGACTATCATACAGCAAGATCAATAGGAGGACATCACAGTTGTGTACCATGAGAAATTTCACAAAATTGACTAAATATACAACACAGAGAACAAATTAACAATTTAGAACAAATAAAATATAAAATTAGAAAATTTCATGGTTATGCACCTGCTGAAAGCTAGCATAGCTTCAAATGGAGTAATAACAGGTGCTAAGAACTCTTTGCTATCCAAAAGTGCAGTTTGAGCACACGAGACATAGATGAAAACATCACACTGCAAAAAAAAGCATTTTTTTTTGGTTATCAACCATGAAGTCCTTGACTTCCCACAATAAAGGCAATCTAAGAGCATGTCTCGGAGGTTACTTCAGGAAAGTTAGCAAGTTTGGCAGGGTTCGGTCTTCCCATGACAAGAGTGTAGGCCTTTTTCCCAGCAAGCCTGATTAGTTCCTTCATCTGATGAATCATGTGAAGGTACCCAGCTGCACAAAAGTTGCCATGTTATTCCTTTGATGCATGTAAAAGGTTACAAGAAAATATAAATCTTATCTGAGCCTTAATAGAATAAAAGTTTTTCACCGACATCTATGAGAAAATGCAAAATAAAAAATCACATAACTATGGATTTGGACAGTATATACATTGTCTAAATGCAAACAAAAGTAAGCATTACAATTCCGGACAAACATATTACACATTTTGGGTGACTTATATGTGGATTGATATGCGAAACAACACTCTTAAGCTGCGCGTTTACAAACAACAGATGGAAAGCACATAAACATGGTCAAAATGATTAAGAATAGGTTACTATCAGAACCCAACAAAGACACTAGGCATCCATAATTCAATTAAAAAAAATAAGATATTACAAGGAAGAGAGCCCTTTGAGTAACTTCTAGTTTGGGAGGAACCACCTTGAAAACTTACCTACACCGAGAGTTCCTACTAAAATCCCAACCATATTAGCATCTTTTGCTCTCTCCACTAGATAATATCTGCAAGAAATACCAGTCACATGGTGCAAAACAAGTAACACAATACTGTATCGATAGGGCATAAGGAAAACCAAGAGAATGTATCATGCCACAAATGATGGATCTAAACAGATTACAATTTTGGATGTTGACTCGGAAAGAAAAAGTAGGACAAATTTGGAAAGAGGTAACAAAAGAAGTGAGCTGAGGAAGCATGAAAAGTTGAAAGGCATACCTACGCTTAAGGATCCTCTTCTGTTGCGAAACATCAGTCACTAACTGATCCTCCGTTGCATCATATCTGACTAAAAACAAAGGCCAAATTATAAACAAATTGTTCATGAAGAAAAAAATAGCATATTCTTCTATGATTGTTAAATGTGTATATAGATCACTAGCAGAAGCTGACTTGCCAAGAGCATCACTGTAGAAAGGGGGGTCAACTAGATGAAATAGTGCTTCCTTAATCAAAAGGTCTGAGAAAGTGTGACAAGAAGAATGGAGAGAGGATACCAAGCTGGTATCAACATACTAGCCGTCGAACCAAAAACATACAAAAAGAAAAGAAGAAAAGGAAAAGAGCATTGTGTAACATAGAGAAAGAATGAAATAATCAGTGTGATACGAAGCATCAATGCATGGTAATCAGATAGAAGGAAATCAACAAAAGGCCACATGCAAAGTTGGAGTCTATCATTTAACTTCCTGGATACAGAGGAACACATGCAACTGTGAATTATATACTCACCAACTTGCAGAAAGCTATCAAATAGAGTCAATGCATGTCCATAGATGCAAATAAGTAAAATTTCCTTGCTCTATGGTTTTGTACTTGTATAAAATCAGGAATTAACGCATCAATAATTATGATTTTCAAAGATGGAAATATCTTGGGACAAACATGCCAATATGTCTACCTATCTCACAGCCATTAAATGTCAGCACAACGTTGGAAAAAGCTGAATTTTCAGGCCCAATCCATAAAAGCAGGTAGTCTTCCATTCTCTGTCCCTCTGGTAGATCCCATGTCAAGCCTCCTAAGCTATACCTAGTACCAGTAGCCGCACCTAAACTGTTTCCAGAAGAATAGGTGCCCAAACATTCTTGAAGACCATCAGATTTCCTATGATCTTCTAATGGATTAATAATGGAACACATAACATCAGAAAAAATGAGTTCCAGTTTGGTCTTGGGCATAGCTTCCACCAATGCTCCTTTGATCTGCGATATTGCATGTGCATAGCCTAACCCATAAAGAACCTGCAATATCCAAAAACAATATAGGAATTCTGAGACTTGAGGAAGGGAGAAAAAATCAGCATAGAAGTTACATGATGAACCCTTCACTCAAAATCCTTTAAGTGATTTATAAGAATTAACCATGACGATGATGCCACTTGTGTAAATATTTGGCATTTAGCTAATGTTTCCTTCTCATCTTAACATATGTTACTCGCATGTTGTGAAGAAGACTTTTAACAAATTAGACAGACAAATATGAAACATCATATAAGGGAAACATAACAGAGAAAGACCATAATGACTTTTTCTAATAATTTCATGAATAACACAAAACAATCAACTTTGGGCGTTAATCCCACTAAGCTAACGTTGATGTAGGCAAATAATAATAAATAAATAAATAAAATAAGGTGGCCCGCAAAATATGTAGACAACCTTTCATGAGCAAGAGGGGAAATGAAATCTTATAACAAAAGCATTCGTAGGTCTCCTCACATGTCCAAGCCACCGTAAACATATTTCAATCACTGGGTCTCCAATGGATGTGACCCTAAACCATTTACTAATTACTATACAACCATTCCTAATTTTCTCTTACGTTTTACTCATTTTATATCCTTTTTTTTCAAAGAGAGAGAGAGAGAGAGAGTCCAAAAATATCTCATATCCTCAACTGAAACTAGATTTTTATATATAATTTTCCTTCCAAATATGCAACTGTATGGTTTACATGTTAAAAACGCAGAAGTAGGAAAAAGTATTAGGTTCAACAAAAAATAAGGACACATACGAGGTATATTTATTATCTATGATATCTTTTTATAACAGTGTAAAATGGCCTAAAATTGGCATTACTTATCATACCACAATAGGTTTGCCATCGGTCCCAAAGTAACTCGATAACTTCTCAACACAGCAGGATATGTTGATTGAAGCCTTTCCAAAAACACAGAATGCAGGAAGAGTTGAGGTTCTGCAACAAAAAATAATCTTTGATAAGAAAATATATGAAGTACAAGGGCACAATCTACGGGTGCAAAAAAAAATTGAACCATTTCAAAACCACAAATCTTCAAACTGAACTATTACAGGAGAAAACCTTAACACAGAAACAAAGAGAAGTAAACTAAGTTCAAAATCCCATGGGACAATCCCATAAAATGCATAATAAACTCACTAACAGCCACCTCTTGCAAAAATCACTAACATACTAATTACTAATTTTCAAGCAACATAAAATGTCTTTCTACTCTAACTCTTAGGATAAACTCCACCTGGACCCCCATGATTTGAACGCATAGCACCCTGTGGACAAGTTCTGTTCCAATACAAAGTTACACTGTTAGTTTAAATGAAAAGAAAATGATGAAAACACCGTTAAGTATTAATTAGTATACTTCTGAATGGCAGATATTATGGTAATTTTATTAGGTGAAATAAACAGTTTGACCTATCAAAATTGATTTTGATCCCAAGGTCCTGACAGAGAAAAAATCACAGGATAATGTGGGAGAAGATGTAGCCTTAAGTGGCAGCACAATGTAGTTGAAGTATAACCAGACGCTTAATCATTTCCTTATGAGCAAAAGGTAAAAGGTCAGGGTAAATTAAGCTCCTCCAATTTTAACATATTTTTGGAAGGAAGGATAATTTTAGACTCGTTCTCAAGTTTTGGTACACTAACACGTTCGAATTTTTTTTCAAGACTTCAGATTTCAGTATGCACCAATCAACTTTAGCTTCTCAGTGGAAGTGGTCTAAACTCTTAAAGTTTTAGTTCACCACGTCATCAAAAATCCTATTTATCAAGGATTTAAATTCCTCATCACTTTTTCCAACTCTACACAAATAAAACTCAATACATATATATACAAATCTTTCCAGAGTCCAGATAGAGGAGGGATGTCATTAGGAACTTAATAGTTGGTGCAGAATTTCATTGAATCATATTGGAAATACACAATAATTTCTGCTATAAGTTTGGATTCAAAATCACATGAGGCATAACTGAGCTAAGATTGTCAAGAGAGATGAAGACAAATTATACAGGTTGACATAACCCATCTTTTATACTTAATTCCAACACAACTCGCACATGTAAACCAGCTAGATGATTAAAGGGTTTTGCACATAAACCAGCTCAATTGTCAAGACACTAAATGAAGAAATTAAATACCAAGATATAATATTTTCAGGATTGAAACACAAAGAAATCTGGCCTAATAATACAAAATGCCAAAATAAAAGTTGGATAACCCCAAACCAACTTTACATTAAGCTCTAACAAGGATAATATTTCTCAAGCAGAGAAGTTCAAATCATGAATAAAAACCCAGAATTGATAACACTACATCTAAGCTTCCCATAAAGACAAAGATAAAAACAAATTTTGGAAAAGGAAAGTACTTACGGGCTGAGACATGTATGCCCATAATGTATAACGCAATCAGCACCGATATGGGATGCTCCCACTTCATCAACACAACAGCTTCCGAACGTTGTGTCTGCCATTACAAATAACCCGACTTTATTACCCGACCCAAGTTTATTTCTCAGACAAGTAACCACCTTTGTCGAATGTTTCAACAAGTCATCTGGGAACTGAAACCAAAGCCCATTTTTTTTTAATTCAAACGATAAAACAAATAAAGGGAAAATACTAAGAAAGCAAGTCAGAAAATAGATATATTTGGTTAGAACCTGCAAAGCAACTCTTGTGAAGTTCCTGCTTAATATGAACTCTGCTGTGCGGCTGATTTCGAAGTTCAGCTCCATGTCCATGGCTGGTGGCCGACTGGCTCTCCTCTGGGTGCAGCTCCGGGACGACGAAGAAGAAATATGAGAGAAAAAGAAAGCGAAGGGGGAAACCGAGCCTTGGGTTGGGTCTTGGGTCATGCGATGCCATAAAAGGGCCTGTACAGTTTAATCCTAGCTGCTGTTACACTTTTTTTTTTCTAAAAAAAAATAATAAAAGAATTTCATTTCATCATATTATTTTAGGTCTGGATAAATATTATGCGGTGGAAACTTCAATTTCCACAAGCGTCTTAGTTTTAGGTATAGAGAATTAGTTTAGAGTATAGGGTTTAGAGGTTTAGGTGTAAGGGTTAGAATTTAGGAATAGTTGTTTTAATTTAAGTTTTAGGGTTATAATTTAAGGTTTAAAGTTATAATTTAGTGTTTATAGGTTAAACCTAAATCCTCATCAAACTTTATACCTTAAATTAATTCCTTATACCCTAAAACTAAGGCGCTTGTGAAAATTTTCAGTTCTCACCGCCTATAGGATATTAATCCTTTAAGTTTATTGGTAACTAAGGTAACATTTTGGAGGAAAAAAAAACACTTAAAAGTATCCCTTAAATTTAATTTGCACCCATTGCAACCCTTTAACGGAATAAAAACTAATTATTTAATTTTTATGTAACGGAATTTAATACTAATTATTATGAAATTGATGGGATAGTTTAAGTATTGATATGATAACTTATAATAGGCAGTGATGTGACAATTTACTATATACAATGATGTAACAAATACGCTAAATTATTTTTTTTACAAAATTTAAGAGCATAAATAATATTTTTATATTCGTTCAAAAAAATTTACGGTAAAAATTAAATTAATAAAAAAATGCTATTAAAATTAAAAAATATCATAATCTATTAAAATGAAAATTATTAATACTTAAAAATATTAGAAAATTATACATTTTGATCGGAATTTTTTATTATCTCTTACTGATTTCAGTCGAAAATATATAATATTTTATTGCCTTATAAAGCACACATACGTTCCTTCTAAATTTTTAAATTCGTATGTTATAAAAGGAGCATTAGAAAAGGAAAATTACAAGCATGAACACTGAACTATTGTTTTGATTCTATTTTGATCATTTATCTTTTAATTTTATCAAACGAACCACTTAATTATTTAAATGATTTTAATCAAGCCATTAACTATTAAATATTAGAGGGAAATACTGACGTGACAGTTAAATAAATTTGTATAATTACACATTTTATCATTCATTACTTACGCATTCTATTAATTTAGTTCTAATTTTAATTTAATTTAATAAATTTAAGCATCCAATTAGATCGTGACAGGTGTCACAATTAGGATAACGGGAAATAAATTTCTCATGGTGCTGGAAGAGTTCAAACTTGGGTGGGCTTGAATAATATTACACATTCTTAAAACTGAACCAATATCATTACATAGTTTAAATTTAACAATATATAAACTCAATAAGTGTCACAGTGGAAAAAACAGATGATGTTCATTTTAAGAGACACATGTTCAAATTGCTCTATTTATAAGGTATATGCGCATGGTCAAAGAGTTAAGAATATGTATGATCGTACATTCTCTATTGCTTGCCTCATTAACAGATATTCCATGCCTAAGGGGGAGCTTGGTTAGAAATGGCGGTAAAAGGAGGACGTGGAGAGACTTTGATCATTGTGTTCAAAGGAAGAGACTTTTTGGTTTAGGAATTTGATCGAACAATTCGAGTGCATGGCCCCCATTACCAGATTCCAGATATGTCATATGTTCATAGGACGGAAGGAAATGACTTCGTTAAATAAGAGAGAGAAAGGTGGGTGAAATTGGTAAGCGATGTAGAAGCCATTAAAGACTGAAATTGGCATAGTAAGAGTTGCATTGATTTGCTTTTGCATGAATCTATACATCAAAGACCCTTGGAAAAAAAAAAAGAAGCTCCGAAACGCTCTGGTATCGTCTAATATTTAGACGGATTGCAAAGAACCCTAATCTTCACTTGAACGCAGATCTCATCACAGCTTCATGCACCAGCCGGGAATCGAACCCGGGTCTGTACCGTGGCAGGGTACTATTCTACCACTAGACCACTGGTGCTTCGTTGAAATTGTAGAGTAATAAATTTATATAACTTCAAAATACCACAATTTCAACACCGCAGAATCACTCAATATGACAAAATCCGTCTTTAACGGGAGAAAGTTTTTTTTTAATAGTGTAGGGTAATTTTATTTATAAATATTTTTAATTTTTTGACAATGCGCATACATCATTAGACAGAGAGATTTAAACTCATCTCTCTTAAATGAACATCATTTATTTTTTTGCTGAGACACTTGTTGGGTTCAATCGAGAAAGTTATTTTCATAATTGTATGTGTGTTTTTATTTTCTTAACTGAGATATTTATATAAATGAAAAGAGCATATATTATGATATAGATTTTTTTTTAATAATCTTAAGTGATTTAAGGGTAAGTATTTATTTATTTTTTTTACTTTTTAATAATCCTCACGGACAAGGCTAAAACTGTCTTAATCTCGACATTTTAATTTAAAAATAAATTGGATTAAAAAGCAACTTATGGCATTTAAACTTTGGAGAAACCTAAACATTCACGGTAAATTTGATTCGTTGGAATGTAAATATTTATCCGGTTAGAGATTCAATAGGGCATTATATAATTTGATTGGCGGAACTGAAACAAACATATAACAATAACGAAATCGAAATCGAAGCAAAGTATTCCAAAAGCATAGTGGTATCCCCAAATAACTCAACCCCATCACAGTTTAGATTTTAAGGGAAGTATAAGAGTTCAAAGTATTATTCGAGTTTACGTCATTTCAGATTCGAAGTAATGCAACAGAAAGAGAGGAAGAAGACGAACACGATCTCAGGTGTCCCTGTCTGTCAGATATAAACATAAAGGCCGGAACGGAAGCTGCATGAACACCATGCAGCAGAGTTAGGTTTTCCAGCTGCTTTATGTAGCAATCTACCGTTTCATTTTAACACACCTCAAAGCTGGAATTCTAGCAAACTCTTGACAACTCTTTTTTTATTAACTATAGATCTTAAAAAGGATGACGGAAAGGGACGAAAGCGAACTATTAACTTCGGTTATGATGTATAAACCTTTCCAAACCACTGTGAAACCCACTTCTCTAAACCCGGTTTACCCACTTTTCTCCGACGCTTTACCCAAGGATGTGAAGTTCAATCTGCAAATCAAAAATGGAATAACATGCTCAATTCGTGATTGTAGCAAACAACTAATCCCTCCTAAGTCTGAGAGTTGTAGATGTACTAAACAAAGTCACTGCAGTTACCTTATTAATGGCTTCCTCTGGACCACAGGTGCGACCGGGATTGACGTCATTGCAGTAAGTTCCGCAGGCTGCAAAAATGAAAACTAATAATAGTCAGAATTTCATCAATCCTTTGTAAGAACAAAAATCAAAACTCAATCTTCTGTACATTCTAAGTTTGCAAAGAGGTAAATCAGTATTTACATACAAAGCCTAGTGAAGCTTGTTTTGGTTGAACCAGTTTATTCACAAGCTTATCATTTATAATTGCATGTTTCCAAAACTAGTCTACCCGTTGTCCCAAATATCGGTCAAAGGAAGCTTTGCACAGCAGCATTGAGATAATATTACATGCAGCCATCTTATGAGAAGGCATCCAACAAGTTTGGGGTTCGAATCCCAACATCTACAACTATACCCTATCACCAGGCTGCGACTTCCTTTGTGCCTCAAAAAATATGGTTATACATAGTAGTTGAGATATTAGAGCTTCCTCGTACCCAAAAGGCTTTATTATCACAAAGGGAAGAAAATTTTGTTTTCAGGCACAATGGGACACTTGAGGGTAAACACGGAGCTAATAGAAATTAGTAATAATCGAGAAAGAAAGCAGGAAGAACCTCTAACTCTTCTATACCGCCGCTAGCATGTAAACTGCTGGAAGGACCAGTTCCATTGCTTGATAGTACTGGTGCTGCTCCTGCTGAATCTGACACTGAAGACAGCAGAGGGTCATTATTAGTGTTCCCCACAGATACTACCTGGTTCCTAAATTCTAAATCATCTTCAAGTTCTTCAAGTTCATGTAGAGCATGGTGGGAGACATATGGACCAGACATTATTTTCTCGATGGCCAAGTTCTCTGCCTCCTTAGAGGTTGCTGCATCGGCAGTCACATGCAAATCCTTATGTGGAGGACTACATCTAAGAGATCCATCAACCTCACCATTATGGGAAGAAAGTTCTTCTGTACTAAGATTATCTGAGCCATTCACCATATGGCTCTCAGCATTTCCCTTTTCCGGTTCAACCGATCCTGTTGCATCTAGATGGTCACCCTTCGTGGAACATGAACTCACAGTGCCAACAGGACTACCCGCCTGAACTTCTGGACTAGAAGAAGCCACAGCAGTGACATATTTTCCGTTTTTCGATTGAGCATCCGCATTGTCATCTACCCTCTTCCTCTTCTTTCCATCGACCTGTCCATCCGCAACTCCTTTAACTTCACCCAACTTGTCTGATCCAGCATGGCCAGAAACTTTTGCATCTGCTACCCTCCTACTATCCCAGGTTGCTTTAGATGGACGGGAAGGACGGACACCACCAGGAAATACAAAGTTAGGTATGTTTCTACGCTTTACATGGGATACACGGATCTCCATTCCAGACTTCCACAAAGTGTACATGTTGACAGTGTGTTTGAACTCTTCTACAGTTAACCTTATATCAAATTGTTCGCTTTCATTTACTGGAACTCCTTGTTTGCGTTGCAAACCCATAAAGTAACTGCAATGGAAGGGCCTAGATTTGTCTTGAAAATCACCAGGATGTGGGTGGCACTGAAGCATGTTATACGTGTGTCTTTCAATCTAGATTTAAAAATAAACAATTGAAAATAATTATGATAGATTAGAAGCATTGAAGAGATAAAAAAACGTAAGGCATTGAAAACCACTTCAGAATTTTCTTAGAGGTAAGTTGGGAAATTTTCAAGAGGGTATATCTAAAACTCTAGTCATATGTCCCCTCCGGTACAAGAAAAATATGTTCACCTTCAATGTGAGTTGACGGAGCCTGGACTCAACCCAGCCTTTCCATTTTCTTAAATCATCATCGTTTTCTGCACAGATGTCTATTTGTAGATAATTCTTATACGCATCAAAGAACGCATAAGCCTCAAAAAGGGTATCCCAGTCAGCTTTGTTTGCCTCCATAGCCTGCAAGCACTAAAAATGTGAATAACAAATTCAAAGTGTAAAAACGATATGAAATACATAAATATAGAAATCATTAAACAAGTTATGAATAAAACCAAACAATCAACAAGTTTTATAGTCCTTTTGGAAACAAGAATTGAACAGTGAAAGGTTTTGAGTTCAGCTTTGAGCAAATTCTCAGTTTACCCCCGAAAAACTTCTTGGGCTAGGAATCGGACGACTCCAGCCATTGAACCTATTCAACCTAGTTCACATCCAAACCTAAGCCATTAAAAGAAAAGACTTAAATGAATTGAGGTCTTAACATTCATTAATGCAGTTGATTATCTTGCACTAACACTGAAATACTTCATCAACAATCATTACCATTCAAAAAATATATAGTACAAGGAAGAGACAAGATTATGAATCCACCTGGAAACTTCTTTGTAATTCAAACAACTTAGAACAGTAGGTCAACAACCCCAAAGTGAGCAGTAATGAGAAGGAATTATTGATATGATGTAAACTCAAAGTTCTTACAAATGCACCACAGAATTTGGCATTTGCCTTCTCTAAATCATTTGCTTAAAAGTTAACGCCGGCCGACACATTAGTAAATAAAATAAAATACACATCAAACATTTTTCTGATATAAGATCAGTATCAAATATTCAATATAACAGTTCTCTTAATTTCTTTATTTTCAGTATCGAGAGAAGCTTGACTTTCCTTCACTTTCTTATTTCTATTCTCTCTCTTCCCTCTTCCCCCTTCCACACCAACTTTTCTCTTATTACAGCTTGGTATCAAGATATATAGCTCATACTCTCCAATATGGTCCCCAAACTCAAAACCTCATCATCTTTCCACTTGAAACAAACATCACCATCTTTTCTCTCCTCAGACTCTCCCTTACCACCTTATCATGCCAAAAAAAAGCTTATACACAAAATCTTGAAGATGTGTGCTAGTTTTTTTGTTTGCTTTTGAGGTTTACTGGGGAGGCAAACAAAACACTGCTTAGCGAGCGATGATTTCATACTGATGAAAATAACCGCCACCATCTTCAAGATGTGTGCAAGTTTTTTGTTTGCTTTTGGGGTTTACTGGGGAGGAAAACAAAACACTACTTTGCGGGAGATGATTTCATACAAACGAAAATAAAACAAGTTGCCAAGAAGAAATTTGACATTAACCATAATATCATACCTCACAAATTTCACCACCCCTCTGAAATTCATCCGTCATGATTCTCAAAGTACTTGAGGACACATTGTAACTAGAATTCATGGAAGGATAAGCGGGGGTAATTATTGGCATCAAATGAAATCTATCTTTTGGATATTTTCTGGGATCCCAAACTTGAAGACCAAAAGATCCTTCCTCGATTGGACAAAGCATGACTGGGTTTGGCCAACGCCACTGGGTATACACCCTAAAAAATCGAGAAACTAACATATTCGGCAAAGCATTAGGGTATAGCTGGCATATACGAGCAACAAGCAATGCCCAATTTATACCACCAAGAAAACCAGCAACCTGCCAAAAAAAAATTACTTTTTTATTAAGGTAAGACTAAGAGTAAGGCGAGCTAGAGCATAATCTTGCCAATTTGAAAAGCATCTCATACATTAGAATAGACACCACGACGTTTTGCCCAAAACCTCATGCATCTCAAAGTTGTCCGGAAATTCTGCAAGTCAATGTCACAGAACATAATCGAAGTCAAGAATCTCTAGGCAAGAACAATTCTGTGTGTACGATACACAAAGTGATAGCCACAACCTGAATATTTGGAACCAAACGTAAAATTTGGTCAGTGACTCTGCAACCATTAAGACTACGAACTGTCTGCTCATCCGTATTTTGTAATATAGAGTCTTGTGAAATATCCAAGTCCTGCACCAGAAATCAACACAAGCTATGAGAATATTCAGATATATTCCAAATTTTTTATTAAAAAAAGAGCTATAATGTAATGACTTTTAAGTGAAGATACTGCTATGCAAAGAACAAATTCACTAAAAATCATCTCTCCCTAGGCCATAGCCAAAGGTGGGTAAAAACAGCTCCGGTTCTCCCTCAGAATACCTCAAGTGCACAGCTCTAATTATCATTGTTAAATGTCATCCAAATTTAAAAGTGGCTCCACAGAGTAAAGGCACAAATTGCTCTAACTATAACCTTCAGGTGAAATAGAATAGTAACATAGCTTCATCAGTGAGCTAAAGATTCTTCTAAATAGAAGGTAATAAAATGGAGGAAATGATAATTGAAGACACAGACTAGATAAACCGTTACATACTTCAGGAATAACCCAAAGTGAGAGTCTTGCATAGAGAAGATCTATGGAAACTCCTTTGAATTTGAAACCCATGACTGGGACATGAGCATCAGGCACAGGGTGCAATTCCGACACTTCAGGCATATCTGATAGCATCTTGTGTAGTTCACCAAAGAAATCCTCCTACATCCAAACATATTCGAGCAATTTTTAAGTTTTTCAATCAACGCTTCCTTGTTATAAAAAAAAAAAAAACTGATGCAAATAAGCAGAGAAAGATCTGATCGCACTTCTCGTGTAGCATGTCTAGGTCCCACACAAAGGGTATCTATATCTGCACCAGGTCCATGTACCTGTTTGCAGAAAGAACAAAAATAAATGACAAATTAGAACTCCAAATTCAAAGGAAAAGTTGGAGAAACCGTGTATATGACTGTATTACTATGAAGTCTGCATAACAATTAAACTCGAAGCGGTATAGACATCAATCAAATGAAAACCGCACTCCAACAATTGGATTATAGAACAGGAAAGTTCTAGACACAGATTTGTCTCCTTTCTTGAAAAAGAAACAAGAAACCAAGATGAAATGTCTTATTCCAGTCATATCGGAGAAACTTAAGTAAACCAAGAAAAGGTCTTAGCATATTCTAGATCAGACCTACTGTGCAGGTATGTTCAAGATTACAAGTTTGCTCTAGAATAAAGTAAAACCCTAAACAGAAATAGCTGAAATTGTTCTTCCACAAAACCCTGTATTGTTTCATAAATGAAATAGATAGCAGAGCAAGCAAGTTAGCCGCAATCTGCATAAAGTACTTTCTTGACCATAAACTTAGACGCAAGCTGAAACAGCTAGTTCAAGCTTCAAATTGACATCCACCAAGTATTCCCAAGATAGATGGCATCAGCTAAGAATATATAACCAAACATGATAAGCTAAATTTAGCAGAAATTCAGAACATAAAGCTCATATCAATAGTGGCTTGAAGATAATACGGGAGTGCTTTGCGTTGGTCCACATTAATCCATTACGAAACTTTAGATAAATTAATTCTTATGCATTCTTCTTTATAACTTACAGCACCGCAACCAAAGTGAAAATTGAAGATAAATACAAAGAAGCAAATACATGAAAGAAATCAGTCATACCCCTAGTCGATAAGAACCAAAGGTGAATATCTTAGCATTTGCTTCTTGAACCAGTTGTTCATTCAAACCTTTGGCGCGACTAATTGCTTTAACCCAATTCTTCACAATCTGTTCAAGTTAACAACAAATCAGCACCAATAACTAGAACCCAAAAACACAAACCCACATTCAAATTGCCAGGCAAGAAATATTGAGTACTGTACCAAGTCATTCAACTCAAATTCTTAAGAGACAGACGAGTAAAAAACTACAAACCAACCTGGTCAAGCCTCCCCAGTACTTCCTCCCGTCTAACAGCCTCCTCTTGACTCTCATACAATCCCACATCTTGCAAATACTGAAGGTCCAGAATTCCAAAGAACCAAATTTCAGGATAGTCTCAAAATAACTTCAAAAAGAACAAATACTAAACAACTACAACAGTGAAAGCACAGTTAAAAAGGAAACCTTCTCGAGCTCTCGGGTTTTAATCACATCATAGTCGGTCGGTCCTCCCAACGAAATTGGTTCCGTGATGCCTAGCCTTTGCCCACTGTTTCGATTTCCCAATCCGGGACTCCCCATTTTCCTTAATTTTTTACAGTTTTTTCTTCTTCTTTTTTCTCTCACTCAGCCTCACTTTTCTTTTCTTTTTCTCCGGCAAACAAATGAGAATTAATCAAAACTTTATTGATAATATTTTTGCAAAAATAATTTTGTTTTTCTTTTCTTCCTAAGATATAAAAAAACAAAAAAGAATAAATGCAGAGGAGAGAATCAAATTATTGCTGATTGTAGAGTATTAGGGAGGATACAAACAAAACTGAAACTGAAATTACAAAATAAAAAAAGCTAATCCTTCTTTTTTTCCTTATAATAAGACTATAAAGGAAAGATTACAACATCAAAATTGGGGATTCCGATCGGAAACCTACTTTAACCCTAAAACAGGCACAAAACCCAAAAACAAAATACAATTAGAAATCCAAACTCTCGAGAACTTTCAGGTCTCTGCCTTGTGTTTCTGACGATGCCGGTGGTGATGTTAACGTTGTTATTCTTCGTCGGCCATGGCGATCGAAGATAAAATAAACCACAAAAGCCTGCAATAGAGAATATAAAGAGACCCTGAAAAACCAAATCAAAGGAAATCAGAGAGAAATTGGAATTAAGATGAGGAAGATTTTCGAGTGACGAAAAGAGACTTACAGCAGGGGTTTCGTGATTGTTGTAGAAATTTTTTTGAACTTTTTTTTTTCTTGTAGAGAAGAAAGAGGGATACGTCTTGGGCTTTATCTTTATCCTTGACAGCTGATAATGGGCGCTACTGTAGGTGGATAAATTAAGGATAAAAATACAATTTGGTCCTTGAATTTGATTTTAAGGTGCAATTTGATATCTTAAATTATTTTTAGTCCAATTAAGTATCTGAATTTCATTTTAAGGGTTAATTTTAGGGTTTATATTCAATACACTATTGGTATAAAAATTTAGTACCACAATTGTCTTAGTTTTAGAGTTTAGGGACTCAGTTTATGGTGTAGGTTTTAGAGTTTTTGTGTGTGTATTGGTTTAGAATTTAGGGATAATGGTTAGGGTTAAAGTTAGGGTTAAGTTTAGGGTTAGGTGTTAGGGTAATATGTAGAGGATTTAAGTTTTAACCTATAAACCCTAAATTTTAACATTAACCCCTAATTCTATTCACGGTCACTAGATTCTAAACTACTAAACTTAAACTCATAAAAACCATACACCCTAAAGTGAGTCCTTAAAATAAAACTAATGTGTTTGTGGAAACTAAAAGTTTTTATCGTCAGTGTATCAAATAATTGTTCTTAATTTTACACCAAACGTTTTTTTATCTAATTAAATATTCAAACTTATTTTTTAAGTTCAAAATGATATATAAATTTAATTTCATGACTCAAAAAATACATGTCCACTAGAGAAAACACAATATCTATACTCTAAATAAATACGGCTGAAACTCCTCCGATTTTTGAAATCGAACGTCAAAATTAATGAACTGTGAACAGAAAATAATCATGGATGTTGAGTTTCACTAAACTCAGTAATACACATTATTCTACTATATTACATAAAACAAATAAGGGAAAACTATAACGGTGGTCCCCAAACTATTACCATTTTCTTAATTTAGTCCCCCAAACTATGTTTTTCGGCAAAATCGTCACTTTTGTTACATAGTTCTCCTGTTTTAGTCACCGGCGTTAAATAGCTAACGGTTTTGCTGACGTGGCATTTTTTAAGAGGAGAGAGAAATGATTAAAAAATATTTAAAAAATGCCACGTCAGCAAAACCATTAGCTATTTAACGTCGGGGACCAAAACAGGAGAACTATGTAACAAAAGGGACGGTTTTGCCAAAAAACATAGTTTAGGGACCAAAATAGGAAAACGGTAATAGTTTGGGGACCACCGATGTAGTTTTCCCAACAAATAAACATAAACAAACAAAGAATAAAAATAATTAAAGCATTTAACATAATTCATAGGCCTGTAAACAAACCGAACGAGAGTGTGTTCATGTTCGTTCGTTTAACTTTAACCGAACAAATAAACGAACACGAACATAAACGTTCGGTTCGTTTACAACCCTAATAATCCACATAGCAGTAACTACTAATTAAGGTTCATAATCATAAAAATAATATCGCCTCATGTTTAATGTTAGGACCAATTTGTTAATTCTTAGGATGCTAACCTTGAACTTATTAATCTTAGGACCAATTTGGTCTTATTCCATGCATATGAGCATTAAGGTTATTTGTAACCCCCTCGTCCCAGTCTGGCCGGATGACCAGTCCGAGTAGGCCACACGGAGAAAACCGAAACGAAACCCGTTAAGGTTCCCCCTTAATTAGCAACCCTATTTTTTTTTCCTTTTAACTTATCTTCTCTAATGGCACATTAAAGTCATACGTGATCAAAACAGCGGAAATGAAAGAAGAAAGCAATCACCCGAACCCAAAACAACATTTAAACGGCTCAATTTTTATCCATTAAACAAGTCGTTTTGAAACACCCTTGAGGCGTATCGAAACGCCTTGCCAGGTCAATTGCCCCAAGCCCATACGAAGAGGTCGTATCGAAACGGAGGTCAACCGTTTCGAAACACCCTCAACGGTCAACTTCTCGTGGTCAACGAGATTTTGACCGTTTCGAAACCCTTATACCCGTTTCGAAACGCTTTCATCTTGTCATTTTCTCATAATTCCAGTAGTCAAAATATTTCGAAACCCGTATCGGAACAGGGGCTCTCAGAGGCTAAACCGTATCGAAACGCGTTCCGATACGGGGTCCCTGAAGCCTACCAGTTCCGAAACGGCCCAGCCCGTTTCGAAACGCGGGCTATCTGCAACCCTTGAAAACCAGACTTAGGCGTTTTGCAACAAGTCTAAAGGTCTCAAACGACCCTAAAAGACACTTAACACCAACATACATGAACTAGAGGCATGGATCATATATTAGACATGCTCAAACACACAAGACATAGATTGAAACATTTGTTCATGGCATTTACACAAAGGCAACAGACTTTAACAAGACCGACACTTAGACAAAATAAGATAAGCAAATCCAACATGGTTTACAAGCAAGGCATACAACCCAAAAGCCAAATCAATACAATATATGAAAGGGGTCTAGCATGCTCCTAAAAAACAAC
The DNA here is from genome assembly GCA_958450335.1 of Hibiscus tridactylites. NCBI lineage: Eukaryota > Viridiplantae > Streptophyta > Magnoliopsida > Malvales > Malvaceae > Hibiscus > Hibiscus tridactylites. The sequence goes on along the minus strand of OY288289.1, from coordinate 68,784,289 downwards.
ATAACATACTTCAAGGCTCAAACAATGACACCTATCCCATTGCTTTACTATTACTATCTTACAATTTAAAGTTCATACTTGAGCTACCAAAAGAGACACTTGGAGACCTTTCCTTGCCCTTGCCACCCACAAGCTACTGATCTGCATTGTCGAACAAAAAGGAGTGTAAGCATAAAAGCTTAGTGAGGGTAAGCTCATAAATCAAACATTCGACAATGCAGGGTCCAAGCACGAACTACCATGATGAAATGCATGATCTTACCTCCGATCTCAAGAGTCAAATATACACGATGCATGATCACACATTCAACATTATGCCATGCTCAACAACTCATAAGCTCAACATACAATGATACATAACTCAATGTATTAACCACATCATATATCGATTCATAAAGGGAGTCACTTTTCATATCATATAAGCATATATGTATAATCTCATATTGGCACCTAGCTATGACTCGAATACGCAGATAACATGTTGGAACGCATTTCCAACATAACCATTACCTATGGCGGGATTACACTCATCACTGGTTCTCGCAGAGGGGATTCCATTCATCCTCACGCCCCGTCGATGGGATTCCACTCATCATCGACTAATATAAATATTTCCGGGCGTACTCGTACTCCTCCTTGGTGCCTCAACGCCACCAAGGCCACGCGCGTTTTGACTCTCGTGTGCACACTCATCCTAATGATCGATCATTGTACCCAAGCATACTAGTACCAATATTAAATAAAATCCACAACCTTTCACAACATCAATTTCAATATAATTTCCGTGCTTAACATGTGCTCACCATGATCCTCAAAATCATGCAACCACCTCATAACCTCATTTCACAAGTCAACACTATATGTATATCATCCAAACAATTATCACATCATATTTCACACATGTGTATATCCACATTATATTTGTCATCAACATGCATATAACAATGCATTTAGCCAAGCCTCAACATACATGTATATCACATTATACACCATCATCACAACACAAAATCATCATGAGGCATAACATCAATTAAAGAGTTCATCCAAGGTGTCTAACTAAAGCTTAGGATTAGGCTACCACCCTAACTCTAACTCTAGCCTCAACCATATCACTAACATTAGCCCACCAATTCCAACCTAAAATAACCCCCAAAACTTACCCAAAACCCTTTAAAAACCCCTTTAAACCCAATTTCGGGAATCATGTTAAAATACTTTAAAATTCACATATGTTGGACCTTAAGGGTTGCAAACAACTTATCTATCAATAATAAATCAAAAGCTCAAGCAATGGATGTTAAAGTTTGCATCTTTCTCTTACAAAACCAAAAACACAAAACTTTAAATAATGAATTTCAATGAAAACTAAAGGTATGAGAAGATAGAGGAAGTTGATAACAAAAAGAATTTGTTGTTACCTTTGCAAGAGCTCCAAAAATGAGGGCAAGATTTGGTGGAAAGCAAATTGAGAGAAGGGGGCATTTCACGTTTCAAAGAAATAAAGGAAGAAGATAGCATTTTTTGTTTGTTTAAAATATAATAAAAGGGGATGGGCTTATTTGAAAAGATTACTCATTTACAAAAATGCCATTAAATGGCTATTGGGCTTTGTCATCCACTATTTGGTCCAACTCTTCAATTAAATTTTGCTAAACAAAACCGAGACATCATTTTATTTGTTAAGTTAGAAAACTGAGACTCAATTATTATTTAAATATTATTTTCTCCTGGCCCCCAAACTCGGGTGTTACAACTCTCCCCCACTTAAGGAAATTTCGTCCCCGAAATTTATCGGACAAGAATACCACGAAATCTACTCCTCCATACTTACCTTCTCACCACAACATACTAACTAACTCGGTAGACTTACCACACAACATTAGCTATCTGATGCTAAGATCTCAACGGGTCCTTCAAGACATGTCAATTTTAAACTCAACTCAATCTCTTCGCAAACATAGCATGGGACAGACCTGACTCACATTTCTGAATCATAGATACACGGAACACCTCACAAACCCCTTTCTAACTCTGATGGTAACCGTACCAATAAACAATAGAACTAGCCCGATTCACAATCTCCCATAGCATTGTATGAATACTTGACCTATAACCTTCTCTGACTGACCATCTGACTTCAACAGGTAACCAAACACTATGCAGACATCTTCAAAAATAATCTTGTTGAAATCTCGGATCTCTATTACTCACTTCCATTAAGAACCTTCCACGGATGTAACAAACTAAAAGAAAACTGATACTCGGTCTCGACATACTGGCAAACTATACACTTACTCACATGCCGAACCACATCATCCATCAACTCAATCTAGAAGTACTCATCTTCAACCCGTGATATGTCTTCATACTACTCTGATGCAATACAAGTAAACTGCCGTGCACTTCGGTCAAAACAATACGTCTCAAAACACTATGTCATTCGGCACAACTATTCTGTCTCTAAAATGCAAAGCTCTATCATCTCTAAAACTGCATTCTGAAGGTCTTCCTCCCACTATGTCTTGCACGTGAGGTGCCAAGAACTTGTCTTGCAACTATTTCTCTTTAAGCATTCTGACTCAATGTAGGTTTAACATGAAACTCGGCCACAAAATACTATCATTCGGTAAACTGAATTCGGCAAATACATCTCGCAACCCAACTACTAATCTAACAACAAATACAACTTGGAACATCGGTTACTACGTAGACTCTTTTCGGATGGTATTCAATCTTGAGATTACGGTCTTCAAGCAAATCTAACAACCTATATTGTTCAAGTTTCAACCCTTCCTAAGTCGTCTAATATTTCAAGTTCTGATGATAAGTGTACCTAACTTTGTCTCTAAATCTTCGAAGCAAATACAACTGTAATTAATTCTAAGTTTAGTGTCGGATAACTCTTCTCCCGGTCTTTCAACTATCTCGATGAATAAGCCACAATCTTCAGTCTTACATAAGCACACAACCTAACTCTACATGTAACACATCACTATGGTTCACAAACTCTTTCTCTGATATAGGCTGGATCAAGGTCGAAGCCCTCTTCAAAGTTTCTCTCGATATCTCAAGGGCTCATTGTCTCGCATCTGACTACACAACTGAACATCCTTCGGTAGCAATCTGTCAAAGGGGCAGCTATCTTCAAAGGACTATTTACAATTCTCTGAAAGTAACAGTGTTAGACCAAGGAACTATAGATACCTGTCACAGTCTTCAATTTCTTCCAACTCACATCTTCTTCTGCCTACTTGGGATTTACTCTAATACACTCGGCTGAACTACATGTTCTAGGAGAACATCTTCATTAACTTGGAGTTCACATTTGCTCAACTTGGCATACAACTAATTCTCTAATAAGTTCTACAACACTAACTTCAAAGCTTGTCATGGCCTTCTTCGGTACGTGAATATACCCATGTATCATCTATGAGGACTACTACAACTGATCATGGAACTTAGAAAATATTCTGCTCGGCATCTCTATAAAAGTAACTAACACACTAGTCAAACAAAGCGGCATCACTCAGAACTCAAAGCGATCACGTCTTGCCTCGAAAGCTATCTTCGGTACTTTAACCTCTCTCACTTTCAGCTGGTAGTATTCGGGTCTCAAATTAATCTTCGAAAAGAATGGTGCACACACTAACTGATCAACAATTCACTGACACTCGGAGACGGATGTTAATTATTCACTGACACTCGTTTCACTACTTGAAATCTAAACACATTCTCGTATTGTCTTGTCTCTTCTTCTTAATTTGCATTGTCATACTCTAAGATGACGTACTAGGCCTAATGAATCTAAGGTCTAACAAATCTCGAAGTTGATTCTTCATCACTCTCAATTCTTTCGGGAACCATAAGGTACAAAGCAACAAAACATGAGCAAACTCGGAGACGACCTCAATAACAAACTCTTCTTCCCCATCAAGAGGCAAACCGGGCAACTCTTCCCAACACTTTTAGGAAAAACACAAACTATTTTAACATTCTGCGGTCTAATCTTCATTCAAAATCAAACCTATCACATTTGCTGGGCAGGCCTGTCAACTAAACTGAATCAATTTTTGACCTCTAAAGCTGGTTCAACATTCGATAAGAAGTTCACATCTCTACCTAACACTACAGTCTCACAGAAATCTGCAACTTCAAAGCAACTCTCTCTTTATCTCAAAGTTTACCCTAGCTATGTGTTCTACAAGCCAAACCATGTCAAAAGGTACATCGAAACCGTAAAAGACAAATATTTCACATCTACTGGAAACACGTAACCCTGAACCACCAACAAGCATCTTCCGTACATCTTTCTGACCACCACTATCTCCCAAAAGGTCTAGTCACATGTGTCCCTAAGTCTAAAATCTCAACAGAGATATCTAGCTTCCTTACATGCTCACACACAAAAGGACGAATCCGCAGAAATTGCAACTTCACATGTACACAACTGACAGTCTTCGGTCCTCTTGTTTTCAGGCTGACTCTTCAACAAAATCTGACTCTTCTATACTGTTCTTAGAGCATTTCGAAACTTCAAAAATGCAGTTCTGATCATACACAGACGACCATGCTTGAACTTATTCTAAAACATCGGTCCTGACGACTCGAAACATCCTACTACTAAACAATCTGAAGTTAAAGCTCAAGACTTCCTTCTCGGCTCAACTATATCGGAAGTGACTTCATCTCTTCTTCTTGCTGGAAGACAACTTAGACGCACACTGGCCCAATCACACTAATCGATTTCCACCCACGGATACTGACCGACTGTCTTGTATGAAAACCATAGGCTGAATCCCAACGATCACCAACTAGCATTTCTGAATTTCAAATTACTCACATGAGACCCTTACCTTGATCTCGCCTAAAGAACTAAGGTGCTCACATTTACCTCTAATACCTCATTGGGCACGTTCAAACTTTGCATACTTGCTAACAATATACAGAAGTACAGACTCAGAATCAACCCGAGGAAACAAGTCTAAAATTGTACCAAGGCTTACCTACTATAACATCGATACCACTCTGACTCCCACTCATAGGTCTTCACTTCTTTTTACCAACTAATGCCAGAATCGATCACATCGTCCCTCATCAACAGGTATCAACCCACATACATACTGACTTAAACAAACTAATTGTACCTCAACTCCAGTACAATCATACTCCCCTGACTACAACAAAGAACTTCCTCAACATCATCCATATTTTTAGAAACCACAACTTCTACTTATCGATTCACGGTCCACACACTGGACTCAAACTTACTAAAAGCAATAAATCAACAACGATAACAAATTAACATACAACTGGGTTAGCAAAGGGAAGGGTCCAAGTGGCTCAAGTATGATTTCCCTCACTTGAAATCATTTTTTCGATGTAATAGAAGCAATGGGACTCTACTCAACATACATCAAGCAATATACGCATGCGATCAAACAACATACATTCACAATCAAACAATCACACATTACAGCATACTCGAAAAACAAGCAACAAGCTTACATGGCAAGCAACCACCGTGCAATTGCAATTCAAGAATTTAACTTACCTCACTTACGTGCCCAAGGTCTCGGAAACCTTAGGCTCTGATACCAACAAATGTAACCCCCTCGTCCCGGTCTGGCCGGATGACCGGTCCAAGTAGGCCACACGGGGAAAACCGAAGTGAAACCCGTTAAGGTTCCCCCTCGGTTAGCAACCCTAATTTTTTTCCTTTTAACTCATCTTCTCTAATGGCACATTAAAGTCCTACGTGATCAAAACAGCGGAGATGAAAGAAGAAAGCAATCACTCGAACCCAAAACAACATTTAAATAGCCCAGTTTTTATCCATTAAACATACCATTTCGAAACACCCTTGAGGCGTATCGAAACGCCTTGACCAAGTCAATTGCTTAAAGCCCATACGAAGAGGCCGTATCGAAACAGAGGTCAACCGTTCCGAAACACCCTCAACGGTCAACTTCTCGTGGTCAACGAGATTTTGACCGTTTCGAAACCCTTATACTCGTTTCGAAACGCTTTCATCTCGTCATTTTCTCAGAATTCCAGTAGCCAAAACGTTCTGAAACCCGTATCGGAACAGGGGCTCTCAGAGGCCAAACCATATCGAAACGCGTTTCGATACGGGGTCTCTGAAGCCTACCCGTTCTGAAACGGCCCAGCTCGTTTCGAAACGCGGGCTGTCTGCAACCCTTGAAAACCAGACTTAGGCGTTTTGCAACAAGTCTAAAGGTCCCAAACGACCCTAAAAGACACTTAACACCAATATACATGAACTAGAGGCATGTATCCTATATTAGACATGCTCAAACACACAAGACATAGATTGAAACATTCGTTCATGGCATTTACACAAAGGCAACAGACTTCAATAAGACCGACACTTAGACAAAATAAGATAAGCAAATCCAACATGGTATACAAGCAAGGCATACAACCCAAAAGCCAAATCAATACAATATATGAAAGGAGTCTAGCATGCTCCTAACAAACAACATAACATACTTCAAGGCTCAAACAACGACACCTATCCTATTGCTTTAGTATTACTATCTTACAATTTAAAGTTCATACTTGAGCTACCAAAAGCGACACTTAGAGACCTTTCCTTGCCCTTGCCACCCACAAGCTACTGATCTGTATTGTCGAACAAAAAGGAGCGTAAGCATAAAAGCTTAGTGAGGGTAAGCTCATAAATCAAACCTTCGACAATGCAGGGTCCAAGCACGAACTACCATGATGAAATGCATGATCTTACCTCCGATCTCAAGAGTCAAATATACACGATGCATGAACATACATTCAACATTATGTCATGCTCAACAACTCATAAGCTCAACATACAATGATACATAACTCAATGTATTAACCACATCATATATCGATTCATAAAAGGGAGTCACTTTTCATATCATATAAGAATATATGTATAATCTCATATTGGCACCTAGCTATGACTCGAATACGCGGATAACATGTTGGAACGCATTTCCAACATAACCATTACCTGCGGTGGGATTACACTCATCACCGGTTCTCGCGGAGGGGATTCCGCTCATCCTCACGCCCCGTCGATGGGATTCCACTCATCATCGACTAATATAAATATTTCCGGGCGTACTCGTACTCCTCCTTGGTGCCTCAACGCCACCAAGGCCACGCGCGTTTTGACTCTCGTGTGCACACTCATCCTAATGATCGATCATTGTACCCAAGCATACTAGTGCCAATATTAAATAAAATCCATAACCTTTCACAACATCAATTTCAATATAATTTATGTGCTTAACACGTGCTCACCATGATCCTCAAAATCATGCAACCACCTCATAACCTCATTTCACAAGTCAACACTATATGTATATCATCCAAACAATTATCACATCATATTTCACACATGTGTATATCCACATTATATTTGTCATCAACATGCATATAACAATGCATTTAGCCAAGCCTCAACATACATGTATATCACATTATACACCATCATCACAACACAAAATCATCATGAGGCATAACATCAATTAAAGAGTTCATCCAAGGTGTCTAACTAAAGCTTAGGATTAGGCTACCACCCTAACTCTAACTCTAGGTGGGTCTACCAAACCCAACCTAGTCCACATGCTTGAACCAACCACTTAAAAACCAATTTGAAAACATTAACCACTCACCTCCACCTCCGAGCTCAAATACCAAGCAACCATGGTCTTCAAATTTCTGGATTTGTTCCCAAGGCTTCACCAACTCAAAACCTCGCTTCTAATCACCTCAACACAAGCAAAACAACCTCAAATCAACTAAAACATCAAAGTAGCTAACCCAGAATACAATTCAAACATCAAACTCAACATTTCAAGTCATGATCAAACCCCAACTTTATCAAATTCGAGCAGCCCATAAACCTTGATAAAAAACCCAAGTTTCCAACACATTTTACACCCACAAATGATCCCAAAGCAACCCCCAACCATAGCACTAACATTAGCCCACCAATTCCAACCTAAAACAACCCCCAAAACCCTTCAAAAACCCCTTTAAACTCAATTTTGGGAATCATGTTAAAATACTTTAAAATTCACATATGTTGGACCTCAAGGGCTGCAAACAACTTATCTATCAATAATAAATCAAAAGCTCAAGCATTGGATGTTAAAGTTTGCATCTTTCTCTTACAAAACCCAAAAACCCAAAACTTTAAATAATGAATTTCAATGAAAACTAAAGGTATGGGAAGATAGAGGAAGTTGAGGACAAAAAGAATTTGTTGTTACCTTTGCAAGAGCTCCAAAAATGAGGGCAAGATTTGGTGGAAAGCAAATTGAGAGAAGGGGGCATTTCACGTTTCAAAGAAATAAAGGAAGAAGATAGCATTTTTATTTGTTTGTTTGAAATATAATAAAAAGGGATGGGCTTATTTGAAAAGATTACCCATTTACAAAAATACCATTAAATGGCTATTGGGCTTTGTCATCCACTATTTGGTCCAACTCTTCAATTAAATTTTGCTAAACAAAACCGATACATCATTTTATTTGTTAAGTTAGAAAACAGAGACTCAATTATTATTTAAATATTATTTTCTTACGGCCTCAAACCCGTGTGTTATATTATTTATTTAACTTAGAGTTAGAGGTACATTGGTAAATTATGTAATTTAGGAAATTTTGATAATTGTAACGTCATTAAATTTTGAATCATAAAATTTTCAAGCTTGTCGACTAAAAATATTTTTAATGAATATTTCATTAATTTTGAATGTCAAAACCATACCACATTAATTTTGGTTATTTATTTAATTTTTTACACTCAATTAAGTCATTGAACCAAAAATTCGAATCAATTAAACTATTGAAACAAAAAATTGAATCAATTAAGTTGTTTGACTAATTTTAGCCATTAAATTTTGACAGTTTTTATAGATATGTTGGTGCAGTGTGTTGTTTCACACTGTTGCCATTTGATATTTTCAAAATTTTATTTTATTTTAAAAATTCTTTAAAACTTGTAAGATTTCTAAAAATCTTATAAAATTAATAAAAAATATTTTTTGAAAAAGAAATTGTAAATGCATAACGCTAAAACTATAGTGTATTATGTACTAGTAATACCTAAAGAAACAATTATCAAAACTTATGATTAAAATTAGATCAGTAGCATAATTAATTTAATTTTTTAGTTTAAATACTTAATTGAATGTAAAAAAAATAAAATTTTAACTTAATTATTTTAAAAAAATCAAGAGTGTTTTAGGCCTTTATGCCTAAAAAAAACTAAAAACCCTAACTAAGCAAAGGCCAAGGCTTTCATTTGAATTATAATTCCTCTACCATTTTCCACTCTTCCAGAACACTCCTTTTTGTTTCGTTTCCCTCTCTTTTTTTTTCTTCTTTTTTCCTTCTAGGGTTTTCCACTTCCGATCCAGTCTATCATTTTAATTGAAAAGAAAACCCAGTATGGCGGCCGTAACTGCAGCCCAGCCGCGCTCTTCCAAGACGGAGTCTTACGTGGACAACAAGCGCAAAGAAGACATCCGCCAAGCCAACAAAAAAGAATAAATGCAGAGAGAATCAAATTATTGCTGATTGTAGAGTATTAGGGAGGATACAAACAAAACTGAAACTGAAATTACAAAATAAAAAAAAGCTAATCCTTCTTTTTTTTTCCTTATAATAAGACTATAAAGGAAAGATTACAACATCAAAATTGGGGATTCCGATCGGAAACCTACTTTAACCCTAAAACATGCACAAAACCCAAAAACAAAATACAATTAGAAATCTGTAAGGAGTGTGACACGCGTCGTATAGTATCAAAAATAAAACCTTAAACTCAAAGTAAATAAGAATTAAATTAATATAGTGAGAGTAAGGGTCGATCCGCAGGGAATAGGAACTCTAACACCTTTCTTCTGATTTAGACCAATAACCTGTAGAAAATAAGGGGGATTTTAGAATAGTGATTTGAATGGAAAAAATAGTAAAAACGTAAAAATAAATGTTGAGAAAGAATGATGGATAGAAATAGCCTCAAGTCACGCTTTGCCACGACATCTTCGATCACAGAAGTTGATTTTTCTTCGACTTTCCTGCAGGTTACAGTCTACAAGGCCCAACCCTTGTAACTTACTTCTCGTTGGTAGATTCGACTCCCAGGGCAATCCTTGAAGTCAAACTTTAGTGAGTTAGCCACGACAATCGATGCTAACCCAGATCTGAGTTAGTGCTGGAGAAGCCCGTGCTCGGATATTTGTCTCGATGAGAATTGTTTCCGATTTCGATTCCCCTTAGTGGACCGCCACTAAGTTTGTTCTTAGGGAGTTGAATTGGCTACAAGCTTTTCCTCGTCCCCAACGATGGATCTAAACCACTTCAAGCCGATGCGCGCTCTCGGAATGAAACAATTGCGATGCCTAAAGATTAGGCCGATTGCCTAATCAATTTTGCAGAGAATCTAAAAAGTAGTTGTCGAAGGATTGAAGTATTTTCTAATCTCACGAGGCTTGTCGGGTTTAGCGTTGCTTTTGGCTAAAGGGAATTTAGTTAAGCATGGTTTGTGAAAAAACCATACTTAATAAAATAAATAAAAATGGAGAAAAGAAAATGGAGAAAAATGGAGAGCTTTATTACTCAAGGAAGAAGAGAACAATGGAAAATGTTTGATGAATAATTCACCCCCAAAGTGGGGTATTTATAGTAGTTGAAAAACCCTAAAAATCTAAGATGATAAATCCTAAAAAATTTAAATAAAATTACATAAGATAAATATCCAAGTTTTGAATTTAAAGATAAAATTCGGATGATAGGCTATCTTGATAAGTGGACTGATAGGTTATCAAGCTTGCTGACGTCATCTTCTAGAAGGTGCTGATGTGGTGCCCAGTCAGCATTCATGCCCTGGTTCATGCCCATGAAGCTGCCCACGAATTCAGTATTTCCTGCAGCACTTCAACTCGTTTCTGGCATTACATAACCTGCACAAGAACAACACAAAAACAGCCCAATTAAGTCCTTCAAACATATATATTCGATCAAAACAAGGACTAAAAACATAACCAAAATAAACACTTATCAGAGTGTTTTTAAGTGACCGTTGTGAGAGATTTATATTCTGTTTTTAAATTTAAGTATGTAGTTAAATGATACGCTGCGTTTTACTCAGCTGTAGTAAACGCTGTCGTTTTATCGGTAGGGTTTTTAATCCCCAAACTTCGGATGATCTGGTTATCGAATGAAAGAAATAGAAAATTGCGGCTCTCGAATTTTCAGAGAGATTTTCTGATAGTTCTTGAGATTGTTCTTGATTTCTTGTTTGTTAGTGTTACAAAGGTATCAGAGGCCAGGCTGATTCTCGGATATGGTTGAAGGAGTTAGAACGCGGAACCAGACGGCAGTGGCGTCGCAAACAGCGGCGGAGACGCAAAATGTAAACGAAGGGCAAACAGCTGGGTTGGTTACTCAATCGGAGCTGACAGACATGGAAAGGAGATTAGAGACTCGTATAGAGACGAAATTTCAAGAGATGCGAGCTTCAATGATGACAGATTTGCAACGTTTGCTAGAACTTGCGATGGGGAAAAAAATCAGTTTGGATACAACGAGTGAGCCACAAAAGGAAGCTGAAGGGGCTACTTCGGCCGGTCAGAACTCTGGGAAGGTGGAGAACAGAAACGGCAAGTCAGAGGAAGTGGGGGTGGAACTCGACGATGACAGTAACCAAGGGAATGCAGTACGGACAACCAATTTTGCTTATAAACTGCTGTGTCCTCGATTTGACGGTGAGGATTTCAGAGGGTGGATTTCCAAGCTCGAACAGTATTTTGAGGCTGAAAATGTTCCGGAGGGAGCTAAGATTCGGGTGGTTATGCTGCATTTGGAGGGGAAAGCGTTACAGTGGCACCAGTTTTTGGCCAAGACGCAAGGTGATTTGAATCAACTGGGATGGGACAACTACCTCAAGCTCGTTCGGGAATGGTTTGCGCCGGAGGGGTTCCAGGATCCGTTCACAGAGCTGTTGGCGTTGCGACAAACCGATTCAGTTGAGAAGTTTTATGAAGAATTCGTGGACCTCCTTAATCAGGTACAGCTTCCTGACAATTACGTACTGAGCATGTTTAAAAGACATTTGAGAGTAGAAATTAGTCAATATCTGGAACTCTTGCAACCAAAATCGCTGTTAGAAGCATTTAACATGGCAAGGAGAGTGGAATGCATGTTTAATCCTGGTCAGAAAAGAAACTCCAGTGCTAGTTCATTCAGGACTTCGACCCCATCTGTGTTGACCATACCTTCGAGGTTGAATAACAGTGCTTACCGAAGTTCTTTTAGTCCTGGTAGCAGTGTTAACCCTTCTAGAAACAACTCGCCACCTGCATTGAGTCCCTCGAATCAAAGGAGTGTGAGCAACACTGACAGTAAAGGCAAGGGTAAGCACATTTCCCCTGCAGAAATTGAAGAAAGGAGGAAGAAAGGCCTTTGTTTTTGGTGTGCAGCGAAGTATTCCCCAGGGCACATATGTGCTAAGTCTCAAATCTTTCAAATTGTGGTTGATGGTCTGGAAGAAGAGGGGGAACAAGAGGAATTTCTGGACTGTGAGGAAAATGGAGAGATGTTCAACTCGGAGGGAAATAAACCAGAAGGACCAACAGTCTCGTTGCAAGCGATGTGGGGAAGTACCAACCATAATACCATGAAGTTGCAGATTGAGATAGGAGGGGAGTTACTGATAGCACTTCTAGACTCAGGAAGTACTCACAATTTTATTAGCATTCATGCAGTGAAAAGGTTGGGACTGAGTATGGAGAGAAGAAATAGATTTAAGGTCACTGTGGCAGATGAAAAAACCTTGGAAACTGTGGGAAGTTTTAAACAAGTGCAGTGGAGAGTTCAAGAACAGCAATTTGTCACTGATATGTTGGTAATTCCCTTGAAGGGATGTGATGTTGTACTAGGTATTCAGTGGTTAGCAGTGCTGGGAGACATTCAATGGAATTTTGCCACAATGGAGATGGAATTTCTGCAAGGTGAAAAGGTGGTCAAGTTACAGGGAATTCAATCACAACCCTTATCTTGGATTGACTCAAGAGAATGTTCTAGGGTGTTGAAAGGAACCAGCAGTTTGTACACTGCATTTTTATGGATCTTGAATGCTCAAATGGAGTTCAAGGGGAGAAGTGAACCGCTGCCAAGAAAGATGCAAATGTTGTTGCAAGAATTCAGGGATGTTTTTGAGGAACCAAAAGGACTACCTCCTGAGAGGGGGCAGGATCATAGAATCACCTTGGAGAAAGAAGGAGTTGTAATTAAGATGAAACCATATAGATATCCTTCGTGGCAGAAGGACATCATTGAGAGGATGATTAAGGAAATGCTGGAAATTGGAGTAATCAGAGACAGTAACAGTGCATTTTCATCTCCTGTAGTGATGGTGAAAAAGAAAGACAATTCATGGAGAATGTGTGTAGACTACAGAAGACTGAATCAAGCCACTGTGAAGGATAAATTTCCAATGCTAGTGATTGAAGAATTATTAGATGAATTGGGGCAGGCTAGAGTGTTCTCAAAGTTGGATTTGAGATCTGGATATCACCAGATTCGAATGTGGAAGGAGGATGTTCATAAAACAGCTTTTAGGACTCATGAAGGACATTATGAGTTCCTAGTAATGCCATTTGGGCTTACTAATGCCCCAGCCACTTTCCAAAGCCTAATGAACAAAGTCTTCAAGGAGAAGTTGAGGAAATCAGTGTTAGTATTTTTCGATGATATTTTGGTGTACTCGGTGGATTGGGAGACTCACCTGCAACATTTGAGGGAAGTTCTGCACATTTTGAGGAGCAATAGTCTATTTGCTAATATGAAGAAATGTTGCTTTGGGGCAGAGGAAATTGAATACTTGGGATATATCATCTCAAAGGGGGTAATTTCAATGGACAAAACTAAGGTGGAGAGCATTTCACAGTGGCCAATTCCTAATTCTTAAGGAATTAAGGGGATTTCTTGGATTTTCTGGTTACTACAGAAGATTCATTAGAGGATATGGGTTGATAGCCAAGCCTCTGACCAACCAATTAAAAAAGGGAGCTTGGAGTTGGGGTGAGGAGGAAAATGAAGCTTTCCAGAAACTTAAGGAAGTTGTGTGTTCAGCTCCTGTGTTGATGTTACCAAACTTTGAAGAAGTTTTTTCTGTGGAGACTGATGCCTCGGATTTGGGAGTAGATGCAGTGCTGGTTCAGAAGGGCAAACCTTTGGCATTTTTCAGTAAAGGTTTAGGGCCCAAACATCAGAAATTGTCAGTATACGAAAAGGAAATGCTAGCAGTCCTCATGGCAGTGAAGAGGTGGTTTCCATACTTAGCTGGGAGGCATTTCAAGATCAGAACAGATCACCAAAGCCTGAAATTTTTATCTGAGAATCTGTTGAGTGTGTAAAAGTTCTATTATTTACACCCTTTTAACCCATATTTCTGCTGCATTCAAGCATCATTACATTGCATTTAGGTTAGTTTTCAGTAAAACATCACAAATGGATTAAAAGCACGGATTCTACTAAAAGATGGCTATTTTTGCAGGTATCTGTCATAGTTGACAAAGAAGGCAGGCGTAGGGCAGAGAAGCAGGAAAGCTGAACTGAACAAGCAGACGAAGAAGACGAAGCTGCCATGGACCTGTCGTGACAGCATGGTGACAGCAGACTTATAAAGAGGAAAAGTAAAGTGGACCTCGATAGATAGAGAAAAATCTGCTCGTCTGTCGTGTGAAAGCCAAATATTTTTTCCAAGCCCCGGATCAAAAGATATGTCAAGCCAAAGCTCAAGGAGAGGAAATTCCTAGAAACAAGGATGGCGGCTGCAAAGTAGGAATCCTTAGAGATTAAGTCTTTATTAGAATCTTACTTTTAATTAAAGTTGTAATCCTTGTTACCTTAGAATACTTGAGCCCAAAGCTTATATAAGGGCATAGATTTAACCTAGGAGGCATCGAATACCCCATAACCGAAACCTAAACCCCTCTGTCGTTCACCCGTCACCGACATGTTCTAAATTCCCCCTAGGGCTACGGGTTGTTTTGTAAAGTAGTTGCAAGGGTTGTTTTGTTTTAGGATTTTCCAAGTTCAATAAAATAAACTTCAAGTTCTCTTATTTTGGTTTTAATATCTTGCAAGAGCATCGGGAGAGCATTGTGAGGTTATCTATTTACTTAGCATCGGGAGAGTTAAGTATACGAAAGAAATAAGAGCGAGTTCTCTAGTTTATAGTTGAACTATCTTGTGCCTAGGGATAGGGCAAGGTTAAGTGGCTAAGGAAGAATTCATACACATCGGTGTTCATCCTCCGATTCACGCCGGGAGGTATCATCAAAGACGTGATCATCGACAGACTTGGACCTAGGGATAGGCCAAGGCAGATCTGGGATTCTTGCCAAGCTTGAAGTACGGAGTTGGTGTTCGCTGCCGCGACAGCCAACGGACAGCCGCCGCGACAGGTGCTGTCGACGACGGGCACGACAACAGAACTGGAGTTCCTAAGCAATTCAATACCTGCACTACCGAGCAATTCAATACCAGCTCATTCTCTCTATCTTGATAACTCAATTATTTTATTTGCGTTTTTATCTTATTATTCTCGTGACAACTCTCAAATATTTCTTTTACTTTCGTGCAGTAAATCAAGGTGAAGTCATTAGCCCAATCCCTGTGGAGACGATATCCGATACTTCGTATCACTTTACTACTTGCGTCGTGTACACTTGCACTACAATTGCGATAGACTCTTTTACACGCAACAAGTTTTTGGCGCCGTTGCCGGGGATTGGCAGCATAACTACATCTTTCTTTTATTGCACTTTTCGTTTTTATTTTTATTTTCGTTTTTGTTTTTTTTTTCTTTAAATTTTCTTTTGTGCCTTCAACTCTCGCTTTTCACGAGGTTTTCTTGTTTATGCGCAGATCTAAAAGAGGTGAAGATCCTGAGTACCCATTAGATCCGGAAATCGAACGTTCCTTCAGTCTCAAGAAACAACTTCGCCGACTTTTAGACAGAAACGAATACCTCGAAGAACAGCTAGAGAAGATGGGCCATAACCAACCTGTTGGCGGTCGCATACCACCCATTGGCGATAGGGGTGTGCAAAACCGGGTTCGGTTAACCATTAGCAAATTATTTCGGTTAACCGATAAGTTCGGGTCACTAAATTCTCGACCCTAAACCGTATCCATTCAACCGGTTAACCGTTTAGTCGGTTAACCGAAAAATTCAGTTCGGTTCGGTTCGGGTAACGGTTTTTTATTTTGTTTATTAAAAATATAAATTTTAATAATATGTTAGAAAAAAGTACATACTTTTTAAAATCGACACATGATATTATTATCATTTCTAATACTAGCAAGTTAAACACTTAAACTTGATAAAATAAAATTATGGTTTTACTTTTGGGGAATGAGAAAATAAAATTTAATTTAATTTTTTTAATATAAAATAATAAAATAACATATAATATAATAATATATATTATATAATCGGTCGGTTCGGTTACCCGGTTTATCCCAAAACCGTAAACCGTAACCGAACCGGTTTCTTTTAAAAAAATAAAAACCCGAACCGAAACCGAATATTTCGGTTCGGTTAACCAATTTTTCGGTTCGGTTTTTTCGGGTTTCGAAATCGGTTTCGGTTTTTCGGTTTTTTTGCACACCCCTAATTGGCGATAATAACCCACCTGTCGGCGACCCGCCCGCAGCAGATGGACGATGGTCATGTCGTGACTACATGCTGAACGATCATGTAGAACTGGAGACCACGCTGCCGGATATTGATGTTGATAACTTCGAGCTTAAACCTGTCATGTTTAGTATGATCAACAATGCCGGGCAGTTTAGTGGTGTCGTGACAGACGATGCTAGAGAGCATCTCAAAACGTTCCAGGAGATCTGTGGTTCGTTTAGACTGCCAGGAGTTAGTCCGGAGATACTGAGGCTTCGGTTATTCCCCCATTCATTGAGGGACAGAGCTAAAACTTGGTGGAATAAATTTACACCGGGTTCAATCGTAACTTGGGCAGATTTGTCTCGTGAATTCTTATCTCGTTTTAATCCTTCGCATTTATCTGAGCAATTACGTAACGAAATTGCTACTTTTCAACAGGAAGATGACGAGCCGATGCACGAGGCCTGGGACAGATTTACTACTCTTCTTCGAAACTGCCCTATGCATGGATTTCCCGTCTGGAATCAGGTAACTAAGTTCTATAATGCTGCTAACTTACAAACTCGCATTCGAATTGATTCTGCAGCGAATGGACTATTATTGGATAAAGATCCGGACGAGGCATTGCAAGTTTTGAAAAATCTAGCCAAGAATGAGGAGCAGTTTCCGACTGCAAGAAGAGGGGGTAAACGGGTACTTGCTGTCAAGGACTATGAGGCCGACAGCACTATGAAATCACAGGTAGCATTCCTTACTAAAGCAATGAAACGGTTATTGAATGAAGATGAATTACAAGGATTTGCTGTCGAGGAAGTTTGTACCATCTGTGAGGGAAATCATAGTCGGGATGAGTGCCCAATACAAATAGAAGAGGGAAAATATGTTGGAAATTACAAGCCGAATTACAATTCCAACAATTATAACCCTAATTGGAGGAAGGATCCCAAATTTTCCTGGAGTAACCCTAACAATGCCCTGAATCCGCAAGCACATAATCAGAATCAGGAAGGACCTAGACTGCTGACGCGACAGCAACTGCCGCAGCACCTGCCGCCGCAGCAGCAACAGCAGC
Source organism: Hibiscus tridactylites (assembly GCA_958450335.1). Taxonomy (NCBI): domain Eukaryota; kingdom Viridiplantae; phylum Streptophyta; class Magnoliopsida; order Malvales; family Malvaceae; genus Hibiscus; species Hibiscus tridactylites. The sequence continues at coordinate 68,766,510 of OY288289.1, read as the reverse complement.
CACCACCTGCCACGAGCAGTATATTGGAGCAGACCTTGGCCACCTTTATGTCTCAGACCGGTACGTATATGGAGAATATGAATTAGTTTGTCAAGAAGACGGAAACCTTTATGGATAAAACCGAGATGAGGATGACAAACCATGAAGCTACATTGAAATCTCTAGAGACACAAATGGGTCAAGTTTCTCAACATATTAAGCCGAGGTAGAATGGAGGATTCCCTAGCAATACTGAAAATGCTAGACCGCCCCCACATGAGCAATGTAAAGCGATTACTACTAGGAGTGGGAAGAAACTACCAGGGCCGGAAAAAGAAGCGGAAACAGAAAAGGAACCTGCCTTGGATAAACCTGCCGAGGAAGCTGCCCCGACAGGTGATAAACAGACTGCTGCCGATGAGCCTGTCACGACAGCAGAAGCGACAGAGGAGAAAAAAGATGATTACCGTCCTCAGATTCGCATGCAGTGGGAAGGGTGTATTGCTGATTATCGTCCCCCACCACCTTTTCCTCAACGGATACAACAAGCTAAGCATGAATCTCAACTTAAAAAGATTTATGATATTTTTAAGCAGGTTCATATTAATATGAACGTTGTTAGATGCTGTTAGGGAGATGCCCGGTTATGCTAAATTTCTCAAGGATGTTATGTCGAAAAAATCTAAACTTGGGGAATTTGAAACGGTAAGGATGCAAGAAGGTTGCATGAGTATTCTTCATCGGCAGCCACCCCAGAAAAAGAAGGATCCGGGGAGCTTCATCATACCTTGTGTAATCGGCGACAAATTCGTGGGTAAGGCACTTTGTGATCTTGGTGCCAGTGTTAATCTAATGCCCAAATCTGTTTTTCAGAAATTAGGTATTGGGAAGGCGCGGCCCACGACAGTAACCCTGCAGCTGGCCGACCGCTCTTACGTTCATCCCGAGGGGAAAATTGAAGATATTCTGGTAAGAGTGGATAAGCTTATTTTTCCTGCTGACTTTCTTATTTTAGATTGTGAAGCAGATGAAAACGCACCAGTCATCCTTGGGCGACCCTTCTTAGCCACGAGAAGATCATTGATTGATGTGGAGAAAGGAGAACTCACCATGCGAGTAAACGATCAAGAGATTAAGTTGAATGTTCTCCAAGCAATGAAACATGCTGATGTGGACGAGGAATGCAAGGCCATCATTGAGGTGACCTTTGATCAACCCTGCATCAGGTCGGGCTGCCGTGATACAAAATTTGGTCACTGCTGCGACAGCCACTTACAGGCCTGTCACGACAGCGACGATGACAGCACCGACGACAGCAACTCCTCTGAATCCGATACATCTGATACTGAAGGTCATGAGGAGGTAAACTGGTTAGACCATCGTCCAGGTAAGTTATTCGAACCTTTGAATTACACTTCGGATAACCATTTAATTCAAGAGCCATCTACTGTTGAACCACCTGTCTTAGAACTTAAGCCCCTGCCAGGGCAGCTTAAATATGCTTATCTTGGTTCTAATGACACACTGCCCGTAATCATCTCTGCTAAGCTGCCACAGGAACAGGAACGACAGCTAATCGGCATGCTAAGGCAGCACAAAAAGGCGATTGGATGGACGATAGCAGACATTCAAGGCATTAGTCCGGCGATATGCATGCACAAAATCCTCCTAGAGGAAGATCATAAGCCGACTATTGATGCCCAAAGGTGGTTAAACCTTGCAATGAAGGAGGTAGTGCGTAAAGAGATAATCAAATGGTTAGATGTTGGTATTATTTACGCCATCTCCGACAGCAAATGGGTAAGCCCGGTGCAATGAAGGAGGAATGACCGTGATAACCAACGAGAACAATGAGCTAATCCCAACCAGGACTGTGACCGGTTGGAGGGTTTGTATGGACTATCGGAAGCTTAATAAAGCTACCCGAAAAGACCACTTTCCTTTACCCTTTATTGATCAAATGCTTGATAGATTAGCGGGTAAATCTTACTATTGTTTTCTTGATGGTTATTCAGGTTACAACCAAATCGCTATTGCACCGGAGGATCAAGAAAAGACGACTTTCACATGCCCCTATGGAACATACGCATTTAGGAGGATGCCGTTCGGCCTCTGTAACGCACCTGCCACCTTCCAAAGGTGCATGATGGCTATATTCTCTGACATGGTAGAGGACTTCCTTGAGATTTTCATGGATGATTTTTCCGTCTTTGGAGACAACTTTGAGAGCTGCCTCGGCAATCTTCAAAAGGTACTTGAAAGATGTGAAAAAGCTAATCTTGTTCTAAATTGGGAAAAATGCCACTTTATGGTGGACGAAGGGATAGTCCTTGGCCATAAGATTAGCTGCCGTGGGATAGAAGTCGACAGGGCAAAAATTGAAGTCATAGAGAAGCTGCCGCCGCCAACAACAGTCAAGGGCATTAGAAGTTTTTTAGGGCATGCGGGTTTTTATCGAAGATTCATTGCAAATTTTTCAAAGATCACCAAGCCGCTATGCCATCTTTTGGAGCAGAACCGACCCTTTGACTTTAATGAAGAATGTACTGAAGCATTCAAGGTTCTAAAGGAAAAACTAGTGACAACCCCCATAGTACAGCCACCAGACTGGACACAGCCATTTGAGATCATGTGTGATACTAGTGACTATGCTGTCGGGGCAGCGCAAAGACAAGCTGTTTCACGTCATATACTATGCCAGAAAACATTAAATGACGCCCAAGTGAACTACACCACCACAGAAAAGGAGCTGTTAGCTGTGGTGTTCTCCATCGACAAGTTTCGTTCTTACATACTTGGAACGAAAGTAATAATACACACCAACCATTCTGCCCTAAAGTATTTGTTCGCAAAGAAGGATGCAAAGCCTAGATTGATACGGTGGATCTTGCTATTACAAGAATTCGACCTTGAGATCAAGGACAAAAAGGGGACAGAAAATCAGGTGGCAGACCACTTGTCGAGGTTGGAGAAGGGACAGAGTCTACCAATAGACGAGACAAACATACTGGAGACCTTCCCAGATGAGCAGCTCTTTGCTGCCGCAATCGCTGTCGCGACAGCCATGGCGGCAGGTAAGTCTTCTGACCTTCCCTGGTATGCTGATTTCGTTAATTTTATAGTTAGCGGAATATTACCTTCTGATCTTAATTATCAAGCCAGGAAGAGGTTCCAAAATGATGTTAAGCATTATTATTGGGACGAACCTCTTCTTTTCAAAATGTGCGCAGATCAGGTTATAAGGAGATGTGTACCACAAGAAGAGCAAGAAGACATTCTCCATCACTGCCATGCTTCACAATATGGAGGTCATTTAGGAGGCAATAAAACTGCTGCCAAGGTGCTGCAGTCAGGGTTCTACTGGCCGACACTATATAAAGATGCACAAGACTTTTATAAAAACTGTGACAGGTGCCAGCGGACAGGTAACATCTCGAGGAGAAACGAGATGCCACTGCAGAACATTCTAGAAGTCAAGATCTTCGACGTTTGGGGGATTGATTTTATGGGACCTTTTCCATCTTCGTGTGGAAATTTGTACATCCTCCTAGCAGTGGACTATGTCTCTAAGTGGGTAGAAGCAATCGCAACTCAAAAGAATGATGCCAAAACGGTCCAAAAGTTTTTGCACAAAAACATTTTTTCTAGATTTGGCATCCCTAGGGCGATTATCATTGATGAAGGGAGACATTTTGATAATAGGGTAATTGCTGCCGCCTTGAAGAAATATGGTGTCAAGCACAGGATCGCGACAGCATACCACCCACAGACCAATGGACAGGCTGAGATATCCAATAGGGAAGTGAAGAACATTCTTGAAAAGATGGTTAAGCCAACTAGGAAAGATTGGTCTTTACTTCTGAACGATGCATTATGGGCATACATGACAGCTTTCAAGACCCCATTGGGCATGTCTCCATATCGACTGATTTATGGGAAAACCTGTCACATGCCTGTCGAGATCGAGCACAAAGCATATTGGGCAATCAAGGCAGTGAATATGGACTTGGACAAGGCAGGCCAGAAAAGGCTATTAGATCTGAACGAGATTGAGGAATTACGGACAATGGCCTACGACAATGCAAGAATTTACAAGGAAAAGACTAAGAAGTGGCATGACAAGAAACTGCTGCCACGACAGTTCTGCCCAGGGCAGCTTGTGTTGTTGTTTAATTCTAGACTTAAACTCTTCCCAAGAAAGCTAAAGTCTAGATGGTCTGGCCCGTTCCAAGTGGTTCAAGTTTTTCCTCATGGTGCCATCACTATACAATCATTAAAAGACGGGCACCAATTCAAAGTCAATGGACAACGCCTCAAGCACTATCAGGGGACTGAAGCCCCAGGAATTCAGGAAGTGGTTACTTTAGGAGATGCCCCACAAGGCACTCCTAATTTAACCTAAATTTTATTTTTTATTATTCATTTTTATTATTTATTATTTATTAGGAAATTAGGTTTATTTTATTTGAATAATGTTTTATTTTTCTGTTTTAGGAAATAAAGGAGTCAAGAAGAAAAGGAGAAGTGACCCAAGCCCACCACCCGTCCATCAGCCCAATAAAGCCCATTTATGGTAACCTGTCGTTTCGGCTGCCGCCGCAGATGGATATGACAGGCTGTCAACAGACTGACACGGCAGACGCAGAAGCGTGTGGCAGACGCGTAACAGACGCATAAATGCGTGTCTGACGCGTCAGACACGCTAAATACCATCCGTCGCCCCGTTATTCCCACCTGCCGTTACAGCATTAAACGGGCAGCACCTCGACCGCTATATAACCTCGTTCTCATTTTCATTTTTTCTCACTTCTGATCACTCTTCCTTGCTTTCTCCTCTAGTTTTATTTGCTTTCTTCATTTTTCGCAACCCTTGCAACTAACATGTCTACTAGACAGACTCGTCGTAGTGCTGCCTCAGCATCTTCTTCAGCAGCAGCAACGCCCTTTGCCAACAAGGAGTTATGGGAGGAACGTGGTTTCGTTTACATCCGTAAGGCACCCAACATGGGACTCCGGCCGTTCATCGTAAAGGCCATCACAACTCAACTATGGGAGCACTTTGCTGAACAACCGGCAGAGCTAAACGACACATTAGTCCGGGAGTTCTACGAGGCCATAGACAGCAGAACGGCGACATCTGTCACCATTCGAGGAGTGCAAGTACCCTTCACTGCCGACAGCATCAACCACATGTTTGGCCTCTTCTTTGGCCCCGATGATGATGCTCACCAGAAATTCCTCGACACCCTCGATGCTGTCGCTTATGATGCTGTCATGGTGGAGTTGACAGAGGAGGGAACATCATGGACAACCAGCAAGAAGAACCCCCACTCCGTCAACAGGGGGCAACTCCTCCCTGAAGCCAAACTTTGGAACGCTTTCATCAAAAAGCGTATCCTGCCTTCTTCCCACCACACGACAGTCAACCAGCAGCGGCTTGCCCTCATTCACTCCATCATGCACGACAGGCCTATCAATGTGGGCCGATATATGAGGGACAACGTCCTGGACTGCGCCTTCCGCTCCGATTCTCGCCTCTGCCTGCCGTTCACAATAACCTCCCTCTGCCGATGTGCTGCTGTCCCCGAGGAACCCTCCGACAAAATAAGGAAGGGCAGAGGCTGGACAGATAACAACCTCAACAGCCTCATGGAGCTGGTCGTGGCTACACCTGTCTCATCTTTTAACCCAGCCGGCTCCCCAGAAGAATCATCGGAGGAGCCTGCCCCGGAACCTGCCGCCGCCACCGCTCCGACAGACCAGTCTGCACTCCTCCTTGCTACGCTACAACGGGTAGAGGAGCGACAAATGGGATTGATGACGTTCATTCGGGACTTCGCAAACTCGACGGTAAATTTCATTACCCAAACTTTGAATTTTCCCGATGTTCAATTCCCTACTTTTCCTGCCCATTATTTCCATATCCCCACCCCTGTCCACACCCCTGTTCACACACCCACACCACCTGCCTCCCCGCATTCCCACTCGACTGCCTCCACCACATCACCTGCCCCGACGGCAGTAGGCAGCCCACCGGCAGACACCTCTCTCAGAGGAACAAAGAGACCTGCCTCCGATGACAGCCCGCTGATCCGGAGAAATTTGGAGAGGGAATTTACTCCGGTCAAGAGGATAAAACACGTGGCAGATAAGAAACGGCTGCCCAAGGCTAGCACCACCACCACCAGCAGTTGGGACAGCGGCAGCAGTTCCGACGTCCAGCTCGTGGAGCAACCTGCCCAGCCTCCTCCACAGCCCAGACGCCGCTGTCAGATCCGTGTCAGCAGCAGCAGCGAGGACAACGACTGAAAATTTAAGTTTTTATTTTCCTCTTATTGCTGCCTGCTTTTATCATTTGTGATGTACTTTTCTTCTCGTTTTTTCTGTCATTTTGCATTGAGGGCAATGCAACCCTTGAGTTTGGGGGTGGCAACCCTCCATCATTAAATGGAGTCTTAAGTACATTTTTTTATTAATTGTTGTGTCTTATTATTTAAGCTTTAAAAAAAATCAGAAAATACTAAACTATTGGCTTAAAACTTTGAAGTTAACTTACCTGTCATGACAGCTCTGTCGTGGCAGCATCCTTAGGACAGGTTAAGGAGAAGTTTAGAGCCTTTCTATAGTTCTGAAAATTTAAACACCTTTGTGACTGTTATATTGCTTAGATTTCTTTTAGCCAAACTAGAATAGGAAGCTTAGAACTTGAATAGCCCCTAGAGGTGCCTAACACTGGCTCTAGGAAAGAAGTTTAGCAAAAGAAAATCAAAAACCTAGAGGTGCCCGAAACCGGCTCTAGGAAGCTAACTAGAGGTGCCCAAAACTGGCTCTAGAAAAATTTAGCTTGAAAATAGAAGAAAAAGAAGCATGAAAATGTGCCTTCTAAAAATAAACTTTGGCATAAAAATTCGAGTTAAGAAGTTGAATATTCTAGTGAAACTAAGAGAGTCCTAGCATATAACTGTTCACAAGCATGCACACACTGCACGAGAGCTATAGGGAGATTCCGGACAGATCCTAGCCTTTCCGACAGGTTGCTGCCGCCATAGAGAATGAGCGACGGGTAAGGGACAGTTCACTGTTTGAAGGCCAACACAAAAAAAATTCATTTTTCTTTTAGGTTTAATTGCTTGAGGGCAAGCAAAAACTTGAGTTTGGGGGTGTGTTGAGTGTGTAAAAGTTCTATTATTTACACCCTTTTTAACCCATATTTCTGCTGCATTCAAGCATCATTGCATTGCATTTAGGTTAGTTTTCAGTAAAACATCACAAATGGATTAAAAGCACGGATTCTACTAAAAGATGGCTATTTTTGCAGGTATCTGTCATAGTTGACAAAGAAGGTAGGCGCAGGGCAGAGAAGCAGGAAAGCTGAACTGAACAAGCAGACGAAGAAGACGAAGCTGCCATGGACCTGTCGTGACAGCATGGTGACAACAGACTTATGAAGAGGAAAAGTAAAGTGGACCTCGATAGATAGAGAAAAATCTGCTCGTCTGTCGTGTGAAAGCCAAATATTTTTTCCAAGCCCCGGATCAAAAGATATGTCAAGCCAAAGCTCAAGGAGAGGAAATTCCTAGAAACAAGGATGGCGGCTGCAAAGTAGGAATCCTTAGAGATTAAGTCTTTATTAGAATCTTACTTTTAATTAAAGTTGTAATCCTTGTTACCTTAGAATACTTGATCCCAAAGCTTATATAAGGGCATAGATTTAACCTAGGAGGCATCGAATACCCCATAACCGAAACCTAAACCCCTCTGTCGTTCACCCGTCACCGACATGTTCTAAATTCCCCCTAGGGCTACGGGTTGTTTTGTAAAGTAGTTGCAAGGGTTGTTTTGTTTTAGGATTTTCCAAGTTCAATAAAATAAACTTCAAGTTCTCTTATTTTGGTTTTAATATCTTGCAAGAGCATCGGGAGAGCATTGTGAGGTTATCTATTTACTTAGCATCGGGAGAGTTAAGTATACGAAAGAAATAAGAGCGAGTTCTCTAGTTTATAGTTGAACTATCTTGTGCCTAGGGATAGGGCAAGGTTAAGTGGCTAAGGAAGAATTCCTACACATCGGTGTTCATCCTTCGATTCACGCCGGGAGGTATCATCAAAGACGTGATCATCGACAGACTTGGACCTAGGGATAGGCCAAGGCAGATCTGGGATTCTTGCCAAGCTTGAAGTACGGAGTTGGTGTTCGCTGCCGCGACAGCCAACGGACAGCCGCCGCGACAGGTGCTGTCGACGACGGGCACGACGACAGAACTGGAGTTCCTAAGCAATTCAATACCTGCACTACCGAGCAATTCAATACCAGCCCATTCTCTCTATCTTGATAACTCAATTATTTTATTTGCGTTTTTATCTTATTATTCTCGTGACAACTCTCAAATATTTCTTTTACTTTCGTGCAGTAAATCAAGGTGAAGTCATTAGCCCAATCCCTGTGGAGACGATATCCGATACTTCGTATCACTTTACTACTTGCGTCGTGTACACTTGCACTACAATTGCGATAGACTCTTTTACACGCAACAGAATTAAGCCATCACTCCAGCTCAACAGAAGTGGGTTGCTAAGATGATGGGATTCGATTATGAAGTTTGTTATCGGAAAGGAACTCATAATGTGGTAGCAGATTGTTTGTCCAGGAGACCTAGTGAAGTGGGCTGTTTGAATATGTCTGTTAGCAGTGTGACCACTGATACTTTAAATAGGGTGGCAGCAACTTGGGTGCAAGATGGGAGATTGAAGAGGATCATTGATGAATTGAAGGGAGGAACCCGAAGAAATGACAAATACTCTTGGGATGGGAGGCAACTGAAGAGGAAAGGCAAATTGGTTGTTGGAAATGATGAAAAGTTGAGAAGAGAAATTCTGACTTTCTTTCACAGCAGTCCAGTGGGAGGTCATTCTGGAGCCCATGTCACCAGTCAAAGGGTAGCCAGTGTGTTTTATTGGAAGGGACTAAAAAGGGAGGTGAGGAATTTGGTTAGGGAATGTGGTGTTTGTCAAAGAAACAAAGATGATTTGCAGCATCCGAGAGGCTTATTACAGCCATTACCAATTCCGGAAACAGCATGGTCTTGCTTGAGCATGGATTTTATTGAGGGTTTACCAAGTTCTAAGAAGAAAGACTGTATTTTGGTGGTGGTGGACAGGCTCACCAAATACGGCCATTTCATTTCGTTGGCCCATCCCTTTACAGCTAAAGAGGTAGCTCAAATTTTCTTATAAAATGTTTTTAAGCTACATGGAATGCCGAGTTTTATAGTCTGTGATAGAGATAAGGTTTTTATGAGCATGTTTTGGAAAGAAATGTTCAGGAAACTTGGAGTAACAGTCACACCTTCCACGGCTTACCATCCGGAGACTGATGGATAGACTGAACGACTTAATAAATGTTTGGAGAGTTATTTAAGATGCATGACAGGTGAAAGACCGAAGGAGTGGGCTGAATGGCTTCATTTAGCCGAATGGTGGTATAATTCTTCATTCCATTCTGCCATCCAGATGTCGCCGTATCAAGCATTATATGGACAGTCTCCTTCAGTTCATCTTCCTTATATTGCTGGAGATTCCTTGGTCGATTCGGTAGATAGGACACTGCAAAGGAGGGAAGCAGCCAACAAAATGATGAAGTTCTATTTGAGGAGGGCTCAAGATAGGATGAAGCAATAAGCGGACAAAAGGAGATCTGAATGCGAATTTTAGCTTGGAGAATGGGTGTTCTTGAAACTTCAACCATACATACAGCAATCAGTTCAGAGCAGGGGGTGTCAAAAGTTAGCTGCAAAATGGTTCGGGCCATTCCAAATTATAGAAAAGATAGGTAAAGTGGCCTATAAACTGAAGTTACCCGACAACTCAAGAGTTTATCCTGTATTTCACGTTTCACAATTGAAGAAGCACATTGAAAGTGACATGGCTCAGGCAGATCTGCCAATTATTGGACCCGATGGGAGTATAAGCAAGGAACCGCACAAGATCCTTGAGAGGAGAATTGGAAGACGTGGTAATCGTGCTGTGACTGAAGTGCTGGTGGAGTGGACCAATTCTTTTTCAGAGGACGCCACTTGGGAAATACTTCATCAACTGCAGATGCAATTTCTAAATTTCAATCCTTGAGGACAAGGATTGTTTGAGAAGGGGGCATTGTAAGGAGTGTTTTTAAGTGACCGTTGTGAGAGATTTATATTCTGTTTTTAAATTTAAGTATGTAGTTAAATGATACGCTGCGTTTTACTCAGCTGTAGTAAACGCTGTCGTTTTATCGGTAGGATTTTTAATCCCCAAACTTCGGATGATCTAGTTATCGAATGAAAGAAATAGAAAATTGCGGCTCTCAAATTTTCAGAGAGATTTTCTGATAGTTCTTGAGATTGTTCTTGATTTCTTGTTTGTTAGTGTTACAAAATCCAAACTCTCGAGAACTTTCAGGTCTCTGCCTTGTGTTTCTGACGATGCCGGTGGTGATGTTAACGTTGTTATTCTTCGTCGGCCATGGCGATCGAAGAAAAAATAAACCACAAAAGCCTGCAATAGAAAATATAAAGGGACCCTGAAAAACCAAATCAAAGGAAATCAGAGAGAAATTGGAATTAAGATGAGGAAGATTTTCGAGTGACGAAAAGAGACTTACAGCAGGGGTTTCGTGATTGTTGTAGAAATTTTTTTGAACTTTTTTTTTCTTGTAGAGAAGAAAGAGGGATACGTCTTGGGCTTTATCTTTATTTATCCTTGACAGCCGATAATGGGCGCTACTGGAGGTGGGTAAATTAAGGATAAAAATACAATTTGGTCCTTGAATTTGATTTTAAGGTGCAATGTGATATCTTAAATTATTTTTAGTCCAATTAAGTATCGGAATTTCATTTTAAGGGTTAATTTTAGGGTTTATATCCAATATATTAGTGGTATAAAAATTTCATTTCCACAAGTGACTTAGTTTTAGGGTTTATGAATAGTTTAGGGTGTTGATTCGTATATTAGAATTTATGGGTAATGATAAAAATTTAAGGGTTAGGGTTTAGATGTTAAGTTTTTAAGCTTTTTAGGGTAATATGTTGAGGATTTATGTTTTAACCTATAAACTCTAAATTCTAATCCTAGCTCAAAAATTCTATTTACAGTCACTAAATCCTAAACTACTAAACTTAAACCTTAAAGCGAGTCTATAAACCCTAAAACTAAGACGCTAATGAAAACTAAAAATTTTATCATCAATGTATCACATAATTATCCTTCATTTTATAGGATAAATATTCTATACACATGCGGTGGAAACTGAAAGTTTCCACAAGCGCCTTAGTTTTACGGTATAGGGAGTTAGTTTAGTGTATAAGGTTTAGAGGTTTAGGTGTATGGGGTTATAATTTAAGGATAGTTGTTTCAATGTAAGGTTTAGGGTTATAATTTAGGGTTTATAGGTTAAAACCTAAATCCTCACCATATTACCCTAAAAATTAAAACCTAACATATAAACCCTAAATTATAACCCTAAACCTTAATTGAAACAACTATCCCTAAATTCTAAACCCTAAACCCTAAACCCATAAACCTTAAACTAACTCCTTATACCATAAAACTAAGGCGTTTGTGGAAACTTTCAGTTTCCACCGCCAGTGTATAGGATATTAATCCAATTTTATACTAAACATTTTTAGATTAATATTTGATACACTACCGGTGTATAAAAAATTACACAAGCATGCCAATTTTTAAAGCATAAATTTGAAATCTAAAATTTTAACCTTCAAACCCTGAAAATCTAACCACGTACCCTAAACCCTAAATTCTAACCATAAATCATAAATTCAAAACTCTACAACCTACCGCTCTAACCTCTAAAACCTAAACTAAAATGTTGAACACCTAAATAATTCCGCTTTGTAGAAATTTTGTTTTCATCGTTAGTGTATAGAATAATAGTCCTAACATTTTATAATCTAATTAAGCTCAACGTAATTATAGGATAGTCTATATCACATAGCAAGATTCGTAATCCTAAAAAACACATAAGCCGCATCAAATTCATAAGCCATGTCGGATTTCTTTCACTAATTCGTTCAAAGATACCACCTCATGTTTAATCATTAATGTTGGGATCAATTTGTTAATCTTAGGATGCTAACCTTGAACTTATTAATCTTAGGACCAATTTGGTCTCATTCCATGCATATGGGCATTTTGGTTGTTTATTTAACTTAGAGGTACATTGGTAAATTATGTAATTTAGGGAATTTTGATAATTGTAAGTCTTTAAATTCTGAATCATAAATTTTTCGAGTTTGTTAATTAAAAATATTTCTAAGTGAATATTTCATTAATTTTGAATGTTAAAACCATACCTATAAGTATGGTATATTAATTTCGATTTTTTAACATTCAATTAAGTCACTGAACTAAAAAAATTAAATTAATTGAACTATTAAAACAAGAAATTGAACGAATTAAGCTGTTTGACCAATTTTGACCATTAAATTTTAACAGTTTTTATAGATATGTTAGTATAGTGCGTTGTGTGTCACATTATTATCATTTGATATTTTTAAATTTTTTGTATTGTACTTTAAAAATTCTTTAAAAGTTTTAAGATTATTAAAATCTTATAAAATTTATAAAAAAATATTTTTTGAAAAAGAAATTACAAATGTATTACGCTTAGAACTATAGTATATTTTGTGCTAATAATACAAGAATTTTTTTATTATCAAAATGTATGATAAAAATTAATCAAATAACTTTTTTTTTTGAATAAACATTAAACTTCATTAAGATAATGAGAAGTACAAGATAAGCATACCCCTAAAAGATAAACGTAGAAGAACAAAGGGTATACAAACATGAACAACAAAATTAAATCTTCTCATAAGATCTTCATCAGTGTTCTTTAAATCTATCGCCATAGCGAAATCTTGGAGTGCTCACCGGTAGAGCGCAGATCATTGAATTACTCCAATCAACAAAAAGAGAGGGAAACGTCTTGGTTAACTCCATAAACAACCAATCCATGCAAGATCGTGCGGTAAGATTCAACTGTAGCATTCACCAGGTTGAAGACGTCTTCAATATCAACATGCCATAGAGGCAGACAAAGAACGTGCCAAGCGGCAGACGAAGAGCAGGCCAAACAGCCGACAAAGGTAAAAGACAAAGAAAGGAACAAAAGAAGAAAAACAAAGAAACAAAAGAAAACAAAATAAACAATAAATATAAATCACCGCCGGTAGACGGCCAAAACCGCCACCATTGGCTTAAAAAAACTCAAAAACTACTTACAAACTTTTAAGAAAAAATAACTGCTCCAGAAAAAATGTGAGAGTGGAGAAAATGTGAGAATTTTAAGTATTTTCTTTTAATTAATCAAATAACTTAATTAATTTAATTTCTTAATTCAAACACGTAATTGAATTATAATTCTCTACCATTTTTCACTCTTCCAGAACACTCCTTTTTGTTTCGTTTCCCTCTCTTTTTTTCCTTCTTCTTTCCGTCTAGGGTTTTCCACTTCCGATCCACTCTATCATTTCCATCGAAAAGAAAAACCAGAATGGCGGCCGTAACTGCAGCCCAGCCGCGCTCTTCCAAGACGGAGTCCTACGTGGACAACAAGCGCAAAGAAGACATCCGCCAAGCCAACATCATCGCTGCCCGATCCGTGGCTGAAGCCGTCCGAACCAGCTTAGGACCCAAAGGTATGGACAAAATGATCTCAACCGCCAACGGCGAAGTCATCATAACCAACGACGGCGCCACCATCTTAAACAAGATGGAAGTCCTACAACCCGCCGCGAAAATGCTCGTCGAACTCTCTAAATCTCAGGACGCCGCTGCCGGTGACGGTACCACCACAGTCGTCGTCATCGCTGGCGCCCTCCTTAAGCAATGCCTCTCCCTTCTATCCAATGGTATTCACCCCACTGTTATATCCGATTCTCTCCACAAGGCTTCGACTAAAGCCGTTGATGTTCTCACCGCGATGGCTGTCCCTCTCGAGCTCTCCGACCGTGAATCCTTAATCAAATCCGCCAGTACTTCGTTGAACAGCAAGGTTGTTAGCCAATACTCGACTCTCCTGGCTCCGCTCGCCGTTGATTCTGTTCTATCAGTTGTTGATCCGGAAAAGCCGGATATGGTTGATTTAAGAGACATCAAGATTGTGAAAAAGCATGGGGGAACCGTGGATGATACGCAGCTGATTAAAGGTTTGGTTTTCGATAAGAAAGCGAGCCATGCAGCTGGAGGACCGACCCGAATGGAGAACGCGAAAATTGCGGTAATTCAGTTTCAGATTTCCCCTCCTAAAACTGATATTGAACAGAGTATTGTAGTTTCTGATTATACTCAAATGGATAGGATACTGAAAGAGGAAAGGAACTACATTTTGGGTATGATTAAGAAGATTAAGGCCACTGGCTGTAATGTTTTGTTGATTCAAAAGAGTATTTTGAGGGATGCAGTCACGGATTTGTCATTGCATTATTTGGCTAAAGCAAAGATTATGGTTATTAAGGATGTTGAGAGAGATGATATTGAGTTTATTACCAAGACTTTGAATTGCTTGCCTATTGCTAATATTGAGCATTTCCGGGCCGAGAAGTTGGGGCATGCGGAACTTGTTGAGGAGGTTTCAATTGGGGATGCGAAGATTGTTAAGGTTACTGGGATTAAGGATATGGGAAGAACTACAACTGTTTTGGTTAGGGGTTCAAATCAGTTGGTTATCGATGAAGCTGAGAGGAGTTTACATGACGCTTTATGCGTGGTTAGGTGTTTAGTGAGTAAGAGGTTTTTGATTGCAGGTGGTGGTGCTCCGGAGATCGAGTTGTCGAGGCAGCTTGGGGCTTGGTCTAAGGTGTTGCATGGGATGGAGGGGTATTGTGTGAAGTCTTTTGCTGAGGCACTTGAAGTTATTCCTTACACATTGGCTGAGAATGCCGGGTTGAACCCTATCGCTATTGTGACCGAGCTGAGGAATCGCCATGCTCAAGGAGAGATCAATGCTGGGATCAATGTGAGGAAGGGACAGATCACCAACATCTTGGAGGAGAACGTCGTGCAGCCACTGCTTGTAAGCACGAGTGCGATTACACTGGCAACAGAGTGTGTGAGAATGATTTTGAAGATTGATGACATTGTTAATGTCAGGTAGATTTCTGCATAGAATGATGAAATGTGTTCGTGTCATCAAATTTAGTGCTTTTGTTTTCTTCTAGTATGACTATGTTTCAAATTTCTGAATTGGCTATATACTGCCAATGCCAAATACTTGCCTGCTTTGAAGATTGATGCTATTGTTTATTTCAGGCAGTTCTCTGAATTGAGTGTTTTGGTTTCCTTCTAGTATTGACAATGTTTTAAATTTCTGAGTTGGCTTTCTACTGCTACAAGTTTGCTTGCTTTTAACAATGATATTTAATGGTGCCATTTTCCTAAAGTTTTGGTTGTCTACTCTTCATATGTTTGATTGGATTACTTGAATGAGAATCAAGTGGATTGAATTGACTTTGCTGTTGCTGGCTACATGTTTTGATTGGTTTTAGTTGCAATGAATTGTTTACTTACCATTGGCAAAATATCTTGTTTTTGGTTGAGTTTTTCCCCTCAACGCCCCTTGCCGTCGTGTTTTTACTCGCCAAATTCAAATTTGAGAGAAATAATCGATGGTTAGGGCAAGTGGCAAGAAAAATGCTTTTATTTAGTGAAAATTACATGAATTGTCATTAATGTTTAAGTTTTTTTCACTATTGAAGTTTGAAAAGTTACGTAACAATCACTAATGTTATTAATTTGTAACAAAATGATAACTTTACCAATTACACCGGTTATTAATTTGTAACAAAATAATTAAGATCTTCTAAGATGAATATTATCTAAGATTTTTATGTTGAATATTTTTTTATATTGAGATTACTTGCTGAATTTTGATATGACATCATTTTAGGTTTAGATGTTGCTTACGTGAATAGTTATATACTTATATTTATCCAAAATGAAAATAAATGAATATATTTACTTTTAGAGCGTGTAAAATTGAATCTAATTGGCCGAGTGGTCAAAAATATTCATGTTGTCCCATTTTGTATGAGTCTGCATTTGCCTTGAGAATGAAATATCTATATTTATTCAAAACAAAACAAAAAAAATCAAAATTATACACATGTATAATTTTACCAAATTAAAGTTTATATACCACATTATATATATTTAACCAAAGGTCATGTATAGTCTGATATTCATTCCCTAAATATCAAGTGTAATGATAAGATACATTAAAAAAAACCTGGTTTGAATTTTGAAAATGACATTTTCAGAGGTACTCATAAACTCTGAACATGGATGAATACGGAAATAAAAAGACAAAAATACTAAACAAATTAGCTTTAATGAATAAAATAATGATCAAAATAGAATTTGTTTGTTTGGTCCAAAAGAAGTTAACTAGAGGAATAACAAGACAGAAAAAGGTAATAAGAAAATGGTTCTCCAATTTAATTTACCACAATAAACAGTTTCTTGAGGTTATTTAAATTCTGAAAAAGAAAAACTAATGGCTTTAACAACAACAATATAATATTATAGATTATTGGGTCTTCAGTCCTCACTTAATTCAAAGAGAAATGTAAAAATAGAATTAGAATTACCCTTCAATATTCGGAAGTTTACACTATGCAACAACTTTAGCCTCCTGCTGCCACTCCCTGGCTATACTCTTCACTCACACCAACTCAAAACTACAAAATCAAAACTGTTCATTAAAATGTTTTAAGGACTCAGTTTTCACCTTCTTCCACGAAAAAAATCCTCTGAAATCTCTAATTGTTGTAACTGTTTCTCGATACGGACGACATTAACGGCTAAGAACCCGAGTTGCAGATAGAGAACATGGAAAGGAGACTGCCCAGAGTAGTTAAAACAAACTTACCATATAGGTAGCTCATAAATATCCCGACCTCCGAAACATATCACCAAATAAAGAGTCTTGGATTGCATACAAATACATATATACTTCTTTAATCATTGTGTTGGAATTCAAGATCAAGTTTCCTCTTCAGATGAGATCTGTCAGCACTGCATAACAAAAGTTAAAGAATCAAGTCAGTATTCTTTTTGGACACCTAACCTAATTCATGACTAATCCTCGCTATCTTGACATATGTAATACCATGTTGGATTTCATTACCTATATCTATCCTAGTATTTACGAGGCCTAATGCTCTTTACCGAACTTCATTACCTATATCTATCCTAGTATTTACGAATTACGAGGCCTAATGCTCTTTACCGAACTTCATTACCTAAAACTATCCTAGTGGTAATTAGTAAATGAGGAAGGAAAATCAACAATGGTACAGATTACAATAAACATGATATAGTAAAAATACAGTACAAGATGCAGCATCGGGTTCTTCAAAATTTACAGCATGGCAAGAGTGATTTGCTATCCAACTTCCAGATTTGTTTAAGAAGATGAATTTTGAATTGAAAGGATAACCTTAGATGAAGACCTGAAAACACTAGAGACCTGATATAATTTCTTTAAGCCATTTGCACCAACCACGATATGTAATGTATAAGTTTATCCAAAAACAATTCCATTAAAAATTAATGATACAAGGTTCAGAAATCCATTTTCAAGTTGAACTGTGATTGGTTCACATGCGTTTGTGGAAATTATGAAGGACGAAAACTATATTGACATTACCACAAAGTACCTATTGCCTTACCTGTTAATTGTCGGTCTACTCAGAGGTTTTGACCCAAATATTGAAAAATCTACTGACATTGGAACCTGTTCACTCTTTCCGGCCTGGTCACCAGCTGCCTCTCTTACTTCACCAACATGCTCATCAATCTTCTCCAGTTGGCTGGAATCACGATCTGGCATTACTCTCCTTGATTTTCGTGGTGGAGAAAGCACGGTGGGACCATCCTGGGGATTTATATCTGACGGACGAGATTTAGGAGTAGGCCTAGGTAGCTTAGCCGGATCTGTAGGTAGAGGTGGGGATGAAAAGTACCTGAACAAAACAACAAACATGAGAGCCAAGAATCGAATGTTCTTTGTATTTTCGATTAAAAGGTTCCAAATACCTGTGCTCTAATGCTTGCTGGGTTGTAATCCTAGCTTTTGGGTCATAAGTAAACATTTTTGATAACAGATCTAAAGCATCGTCACTGGCCATTGGAAACAATGAACGTAAAGGTGGTGCTGGAACATATTGGTATTCTACATAATCAGGCAGGTATATCATATCTGGCCACTGAGAGGGTGTTGTCGTCCCAAAAGCTGCAAAGATCTTTCCTAACTGATCGATGTCACTTGTACCCTATTAAATATTAAACATTGAACCAAAGAAAATGAGAAAATATACCAGGACTGGAACTTCAAATTGACGATACAGATACATAATGGAACAAAGGAAAACTGAAAATGACCAAACACATATGAGCTTGTTAAAACCTATGTTATGCAGATTCAGAGGTGAGTTTTGGATATGGGTATGTGTTCAATGTGTGTGCTCAATTTTGCCATACCTTTGGATGATCATACCCCCAATACCCATATCTAATATGTGTTGGACATAGATAGTTAAAAAAATGAAGAGTCTATAACAAAGGTCAAATGACTACCTAAAAATCGTTTTCACATGCTATAATGGCCATAAGTACAACTAAAACTAATGGAAAATAGTCGGCATGGTGATAATAGTAACCCCAAACTGCAAATCAAACATTGTTCATAACACAATCTAACAAAATGTTCAAGTGTAACACCTAACATGGCAAAGGGGAAGCAGCATCTCTATAGTAGGGTTGACAAAAAAATGAGAATGAAAATCCATTTCAAACCACAATGTTTGGTTTGGATTAAGTTCAGTTATCACTGGATTCGGTTTGGTTATAACGAAATACATTTGGTTTAATTTTGAGTTAATAAATAAATAACCATAGTTATTCGAACTGAATCAAATCCTAGTTTATTTAATCTTAATTAATTTTTAGCTTTTATAATATTAAGATATATGTTTTAATTTTAAAGTAGAAAAAATATTAAAATAACAGATTTAAAAAAACGATAAACTAAACCTATGGAATTTGGTTCAAGTCGGTTCAGGTTAGTTTGGTTAGATGTGGCATTCAGTCTTGGTTTGTGCACATTAACAGCATTTTTTTTTTTCAAAACCGAACCAAATCAAATCACTATCACCCCTATCTCTAGCATGAACTAAAGATAAGATCGATCAGAATACAATATAAATGTTCCAGAACTATGCATACAACAAGATTTCTGATGGATATCTCACAAGCTAGGACAGAGATGTAAGATGCAAAACCAAGAATTTTTGCTAGATAAAACTTAAACCAAACACTTATCAAGCATAGTCAAGCTACCTACAATCAGTTTTTAAAAGGATCTATAATTAATGATCAACAAGCTTTGGTTTGGTAAACCAAGTAAGCAAAATTCTGTATTAAACATGCATTCCATATAATTATTCATTTTTTTGACAAATTTGAAACATATCATTGCCATCATTAAACAGCCTGCAATACATTTTTATCTGCAAGAGACACGCATGTCAATAGAGCATTGCACCAGGTGTCCATTCTTATCTGATCATGACTCGAATAATACCATGAAAAGGCCCAAGAAACCGAACAAGTGAACATTCTCTAGGGAACGACAAAGAAAATTAAGTCACCAACAGTTGAAACCCCCCCCAGATAAAAAGCAAGGTATAAGTGGCCATATTTCACAGCATTATAAGCAGCAATAACTCATTAAGATCATAGCTTAATGATGGCGAGGATAGTTTTAGCAAGGCCACATGATAAAAGAAGAAAGCTGAAAAATGATATCCAAAAATCACATACCATCATTTAATTTAAAAAAAACAAAAACCAGGAATCAGCAGGAATATAAAGAACTTAATCTACAACTTCATTGCAAATATATCAAAACAAGATAAATCTAACACTGAAGAACTTTGGCTATATCCTAGGTTCACCTGAAGAAATGGTCGTCGGAGTAGAAGTTCAGCAAATATACACGCAGCAGCCCAAACATCCACACCAGCAGCATATTGCTTGGTACCAAAAAGTAACTCAGGAGCTCGGTACCATCGAGCAAAGACCTATTTATAGTTCCATGTACTAACAAGTAAGTTAAATCCAAAAGGATGGATAAAATTATAGCTTCTACTTGAAAGGTGAGAAAAAACAAATCAGAAAACAATTATCTAGAACCAACTGCAAAATCAACAACTTTTCAAAGAGATGTCAACAGAGGTTTCTAAATATAAAAAAAATATGTGCAATACCAAGAAAAGAATATTATGATAGTGACAGTAACGACCAATGATTCAACAAAATAATGGATATAACACAGGACATCAATGATATTTACTACAAGAGTTATTTTTTGATACACAGGTTGTGTAATTTTTTTTTTTACAAAACTTGCCTGTTTTAAAGCTTAAACCCTAAACCTAGATTCTAACCTCTAAACCCCTAAACCCTAATTAGGGCCTTTGGGCTTTGAGCCCTATTTTCCTTACTACAATATGACATGCATGTTTTGTGTACATAACCTAGTTCCGGCATAACTAACCAAACCAAAATGTAGAAATCAAGAAGTTAAAACTGAAAACAAGAACAAATATAAACCCAGTTTCTAAACTTCACCCACAGAAACATAGTGGTTTCTGAAAACGAGTTACCTAACTTCACTCAAGATACAACAGAAATTTTATGAAATTATGGGGAGAAAAAATATGTTATTCAAAGCGCCAATTGGTCAGTGTACTGATAAATTGAAAACACCACTTAGCAGCTATAAACTTACCTGGTGAGTAAACCTACGATCTGGGCTGCCAAATATGCGTGCTAAACCAAAATCTGCAAGTTTAAGTTGTCCATTGGAACCTATTAGCAAGTTATTCGGCTTCATGTCCCTGTAAAGCAAAATAACAAGTAAAGCAATTTGGGAAGCAGCCACCATACAAAACTAGATTAAGGGCAAACAGAAACAAGACCTGTGTAAAACCCATTTCTTGTGGCAAAAAGCAAGCCCTTTCAAAGTCATCTGAATGTAGGATTTGATATCAGCTGGTGAGAGGAATATATTCCGATCTCGAATAACAGCTTCAAGGTCAGTCTCCATGAACTCAAACACAAGATGCAAATTACCCTTGTGCGGGAATGCATCTATTAACTCAATAATATTTGAATCTTTAAGCTCCTTAAGAAGTTTAATTTCTCTGAGTGCAGTAAAATTCACCCCTTCCTTTTGCTTCCCAAGCCGAATTTTTCTTAATCGCAACTGTCTGTCCTGTCTGCAATGGACAAAACAAGCAAACAATTGCACTCACAACAGTTGAATAAACAATTTAGCCAGCCAAAAAAGAAAAAGAAAAATCCTGAAAACGGTTTGGTTTTAAGCACTCACGAAAATTAAAGAGATATTGCAACTAGTTTCATGTAACAGTAAGCCTATAACCCTTTTCAGATTACTTCACTCAGTTAAGCGACACAAATTTTATTAACAACAAATTGATGGCAACGAAACTGAATTATCCAATCCTCACAATCCACTTAAGAGAGAAAAAAAAAAAGAGAATTGTGCATTTCATTCATACTACCAAAAACCTAATTGTTCTATTTCTGAATTCAGTTTTAGAATCTATTTTCTTTCAAAAAAAAGGAGAAAAAAGAAAGAAAGAAAGAAAATTAGGGTTAGGGTTTATAGTTACCTTAGTATCAATAGCTTTGTAGACAACACCATAAGTACCTTCACCAAGAACCTCGCGCTTCAAATACCTATCCGCCACTTTCTTCGACGGATCCATTTCTGTCATTTCCCCTCTTTTTCTTTATGTATTTATTTAAAAAATCTTTAATCTTTCAGAATTTTTACAACGCATTACTTCTATTTCCCCCCAAATTTTCCACTTCAGACCTTAAAACAAAATTTGAAACCCAAATTTTCCCCCGAATTCTCTACTCTGGATGAGAAAATGGAGAGCGAAAAAAGATCGGAAATAATGAGAAATTAGGCAGAGAAAGAAAGATTTGTAAACAGAAAAAAAAAAATAGCAGGCAAATTCTGAAGCAAATATCAATTTGATTGAAAAATATTAAAAAATGTTTAATTTAGAAAGAAGAAAAAAAGGAACACGACCCTGTATGAAAGTACTATAACGGGGAAGAAAAACAGTGGCGAGCCTCCATTTTCAGTTGCCAAGAAGAGTATTAAATATTAGGGATAAATACAAAAGAAATGCACCAACTTTATTGAATATGCAATATGGTACATGGATTTTATTTTCTTATAATTATACATATAAAATTTTATTTTGACTTAATTATATACATTAAATTTCGTTTTTTATTTTTAGTTGTTTACATTATGGAATAAAAATATGTACATGTGTTTTTATATTGGATAGAACAGAAGATAATAAGGGTTTTTTTTGGTAGAACAGAAAAAATAGAAGAATGAAAAAAATGGACATAATAGTTGAAAGGTAAAAAAAAATCATTTGCATGTTTGGTAAAAAATCATGCAAGTGAGATCAGTGTGTTAGAGTTTCGATTTCACCCATCCGGCATCCTTCCTGTTGACTCACTATCAACAAAAGAGTCAAAGTTTGAATTTTTTTATTGAAAAAAATATTCAATTACTGTTTAAAGATGAATTGTCTTCAACTTTACTTCAAATCAGTTTATAGATTTGAAAATAATATGAGAAGTGTCATATTTAAAAAAAAATTGGGAGTGATATTGGGTGCAATTTCGCGCTATATATGTGTATTAAACACATAATTCTTTTAATAGTATTAAATACGTAATTTTGATAGTATTTAAACATTTTACATTTTATTTAATATTTATCTTATAATTGTCTAATTCTAAAATAAAATACAGAGGAATTCAAATGTTCAGTGAAAAAGCGGATGATGTTCATTTTAGGAAACACGAGTTCAAATTGTTTTGTCTACAAGGTGTATGCTCATTGTCAAAGGGTTAAGGATATGTATGAACATATACTACATTGTAATTACCTTTAAATTATTTAAAAAAGAGAGAGGATAATACCATGAACCGATGACCAACCTTTTTTTTTTTTTGAGGAAACCGATGACCAACTTGAAATTTGCTGAACCAAACCATTTCTCATCGTTGATCTGCCGCACAATTGACTTTGATAGTGAGTCTTTTAGTAGAAATTTCTGCATACACAAGGTCTCAAACTCGAGACATATTTAAACGATATCAAGTTACTTACCATAAATTATATATTTAAAACAAACAATATTAATAAAAATCACCATAAATCGTAAATATAAATAATAAAACAAACATAAAATATATTAAAAAAACAAATATATTGAAATCCAATTTGATTGAAAAATTAAATTATTCGAATCAGAGCTTGAAAGAAATAATAATGAAAAGAACACTTGGATGATATGCTAATTTCATCCTCCATTACATCAAAGAGGAGATGAAGGTACTTATATATAAAAAAATGGCATGTACTAAGAAGCCTGGTAGTCCAAATATTTGACCCCGACAACTTTCAAATCAGACTAGTCCAAAACATCAAAAAGGCAAACTTTTTAAACGTAATAATTAATAAATGTAATATCTTTTATATATAAATTAATAATATTATATTATGAAATAATAATAACGACTCAACCGAGTTATATACTATTTTTATAACCATCAATATTTAATTTATTAGTTGAACAATTCAGATAAATCAATTTATTTAAAGAAACTAACATTTCATATTGTTAAACTAACTGATTATTAGAATTTAAAATTATACGTTTATTATTAATTTATTATAAAACAGATTCAGTAATAGTCTATTTCGAGAAATTTTATCATAATTAATCAAAAGGGGAATTTATTTTATTTATAATTGATTTATTTTTTTGCAAATATATATAAATATATAATAATAACATAATACGAAGAGATTGAAGATGGCGGCTACACGATGCGTGGAGCAAAAGCAAATTGCATTAACGTGGAGGGCAGGCTAAAGAGACAACAACAATAGTTACTGAAAATGAGGGAAATGAAGTGTTGATTGGCAGCCAAGGAAGTAAAGCAGTTGATTCTATCCATTTTAGCTTATTTCTTATTCTTGGAATACAAGAAAATTTTTCCACATGTTCGATCGTTTATTCTGAAAATAATAAAATTATTTTTCTAATAAATATTATATTATAAGAGGCACCTAGATTGACGTAATTAATCTTGTGAAAAAAATATATGTTAAAAACAATTTAGCAATGGTTAATCTAGGGGTGATCGTTCGATCGAGTCGAGTCGAGTAAATTTTTTTTGAGTTATACGAGTTGACGAATCATATTTTACAACTCAAACTTTATTAAATTTTTTTCAATTCGAGTCGAGTTTAAGAAATTCTAGTCGAGTCGAGTTTTCGAGTTTCTATAAAAATTTAACTGTAATTATTTATCATGTTATAGTAGAGTTTGATTCCAATTTAAACTCATAGCTCTAATTATATAAGATATGCACATATATATTTTTTCACATGTGACAATATTTCTTCATATTTTTATATATTAGTATGTATATATCATAAAAAATAGAGGGACTCGCCTCGAACTTAAAAATAAATCCACTAATTACTAAAAAATTTGAGTTATTCGAATTTCCATTTAACAACTCAAACTTTATTTGAAATTTTTTCGAGTTATTCGAGTTTATGAAATTTCGAGTCGAGTATTTTTGCCTCGAGTCGAGTTATTTGATATTTTTTCGAGTCGAGTCGAATTTTG
Organism: Hibiscus tridactylites; assembly: GCA_958450335.1. NCBI lineage: Eukaryota > Viridiplantae > Streptophyta > Magnoliopsida > Malvales > Malvaceae > Hibiscus > Hibiscus tridactylites. Next base: position 68,741,708 of record OY288289.1, on the reverse strand, counting down.
CTCACCCCCTAGGTTAATCTATAGGTTAAGAAAACCGTTTAATCATTATTTTTAGCGGTTCGGTTAATCGAAACCGTTAACTTTAACAATTCACTTAATTAACTTATAAATGCAACTATTAAATCAGTTAACGGTTACAGTTAATTATATACATTTCTAGCAACAAGCTAATTGGAGTTGGGGTTGAAAGAAAAGATTTGAAAATGAAGAGACCATAATTATGTCCTTTGTAACACATTTTCTCTACCTTTTGGTACATATTTTCTATATTTTGATACGATTTTCTTCTCTTATACACGATTGAATTGTGAAAATTACCTCAAATGTTGTTTGTTGTTAGTTTTTTTCTTTCATCGTCGAGATTGGGTGATATTTATATCTATTTCATTTCGTGTCTTTAAATTAGGGATTTTACCTTTTCTTTATATAGTTTATTGATAATCTAGAGGCATTAATTTTATTTCGTATTTTTAAAAAAATGTTTGAATCAGGTTTGTTTAAAAAAAATTAACCAACTTTACTAGTAATAATAAATATCTTACACTTATCAGATATTGTCCCAATTATCACATCATCTTATTTTCAGAAGAAATTTGAATTGAAACTCTGATGCTACTCTTTTAGTTAACCATGTTTGTTTAAAAAAAGCATAAATTTATATGCTCCGACAAAAAAAAACATCGAACAAGCTAACAGACTTTAATCGAACACCTCTATTTGGGTTTCTTTTTAATGAACAATGTGGGTTCATACCATATATCCAATCTCATACCGTCATACGTCAAAAACATAAATACCCCCTTAAAAGCACAATCGGAGCAACTCTCCCCTAATACTATTAGATCAACAGATCTGTAATGCAGCAGCATGTAGAGAAGACTCGACTCGACTCTCCCGTACTGCAACACAACGGGATTAGGTTCAAAACTATTTGCTTACCTGTCAAAGGTACAACAGTAATATGTTACCAAGATATCACCAAGAACGAGAAAAATTAAATGTGTATTTATAATGAAAAATATTCGATAACAAAAACGGGTGAATTCTTCAACAACGTGATCCCCGAATTAAAAGGTGCTAAGTACCAGCTAGCATGAGTTAAGAGGAACGGTTGAACGGTACAACCGAATCCAGTTCCAACTCCATATTTTATAGCTCGAATGACAATGGTTCCCTATTCCCTACCTCTTCGAACGTTCGACCAAATAACCTACAAACTCCGAGTGAAGAGGCTTGGGATCCAACGGCAATAATGCAGCAATAGTGCAATACTTGGGTGAAAAAAGGATCCCACCCTCAGCACTGGAATTGACAATCAAACTCCAATTTTCCTTTTTAATAAAAACTTCAGAGGTCCGAATTCTCACCTCTAAGAACAAAATCTTTTAAGCACTACTGCTTGAAGAAAGATCGGTGACTTTTCCCACTGCAACGGTTTTTCCTGTAGATATGACAATTCAAGTGACTCACAGCCACAAACACTAATAAATACACAATTGGAAGGGAAAAACAAAAAGGTCTTCGGTTACCTTCAGTTCGAAGAGTGAACCTCCCGAGTTGTGGAAAATCTGAGAACTTCTCAATGCAAATCATGCTGTTAACCTAAGAAGCACAAGAGAACATAATTTATCAAAAGCCCAAAACCAACAAAGACCAATTCAGTCAATATCTTCTGTTCTTCAACTTCTTTCTATTCAATCACTAATCATATGACAGATGTAGCCTACTGAATGGAGTTTCCAGCCCCATCTCTACGAAACACACACCATATAAATAACGAACATGCATCACACACAACATTGGAGAGTGCAGAGAACCATGCTATTATGTTGCAAGTTTGATTTGGAAATTATGACACTAGCCACCTGTTTCTAGTTAATAGCATTTTCCCCTCATCTGAACCCCGAAATGAGAGCCAATTGTGGTCTATCATTACTCACTAATGCTATCCTACTATTTCTAGTTCTACCCTTACAGAAAAAAAGACGAGAAAAACAACTTGGAAACAAGTGCTTTCCGACTGTTTCTCACTAGTTCAACCTGCCGCCAATTCATTCAGTTTCATTTCAAAACAGTATAGAACAATGCTGCCCACAAAAAAGTAGAGAAATTTTAAAATAAGCAAATTGAATGGGACAAAAACCAAATATCTAATTCGGTATATTTAAATAAAGTATGAACCTGAATGCGACAAACGACGACAGCGCCATTCTTCACAAAAAGAACCTTCTTTTTCATGGGTTTCTTTGTCTTCGGATCAATTTGCTGTAGTAGCTTAACTATCTCGCATTCCTCAACAACAGAATGAATGTGCAAGACAGCCTTATAGCCAGCTGTAAAAATAGCCTAAACAGTAACAATTTACAAGACAGACCAGTCATTATGCACAGGATGCATCAAGTTTATAAAACAAGGACAACAGAAAATGACATTCATACATACATTATCAAGTAATTCAAGGATCTGCAGCTGGGCTGTAAATTCAGTGACAGCCGGTATCGATTTTACTGCATGAAGGAAAAACACACATTACACCCTAAAACTAACACAAAAATAAAACAATACAATTTTAATAAAAAAAAAGCAATCAATTAAGACGAGAGAAAGGATTAGTAAGATTTATCACATGACTCCATTTAAGCAAAACTTACCGATACTTGTCAAGACAAAACCTGTCAATATGTCCTCTTCTTCAATCCCAGATAATCTAACCCGTAGATTTTCACCAGGTCCCGCACGCCTAACTTTATTTTCATCACAATATACAGCTAGAACTTTCACTTGAGCCTGCAATCCATGCATAAAAGCCTCAGCCCATAAATTAAGAAAATGAACACAAACACGTAAATATAATAAAAGGCTGAAAAGATCAAGCACCTTGTTTGGCATAACTAATAAGGAATCACCCTCACAAATACTTCCTGATTCTACCTTCCCCATAACAACAGTTCCCATGTCTTTGAATTTGTCAATTATAGGCATCCTATGGAGTCAATAGCAAATCATCAGGTACATCATAAAATAAGATAACAAAGAAATTGGTCACGGGTGCAATTGTTAGATAGCAGGACACTAGGAGATAGTACCAAACATGAAAGTTGTGCGTGCAGTGAATCCTGCTATGGAAGATGGTTTATAGATCACTTACCTAAATGGACCTTTTGGATCTCTGAGAGGAACTTCAATAGAATCGAGGGCTTCAAATAGGCAGGGACCATTCCACCAAGGACAGGTACTCTTATCTACTCTTGTTTTCATGTTAGTACCAACAAGACCGGATATTGGTAGGAACAGGACATCTGCAAGTTCAAACAATAGCAAGCAATGAAACATAATTGGTTTTGAAACATTAAGTGCATGCTCAGGGAACCAAGCAAGTCTCCAACATGGGAACATAAGCTTCAATAACATAAAAACATGGCATCATAATCTGATCCTCTAAAACATTAGACTGAGAAAAGTAAGAAACATCAACACTTCAATATCAAGAACTAAGTGAGAGGAAGCCTAATTAGACATAAATTTACATCATCTAGGCAGAATTGAGCATAATGCAAAGAAAAAGTAATCAAGTGTTACACAAGTTTTCAGGAGCAAACAAGTATCCTAAACAAACGAACAGCAATTATTTACTTTTATTCCACAGTTTCAGCTCTAAAACAACTTATTAGAAACATCCGTTGAATAGCCAAACATATTAAAACTACATACTATAATTATCTTCAGATGATAAAACAGTGATCTAGACTACCATACCAGGTTGAGATTCTGAAATCTGAACACATGTTTTATGCAGCATTGAATACTTTTTGTAGTTTGTCAAATAGAACCCAAGTTTTCTAGACAAACTGACAGTGATTTGGTTCCAATCCACAATTTCAACTCCAAAAGAATATCTAAACAGCTAAACATGCGTGTTAAAACTACAATAGGTAAAATTTCTTTTGGAAGACAGCAGAAAAGTTCCCTTGCATAAAAAACGTAAGCACATTAGTAAAGTAAAAGGGATCTGTTAGCTTCTCTATTTCCATCGCAGAGTAAGGTAATCAATATCTCACTATGGATATCAACATACATAAATGGTTCTACAAGCTTGAAAACATCACCAAGAAAAAAAATGCAACCTGCAACTTATTTAACAATAGTTCCAATACCTTTCTTCACATTGTACCCAGACGATCTCAGAAAAGGTATCATCTTTGACTCAATTTCATCGTACCTGTAGCAGAAGACATCCATCAGTACTTTAACAAACAAACCCAGAATAGAAAATACACACCAAGGACAGCACAAAAGCAAGACTTGTTACAAACACCAGTCAAAATACCTTTCTTTAGACCAGTTGACAGTATGATCATCCATCTTATTAACTACTACAAGTAGCTTCGTCACGCCCAAGGTCTTTGCCAGCTGGACATGTTCACGGGTCTGCCCACCCCTCTCGTATCCAGTTTCAAATTCCCCTTTACGTGCAGAAATCACCTAATTAAGAAACAAAAAGGGAAGGTAGAAATCCAAAATCTGCATTACACTTTATTAAGCAGTTAATGGAAAGACACAGGATGTGACTTACGAGCACACCAACATCAGCTTGTGATGCCCCACTGATCATATTTGGAACATAACTCTTGTGACCCTAAATAGTCAATGAAAACAAAATTTCATCAAAATGTGAATTCAAAAAAAAAAAGAATCTGGTCAAAAAGCAAAATGACTTTGTTCAGCTCCATTCTTGATCAGATACACATTAATTACAGTTAGACAATACATTAAGGCATATCTAATGAATAGTACTATGCTACGGAAATGTTTAGTTTTTATGCACTATTAAAGTGATCCTGCAATTTTAATCATTATATAATATGATTTTTAATGACACATTCGTGATGCACTATTAAAGTGATCCTGTAATTTTAATCATTGTGTAATGTGATTTACAATATCAAAAGAGCATTTGGGGAGCAACGCAGGTGCAAAAAAGTAATTTCAACCAAATCAAAAATCAGGACCCAGCAAAATTCTCAATCTACAAAAAAAATAGTAAAATAAATGAGATCTATCAACTTATCCTACAAGCAATCAAGTATTTAACTAGAAGGTAAGATAAATTAAACATGTACTTCAGAGGCAATCCCCTTACTGGTGCATCCAAAATAGTAAATCTAGTAGTCTCAGTCTCAAAGTGTGCTCTTCCAACTTCAACAGTTTTACCCTGCAATCAATAGTTCAAATTTAATGAAGTCCCAGAGTAACAACCGTAGTCTAGCTAAGAATGAATAAATGATGACAGTACTACCGGAAATATATCAGGAATTAACTATACTTTCTCAAAGTTTGTAACAACATCTCTCAATTATACACTACCTTAACCCTCTCCTCTTCATTAGTGTCCATAATATATGCCATATACCTAACACATGGAAAATAGTTAAGTCAGATAATGCAATAGCCGAAGATCCCAGTATGTAAAAGAGAGGGAGAGAAAGAACAATCTCAACATCAATAGAATGAAATTTCTGACTGAGAAAGCTACCAGGCAATGCGAAATTATTTTAAAAAGGGTGAACTAATGGAAATTCTTGAAAGCTGCAAAATGCAAAATGGATCAATAGCAAAAACATCCATCATTCTAAAGCATACATGAATGTTCGAAAGGAAGAAAATAAAATATGATCAGAACTAATTAACAAGAAGGCAGTAACATTTCAAGTAGTACACCTTTAGAACACTTTGACATAGCTCGGATGGATGAAAAGTGTATAAAAGTTTGTGTTCTCTTCTCCATACAAAATCACATTTATTAGCTGGAAGAGCAGCTAATACAGTGCCTCCTGAAAATGGTTGCTAGTGCATCTAGTTACTCATTCGAGTTGTGGGTTAAATCCTAGTATAGATTAGATTGAAACTTGACTTGCAATTCTTTCCATCTTTGTCAGAAATACTCTACAATTTCAAACCTGCTAACTTAAAATGTAAATCACACCTCTCAATCACCATTCATTTTCTTTTCATGCAGATCAACTCTAGCCAAGTAATCTGAAACTGATACAAGTGATGAATTAACACAAGCAAAACAATTAATGAGTTGTTTTGTTACAGCCAAGTACAATAAGACTTTCAAAAAAAGGATTAGTGTCAGAGATTGTTTCCTAAAGTTCAGAAAATCTATAAATATTTTGTTATTTATTAGAATCTCTATTTATACGGAATTGTATTTCTTTACTAGAATTAGTTTCTTTACTAGTTAGGAGTTTCCTTAGCTAAGGCATAAGTCTATATATTTAGTCCATAAATCAGTAGCAATTTAACAGTCGAAATATAATAAAAAAAGATCAGTTTTGATCAGCCTTTCAACATGGTATCAAAGCCTCTTTTTCTTTAGGCTTTAACTGTTCAGTTAGACAGTATTTGTTCGATTTCTTGTTCCCTTAGAAAAGTATGGTCGACACATTTGATTCCGGCAATTCTGTGACTACCCAAGGAGATATGATAAATGAAGGAAGCCATTCTAGTCAGATGAATAACTTACAGAACATTCATGCCGCCTATAGACTCGATGGCAAGAATTACCTTAAATGGTCCCAATTTGAAGTTTGGCAAGAATTAACTCAGTCATCTTCTTGGAAAAGAGCCCAAAAGAAGGAGACCTTAAATTTGAAGTTTGGGATGAACAAGACTCATTGGTTATGTCTTGGTTGTGGAACTCAATGATGCCTGAGATCAATGACACTTGTATGTTTCTCAGCACAACCCAGGAAATATCAGAATCTGTAAAGCAAACATATTCAAAGGTTCGTGATGCTGCCTAAATTTATGAGATCAAGAGCAAGATGTTGCAGCAGATTAAAGCAAACCTATTCAAAGGTTTGTGATGCCAAAGCATTAGAGAATTTCTTGTTTGCATTGGAACAATACTTCCAGGCAACGCACACCACGTCCGAGGAGGACAAGGTCTCGATGGCTTCTATGTATGTGGCGGGAGATGCCAAGTTGTGGTGGAGGTCCAAGTTCGATGGAGAAGGTTGTTCCATCAAGACTTGGGATGAGCTAAAAAAGGAGTTGAAGAACTCTTTCTTTCCTGAGAATGTGGGCTACAATGCTAGGCGCAAGCTTAAAGAGTTGGCACATACGGGAACAATACACGAATATGTTAGGGACTTCGCGGCACTAATGTGCGATATCAAGGAGATGACAAGATGTTCTATTTCCTGGAAGGGCTGAAACAGTGGGCAAGAATCGAAATTCAGAGACAAAGACCCCAAACTGTGGCTAGGCCATGTCTGCTGCTAAATGTCTCTGCAATTTTGGTGATAGGGCCAGTCGGATCTTCGATAGCGGGAACAGATATGGAAGTGCTATCGGGACGGATGAAGGGAATCACACGGAATGGCCAGGGTCCAATTTGGGGAAGCAATAAGGGATGATTTAATGAGAATCTTCCACAGGTTTGTGCAAGTCCTGGTACTGAACAAAGGAACGAGCCGCAGCGATCGAGTGTACGATGTTACATCTGTCTCGGTCCACACCGTTAGGCCGAATGCCCCAATAGAAGTAATCTCAATGCGTTAGCATGTTCCACACCAGACGAGGACAAAGAGAGTCTGCACAAGGAAGACAATGAGGAAAGTCCGACTAGGATGAGCTCTATTCGGTTTTTGTATGCGCTTCAATCGGAATAAAGAAAGGCTTTGGTGGATACAGGAGCAACATATTCCTTCACCACCCTAGAGGAAGCCGAGAGTTGCAACGTGAAAGTCACGGAGGGTACATGAAAGATCAAAGCTGTGAACTCCGCTGCTACAGCTATATGGGCGTCTCAAAGGGGGTGAAGTCGAAGATCGGGCCTTGGTAAGGGAAAATCAACTTCAGTGTGGCTCCCATGGATGATTTTGATATCGTGCTAGGCATGAATTTCATGGTTTCTGCTAATGCGATCCATGTCCCCTCTGCAAAGTGTGTGATGTTTCAAGGAGGACGGCCAGGGGTGGTAGGAGCTGAGTTACTCTCGAGGGGGTCTAAGAAGTCGTTGTCAGCAATACAATTGAGAAAAGATGTATGGTTGAATACTTTGCTACACGAGCCTGAAGGTGACACCGTTGACGAGGACGTCAACAAGATAAGTGGGGGAGGATGTTGCGGTCATCGCATGGACAGGGCCACAACCGAGTAAATACGCCAGAGCCAGTCATGTGTCCCATTTTAAGCATATCAATGTTTTAAGAAAAGTTGTTGCTTTTACTATTTTCTAGGCTAAGTAAAAAGTGTCCTCATTTCGAGCCTACAGTTGAGCTGGCCATTGGTTGTTCCTACACACCATCGAGGCGTCCCCTACCGCCCGAGTCAATGGTGTAGGTGGTCCTTTTGTAACCCGTTACTCGCTTTTTCCGTCTACTCGGACGTGTCACGACCTCAGCCCTCTTAGCCCTCGGTTCACTAGGTCGTGGGGCACTCGAACAAGCCTCCCCTTGTCCAAGTCAGCCCTTTTTCCCCTCGATGGGCCATTTTAAAATCAAGCAACAAGCACCTTAGTCTCAAGCCACAGTAAGGTCCTTCCCGCAAGGGGTCGAAACCGTGGGGCATAGCGGATGCATACGATCGACCCCTTACTTCTCCGTACAAAAAAAAAACAATTTTATTTTATTAAAACGGAGAAAGCGAGTAACGGGTTACAAAAGGACCACCCACACCATCGACTCGAGCGGTAGGGGCCGACTCGATGGTGTGTAAGAACAACCAGTGGCCAACTCAACTGTAGGCTGACTGACGACCCCCTACATATATGCGAAAACAAATTTATAGAAATGCCCCGAGTACACGTTAAAACGCTCGAAACGGAGACACTTTTTACTTAGCTTAAAAAATAGTAAAAACAAAAACTTTTCTTAAAACATTGATATGCTTGAAATGAGGACACATGACTCTGGCATGTTTACTCGGTTGTGACCCTATCCAGGCGATGACCGCAACATCCTCCCCCACCTATCTTGTTGATGTCCTCGTCAACGGTGCCACCTCCAAGCTCGTGTCGCAAAGTATTCATCTATGCATCTTTTCTCAATTACATTGCTGACAACGACTTATTGAACTCCTCGAGAGTAACTCAGCTCCTACCACCCCTGGTCGTCCTCCTTGAAACATCACACTTTGCAAAGGGGACAGGGATCGCATTAACAGAAACCATGAAATCCATACCTAGCACGACATCAAAATCATACATGAGAGCCACAGTGAAGTTGATTTTCCCTTCCCAAGGCCCGATCTTCGACTTCACCCCCTTTGAGACGCCACATATAGCTGCAGCAGCGGAGTTCACAGCTTTGATCTGTCTTGCACACTCTGTGACTTTCAGGTTGCACCTCTCGATTTCCTCTGGGGTGGTGAAGGAATCGTTTGCTCCTGTATCCACCAAAGCCTTTGTAATTTTCCCATTCAGAGTTATGTCAACATACACTAGGCCCCTCTCAGGTTTCGACCTAACTTTTTCCTGTTCCGATTAAAGCGCAACAAAAACCGAATAGAGCTCAACCTAGCCGGACTTTCCTCCTTGTCTTCCGTGTGCAGACTCTCCTTGTCCTCGTCTGGTGTGGAACATGCTAACGCATTGAGATTACTTCTATTGGGGCATTCGGCCTTACAGTGTAGACTGAGACAAATATAACATCGTACACTCGGTCGTTGCGACTCGTTCCTCAGTTCAATATCAGGACTTGCACCAACCTGTAGAAGATTTCCATTAAATCGTCCCTTATCGCTTCCCCAAATTGGACCCTGGCCATTTCTTGCCACTTTCGTGTGATTCCCTTCATCCGTCCCGATAGCACTTCCATATTTGTTCCTGCTACCGAAGATCCGACTGGCCCCATTGTTACCCATAGCCAGAGCCTTACGCTTTGTGGACCCATCACCAAAATCGCAGAGACGTTCAGCAGCAGACATGGCCTCAGCCACGATTTGGGGTCTTTGTCTCTGAATTTCGGTCATTGCCCACTGTTTTAGCCCTTCCAGTAAATAGAACATCTTGTCATCTCCTTGATATCCATCATTAGTGTCGCGAAGTTCCTAACATATTCGTGTATTGTCCCCGTATACGCCAACTCTTTAAGCTTGCGCCTAGCATTGTAGCTCACATTCTCAAGAAAGAAAGAGTTTTTCAACTCCTTTTTCAGCTCATCCCAAGTCTTAATGGAACAACCTTCTCCATCGAACTTGGACCTCCACCACAACTTGGCATCTCCTGCCTTATAGATATAAGCCATCGAGACCTTATCCTCCTCGAACGTGGTGTGCGTTGCCCAGAAGTATTGTTTCATGTCAAACAAGGAATTTCCAAGGCTTTGGCATCACGAACCTTTGAATAGGTTTGCTTTAATCTGCTGCAAAATCTTGCTATTGATCTCATAAATTTAGGCAGCATCACAAACCTTTGAATATGTTTGCTTTAATCTGCTGCAAAATCTTTGGCAAGAGATGGACCATTATCAATGCATTCATATGAAATGCAGCGAGAATATAGCAGTCCTGAAAAGGTTTGTTGAAAAGGAAAGGATTTACGATTTTCTTGCTGGATTGAATATTGAATTTGATGCAGTAAGAATCCAAATTTTGGGTAAAGAAGATCTGACCTCATTAAATGAAACCATTGCTTATGTTCGAGCTGAGAGAAGTAATGATGATTGGAAATAATCAAGTAAAAAGCTCAGCTCTAGTGACTCAAAGAGTTTCTGAAAAGCCAACACGTCTGGAAAGTTTTGAAAGAAAATCAGAAACAACCAGGGTTGTGAATCGAGATTCCACGTGGTGCACGTATTGCAAAAAACCTCGACACACTAGAGAGAGGTGTTGGAAGTTGCATGGGAAGCCTCAGTCCACAAACAAAAACTTCATAAAAAGGGAAGGATCAACAAGGGGGCAGAGAAGAGCCTATGCAACTAGAGAAGTAGCCAAGGAATCCACTAAACAATCTAGTGAGTTCAATCAAGAGGAAGTAGAGAAGTTGAAGACTCTATTGGAGTCCTTAGGAAAATCATCAATTGCTGGTACAGGAAATCTGGTTTTCTCAGGTATATCCTCTTTCTCTTCTCAAAACTCTAATGCCTTGGAATCCTCCATACCTACTCAAACCTCCTGGGTAATAGACTCAGGAGCAAATGATCACATGACAAATTCCTCTCTCAACTTTCTCAATTACACACCATGCCCTAGAAATAGGAAAATTACAGTTGCTGATGGTACCATGATAACAATTGCTGGTGAAGGAGATGTTGTCATTAGTAAAAAAAACTTGCTTAAAAAAGTTCTACATGTTCCAAAATTATTTACCAGCCTTATCTCAATACCAAAACTTGTCAAGGATACTAATTGCAGTGTTTTGTTTCATTCTACACACTGTTTTTTCCAGGAGTAGGAAACGGATTGGGCGTGCTAAGGAGATCAATGGACTCTATTATCTTGAGAATCTTAGAGGACAAGTTAGAGTCTTGAACACTCCACCCTCATCTTTTTCATCTAATTCTACAAACAATAAAGACCAAATATGGCTCCAACATCTTTGCCTTTGTCATCTACCTTTTAAACTTCTAAAGATTATGTTTCCTTCTTCATGTAAAACCTTAGATGTTGAGGAATTACATTGTGATGTGTGTGAACTTGCTAAACACAAGCAATAATAGAACCAATATTCCTTTTAGTCTTATTCATAGCGATGTATGGGGACCTTCTTTTGTTCCTAACATAACTGGGGCAAGGTGGTTTGTATCTTTTATAGATGATCACACTAGGGTTACTTGGATTTATTTGTTAAAACAAAATCTGATGTTGCATCTACCTTTCAAAACTTTTACACCATGATAAAAACCCAATTTGAAGCCGAGATTAAAAGAATTAGATCAGATAATGCCAATGATTATTTTAATCAAATATTGTCTCCTTATCTCTTGGAAAAAGGTATTTTACATGAATCATCCTGTGTAAACACTCCCCAGCAGAATAGAATTTCATAAAGGAAGAATGGACATATTCTTGCTATAACCAGAGCCCTTTTATTTCAGAATAATGTTCCAAAAAATACTAGGGAAAGTTGTCTTAACAACTACATTTATGATGAACAGACTACCCACTAAAGTCCTTGGATCCCAAAGTCCTATTCAAACCCTTACAAAATTTTTCCCACATTTCAACCTATCTCTTAATCTTCAGCCAAAAGTATTTGGGCGTGTTGCCTTTGTTCATTTTCATTCTCCAAATCGTGGTAAGCTTAATCCTAGGGCAATAAAGTGCATTTTTCTTGAGTATTCCTCTACTCAAAAAGGCTACAAATGCTATCATCCACCTACTAGAAAGGTCTATGTTACTGCTGATGTTACTTTTGTTGAAAGAGAAAGTTACTTCACTGCTCCTTATCTTCAGGGGGAGATGTCTTTTAGGGAAGATAAAGATGCAGATCTGTTTTTACTTCAGCAACAACCTTTGTCCCTCATTGATCTACCTCCCTCTCATTCTGCACAAATCCATCCGCCTTCCCAGTCCTTACAAACAGAACCCAATAGTCCTCAAACTCTTCAACCAAACAAAAATATTTCTCAGCCCAATGTTCAAGAAACTGTTGGTCCTCTAAAGACATATTCGAGAAGGAAGATACTTATGCAAACTCAATCATCTCCTGCTCTCATTCCCATACATTTTGAGGTACATTCTGAAACTGATCCTGGTCATAATGATATGAATTCTAATTATGAGTTTGAATTTCCTATTGCTATTAGAAAGGGGAAAAGAACATGCACCAATAAACACCGTTCATATTTGTTTATGAACTATAATAATTTGTCCCCGAATCACAAAACCTTTCTTACCAGCTTAAACAATATTGTCATCCCTAAAATGGTAGCCGAGGCATTAGATAATGAGAACTGGAAAAACGCTATGCACGAGGAAATGGATGTACTAGAAAAGAATAAGATCTGGGATTTAGTAAAGCTACTTGGAGACAAAAAGACAATGGGATGTAAATGGGTGTACACTGTAAAATACAAATCAGATGGCTCTTTGGAAAGATACAAAGCAAGGCTGGTGGCTAAGGGGTACTCGCAAACCTATGGGATAGATTATTTGGAGACATTTGCACATGTTGCAAAGATGAACACAGTGAGGGTCCTACTCTCTTAGCAGCTAACCAGGGATGGAATTTACTGCAGTTTGATACTAAAAATGCATTTTTGCATGGAGATCTCGAAGAAGAGGTATACATGAATGTTCCACCTGGGTTTAATTCGATTGTTGGACAGGTAGTTTGCAAGTTAAAAAAGGCTCTATATAGATTAAAACAGTCCCCAAGAACTTGGTTTGGAAGATTTGCTAAGGTAATGTTAGGGCAGGGTTTCAAACAGAGTTAAGGTGACCATACCTTATTTGTGAAGCATTCATCTTCTAGGGGAGTAACCATACTACTGGTTTATGTGGACTATATCATAGTTACAGGTAATGATTCAGAAGGAATCATCAATCTGAAAAAGTGTCTTGTAAAAGAGTTTGAGGTGAAGGAACTTGGGAGATTAAAATATTTTTTGGGGTATTGAGGTGGCACACTCACAACAGGGAATTTTTATATCACAGCAAAAATATACCCTAAATCTTTTAAAGGAAACTGGAAAGCTTGGATGCAAACCAGCAAAAACACCCATAGAAGTTAACCACAAACTTGGAAATTCAGATTCAGATGATATGGCAGTTGATAGGGGGTTCATTTCAGAGACTTGTGAGAAGACTTATTTATTTGTCACATATCAGACCAGACATAGCATATGTTGTTGGAGTGGTGAGCCAGTTCATGCACAATCCTAAGGAGTCACACCTAAGAGTTGTAATGTGAATCTTGCAATACTTGAAAGGTACACCAGGTAAAGGAATCATGTTTAGAAGAGAAGGAAACTTGACTCTGGAAGCCTACACAAATGCAGACTATGCAGGGTCCAGAATGGACAGAAGATCAACTTCAGGCTACTGCACCTTCTTTGGAGGAAATTTGGTTACTTGGAGAAGCAAAAAGCAGAACGTGGTAGCTAGATCCAGTGCAAAAGCTGAATTTCGAGTTATGGCTTTAGGAATCTGTGAGTTATTATGGCTGAAGATCATTCTAAAAGATTTGAAAGTGGAATGGAATGGACCAATGATGTTGTACTGTGATAACAAATCAGCAATCAATATTGCTCATAATCCAGTTCAACATGACAGAACAAAGCATGTTGAAGTGGACAAACATTTTATAAAAGAGAAACTCGACAGTGGTTTAATTTGTACACCTTATGTGACTACTGGTAATCAAATTGCAGATATTCTCACCAAGGGTTTACTTGGTAAGGATTTTCAAAAGTTAACAAGAAAGCTGAGGATGGAGGACATCCATGCCCCAACTTGAGGGGGAGTGTCAGAGATTATTTTCTAAAGTTCAGAAGATCCGTAAATATTTTGTTATTTATTAGAATCCGTATTTATAAGGGATTGTATTTCTTTACTATAATTAGTTTCTTTCCTAGCTAGTAGTTTCCTTAGCAAAGGCATAAGTCTATATATTTAGTTTGTAAATCAGTAGCAATTTAACAGTCGAAATATAATAAAAAAAGATCAATTTTGATCAGCCTTTCGACAAAAAGCCTAAATTACAGCATGTGCAAGCTCATCAGAAAAATAAATACAAAAACGAATAGTACTGGTTCACTAATCACTACCATGGTTATAAGACAAACTTAAAGCTTACCAGCTTTCTCTACTTTTATCCTTGGCTTCTTTCTCATACTTCTGGATTGTACGGTCATCAACCTGACCACTGAGGAAAAGTATCTGGCCTCCAGTTGTTGACTTACCAGCATCTGAGAATCAAATAAATGGAAGTCAAAACATAAGATGGAGATAATTTATTTAGATTCTGTAAATAAAATTGCATGCTTCAGTAAAAAAATTGATTACGAGCAGTCTTCAATAAAAGAGTTTTTTTCCGATAAAGAAGCTTAACAAGACATGGGGAAACTAATTTGTAGTGTCTATGCATTGGTTCCAAATCCTTTGTGCAAGGTTGTTTGAATTTTCTCATTTAGAACTTTGAAATATGTGAACCATTTTTTCCTTTTAATCCACCATTGAATCATCCAAAAAGGGTCGAGTTCTATTTACGCAAGTTCAACTTCAATTCCTAACAGTGCGTCCAGGAAATAATTAAATTTATAACTTCTTTTCACAGCATTCCTGCATGTGGCTCAATTGACTGAGCTCAATAAAGCACATAATAAATAAGGGGTTGGAGAGGTTAAAAGTACAAAACACAAACTGTTTCTTAGGTTAGCATAAGCAGTTCGTAATGAACAAAAATATGTATGCATGCCAACTTTCACATGAGCAAAGCCATGAAGTAGGAATACCCACCGACATGACCAATAAAGACAACATTCAAGTGGCGCTTATTTTGTGATTCCATTTCATCTGGTACAGCTGCATCCTCCAAAGAAGCTACTTCCTTGTCTTTCACTTCACAACAAAATTGAAAATGAGAGTAAGGAAATGAAAATTGGAATATTAAAGTTACAGACACAGTACAGATAAGCATAGGAGGGCAGACAAAAGGGAATGAAGAAACCTTTTGGCTCAGCGTGGACTGGCTGAGATTTAGTATCAACCTCATCCTTCATGCCTAAAATCAACAATAAAAAAAAGAACATTTTTTTCAAAATAAAACTAATCTGACAAACAAAGGTTCATTATGAATAGAAAAAACATGTATTTTAGCAAAGGAGAGATCAAGAAGAATATTTAGAGGAAAAAATAAAGAACAATCAACATCTAAGCTGCACCAGCTTTGGTATCTAAATTGGAAAAAAAAAATGTAAATATCAACTATGCATTTATCAGTAGCACACTGAATGCTTTTAATTTATAGGATATGATACATAGTTTTAATGTAAAAGATTGATAAAAACGATGCCTAACATATAGATGTCTAAGACCAAATCCTAAGTCAATGCAACATAGACGAAGTAAGATAAATTTCATAACCCATGTAAGACACAAGAAAACACATAGCCTAGAGATCATCTCACATCACTTTTGCACACAACAAAGGAGAGTGGTCCATGACTTATATCTAAAAGCTTCCCATAAAACCTTATAGTAATACAGTTTAAGTCTATTTTTTTATGTGAACTCAAAGTAACTTCAGCACATCAATGAAATTATTTAGTATAACTCTCCAATCCCGTTTTGGAGATCGTAAAACTGGAATTCAACCAAGTTTACAAATTATATGAAGTCTTGAATTAATTTCCACAAATGACAATCTCTCCTCCAGTCCTCTAATTCTCTTCCTCTCCATCACCTTCATTAACATAAGAAGATAAGCACAATATAAACACAAAGATCAACAATACTACCAACCTTCTTTCTCCACCTTATCTGTCATTTCAACTTCCTCCGCCTTATCTGTCATTTCAACTTCTTCCAGTTTTGCAACTTCAGGAATGGCAATTCCTTTATCATCTTCTGTTAAGATTCAATAATAGAACTAAAAAAGATTCCAAAAACAAAAGGGGAAACCAAAACATTAAGAGTATACTACCAGCAGAGTCAAGCTGCAATGCACGGATCTCGGCCTCAATATCTACAAATTAGAGAAGGAAAATACAGAAATTTTGGATACGTTAATTCCAAGAATTATCAACATTCACCACAGCAACACACAAAGGTGCTAAAGCGAGTTGAAACAAATAAATAAAAACGATGACAATTACAAACAGAATACTATAAGCTATAGCCTATTAAAGGAACATCAGTTAACCAACTTAATTTCAATTCAGTTCATATTCTGAAATCCTAAATATCTCAATAACGTGAACCGCAACTCTCATCTCCTAAACGAGAAACTAAAACTTCCATTTATAAAATTTTCGTAATCTGAAAAGAATTAGAACATATAATATAATTAAGTGAAGTTCTCGACGAAAACATATCAAAACTCAAACAATCAGTGAGCGAATCAATCAGATCCGGGATTAAGGAAAACAAAAATGATCGATACTGATTGGATAAGAGTAAATAGAGAATAAGGAAATGAAAATTCCAGAAAGAAGAACACTGAGAGACTTACCCATGGTAGCCGAGAGTAAAGGACAATGTGTATGAAATGATGTACGCGCTAGGGTTTTGCGGCAAATGAAGATGAGAGACGGAGACGCTGGGTGCGATAGTGTTGCGCTGTTCTTTTAGTGTAGAAATTAAACTAAAAAAAAGGGTGTTTAGTTATATATGTGAAATTATTCTTTTTGGAGTTTTATAGGGCTTGTTACTAGTTAGTGAGTTAATATATCATAATTTTTCACTTATATTTTATTTAGAAAATTTTCAATTAAGTTATTTCAAATTTTGTTTAAATTTAAGGGTAATTATTCTATACACAAGCGCTTGTGGAAACTTTTTTACACAAGCGCCTTAGTTTTAGGGGTTAGGGACTTCGTTTAGGGTTTAAAATTTAGGGGTATAAGTGTAGTAGTTTTGAATTTAGGGATTGTTGATAGAATTTTGAGTTTAGGGTTAAAATTTAGGGTTTATAGGTTAAAACTTAAATCCTCACCCATATTACCCTAAAACTAAACCCTAACCCTAAATTCTAACCCTAATTCCTAAATTCTAAACATGAACCCTAAATTCTAAACCTTTACACTAAAACCCCTAAACTCTAAACCCTAAACACTACCCATAAACCCTATAATTGAGGCGCTTGTGGAAATAAAAATTTTCCACCGCCAGTGTATAGGATATTAATCCTAAATTTAATTATAAATATTTATAATATTACGTACGAATTTGTTTAAATTTAAATGACTTTTTTATAATCATATATATATATATATATTACAAGCGTGCATCGAATTTGTGACGTTATTTAATGAACTAAATATTATCTAAAACTATATAATATATTTACTAGTACAATTTTTAAAGAACTTGTTCCGGAAAAATAATAATATTGGTGCAAGTATAAAGAAATCAAAGAATTGATGGAATGAAAGTATTTGTAAAGAATTGTGATTAGAGGATTAAATTGAATAAAATAAATAAATTTAAAAAAATGTTCATTCAAATATTTGAGTTATTCGAGCCTTTAATTGAATTTATAAAATTTAAATTATAACAAAAAAATTTATTTTTCAAATCAAATCAAATACTGGTCACTTCTAACTACATGAATGGTTTCATGAATTGCTAGTTAGGAATTATCCTATTTCAATTAGATTCTATTTTTCGATAAAGTAACTTTTAGTCCATAAACTTGATGTCTTTTTAATTTAGTTTATAAAAGGCTTAACTGACAGAAAAATACCTAAATTACACATTTTTTATTTAGACTCCTAAACTATTTTTAAACTAAATAAGTACATAATGTTTCATTTGTTATTCAAGTAAAGTTTTTTTGTCGCGGATGTTACAATTTTTTTCATTATTCAATAAGAACATGACACGTGACATGTTTGTGATATTTTTTTAATTTTATAAAAAAAAAATTAAAAATCTTCAAGTTCACTAAAAAAACTATGAAACCACAACCCTAAATACCTAAATCTATGAATTCTTCTCATTCGACTATCGATTCAACCATTACATGCAATTATTACCTTCGACGGACCCCAACGATTGAAAATTTCATTTTTTTCTGTCGTAAAAAACTGACGAATGAACCATTGATTGCACTAGCGATGACATCTAACAATGAAGAAAAAATAGGCTGGTTGGTTCTGAACAACTGTTAAAGGCTGAGGAATGTTAAATGGTGAGGTACGTGACACATGGACGATGAACAGTGAAATGTCGACGTGTGGAGATGTTGGGCGGTGAGAAAGATGAATTTAAGGGCTTGATTGAAAGAAATTTAAACTTAATGTTTTTTTAATTAGAAATAAAAAATATCATGTGCCATGTTCTAATTGGATGACGAATTTTTTTAACGATTGTTGATGGAAAAACCTTATTTGAGTAACTAAATGAAACGTTAGACAATTATTTGAGCCGAAAAATAGTTCAAACACATAATTAAAAGGCAGAAGGTCAAAATAGCTCCCAACGTTTCACATTTTGGTCATTTCAACCCTATTTTTTTGTGCAAACAACCACCTAACACTTCATTTTTTGTTCAAATTTCACCCTACTTGAATGAAAACTGTTAGTCAACTAACAGTTAACGCCTGAGGTTGACATGACATGTCTACAGGGCATGGGTAGATAACCCAACACTATCATGTGGCACTTTGTTGATGTGGCAATTGGTTAAAAATATTTAAAAATATTTTATGACAGTACCACAACATCTCCCAATGCTTTGCAGACATATCACGTCAACCTCAGGCGTTTACTGTTAGTTGACTAACGATTTTTATCCAACAAAAGTGAAATTTGAACAAAAAATGAAACGTTAAGTGGTTATATACACACACAAAAATAGAACTAAAATAACCAAAATGTGAAACATTATGGGCTAATTTTGACCTTTCACCTAATTAAAAAACGATATACTTTAAACAGAAAAGTCAAACAATAACCCTTGAATTTGAAATTTTCTCATTTTTTATCATTTCTATGACTTTACACTCTAAAATTATAACAAAACTCATGTACATGAAATTTTGAATTTTAATTTTTTTAAAATTATCAAATTATTTGAAATTTAAAATATTACGATTCATATATAATCCGAAAAAAACAGATATCTATATGGAAACAAAAAATGTATTGAATCAACGGATAAACAAAATTTTAAGATCTCTACCTTCAACATTGAAAAGATCAAAAAATAAATTTCCGTTATTATATTTTAATTTGATATAATTTGAATATTCATATTGATTAGTATAAATAGTTAACATCATTAATTATTTCATTAATCAGTATTAATAGGTCGGTTAAAGTGTTTACCTGGACGTTTTCTTCTTAAAATTACTCTCAAATATCAATCTCATCAAACTCGTCAAAAAAAATTCTACGACCCTTCAAATATCAATCAAATTCTAATCAAAATTAAAGCAAAAAATTTATCATACATCACTTCCTCCACGTAATAAACATTCCATATTGAGTTCACGTTAATGATCGAGCTTTTACAATTGGGTTTTTGTTCATGTGAATTGATGCTTGTTTAATTAGGGAAAATGTGAGATATCAGCTTGATTTTAAGTTGTCTTATGGTTTTCAGGATGTTTTATGGGCGTGGAGGGGCGTATTCGATGTTTACCGGGAGGGATGCAAGTAGGAGATGTTGTCGTTTAAACCCGATGACCTGACATATTCGATGTTTACCGGGAGGGATGCAAGTAGGAGATGTTGTCGTTTAAACCCAAGGACCTGACGTATTCGATGTTTACCGGGAGGGATGCAAGTAGGAGATGTTGTCGTTTAAACCCAAGGACCTGACGTATTCGATGTTTACGGGAGGGATGCAAGTAGGACATGTTGTCGTTTAAACCCAAGGACCTGACGGGGAACCTCGATGGATTGAGTGCCTAGTAGCTTGATGTGTTGGAGGACTAGGAATGTAAGTTCATCGAAAAGTATCCCGTTATCGGTCGGGTTGTTCCTGCACATAATTCCTCTGAAAATGGGGATGAAGTTCAAATTCAAGACAATGAAAGAAATGAACAGATCGAATGATAAATTCGAGTTCAAGCTTAAAACATGGTTTCCGGTTTCAAAAATTTTGCATAGTTGGAATCCTTATCCAACAATGTTTAAAGTTATAAGATTAGGAGGGAGGAAACTTTCCATAATCCGCAGAATTAGATGCTAAATTGATAATGTTCAGTAGTTTACCAGCCAACTCCAGTCCAGTCCTATTCTTGTAAAGAATACAACTGCAAAATTGAACTACCACAACTGGCTAAACCCCTATTGTTTTCTGACAAAATGTTCCAGAACAAAAAAGTTGCCAACCAGACAAATGTCACGGAAGAACATCGACAAACGATCGTACCTGGAGGGTGCTTGACAAAGGGTCGTTTTATTCGGCTGCTACTTGAGCAGTATCCACTTTGCTCCGCTTGCTACTTCTTTCCGGTTCACAATCAGGTAGAGGACTATGATCAGCATTTTCATTTTTCGTGCCAGTTTCACCGTCACAAGAGAGATCTGTATTTCCCTCCGAGCCATTCATATGCTCCTCACTCAGCTCTTCAGCAGGCTCCTCGTTCTCGTTGCTCTTTTGTTTAAGTGACTCGATCACATCCATCAATTCTCGGTTGACCTGATACATAATTTCCATAAACTTGAACTATACTTCTTTCAGCAAAAGAAAGCATGCTGAAATAAAGTAAACCATGCGTACATCGTACGTGAACCACTTTACTAACTGAAGATATAAAAGAATGTCCTGCTAGTAATCTCGTAATCCATTTTTCAAGAGAATTGAAATTTCCACAAAGTAAAGCACATCATAATGCATTCTGAAAATTAGGCGAAATGAAAAGTATATTCATGCCAGACCTGAAGATGTTGAAGAAAATCAGAGATATCAGTGGGGCATGAAGGACAGTTAAGAACGTTCTTTTGGGTTCTAAGAGCCCGGCCTCCGTTGTTCCTCTCTCTTATAGAGGTCTTACCAGCAAATGCAGCTTCAAGACAAGACTTGCAGAAATTGTGTGCGCAAGGAGTTGTAACGGGGAGATTCATAACTTGCCGGCAGATTAGGCAACCAAACTCTACACATATAGCATATCAAGTCAAACAAAATGTTTTTTCAGGTACACACATGCATCAAAATCTGAAATCATCACTACTACAATAAACGGAACTCAATTTATCTTCACTCACTCAGCAGTTTAACCTAGGAATAAATACACATAAATGTCAATGGATCATTTAATCACAAGCAAACTCAAGACGTGATATTGCCAGAATACCAAACGCAAAAAATCCGTGACAGGGAAATTGAGAACAACCTTTCAAGAGTCTTTCTTTTGTATTGCGTGCTTTCCTTATACCTTTCCCCGTCCTTTTACCTTCTTCAAGATCAGCTCCATTTGCTGGCTTTTTGCTAGGAGGTGGTGCTCTTTTCCACTTCCATTGGCTACCTTCTTCCTGATTGAATTAAGAACTACATAAGTATAGCAGAAAAATATGCATCCTATGGAAAGTGGAACCAAATTGTATCGCTGTTTAACTTCACAAGTAAAAATTGTTCTATGAATAATTTTTTTCTTGTTTTAAATGACAATGTGCTCAACAAGAGATGCGATGCATTCTTAGCAATGTTTGTCTTCAGATTGACTATCATCTAAGAGATAAAACCTAACTAAAAACAGAATGGTCAAAATAAAGAAATCTGAGTACAAACTATATCTCTTACATCAAAGTCCCACGAAGGACTCTCCTTTCTCTCGAATATGTCAACTGCCTTCTTCAGCTCAGGAATAGTTGGTAGGGGCCTAGGTCGATCCCCGTGCTCATCACTACATTAAAGTTCAATAAATTATAGTGGAGTTAAAGAAGAGAGAAAAGGAGGTCATTTAAGCATATGAAAGGCAAAAACCTTGTCCACGGGGCTGGCTCATTGTCACATCTGACAAACAAATATCTGCAGACTTTAAACCCCTAACGGAGGTAAGGTCTATCAGTAAATTAATTTACAACAGCTAAATATAGCCAGCATCTTTGATGTGTCTGACAGAAATATGATACCTGTATTCCAACATTTCGCCAACATTTTTCAATTCTATAGACCCCATCATATCTTACCCCTTTCTCCGGAGCATATGAAGATCGTTTTTCTTTGTGTGACCTACACATCAAGAGAAGGAAAAGCTTTTAACAAGTAAAATAGCATCAGAGTAGGATGCTATGAGAAGACTATTGACTCAACATGCAAATAAGTAACATGGAGTGACTCGGCACAACAAGGTAAAAAAGTCATAGCCTCTTGAACCATAAAACTAAAATGCAAACCTATATTATCGAAGCTTCAGTTGTCCTTTGCACATGCACAGACCAGTTATATATATTTATATATACATATATATAACACAGAATTAAGCTTCATGTGATAAGACTTGCCTTACAACTCGAACAGGATAACCCTTTTTGCAGCTTACTCGCAAAGCTTCATTCATCTTCTCAAACTTTTGATCAAATGACTGTTCCTTGTTTGTTCTCTTATTTCCACTAAGATCTCTACCACCACTGTCATCAACACCCATAAAAGCAAAGAATTGTCAAATATCTGCATGAATAAATGTCGACAGATATAAATTCTTCAGCTTACATGGAAAAGATGACAGCATTATTAGATAATGTCATAATGATATCTATGCAGCAAAAGTGGACCTGTACACTCTTATAAGGCCTCAAAAAATAGCAAGTAGCAACTACAAACTTATAGCATGTCCACTGAAGCTGCACAACCAAGCGTTATCTACCACACTTCATAATCATGATCCCATTTTAAATTATAAATTACAATATTAAAAAGACATTAAATATCCAAGTGTTTGAAAGGGCAAAGGAAACTTACATGTAGGTCTCCTAGAAACATCCATACAAGGGTTTTAAATTTGAAATTCACCTTCCATTTCAAAGAATCGTGTTGCCTTTTAAAGTTGAGACAAACGATAATAGTTATGCTAATACCCTATAACTGATTATTCTTGAAAGTTGAAACAAAGCATCAAACCACTTTCATTTTATAAGCACATGCAACAAAAATAATGAGATGTCATGCTACTAATACATATAGCCCTTTGAAACAAACCTTCCTGTGTAGAGAAACCACTCTCCATGATCCTCATCATCCTCATAACCTCCTGAGAGTGCCACTGATTGAGCACCATAGTTAGACTGACCAGCAATGCCTGCAACATGGGGAAGATGAGCACCCCACTGCCGGCATTCTAATCTGTCTTCCCAACATTCACCAACAAGCACACCTTGATTCCTAGCTGGGTCATTTTCAGCTGTAATTGGTCCAAAATGATCAGGTGGTACAGTCACAAATATCTTCCCACTAGCTGCATTTGCTTTCCCAGCTTTTTGTGCTCGCTCTGTAGTGAAAGCCTTGTCAGGTCGATCTTGGTTGTGTATAAAATGGTAAACTTTCAGAGGCCCGGCAGCAGCATTTGATTTAGATAGCTTTGCCATTCTGATAACAGATACAAGTGTAGAATTAATACGAGGCTGGCTCGCCATTTTGGGGGGAATTGTGGCACGGCATTTTGCACAAGTGCGCTTCCCTTGACCTATCCACTTCTGGAAGCATTTAAGGCAGAAATTGTGGCCACATGGTGTCTGGAACAACATGAAAAAACACACATAAATATCAACATTCAGCATGCTAAAACAGTTAAGCATTTAACCCTCAGGGGAGATGATCTGACTGCGTAGCCCATCAAAAGTATAAACTAAACCTCCATTTGTCTTTGAAGATGAAACCTAATCTTCAATGGCTATTTAGATTCACCCTTACATATGTAATCAAATTGCACAACAACCACATTTAACGTACAAACTAACACAGTAGTTCAAATTAAGTAGCCCAAACATGATAAGAAATGAACCTCAAAACAGTTTTTCTATCGACATTTTGCTACTAATTACTTGTTCCTTTACAAAAATGTAAAAAAAGAAAAAAGTATTTAATTAAAATATAAACAAATAATGTAAACTCAAAATATCATTTGCATCTGTATCGAAAAATTTTCTAGTTGATTTTTAGAAATAAAAAACAAGAGGTAAGTAATCATAATAAGAACTAAATAAATCTTAAATAAAGAGAAAACAAACGAGGAAACGAACCGTAACAGGCCTGTCAGGTAACTGCATGCAAAACGAACAGTTTAAGCTTCCATCAAGAACATCCAAAACAGAGCTCTTCTCCTCGTTTCCTTTTCCTCCGTCTTCGTCAACTTTCCCACCCAACAGTTCTTGTCTCTTCTTCGCCTTCTCTTTCTCCGTCAACGACTCGTCCGCCTCAATCGCCTTTATCGCTGCAAAAAGCTCGCTAGAGCTTCCATCCACGGCCGCCGCGGCTGAGAGAAGAGCGTCGCCGGAGCAGTCAGGGCAGTGCCATTGCAGAGTAGAAGCCAATGTTTCGGGCTTTGAAGCCAAGCAGGACACATGCCAAGGAGTAGCGCACGTGCTGCAAGTGAGGGTCTCCTCCGCCGGAGGTGTGACTTTGCAGCGCATGCAAGCGCCGTCGCCACCGCAAGGAAGCTGGATGCTATCGTGCGCCATCGGCAAACGAAAAATGAGGTCTGGTGCGCAAGATAGCAAACGTTGAATTCTGCGATCGGAGTTGGAGGGAAGAGTGGGAAAGCGGAGAAAAGATATAGAGAGAAAGGCGGGTTTTCGGAAAGAAATTTGAGAGACCTTTCAATTTTAAAAGAGCAAAAAACCGTATTGACGGTATTATCTTGTCTAATTCAACATTTTTACATTTATGCCATAACGTTAGTCGTTTGCTTTTGGGCTACGGAAAGGATTTGAGGCTGGGGGTTATTTCGGAATTGGGGGGTAAAAAGTAAATGGAGATCATCCGATTTGACTTCCCCTTCTGCTCAATCAATGTCTTAATAAAAAAATTTAACTTTATTAGGTGAAGTGATAAAAGGAGAGTCTTTTCCGGATAATTTACATAGATATTGTTGTTGGGTTTTTTTTTCCCAAAATATTGTAGGTTCAATATTATTTCCCAAAATATTGTACATCACCAAAAAACATTTCCAGCACAATCCGACTTTAAACAGTAAAGAATAAAAAAATGAAGTCTAAACCAGCTGAATCCGACTTTAAACAGTGTCGGGAAAAAAAATGAAGTCTTCCCCAGCTGGATCCGACTTCAAACAGTATAGAATGAAAAATTGAAGTCGTCCCCAGCTGAGTCCGACTTCAAATAGTGTTGACACTATTCAAAGACGGATCCAGCTGAATCCGACTTCACTTCAAATATTATTGTTGGCTGTCTCGGCGTGGCAGGTTGCATGCATGCAGCATGGTTTGGGGGAAGCAATGCATCGAGAAGCATGCGTGTCAGGTCTCGGGAATTGGTTTCCGGGAATGGTTGGTTGGTTGAGTGGTTGGGATTTAATTTTGGGGTGTTAAATAGGGGTTGTAGGATGAAGTTTGAAGGGGGAAAAATTGTTGAAAGTTGAAGTTGGAGAGAAATTTTGAGAAGAAGAATGAAGAAATATTGTAAGTATATTTAATTAATTTTGTAGTTTAATTTTTTTAATTTAATACGAAAATTTGATTAATATTTTTTAAATTAGTGTTGATAATGTTTTGAATATTTGTGTTAGGGGATGGAGGTTGAAGGTGAAAATATTATTTTTTTAATATAGTATAATCATTTAAAATTTTAAATTAGTATAGTTTAATTATTTAAAATTTTAAATTATTATAAGTTTAATGTTTGATGTTTTGAATATTTTTGTGTTGAAGGTTTGGAGAAAAAAATTGTTGAAGGTTGAAGTTGAAGAGAATTTTTGAGAAGAAGATTGAAGAAATATTGTAAGTATATTTAATTAATTTTGTAGTTTAATTTTTTTTAATTTAATACGAAAATTTGATTTATATTTTTTAACCTAGTGTTGATAATGTTTAATATAAGTTTAATGTTTTGAATGTTTGTGTTAGGGGATGGAGGTTGAATGTGAAAATATTGTTTTTTTTAATATAGTATAATTATTTAAAATTTTAAATTAGTATAGTTTAATTATTTAAGATTTTAAATTATTATAAGTTTAATGTTTGATGTTTTGAATATTTTTGTGTTGAAGGTTTGGAGAAAAAAATTGTTGAAGGTTGAAGTTGAAGAGAATTTTTGAGAAGAAGATTGAAGAAATATTGTAAGTATATTTAATTAATTTCGTAGTTTATTTTTTTAATTTAATACCAAAATTTGATTTATATTTTTTAACCTAGTGTTGATAATGTTTAATATAAGTTTAATGTTTTGAATGTTTGTGTTAGGGGATGGAGGTTGAAGGTGAAAATATTATTTTTTTAATATAGTATAATTATTTAAAATTTTAAATTAGTATAGTTTAATTATTTAAGATTTTAAATTATTATAAGTTTAATGTTTGATGTTTTGAATATTTTTGTGTTGAAGGTTTGGAGAAAAAAATTGTTGAAGGTTGAAGTTGGAGAGAATTTTTGAGAAGAAGATTGAAGAAATATTATAAGTATATTTAATTAATTTAGTAGTTTATTTTTTTAATTTAATACCAAAATTTGATTTATATTTTTTAACCTA
The DNA here is from genome assembly GCA_958450335.1 of Hibiscus tridactylites. NCBI lineage: Eukaryota > Viridiplantae > Streptophyta > Magnoliopsida > Malvales > Malvaceae > Hibiscus > Hibiscus tridactylites. The sequence continues at coordinate 68,714,443 of OY288289.1, read as the reverse complement.
GTGTTAATAATGTTTAATATAAGTTTAATGTTTTGAATATTTGTGTTAGGGGATGGAGGTTGAAGGTGAAAATATTTTTTTTAATATAATATAATTATTTAAAATTTTAAATTAGTATAGTTTAATTATTTAAAATTTTAAATTAGTATAAGTTTAATGTTTGATGTTTTGAATATTTTTGTGTTGAAGGTTTGGGGAAAATTTAATAAAGAAGAAGAAGAGAGATTTGAAGAAAGTATAGTAATTAGTAAGTATGTGTGTAGTTTATTATTTAATTTAAGCTCACTAGATTAATTTATAATTTTTAAATTGTATGTTGTAATTTTAGGCATTGTTTAGGTTGATGTTGGATGATGATTATGCTTTATTTTGGTTGTATGTTTTTTTATTAAATATAAAATGTTTGTATATAATTTAGTTTATATATTTATATGGTGATTTACACACACACACATATATATATATATATATTTACAAAAATTGTATACAAATTTCCTAAATGTTTTTTTATTTTGTCTTGGTTTACTAATATTTTCTCTTCTTGTAGGATGGCTGAGCAAACTTCTCTGCTGCATTTACAGGATCGACATATTACTAGTCTTAGGGTTGATGAGGTGGTACAAATTTTTTAATAATTTATTTATTACAAAATTAATTACGTATGTATTTTTATTAATAATTATGTTTAAATAATGTGTTAATTACAGGATACAGATGAGACATTTAAACATCATCGGCATATGGTAGATGCTCCCATAGATAACAGAATCCTGCATTTCTTGTATACGGCAGGATTCTATCATGCGACGTTCCTTCGTGGGTTCAAGTTGGTACCCGGATTGATTACCGCTCTAATTGAGCGTTGGAGACCCGAAACTCATACTTTCCATATGCCTTGTGGAGAATGCACAATCACGTTAGAAGACGTAGTTTATCTTATCGGGGTTCCGGTAAACGGTAAGCCACTGATCGCACCGAATGAGGGTTCAACTGCTGATATTTGTGAAAGGTACCTTGGGAAGGTGCCATATGGAAGTAATGTAAAAGGGTCTCGTGTGAAATTGAGTTGGTTGGAGAATGAATTTGCACTTAACTACTATAGTACGTTTGATGAGGTTCATAAGGCCAGTCGAGCATATATTTTACGGATGATTGGAGGGATATTGATGCCGGATAAATCTGGCAATCTGGTTAGTGTACGATATTTACCTTTTTTGGATACTCCTTGGGAAGCTGATTGTCAATATAGTTGGGGATCAGCCATATTAGCGTGCTTGTATCGTGAATTGTGTAAGGGCGCTATACTAGACAAGGGTAAAAAGGTAGGCGGTCTTGGTGGATGTTTGCTGCTACTGCAAGCGTGGGCTTGGCAGCGACTTCCCTTTTTTACACCGGTTACACGAACACATATACAATTTCCTCTTGTGGCAAGGTAAATATCATAATTTTGAGTTGAATGTTTAAATATAATATATATATATATATATATATATTAAATGTTATTGTGATTTGTATACAGATGGTGCGAGGAAAAACATGAGACGGGATTGGTGCACAACAATGTTAAAGTATGTAGATCCGAGATTGATTCATATTGTCAAGATCAGGTATTTAAATGGAAAGTTTGTTTACTTGAGGTTTTAGGGTATTATTTATGTTTTAGTGATCTTTTAATTATTATTATTATTATTATTTGCAGTTTATTTGGATGCCATACACCGACGATGACCGCATTTTTCTACCGGATGATTTGTTAGTTGATTCAGCTTTATGGTGTAGTGTTACACCGCTGATCCATTTTTCCACTGTCGAGTTCCACTTTGCGGATAGGGTTCTGAGGCAATTTGGCTTCCACCAGCCCATTCCGCGAATTCCACGTGATCACTACTTTCTCCATGACATTGATGGGCGTGGCAGGCCAAGTACGAATTGGGAATCCGTTCATGCCGATTACATTGTTTTGTGGAACGACAAAGGTTCATTGTTGTCGTATTGCAGTCCAATGCAAGCTGATGATTTTGAGAGTTCAGAGTACATGGTCTACTTTTTTAATCATGGAAAGTCGTACTTAACTACTCTCGAAGAGCGGGAAGAATGCTTAACGTATAAGAAAAAATATCGTGGCAAAGGCAAATCCTCGAAGACTGCAGTGGGAGCATCTGGAAGTACAAGTCTCGGGAGTAGAAACCCCGAAGGTTGGCCAACCACTTGGGAGCACCCGGAAGTGGAGCCGGTTATATGGGAAAAAGAACCGGGTCCTACATATGTACAACCAGAAGTGGGCCCGAGCTCTTCAGATACTCACGGGTTTGATGATGTTGTTTTATACACACCCGAGTTTATTCCTCCACAATCACCTCGTTACTCGAGCATGGATTTTCAGGAATTAAGAGAGTTCCTGAATTCACCAGAGATTTTGGGAGGGCAGAGCGATTTTACGGACATGTTCACAACACCGGCTCCTATGCCCTCAATAACTGAAGAAGATGCTGAAGAGGAGGTTGAAGAGGAAGCTGAAGATGATCCCAAGGCAGAAGAGAGGGCACAACGTAAGCGGGGAAAGAAACACACTTATTTTTCGACCATATCCGCTCATTGTCAGAAATTGCGTAGGAAGATGCAAAAGAAAAAATGATTTTATGTATTTTGTGTAATACGAGATTTCTATTTTGATTTAATTTAACGTATTTTATTGTTTATTCGATTTAATTAATCATTTGTTTCTTTAGGGTATTATATATTAGTTTCGAGACAAAACAAGATTAGGAATATGGTTAGTGCTTAAAATTTAAGTTTAGAGTTTGAGGTTAGTGCTTAAAATTTAAGATATATGATTTAGAGTTTAAGTTTATTTTTTTAGGATTCAAGATTAGGAATCTATAATTTGGATTTTATAGTGTAAATATACATGCATGTGTAAAATAATTTTGTGTAATACAAGATTTTTATTTTCATTTAATTTAACGTATTTTATTGTTTATTCGATTTAATTAATCATTTGTTTCTTTAATTACAGACAAAATAAACAAAATATTAATGGAAACTAGAATATTTGATATGAATATTTCAATATTTGACTTGAAAGGTAAAATAGGCCTCATTAAAAAACCCCTCTAAGCCTAAAATAGGGGGAAAAGAGTGCCTAACTAAATTTTATTCATCATCCAATAAACCAGTTACAGATGCAAAGGCACAAATCTTGGTTCATTTGGACAGTTTGATCTGGAATGTCCTTCAGCCCTACATATGGTACATCTTTTTCGTTGACCCTTCTCTCTATGATGAAGATCCATACTAGTATAGATGCGAGTCGATCTAGGTCGGCCATTTGGACTTCTGCGGAGTGTAGGATCCGGTAACCATGTTTCATGCTCTACCGACGGCCAATACTTTGAATTCGCGATCGGTTGAAACTCACTTTTGTAAATTTCGATAATTCGATAGAGATCGAAGCATTCATTAACATAGGTGTACGGGTCAACATTGAAAAACATACACCCTGCAATTGCATGACTACATGGATATCGCCATGCTTGGAACGCTCCACAATCACACCACTCTCGTTTGAAATCGACTCGAAATACATTTGAGTGCGCTGCTTCGTTGTTGCTTCTGGGGCCAACAACATCACATGTCTTATTGTATCGGTCGAAGCTGTGAACTTGCATCGACGTTGCAAGGGACACATTATCTTGCATTTTCTTCACAAGCTTGGGAGCCCATTTTTGCCCCCTATTTATTAAGGCCTGAATTTCCTTCCCTTTAACTGACCAAACTTTCGCCAACCTGTAGTACGTCTCTTTCACCAGGCTTGCTATTGGTAGATGACGTGATCCTTTTAATACTCCATTTATACACTCCACAAGGTTGGTTTTCATTTGTCCGTATCGTCTACCACCTTCATCATACGATTGAGCCCATCTTTCTCTCTCAATATTGTTTGCCCAACTCCATACACGTTCGCCGTACTTCATTAAATTCTCCATCTTCCTCTCAAAATCTGGTCGTGTTAGTAGACATCCTGTGTCATAACATTGTTAGTATCGAGAGTAATCAAAACACATACATAAGTAATCGATATGTTCATATAATTTAGTTTGGAAAAGATATGATGCTTACCTATGTTCACAATCTCATCGCGAAGGTATTGATTTTTGAACTTCTCGTAGCTGTTCTTACTGATGTGACGGACACAATATGCGGGGTATGCGTGTGGAGGTGTCCAACGACTTCCTTCTCGATTAATTGCTGCTTTGATACCTGTCCCTCGATCGGATATAATACAAACTCCATCTTCTCGGACGACATGCTCACGTAAATTGGTCAAAAAGAAATTCCAAGCTTCTGCTGTCTCCTGCTCAACAATAGCGAATGCAATCGGGAAGATATTGTTCTGCCCATCTTGTGCAACGGCAATCAACAACACATGAGAGTATCTCCCGTACAGCCACGTGCCATCCACTTGGATCATACATTTGCAATAAGGAAATCCTTGAATGCAAGGCTTGAAAGCCCAGAAGAGTCGATGAAAGAATTTATACCCTTCAAGAAGTTGGCCTTGTCGATCGTATGCATCCTTGGTCTGATACCTCACTATGGTGCCTGGGATGAATTCTGTCATTGCTAGTAATAAAGCTGGTAGCTCGTTGTACGACTTATCGTAATCACCATACACCGACTCCATTGCCTTATCTCTTGCATGCCACCCCTTCTTGTATTTTATCTGGTATCCAAATTGTTGCGCAATGGTTGCCTGAATCGTTGAAACCGGAACCCTTGGATTTGCTTCTACCAGCTTCATCACGTGATGGCTTATCACAGTTGAGTCTAATTTTCGGTGGTCCTGGTCGATGGAAGTTCGTAAACATGTGTGATCTCCATTGTACTTTGTGACCTCCCAACGACCTAACCTCTTAAGCTTCGAAACTCGAATCTTCCATTTGCATTCTGGTCCATACTTCACACACTTGGCATAGAAAGTCCTCTGGCTCGATTCTATAACATCGTAGTCCACGTGGTTCCTGATACTGTACTCTTTCACTGCCAATGTAGCTTCATTCTTTTCATCAAATTGAAGCTTTTGCGATAACTCACCATGTTGACTCGAAGTTAATCGGGGAATTTCCGGGACTTGAGGCGCTATCATCGCATCAAAATCTACTGAACCCATGTGAGCAGGAGGTTCATAAAATGTAATATCGCCTGTGGTCGGAACAAATTCCCCAAAACCAAAATCAGGGGCAGCACCAACATCATCAGGGAACAAATCGAGATCATCAATATCTTCATCTTCGCTAGAATCGTCAAGTGATTCTCCCCACGGACCGCATAGATTTTCCACATCAGCACCAATGGTCGGATCAACAGTCGGCCCGTACGATGAACCATATGTCGAAGGCCCGGCTGGATGAAATACACTCGATGTCCCACTAGCCAACAATGAGACAAAACTACCTCCGGGCATATCAAGCTCATTACCGTAATCCATTCCAGCAGATTCTCCAGCGACGTTTCTAAATGGGTCGGGAACATCGTGCACCTCGGCAAACAACTCGATATATCGAATCCCCATGGATTCATGCTCTGCAATCATCATTTGAACATCATCAGCATCTTCAAGATTGAATGCACAATATTTGACTGGATTTTCACATGTCTTCCACCGGTAACGTAAGCCATGAATCCTTTTTCCAATTTTGTGTGATATTTTCTCCTTTATTTCATTAAGCGTGACTTCTTTTTCAAATCTCATCTTCGTACTCCTTTCAGATTCAAATACAATCCCGGCATCAGTTTTCACCATCTGTCCATTGTAATGGACAATAGTTATAAATGTGTTGTTGTTGCTCATTTTCTCTGCATGTTCAAAACATATATCAAATCTACATGCATAACATTCGAATAAACTAAATCAACTCAAAATGAACATATTAAAAATCGAACAAACTTAAATAAAACTACATGCATAAAATTAAAATTATATATGACATACAAAACAAAACAAACTCACTCACTAAAAAAATTGGTAATATATATAAATAATAAATTCTCAATAATAAAAACATGAAAATATATATGATTTATCAATTTTCTTACAATAGAAATATGATAAATAAAATATTTTTTTCTATAATTATATGGATTCAAAACAAAGATAAAAAGATATTTAATATTTAATTTTAAAATGAACATAAAAAATCAACTCAAAAAATAAATTTTAAAAAATTTGAATCTACATATATAAAATTCGAACAAACTTAAATAAAACTACATGCATAAAATTAAAATTATATATGTCATACAAAACAAAATAAACTCACTCACTAAAAAAATTGGTAATATATAAATAATAAATTCTCAACAATAAAAACATGAAAATATTTATGATTTATCAATTTTCTTACAATAGAAATTGATAAATAAAATAATTTTTTCCTATAATTATATGGATTCAAAAAAAAGATAAAAAATATTTAATATTTAATTTAAAAATGAACATAAAAATCAACTCAAAAAATAAATTTTAAAAAATTCGAATATAAATATATAACATTCGAACAAACTTAAATAAAACTACATGCATAAAATTTAAATTATATCAAACATACAAAACAAAACAAACTCACTCACTAAAAAAATTGGTAATATGATAAATAAAATATTTTTTTTCTATAATTATATGGATTTAAAACAAAGATATTTAATATTTAATTTAAAAAATCATTTTCCTTTTTGTTTGGCAAAACAAACGATTTAAAAAATTTCTCACTATTTATCAACTTTGATATATGCTTAATAATAATAATAATAATAATAATATATTTTTAAAATTTTATAGTGTAGAATTTTATAACTTTGATAAATGAAATTTTAGAACTTTGATAAAAGAAAATAATAATAATAAATAATATATATATATATATATAAATTAGTGTGGAATTTAAATAATAATAAATAATATATATATAAAAATTCAGTGTTGAATTTTAAGAAAAATATTTAGGAAATTTTTATATAATTTTTTAAATATATATATATATATATATGTGTGTGTAAATCTCCAAAAAAATAATGCCATTAAATTATATACAAACATTTAATATTTAATAAAAAACATGCAACTAAAATAAAACATAATCATCATCTAATATCAACCAAAACAATGCCTAAAATTACAACATACAATTTAATAAAAAAAACATGCAACCAAAATAAAGCATAATCATCATCCAACATCAACCAAAACAATGCTTAAAATTACAACATACAATATAAAAATTATAAATAAATATAGCGAGCTTAAATTAAATAATAATCTGCACAAATACTTACAATACTTTCTTCAAATCTCTCTTCTTTTTATTTACTCAATTTTCACCTTCAACCTCAATCCCCTAACACAAATATTCAAAACATTAAACTTATATTAAACATTATCAACAGTAAGTTAAAAATTATAAATCAAATTTTCGTATTAAATTAAAAAAAATTAAACTACTAAATTAATTTAAATATACTTACAATATTTCTTCAACCTTCTTCTCAAGAATACTCTCCAACTTCAACAATTTTTTCCATTCAAACTTCATCCTACAACCCCTATTTAACACCCCAAAATTAAATCCCAACCAATCCCCAAACCTATTCCCGAGACCTGCCCCTCCAATGCCTCCCCTCCCCTTCCAATGCCTCCCCCGACGCAGCATGCATGCAGCAGCTGCAGCCTGCCAGACTCCATTTTCCATGCGAAAACTAATGAAGTCGGATACACCTGGATCCGACTTTGAATAGTGTCGACACTATTTGAAGTCGGACTCAGCTGGGGACGACTTCACTTTTTCATTCGATACTGTTTGAAGTCGGATCCAGCTGGGGAAGACTTCATTTTTTTTCCGACACTGTTTAAAGTCGGATTCAGCTGGTTTAGACTTCATTTTTTAATTCTTTTACTGTTTGAAGTCGGATTCAGATGGTTTAGACTTCATTTTTTTATTCTTTTACTGTTTAAAGTCGGATTGTGCTGGAAATGTTTTTTGGTGATGTACAATATTTTGGGAAATAATATTGAACCTACAATATTTTGGGAAAAAAAAACCCAACAACAATATCTATGTAAATTATCCGTCTTTTCCGGTAAGGTTTTAATTTTTTATTTATTGAATTGAGTAGTAAAGAATAGATAAATACCTTATACAGAGACGGTGAAAACTGAAACTTTCCACATGCGCCTTAGTTTTAGGGTATAGAGAGTTAATTTAAAGTATATGGTTTAGGGGTTTAAGTGTAGGAGGTTAGAATTTAGAGATATTTGTTTTAATTTAAGGTTTAGGGTTATAATTTAGGGTTTATAAGTTAAAACCTAAATTCTCACCATATTACCCTAAAAATTAAACCCTAGCATATAAAGTCTAAATTATAACACTAAACCTTAAATTGAAACAACTATCCCTAAATTCTAAACCCCTACACCTAAACCCCTAACCTTATACCCTAAACTAACTCCATATGCCCTAAAACTAAGGCGTTTTTGGAAATTTTCAGTTTCCACCGCCTGTGTATAGAATATTAATCCATAAAGAATTTAATATTTATTGTGTTTGTCTTCTCGATTTGTCGCGCTTTAACAATCTAGACTAACGGATGAATTTTTCAGCAAAATTTTTTACTTGCACAATATCTTAAACTCAAGACTTAACTTTTTTTTAATATGCTGGTGTGATGCAAGGGTGACATATGTTTAACTTTCTTAGTTTTTTCAAAGACAGCACACACAACATGTATTACTGGTGCTCGAACCCGGGTCCCAAGCGAAAATGAACATCTACTTTTGCCACCAGGTGATGAGCAAACTTAAGACTTACTTAAACAATACCAAGATGCTAACAACTTAAATCAATCAGTTAGTAAAATTCAATATTTATAAGTAATATTTTATTTGATTATTATATTTAATTTGTTAATTAATTAATTTATATAGGATGTAAAATATTATCATGATAAAGATTCTTCCAATCTAATTTGATTTTTAAATTGAACTTGTTTTATATTTTTATAAAATAAATAGGTACTATTATATTTTTAAGGTAAATTTCGATATTCAAACCATGTAAGATAAAATAAGATTAGCATTATTAATCAGAGATCAATTAATAAATCTCTTAATTCGTTCTATTTAAAATGTTATAATTCAAATCGCTATTATGTAAAGTTTCCTTCCCACCAAGTTAATATTGAAGGTTGATCTCAAGACCGAGGAGGATAAATTTGAAGGCACCAACAACACAAACAAGAAGGTGGTGAAAATGATTTTTGTCATTTATATTCTGTAAGGACGGACGCAGAATTTTATTGTAAGAATTGTGAAATCGATAAATTAATTTTGATATAACTAAAGAATTTAAGGACTAAATTAAAAATGAGAAAACGAATTTTTAAGTCCTCAAAACTCTCTATATGTTTAAAGGAAAATGCCTAAGTTAAAAACTTATTTTATCAAAAAATTTCTAAGTGTTCTTGAAGCCAAAACAGTGATTTTCGAGTCACCGTTTCAAAACGGCCTTAGGCGTTCCGGAACACTTTTGAAACTGTGAACTTGTGTTTCGAAACGTGTATCGAAACGGTTTTGAAACTGTAAACCCTTGTTTCGAAACGGGTTTCGAAACGACTTAAGAACATCGAGACACCGTATCGAAACGACCTCAAACGTTTCGAAACGGCATTCAAGTCAGATTTAAAAAATATGACCGTTGAAGTTTTTAACTGATTTTATACTGATCGTTAAGGCGTATCGAAACACCTTCAGTCTGTTTCGGTACGATTTTTAACAGTAGCTAAAATGTTTCGAAACGGCTCTTAGCGTATCGAAACGATCTTAACCGTTTCGGTACGGGCTCTTTAATGCACCACAATGGCTCTTTCTATTTTGGTTTGTTTCGAAACAGGATCGGGCGTTTCGAAACGGGTGGTTACAAACTGCATTTATGGAGGGAAGATACCATCCCAACGGCTCTATTGATGAATGCAACAACCACAACGGCTAGAATTCAATGATAAGGTATAAAAGGGATCTCTAAAAGCTTCAGCAACAACTATTGATCCAAAAGCAAACATCCAAACATCAAATCCAAACATTTGTGTCTAAATCCTATTATTGTCTTGTAACTCCAATTGTAATTTTCATTCATATCCTTTCAATTGAGTTGAGTGCTTGTAATTGGGCTACCTTGTGTATCGAGAGATACTTGTTTTAGCCAACAAGTCAAATTTTTGGTAGAAAATTTGACCGACATTATAACGGCTACCTCCTTAGCCTAGAAAAGGGGAAGACCAATTAGTGGAATTGTTGAAAATCCTTAGTGAAGCTAAGGTAGTGGATGTAGAGTTCGATTGGAACTTGAACCACTCTAAATTCCCTTCTCTACCAATTTTATTTGTCAATTCCACTCCAAAAAATTTAAAAACCCAATTCACCCCCTCTTAATTTATATCGATCATTCGATCCACTCAACAAGAATGCTTTATAAAATTTTAGGTCTATTTTCAATAAAAAATTTTAAATTATATACGAAATTTTAAATTTTCAGGACTAAAACCTCTCTTCGGTCCATCCCGTAACTGTTGATGTTTGCAACCTGATACTGTGGTTGAATGTTTTGATATTTGTTTAACATTTGACATTTCACATTTTGGAAAGAAATTTTAGATGCTATGTAGCTTTGCCTTTGATTAATTGTTTGAACAAATTTATAGCTTGTACATTATTTTTTATGTTTCTCAGACTTGACATGAATGTTAGATATGAGTATGTGTCTGGCGACGATATATCTAATTTTCAAGCCATTTCGTACATATAAAAGATCGTACCTCCAAAGATTTATACATTTATGGTCAAGTATATTTAGTAGAATTTGTCTTCCCCATCAAATTGTGAACTCGACATTTTCTTTTAAATCAAAATTTATATTCTTGATGGGTTTGTTTTTTTGTTCCATGGCAGTGGGAGTTTAATAATTCTTGTTATTGTAATGTGGTTGAGGCTGGTATTTATTGGCTGAATTAAGCAACGGGGAATAAACTGAAATTAATAAGTAAAATGTATGGAAATGAAATATTGACAAGCTTGAACACAAGCTTGAACTGGAGTGCAGTTTGGTTTCCTAATAGAGTTAAATATCCCTTTACTATATGAATTAAACCTAATTCTTTAGTATTATACATGTAGTGTTTTCATTCTCAATTTAATAACATGATTTTTTTCGCCGTTTAACAAATGTTTATTTTTTTTTTTGACAGAATTAGACTGTAGTATTTTTATGGTCTCTTTAAGCCCAATTTTTTTTTTTAAAAAAAATCTCTTGAGCAGCTATGAATGCATGTGTCTCGAGCTCTTACGCGTAATCTATAATACTTGGAAGGGGTTGTAGCACCCAAAATTTTTGGTATAATAACATTTTAGGTTATTTATAGTTTAAATATTAGTCAAATAAAATTTTCATCTCTTTTAAAATTTAAGTTTAATTACTTAAATAATCTTTAATTCTTTCTAATATTTAATCATAGCTCTATCTCTACTCATATACCGTCACACATAGTATGGAGTTAGCTTTAATATAGATTAGGGGAGTACCCTTTCTTCGATTTAATTTCTAAGTTGATCAAAACTCAAAGATGACAAGAATTGGTAAAAGATCGATACTGATAAGAATTTAATCCCAAAGATACTAAGAATTCAATTCTTGCAAAAAAAAAAAAAAACTTTAAACTTCATGCTATTTTATTTGGCCAAGTAAAGATAAAAATTCTTTGCTCTTTTTAGTGCTCCTACTTATGCCACAACATTAAAAAATACTATAAAATTTAAAATTCAAGCTCTAATCCTAAATTTTAAATTCTAAACCCTACACCTTATACCCTAAAAAAATACACCATACTCTATATTACCTAAACTCTAACTATAAATTTAAATGTAAAACCCTAAACCTTAAACACTAAACTTAATTTTGAGCCTGAGGCATAAATATAAGCACCGAAAAGGGAGGAGGCTTTCCCTCCTATAAGTAAAAATAGTATCATATTCTGATTAGGGAACAATCTTGTAGAAATACATAAACGCTAACCTTCCTAGTAGAACTTGAATTCTTTTATCTTTATGGACTTCTATATAACTGAAAATTCATCACAAATCTATCCACTTTCATTGTTAAAAAGCTTAAAAACATAAAACCCTTATAGTTTTTTTTTCGGGAACTGTTCAGGGCTTTCGAGTTTTAGCAGCATTAAACATGGAAGCAGCAGGGCCGAGCCGAAAAGGGTGCGGTCGAAGAAAGATTGAGATTAAGAAAATAGAGAACCAGAGGAAACGATGGGTAGCTTTTTCGAAACGGAAAAAGGGTTTGCTGAGCAAAGCCGGTTGGTTGTCGAGGCTGAGCGGGGAAGACATTGGAGTTGTCATAATTTCGGAACAAGGTAGGGTTTATACTTCCGACAATGCCGACGCAGTCATTCATCGTTATCGGTCCATCGTTAAAGATAAAAGCAACGACGACGATGTCGATGCCGGCGCTGTTACTCATCGTCATCGGACTCTAAGAATTGTTAAAGAACGTGACGATGAGAACAAGAAGATAATATCAAAATTCGAACTCTTGTCTATCGAACGGGGAGCCTCAACAATTACGGAGGATGATGGTCGCGTTGGCTACGGGGAAGCTGACAGTAATAGTGAGAAATTTAAGAATGGAAGAACGGTGGAAGAACATGCTTTGAACCAGGCGGTGGATTTTTTGAAGATGAAAGATGAGGAGATTAAAGGCAAGGATTGCTTGTTTGATCTAAATAAAATTCCAGATGATGACTTGATGAGCTTTCCTTGAAAGCAGCGAAAGGGTTTTATTTTGATTCTTCATCTGTTACAATTTTCTTCTTTTTTGGAATTTTATTTAGGCTGTTTTAGTTTCAAACTCTTGGATCTTCTTTTTGAAATTATAGTTTTAAGGTGAGTACAATAGCTTAAATCTGAATAAATTATTTTGATAACACACATTTTACAGATAAAACTGTTTAAACTTGATTATTATAAGATAGTACTTGTTTGTATCGTAGATTTATGAATAATATTTTAAATTTCAAAAAGAATGAAATTAAAACTAATCAAACTTGTGGTATAATAATAATAACATACATCACTTTAATCTTTAATGAAATTAAATTTTAAATTTGATCCATAATAACTTTTTTTGAATGGATGGAAATCTTTTATCCCTAACTATGCTTCTTTTTATGTTTTCACTGAAAAAAGTGGATTTAAGGTTTAAGTTTTAAAGTGATTGTTTATGGTTAGGGCTTATGGAATTAGGGGCATGGAGTAATTTTTAGAGTGTAGAATTTATGACATAGAATTTAAGTGTTAGGGCTTATAATTTAATGTTTAGTGTCTTTAAGTGCGGGACATAAAAAGGGACATAGTTGAGGGGTGGAGGATTTTTATTCTTGTAAAATAGGACAATTTGTTGTCTCTTTCTATGCCCTAGCACTAAAAAAAATTAAAATTTAAGTCATAGCTTAAAATTTTAAATCTTCAAAGCTAAAATATACACCATAACTTTAATTTCCTAAACTCTAACATTAAACCTTAAATTTAATTTTTGTTATTATAGTAAAATAAATATAAATCACAAATTATCATTTAAGTGAGGTTATATACAGTAAGAAAGAACAGCTGAAAGGGTTTGGTTGTTCTCACATGCTGCTGTTGACCTTCACCAAATCTAGAAAGCTCGAAACTCAAAAAGAATAATTAAAAATTAGAAGAAAAAGAAAAGAATCTACACAAATTATCCAACTGGTTTTGATTGATTTGGACATAATATTAGCATAATAAACGGATTCATACTTTAAAGTAGATCTAGGATTCATATTTAAATTCAAAATTATAGAAATTAGAAAAATGTATGGTGATGGTTTGGATGAAAAGAAGAAAAAGTTGGAATACCAAAGTAAAAATGGGGTAAAAGTATAGTTAGTAATGAAGCATTTAACCACGAGTAAAAATTTCCTTCTCCTAACCATGCATCCTTATATGCTCCTACTTAGAAACAACTAAAAATTAAATTTTAAACTATAACCTTAATTTTCATATCATAAACCTTAAATCCTAAAAAATACAATCGACCCCTAATTTCTTACACTCTAACTTAAGTGTCAATCTTAAACCTTAAATCCTAAACTCGCTATTTTAAAACGAAGGCACCAATGGGACATAATTAAGGTAGGCGATTTCCATACTTTAACCACCGTGGGTTGAACTTATTTTGCTCGACTCCTCGTGGATTCACACATCCAACGGCATGCAAAGCGTGACAAATCCAACGGCTGGTACCTGTTAGTCAAGCCATGGCAGCTGGGGACAAACGCAATCCTTTATATATTTCTTTCTTTCTTCCTCCACTTGATCTACACCGGCGTTTGCTTGCCGCAATGAGGAAGCCTTGTTCCGACAAGAAAGAGACGAACAAAGGAGCTTGGTCTCAACTAGAAGACCAGAAGCTCACCGATTACATTCTTAAACACGGCGAAGGCTGCTGGCGCTCTCTTCCTCAGGCCGCCGGTCTGTTCCTCCGACACAAACACAGACATGTCTTCTGTTCCGTTCTTGTCTTGTCTAATTGGAGGCATGAAATTAACAGACACGTTTGTTTGACTGTCCTGCAGGGCTGCTTCGTTGCGGCAAAAGTTGTCGATTGAGATGGCTCAACTACCTGCGCCCTGACCTTAAACGAGGCAATTTTGGCGAAGACGAAGAGGACCTGCTCATCAAACTCCATGCTCTCCTTGGAAACAGGTGCCAAATTTATGTGCAGTTTTTTAAATATACCGGGTGTGATTATATTGTAGTTTCTGTTTATATTTTTTTTTAACATTTGACAATTCACACATGCACAAACATGTAGAGGTGGGTGTTTGATCCAGTGACGGAGCCATTAAAACTTAGGGTGGGATAATCGCCCCCACTCTCGAAGAATTTTTTTTCAACTTTTGTCTCTCTATTTAATTTTTTTAAAAAATTAGTTTATTTATAAATTTGCCCCCTCAATTTCAAATATTTATAGTTTGCCCCGATCTCAAATCCTGGCTCCGTCCCTGGTTCGATCGAGTCAAAAAAGTTCGAGTTATTCAAGTTGATGTGTTATATTTTACAATTCAAACTTTATTTGAAATTTTTCCGATTCGAGTCAAGTTTAAGAAATTTGAAATGAGTTGAGTCAAGTCGAGTTTTCGAGTTCCTATAAAAATTTAATTGTAATTATTTATCATGTTATAGTACGGTTTGATTACAATTTAAACGACTTTTTCTAATCATATATATAAGATATGCACATATATATTTCTTCATATTTTTTCACACGTGGCAATACTTTTTCATATTTTTATATATAAGTGTGTATATATCATAAAAAATTCAGGAACTCGTCTCGAAATTAAAAATAAATCCACTAATTACTAAAAATTTCGAGTTATTTGAATTTTCATTTTACAACTCAAACTTTATTTGAAATTCTTTCAAGTTTATGAAATTTCGAGTCGAGTCAAGATGAGTCGAGTATTTTCGCCTCGAGTCGAGTTATTCGGTTTTTTCGAATCGAGTCGAGTTTTGCTCACCTCTATAAACATGTGCTCGAATTCGAATTTTTTAAAATATGAAGTTATACCTGAATTACGAAGACTAACAGTGATGGACATTGTTTAATGGTTCAGGTGGTCATTAATAGCAGGAAGGTTGCCAGGAAGGACAGACAACGAGGTGAAGAATTACTGGAACATTCACTTGAAAAGAAAACTTTTGCTGATGGGAATCGACCCCGACAATCGCCGCTCGCTTCTCCCTCCTGTAATAACTAGACCAAATGTGTCACACCGCTCTGTTTCTGAATGCCAACCATTTAACCCTAATCCCACCACTGCTTCGGAGGCCATCGGCGCGTCTTTGCCGGACCTGAATCTCGAGTTGCTCCTCCACCCGTCGAGGAAAAGTTAGCACTTATTTAATCCCGTGTTTATAATATGATATTAGGTTTAAATTTATTTTGCAATTGATCGTGATAACATATGTTATATCTGCGAACTGCAAGTCTAGTCTTCAAAATTTGTTATTAGTGTCGATTAATTGCAGACTTTCTTCTAATTTATCATCAGTTTTTCAGTATATTTA
The DNA here is from genome assembly GCA_958450335.1 of Hibiscus tridactylites. Classification (NCBI taxonomy): domain Eukaryota; kingdom Viridiplantae; phylum Streptophyta; class Magnoliopsida; order Malvales; family Malvaceae; genus Hibiscus; species Hibiscus tridactylites. The sequence continues at coordinate 68,698,236 of OY288289.1, read as the reverse complement.
TTGTGCCAAAACCAAATATTACTATGCAAACCAAGATACTATTAGGGAATTTCTTCAATAATTAAATTATTGATGTTTATCACCCTATTTAAGCCTTTGAAATCAAAATGCGTGGTGTAGCCGATTAATATAATGGATTGTATTCTTTATACAATAATTAAATTATTTATGATTTCTTAATTTTAAATTGAAGATAATTATATTTAAATGTATTAAAATTATGTTAAATCCTAAAGTGGTGTTTTGTAAGAGCCAAAAATAAAGTGGAAGGATAAATTGTGGAGGGGTGGAAAACTTTAAAAAAAGAACAATAATATAATTGGTAAGAAAAAAATCGGTTGGTCGAGTACGAATTCACTTCTTAATTTTGATTGTGAATTCAAACTATAAAACGTAACTGATAATATATTATAACAATTTGTTGTTTCTTTGGGTAATATACAATAATTTATATAAAAATATGACAATGATAATGTAATATATATATATATATATATATAAATGTTCATTAATTTATATATTAAAAAAATGTTCATTAATTTATTGCATATAGATATTGGTATATTCATTTATGTTTGTTACATTTATGTTATTCTTCGTGTTATTTTTTATAGTTAATTAAAGTGATTCAATTTAAAGAATATGTATTACATTCTTATATAATTATATTAAGATTTAAATTCATACAAGATGAGATAATATAAGTATTTTTAGTCACTAAACTAATTATTGAATCTTTGTTCGTATTATATTTTAATTCATAACATATTTTACGTAACGTGTTATAATTATTATATAGAAACTTTTACTTGTTCATTTATTGTGTTAATTTCATTATAACTTCTGTATTGTTTTTTTAATTCAGTGTATAATATTTCTACTGCCCAGATTCCCCCACCCATAAATTGGCAAATATGGAACACTTAAATATGTTCGACCCCACATTCTCATGTATATTGTATTAATGGCGAAAAAAATTCTCCGCCCCACACTAAAAAGACATTAAAAATAAATTCTAAAACCCTAAATTTCACACCCTAAACCCTACAACATACACCTAATTCCCTAAACTTTAACTTTAAACCATAAATTCTAAACTTTAAACTCACTTTTTTAAGTGGGGCATAAAAGAAGCATAGTTAGGAGGCAGACGATTTCCATCTACTAATGACAATGTCGATCGAGTTATACTCAATCAACTTAATCTTTTAAGCTATTGTTCTTCAATTAGAAAAACTTACTAATGAGCTAGTCCATTAGTTGAGCAAAAATCAACAACAATGGATATATAATAAAGAGTAATTTTTTTTTATATACATGCTCCGTAAAAAATATTATACAAACTTACATATTTAATTTTTTTATAAAAAGAATATAAATATCTAATCCTAAAATCTAAACTGTATACCCCAAATCTCAAATCTCACCGATTAATAAGCTCTAAATTTTAGACTGAATTTCTAACCTCTACGACAAAAAAGAGTATCGCGTAATTTAGCATATAAGAAATAGAGTTTTAATAAATGTTTAAAACATTATGTTTTTGTGACAAAGCGAAAGCTACATCTATAGGTTTCATATCCATCCATATTCAAGAGTTTGAGATGCAATTTTAGAAACTTCCAAATATATATTTTATTGAGGAAGGTTGGAAAAAAGGAAAAATATATTGAATGACTAAGCTAACTAGTGGATATTCAGATAGACTAAGAGGATAAAGTTACTATATTTACCAAAAAAAATAAAGTTACTATATTTACCAAAAAAGTTACCATATTGACCATTATGGGTGCATGAAAATTGAGTCGCAACCAAACATTCAACCCTGGAATCATGCAAAAATAATAGTGTGAATTTGCATTTGGTAGTAGTTGCTTCACGTGAATATTTGATTGTCACCAACTAGCAATCCAGCTCCCAAGTACTGTACTACTATAACTCCCTTGTTGAGCCACGGCCACCACAGCTTCAACTATTTAAACATTGACAAGTAAGGCCTAAACATTATTGTCAACCGTCATGAATCAAAGGATAAACTGCATCAGATATCACTAAATTTTAAGTTTAGTATCAATTATTAAATCCAACAAATGTTTCAGTAAAAAAAGCGGATGATGTTAATTCTAAGAGATACATGTTCAATCATTCTGTCTATAAGGTGTGCACATTGTAACAACGACAAAACTCCATTGGAATTAATGAGATCATGTCTCCACAAAAATATTATAAAATAAAAAATTATATGATAAACCTGTTCTTTAATCCCTTAAAACATATAATTCATTAGTGCTCTAAATTTAAAATTTTTAAATGACTCCCTTAATAAATAATATTAGTTCTGTCACTATTTTCTAACATGATTTTAGTCCGTCTTGTGACACAATTTTTGTTTATCTTCTTGACAGATTGGTGCTCGTGTCGTGTTCAACATGATACACCTTCTGATCAAGAAAAGTCGATGAATTAGTATGGTTAAATTTCTTTGTTGTAATTTACAGATTCAATTAGAACCATTAGAAAAACAACATGCAATATATATGGGGGATAAAATCTAGTTACACGTTGTAAGAATTTTTAGCTGCTACATATTTTGGATTGTTGGATGAGTGAAATTAATGGCTAAGATTAACAGTGGGTTATATAATGTTTATCACTTGAAAAAAAGGAGTTAATCTCAATCATCCATTTCATCCATTTAACGATCTAAAAACGTGTAAAACTATAAAATTTACATTCTGTGTAAGTGAATTTATCCTTTTATATATAATTGTTGAGTTTCTATATAAAAGACGAAAAACATATTTAAAAAAAATTCTTTTCACACTTTTAAGTTTACATGTTTTAGTTTTTTTTTTATGAATTTTATAAATTTTCTTGATGACTTTAATTACCAAATATCTTTTTGCTTAAGTGTATTGTGTTTGTTTTATCTTTTCTTATTTTAACTAATCTTTAACTTCATATATTTGTTAACTTGACATTTAATTTCCTCTTAAAAGCTGTATAACTTGGCATAAAATATAAACCCAACAAAGTGACATACAACTTCTCAAATGTACTACTATAACCATTACACTTGAGCAAACCACTTCACATAAAACTTACCAACATTTAACCACACTACTATAACCATTACACTTGAGCAAGGGAGGATTCAACTCAACGCCGTCGGCTCATGGGCTCCTTTTGGGCGTTGAAATACACGGTGGCGACCGGCAGTCCCAAGCGGAAATGGTCGGCGAAGAATCGCGTGCTGAAGTTAGCCCGCGACGCCAGTTGCTGCACCGCACCCAACGGCCCCTCTTGTTGGAACAGCACCAGTATGTAGCGATGGATGCCTACCGGTGGCCGTGGCCCCATGTACCCCAGGATTTCCTTCCCTGAAATAACTCAACTTCATTATTACATAAAATATAATATGGTATTTACTCAAGTGGAATCCATTTGGTGGGACATTATTTCTGTCTAGATCGATGCCACGTGGACAGTGTGGTTACATGACATGTGGCATATAAGTGAGAGAATCCAAAGCAAGGATGGGCTGATACTTGTTGTTCAAACAACTAACCATGTGTCAGATCTGTGATGCATGCAATTGCAAATGCCAAATACAATAAAAATACAAGTACAGGAAAAATCAATCTAACAAATGATTCCACTAGAAAAAAAATATGTTTATATTAAAAGAGTTGAGTTCGAATTTTATCTGCAAAATATATATATTATTAAGGGGTTAAGAAAATATATGTACATATACATATATACTGTGTTGGACAACATATGTTAAGGTTGTATTGGATCTTTCATCTTTAATTAGCAGTGCAGTGGCAGCATACACTACCAAAAAAAAAAAAAAAACCCGACGGAAAAATGTTCCAAACCATGCGATATTTCTTTACAACACTCATTTTTACTGTATATTAATTATCCTAGTAATTATAAGACAAATTTAAAATAGAATAAAACATCTTCTCCCTCGTGTGTGTATATATATATAAGATAAGATTCGTTTACACATTGTAAAACTTTTTAAATTTTATATATTTTTGGACCGTTAGATGAGTGAAACGAATGGATGAGATTAACAGTAAATATGTGAAGATTATCACTTAGAAAAAAAGAGAGTAAGGAGTTAATCAGAGTCATCCATTCTCCCTATCTAACGATCCAGAAAACGTGTAAAACTTAAAAGAGTTTTACATTGTATAAGTTGATCCTAACTCTCTCTCTCTCTCTCTCTCTCTATATATATATATATGAGGACATGTTCCAATTATACAGAATGTAAAACTTATAGTTTTACATATTTTTTGATTGTTGAAAGGGTAAAATGGATGGCTGAGATTAACTCCTTATAATCTTTATATAACTCACTGTTAATCTCAGTCATCCATTTTACCCATCCAACGATTTAAAAATTATACAAAATTTTAAAACTCTTACAATGTGCAACCGGATCCTACCCCATATATATATATTCGAAGGACAAATTTTGTTGTAATATTTTTATGATAATTATAAGACTTACTCAGTACTTAAACTCAAAATATTTGGAGCACAAGTTCCGTCCCGGTGCATGCATGCAAAAGCTGGTTTAATCTCGAGTGAGGTAAAAGAGAGTGAAAAGAAAATCAAAGTAAACATAATCATAATCATTTTAGGTTAAAGATTCTGAATGAAAAAAGCTTTCAAAATATAAGCAAACTTTTGTATAAAATATTTACAGCACAGTAAATACTAAAATAAAAAAGTTAAATATGTCCAATACTATGAAGAGTGTAAGACTATATATATATATATATATACCTCGAGTGGGGTTGGTTCCTCCAGGAATGTCAGAAACAATCCTAAACAAAGAAGAAAGCAATTGGGTGATGTTTTAACAAGATTATACACAAAACATTAGGCCAAGGAAAAGTACCAGTGAACCCATTCACGCATGCTTGGCTCGCTGGGACTCGGCGCATCAGGGTCAGTCATCACCTGGTTTAAAACCACCAGCATGCATCAATTCTCAGGGACATTTCAACAAACATGAAACGGTCACAGTTCACACCCAATTATAGGTGATAATTAAGTTGAGAGTACAAGACAAGGAACGAACCAGAGTGTAGAGCTGATCAGGGAGGCCGTCGATGGCGACTTTGGGAGGGTTGATAGTGATGGAAGGCTTAATGTCGCAGCCGTTGGTGACATGCTTGGAGCCGTAGTAGACGGACATGGTGACGGTGGGGACAAACATGTCGAGAACATCGCCGATGACACGGCCGACGACGAGAGGGTCGACGGAGGCAGCCATGGGAAGGAAGAAGAGAGAAGCGTTTGTTTGAGGAATGGTGGTGGAGTGAGGGAGGGTTTATAAAGAGGGAGGAGTGGTGGGGGTTAGATTAGCGTGACGTAGGAGGCATGCATAGGGCATTCAAAAGTTAATTCAGGCACAGACTGCCACGTGCTTCACCTCCCAGCTGTGAAAATCCTCGCTGCTATTCCTTTTGTTGTACAGTAATTCTCTTAAGTAAATAAACTCAATATGAACAAAAAAAAGAGAGTAAATAAACTAAATTTGACACACAATAATATAGATAGATAGACAGATTTCTTTCATCCATGATTCCATTCATACAATAATATATATTTTTTTCATTAGAATTTGACACACTCATTATATATATATATGAGAAAGTGAATATAAATCTTCGTCCTTTTTCGGTGCCACTATTTATATCTTCACGCTTAAAATTAGGTTTAGAGTTTGTGATTAGGGTTTAGGAAAATTAGGGTATAGGGTCTATAATTTAGGATTTAGAATGTAGGGTTAGAGCTTAGAAATTAATTTTTAATGTTGGGGCATAGAAATGGGAAAAATAATTTTTATCATGAGAAAGAGCATAAATAGGAGCACCGAAAAAAAACACTAAACCTAAACTCTACACTCTAAAAAATATACCCCTACTTATCATGAGAAAGGGCATAGATATCTTATGTCTTTTTCGATGCCCCAACACTAAAAAACACTATAAATTTAAACTCCAAGCTCTAACCCTAAATTCTAAATCTTAAACCCTACATCCTAAAAAATATACCATATCCTAAATTCCCAAAACCCTAAACTTAATTTTGAGCGTAAGGGCATAAGTATGAGCACCGAAAAGGAACCGAGAATTTCTAAAAATGGTGCCTTATATATGTCTCAAAGCTAGAAAACTGATTTTAAACACTAACCCTAATTTATAAAGTTTAGACCTTAAAAATAAATCATATATCATGAATCTCATTCTTAAATTCTAATTATAAACTTATTTTTTAAAATCATATATATATATATATATATATATATGAGTGAATATTATTGTGAATAAAATACAACTTAAAAAGTAATTAACTTATTGTTAAGTGAATAGTGATAGCTTGCACATTAACACCCACATACATGACCAAACAGCTAAGCTAAGAACGTTAGGGAGAAAGGTGAAACCTCACCAACAAGAAGTAAATCTTTGGAGGAATCAAGCCTACACATAGAGGAAGGAGACAATGACCATCTCTCTGAATAAATAATAGAAAGTTCACCGGAAAAAAAGTTTAATCTTTATTAATTTTTAGGAGAAAAGGATTTTAATGTTATGGTAGTATGTGATTTTATTTCTATTTGTAAGTTTATTCATTTATTTTTACTTTTATTTTGTAACGGATTGTTTGAACTCAAATTCTTAACTTTTAAAAAGTTATGTTCGTTTTACAACCATATATAAAAAGAAGAGAAGATACATGAATTACTGTGTACGTAACGTCTTAATATTGATACGTTACAAAACTTTTTCTTCTCAGTCAGTTCGTGTATGAGAAAATGCGGAAAAGAGAAAAGAAGAGAAAATTATGAGAAGAAAAAAGAATAATTTTTTATTTAAATCATTACATATTTATTAATTAAATTTATGTGAATTTTTTTATTTTTCTAATTTTAAATGAATTTTTAATCTTATGCATATAAAGTTTAATTATGAGTTTAGTAACAAGTGCGTGACTATTCTTTTAAAAACTACAAACATGTTGTTAAATCAAATTATTATAAATAAGTTACAACGTCATTAAAATTGAAACATATATTTAACATGGTATGGTATATATGATATAGAAAAATTCTACAACGTGCGACGAACACCGATGAACACCACTAATGATGAACACTGATGAACATCATTAAATTAATTAATAAAGATGTAAAATTTCAAGGACCCATCATACAATTAATATTTATTTTAAAAAATTTAATTAAATTATTTTTTATATATATTAAAATATTATTTTTTAATAAGGGTAAACTATATATTTAGTACCTCACTTATTTTCGTATTTCTATTGATCCCTCATTATTTAAATATTATTTCAATTTGACTCTATTCTTTATAAAAATAATTTAACCTTTAATCCTCAACCTAAAACCCTAAACTATTAAACCTTAAGCCTTAAACCTTAAACCCTAAACTATTAAACCTTAAACCTTAAACCTTAAACCTTAAACCTTAAACCTTAAACCTTAAACCTTAAACCTTAAACCTTAAACCTTAAACCTTAAACCTTAAACCTTAAACCTTAAACCTTAAACCTTAAACCTTAAACCTTAAACCTTAAACCTTAAACCTTAAACCTTAAACCTTAAACCTTAAACCTTAAACCTTAAACCTTAAACCTTAAACCTTAAACCTTAAACCTTAAACCTTAAACCTTAAACCTTAAACCTTAAACCTTAAACCTTAAACCTTAAACCTTAAACCTTAAACCTTAAACCTTAAACCTTAAACCTTAAACCTTAAACCTTAAACCTTAAACCTTAAACCTTAAACCTTAAACCTTAAACCTTAAACCTTAAACCTTAAACCTTAAACCTTAAACCTTAAACCTATACCCTTAAACCTATACCCTAAACCATATACCATTAAAAATAATTTCACCATCATCGATTCAATTCAATGAATTGTTGAATTCTCCTAAAAAATTTAATAATCAATAATTTGAAGAAAAAAAGTGATGATCAAAGTCGGTACAAGTTCTTCACCTGCATTAGAGATGAAATGCAAGTAAATTTACAAGCACAAACATCTCATAACTTCAGCAAACAAACATATATGCAGTTTTTATCCGACTGAAAATTTATAAACATAAACGAAACATCCGAAATCACCAGTAGGAAGATCCTCGGGAATTGTTATTCTAGTTCTAATAGCTTTTAGATGACACAATAAGATTAGCAGACTCACCATTAGCTTCATATACATGGCTTCGGAAGGTTGCAGGCGTATGACAAACTCATTTCTCCCTTGCTTTTTGCCTAAAGAAAGATTATCGCATTTCCTCACAATTCAATCGAAGAACCAAGCAATTGTCTAAGCAAAACTATAAAGAATCTTAAAGTTCTATTGTCATACATTTGAATATATCACCGGGAACATCCTTAAATTGAACACGTATCTCTGCCTTTCTCGAATTCAATGTTTTCCCAGCCTTAAGTATAAATGGAACACCTAGATAGGTTGAAACAAAGCAACAAGTGAAATCAACTAATCCAATTAAATTAAATTTAAACTTTGGTGAGCTGCTCGGATTTCTAGGGTCGAGCCACTGAAAAGCCGGTACACGAGAAAAAAATAATGATGCAGTTAAACTACCTTCCCATCTTTCATTATGTATATGAAGAATAACGGTTGCGAAGGTTGGGGTATTCGAGAGATCGGGAACTGTTGGATCATCTCTGTAACCTTCATATTGTCCGAGTACAACCTCTGCATCTTTAATTGGAAGTACCGATTGAAGAACCTAGATTTCATTGAATTGAATTGAATCGATAATTGGTGAAATTATTTTTAATAATATACGGTTTAGGGTATAGGTTTAAGAGTTTAAGGTTTAAGGATTAATAGTTTAGGGTTTTAGGTTGAGGGTTAAGGGTTAAATTATTTTTATAAAGAATATGGTCAAATTAAAATAATATTTAAATAATGAGGGTTCAATATAAATACAAAAATAAGCGAGGTACTAAATATATAGTTTACCCTTATTAAAAAAATAAAAATTTAATATATATAAAAAATAATTTAATTGATTTTTTTAAAATAATTATTAATTATATGATGGGTCCTTAAAATTTTACATATTTATTAATTAATTTAATGGTGTTCATCGGTGTTCATCATTAGTGGTGTTCATCGGTGTTCGTCGCACGTGGTAGACTCATCCTATGATATAATAATATTTTTGTTCTCCAAAACTTATACATTTTATTAATTTTTTCATAATTTAAGACAATTAAATAAATTTACTTATTCATATTTAATAATACTATCAATTTAGTCTTCTCATCGGATCAAATTCAAAACAATAGTTCGATAATTACACTTTTCCATAAAGCAACAACAAATTACTATAAAATTGTTATTATACCAAGAAAATAATATAATATTTCCGGGAGAAGATAAGCAATTTAAGAGAAAAACAAAGACTAAAATGATAAATTTTTAACCTAAGAAGTTAAATTTATTGAATTGTTTCGAATTAAAATCAAAATAACAAATTGTATAAGTTTTAAAGACTAAAATTATTATTATACCAAACTGCACTATTACTTTCATATTTAACATCAATTACATATTTGTAATAATATTTTAATGAAGTGAAATGTTTATAGTTCTTTAAAAAGACAACTTAGTTATGATAAATTCATAATTAAATGACATAAATATAATTTATCTTATATATTTTTTGAGTTGAAGTTTGGATTGTGTTGACGACGTGATTGAATTTACTACCGGTCAAGTCGTTTTTTATTTGCAAAAGCAGCAATTATACATTTGGTATTTATCAATCATGCTTCGAGGGGAAATTGTTTAGGAGAAGGTAAAATAATGTGACGAAAAAAAAAAATCAATTAACTAAATACAATATAACTAAAAATCAGTTTCATATTTTAAATAATTATATGTATCTTATAAATTACAACTTAAAAATGCCACGTCTCAAATATTTATTAAATAATAGTTCGACTAAAAAATTTAAATACATAAAATAAAGAACGACACACTTTAGACACCTATTTTTTTTTTAAATAAGTCAATCCGTGAAGGTTGAGGATTTCGAGTCTTGGAATTAAACATAACATCACAACTCACCCTTCGCCTAGGGGTGTGCATTCGATTAATTCGGTCGGTGGCAGAATCAAATTAGTCAAAACCGAATTAACTAAATTTTTTATTTCTATAACTGTTAACCGAACCAAATTTTATTTCAAACTAATTAACCGAACCAAAATTATTTCAATAAATTCGGTCAGTTTTCGATTTAACCGAAATTCTTTAAAAAAATTTCTATTTTAAAATAGCAATATAATTATAATATTAAACAAAAAAATAGATTTCCAACTTCTCAAAAATTAAAACAAAATTAAGAATACAATATTCAAAGCTAAACTTCATTAAAACAAGTAAAGCTTGAACTAAAATAACATTTGAAATACGTAATTAATATAAAAAATCTAATGAAAATTTAAAACTAACCAAGCACAAACCCTAAACAATATTAAAAAAATTAACATTTTTGCAGAACATGTCGTGGTTCGGTGAGGAATAAACTTGAGAATTATAAGAATACTTGACAGAATCTCACCGACAACCGATAGGTTTAACACTGTAAAATGTAATCACGGTAAATGAAGAACTGAATTTTAATTGAGAAAATCAAAAAGAAGAAACAAATAGAAAGGGGAGGAAGACAGAGTATATCTCTTGATAGATATCCAAAACGGCCAACATTAACAACGATAAGGATGGCTGCATACCAACCAAGCCCTTAAAATCCTATCTGCCCCAAAACGACAGCGTTCCTCAGTCTGTTTTATTAACACTGATACGCACCGTATCATTAAACTAAAACAAAAAATTAAACACTCAACGGTAAAATAAAAACACTCCAGCGGCTACTGAGGTCTTCACTTCGAGATCTTGCAAGTGTTCCTCCTTCGAAAATCATCCTTGTCCTCAAGGATGGAAATCTGGGAAACGAAGTTGGAGCTGATGAAGTGACTCCCATGTTGCATCTTCATGAAAAGCATTTGTCCACTCCACTAAGACTTCTGTGATAGCCCTTCCTCCCCTCTTCCCAATCCTCCTGTCAACAATTCTCAAGGGCTCTTTACTGATCTCACCATCAGGGTTAATAACAGGCAACTCAGAACTAAAATCAGCACTCCCAATATATTTTTTCAGTTGGGAAACATGAAAAATAGGATGAACCCTAGAATCCTTTGGCAACTGCAGTTTATAAGCAACTGAACCCACTTTGCCTATAATGTAGAAGGGACCAAACCATTTTGGGGCAAGCTTCTGACACATTCTTTGTTTCACAGTTTGTTGACGATATGGCTGTAATTTCAAGTAGACCAGATCCCCAACCTGATATTCACACTCAGTTCTCTTTTTATCTGCCTGTTGTTTCATTCTGGTCTGAGCCCTCTGTAAGTAAAACTTCATCATTTTCAATGCAGCCTCTCGGTGTTGCAGGTCTCTATCCACTAAGGCCACCAAAGACTCCCCTGCTGTATAAGGCAAATGCTCCCCTGGTGCTTGGCCATACAAAGCTTGGTATGGAGTTGTTTGAATAGCAGAGTGGAAAGAAGTGTTGTACCACCACTCTGCTAAGTGTAGCCAACTTCCCCATTCCTTTGGTTTTTCCCCAGACATACACCTCATGTATGCTTCAAGACATTGGTTCACCTTCTCGGTTTGGCCATCAGTTTGTGGATGGTAGGCCGTAGAGGGTTTGATCTTCACTCCCAATTTCTGAAAAAGCTCTCTCCAAAACAAGCTCATGAAGACTTTGTCTCGATCACTGATAATGTCCCCAGGTAGTCCATGCAGCTTAAAGATGTTCTCCATGAAACACTTGGCCACATCCTTGGCAGTGAAAGGGTGAGCCATGGATATGAAGTGCCCGTACTTAGTTAGTCTGTCCACCACGACCATGATGACATTCTTCTTCCTTGACATAGGTAAGCCCTCAATAAAATTCATGCTAATGGAGACCCAAGCAGATTCTGGGATATGCAAGGGCTGCAAAAGACCTCTAGGATGTATCAAGTCAGGCTTGTTTTTCTGACAGGTTGTACATTCTCTAACCCATCTTTTAACCTCCTTCCTCATCCCCTTCCAATACATTAGGGCTCCCAATCTTTTCACAGTAGCATGAGCACCAGAATGGCCCCTATAGGACTTGCATGAAAATACTCTATCAGTTCTTTTCTCAACTCAACATTTGCCCCAACTACCAACTTCCCTTTCCTCCTCAACTGCCTCCCATTCCAATCATATTTGGAATGTTTCCCAGAGCCATTCTTCAGATCCTCAATGATCTTCTTCAACTTCATATCCTCTTCCCATGAATCAGCAATTCTTTTAGAGAAATCAGTGGAGATAGAACTGATCACCATATTCTGCAATTGAACCCCTCCAGGTCTCCTAGAGAGTGCATCAGCCACAATGTTGTTGATACCCTTCTTGTAACACACTTCAAAATCATACCCCATCATTTCAGTAAGGAATCTCAGGCTCTGATGGTCAGTTTTGATCTTAAAGTGCCTCCCAATCAAGTAATTAGACCACTTCTTTACTGCCACCAATGCAGCCATCATTTCCTTTTCATACACTGACAAAGCTTGGTGCCTCACTCCTAAACCTTTGCTTAGGAAAGCTAATGGCCTTCCCCCCTGAGTCAGAACAGCTCCAATCCCCATCTCAAAGGCATCAGTCTCTACAACAAACTCCATATCCCAATTTGGCAAAATTAGGGTAAGGGCTGAACTTATAGCTTCCTTCAGTTTAACAAAAGCCACCTCTTCCTCATGAGACCACTTCCACCCTCCTTTCTTCAATAAATTAGTTAGTGGCCTTGCAATCCACCCATATTGCTTAATAAACCTCCTATAATAACCTGATAACCCCAAAAATCCCCTCAGCTCCTTGATTGTAGTAGGTGCTGGCCACTCCATTATGCAATGAACCTTTTTCTTGTCTATTGGTATCTTCCCATCAGAAATACTATACCCCAAGTAATCCACCTTAGTTGCTCCAAAACAACATTTACTTTGTTTAGCAAACAATCTGTGTTCTCTCAAAATTCCCAACACCTCCTTCAAGTCATCTATATGAGAATCCCAATCTTCTGAATACACTAAAATGTCATCAAAAAAGACTAAAACAGATCTTCTCAGTAACTTTTTGAAAATCTTGTTCATGAGCCCCTAAAATGTGGCAGGAGCATTAGTAAGCCCAAATGGCATTACTAGGAACTCATAGTGTCCTTCATGTGTTCTGAATGCTGTCTTGTGAATATCTGGTCCCCACATTCTAATTTGATGGTATCCAGACCTCAAATCCAGTTTGGAGAATACCCTAGCCTTCCCCAGTTCATCAAGGAGTTCTTCAATCACATGCATAGGAAACTTGTCTCTAACTGTGACTTGATTCAACCTCCTATAGTCTATACACATTCTCCAAGACTCATCCTTCTTTCTAACCATCACAATTGGGGAGGAGAAGGCACTGGTGCTATCTCTAATGATACCAGACTGTAACATTTCAGCCACCATTTTCTCAATAATATCCTTCTGCACACTGGGATACCTATAGGGTTTCACCTTGATCACAGCATCTTCATTGACCAAGGGGATCCTATGATCCTGTGCTCTCATAGGAGGTAATTCTTTTGGCTCTTCAAACACATCACAAAATTCCTTCAACACTTTCTGAATCTTCTGGCTGCCATTCTCCATTGCTTCTTTCATCTCTAAATGAGCATTTAAGGCCATTAAGGAAAAACTACATGGACTTGAAGTACCTCTCATCAACTTAGCACAAACCTTTGCATCAGTCCATTGGAAAGATTCTGACTTGCAACCCTTCAGCTCTACCAACACTCCCTTGCTTCTGAACTCCATCTTCAACTCTGCAAAGTCTCATTTAATAGCTCCTAGCTGAGAGAGCCACTGAACACCAAGAACCACATCACAGTTCCTCAGGGCCAGTACCAAAAAATCAGAATAAAAACAGTGTCCTTGTGTCTCCCACTTCACCTTCAAACATTCTCCTAGAGTGCCCAGTGAATTGCCATCTGCCACTGTGACTCGCAGTTGCTTCCTCTTATCCACTAGCAACCCCAATTTCTTGACCACAGTCAAGCTGATGAAGTTATGGGTGCTCCCAGAATCAAGCAAGGCAACACAATCCATGGTTCCTACTCTAATCCTCAACTTCATAGTATCCCACTGATCAGTTCCCCATATGGCTTGCAGAGACAGTATGGGTGACTCAGTTGCAGGCTCATCTATATTTGTTAACTCCCCATGCTCCTCACAGTCCAAAAATTCTTCCTGCTCCCCATCTTCTTCAATGCCCTCAACCAAAATCTGATACAATTGTGATTTCTGACACTTGTGCCCTGGAGAGTACTTCGCCGCGCACCAAAAACACAGACCCTTTCGACGCCTCTCTTCAATCTCAGCAGCTGACAAGGCCTTCCCCGCACCTCTAGAATTGTTGACACTAGGCCCTTTCGGATGCACAGGGCTCAGTGCTTTAGGAGTTGTATTTCTCGAAGCAATCGAGGGGGCAGAGGAATTTACTCCACTCACAGATCCTTTAAACCCAACCAGCGTAGGTCTAGGGGGAATAGATATTGCAGACGACACTAGTGTTCGACTGAAACTAGAGTATGAACGTTTTGGCCCAGGGAAAAACATACTTTCTAAATGTTTGGCCATTTGAAAAGCTTCTGATAATGATGAAGGATGCAAGAGTTGGACGTACTGACTAATCTCCAATCTTAAGTGTGCTTTAAAAATGCTTAAAACGTAGTCATCAGGAAGATTTACCTGATTCAGCAGATCAATAAAGTCTTCATAATATTTCTCCACCGAGTCTGTCTGCCATAGCCCTACTAAGTCTGAAAATGGATCTTCGAACCCCCCTGGTGCGAACCTTTCCTTCATCTTAGTCAGATACTGTGCCCAGGTCAATTGATTCAACTTTGTGAGGCTTTTCGTCGCAAAATGGTGCCACTGTAATGCTTTCCCCTCCAGGTGAAGCATCACCAACCTTACCTTGGCACTCTCCGGCGTTCGCTCAGCTTCAAAATACTGCTCTAATTTGCAGAGCCACCCTTTAAAATCAGACCCATCAAATTTGGGGCACAACAGTTTGTAAGCCAGATTCCCAGTGTGGATCTGGTCTTCATTTTGCTCCTTAGGATCCCCATCATCCAAAATAGTGACTTCTGGACCTGTGTCGTTCATAGTTGGTCCCGTCGTGTTGCCCGGATTCGAAGAACTAGGGGTTGAACCCGTCGCACCCTGAGTAGCTGAGTTGACATTCATGGAACCCACTATTTTCCCAATCGATTCATCCAGCAGATTTTTGAAATCAACCATCAATTGAACTTTGAACTCCGCGAGCTTAGTTTCCACCTTCTCATCCAGTTTCGAGATTTCAGATTGTAATCTCTTCGATTCCAGTTGCCATGTGTTTGCTTGAGTCGATTGTTGTCTCGTTTCCACCATCTTTCCGGATCGATGATAGCTCTGATACCCTTGTAATCACTGTAAATGAAAAACTGAATTTTAATGGAGAAAATCAAAAAGAAGAAACAAATAGAAAGGGGAGGAAGACAGAGTATATCTCTTGATAGATATTCAAAACGGCCAACATTAACAACGATAAGAATGGCTGCATACCAACCAAGCCCTTAAAACCCTATCTGCCCCAAAACGGCAGCGTTCCTCAGTCTGTTTTATTAACACTGATACGCACCGTATCATTAAACTAAAACAGAAAATTAAACACTCAACGGTAAAATAAAAACACTCCAACGGCTACTGAGGTCTTCACTTCGAGATCTTGCATAAAATTGAGAAGTGAGAGCTTAGAAGAGGGGAAAAATCGACAGAATTTTAGAAAATTAGGCCTCTAGGGATTTTGTTTATTTCCTTTCATTATAATATTTTTAATTTGGATAAGAATCTTTTGTATGGGTCAAAAACTGATTGAGTTAAAAATATCTTTAATGGGTCTGTGATTATTGGGCTAAGAATAAGATATATGTAAATAATATATTTAATATATTTTAATTTATATTTTCGGTTAATTAACCAGTTTCGAATCGAATTAACCAACAATCAAATTTTTCAAAAAAATAACCGTTAACTGAACCTACTTAAAATTAACCGGAAAAAATTCAGTTCTGTCGATTAATTCCGTTAAAATCGAATAATGCACACCCCTATCTTTCTACATTATTTTCATCATCACATAACAAACAAATACAAATCAAAGAAAAGCAGCTAAATGCAGTTGGTTAGGGTTTTAATATGGATATATGTAAATAATCCAAATCTACAGAGTCAAAAAAATAAATAGGAATATAGAATAACAAGTGTATTACACAAGGGGGGCTTTATAGTTCCTCTAGGGGGAAAATGTCATACTTTATCAAACTGGAAATCATCCATTATTACTCGAGCGGACAAAGGAAATGGCAGATATAAACAACTTCTAATGGCTACCAAGGAGGCAATCTAAGGGCATCAGTTTGCCTCCTTCAGTTACCTGCATCTCGACTGTAGAACTGGTCGAGAGTTTTGGCTGGTATACGGTGGAGAAGCTCGCGAGGAAATATGCGAAGCAGCGTCCATGCCAGATCGAGTGACTGGAAGATATTGCGGGTGTCGTATGCTCCTTGGGAAACAAATTTCCTCTCAAATTTGTCCAAGAACTCCAAGTATAGCTGTTACGTTCAGGGACAACATCATGTTAGGTTGTTTCTAAGCAATTACTTGACCGGAAAATGGTGCAAGAAAATTAATCAAGTGGAAGAGAGTAAACCAGATCCTCGGAAGAAAGTGCTTCTTCTCCGACCACAGCTTTCATGGCCTGCACGTCCTTCCCGATAGCATAATTTGCATACAGCTAAAGGTTAAAGGATCCAGAAACAGAAGCAAAGTTAGATGCCTTCAAATACAATGGAGGATTGAAATTATACAATGCAATCATACCTGGTTAGACACATCGGCGTGATCCCTGCGTGTCATCCCCTCACCAATGGCACTCTAGAAAAAAATATATATACAAGAAAAATGGTTACACTTCAGGATCTGTATATTTTTCATCTTGGCAGATAAAAACTATCCTCCTGAAAAATTAAGAGCTTTAACTAATGAGTGCTATGCTATCCTCACCTTCATCAGACGAGACAGCGACGGAAGCACGTTGATTGGTGGGTATATCTGTCCAGTTCACAAAGGAGGAGAATTTATTGATTGAAACAAATAAACTAAATTGTTATCATACAAAGAAGAAACCACATTCACCAAAATCCATTTCGAAAACAGATCAATACTGTACATCTTGAAATCAACCAGTTAAGCAAACAAGGTACATTCCATCAACATCACACACCATGATGAGCCACATTCAACCCAAGTCACCTTGAGAAATTTACTAATGCAATGCAATAATGAAGAAGATACAGTTCCCATAGAAAACGCCGCATTAAAAATGAAATTTACGCATAACCTTATGAGAATCATGGTGATAATTTGTGGACCTTCGTATTTCCTAGATACATAAGTTGGTAGCTTGTATAGGCTATGTTTAACTTTACCTGTCTATTATAAAGCTGTCTGTCAATGTATATTTGCCCCTCTGTGATATATCCAGTAAGATCCGGGGTGGGATGTGTAATATCTTCCAAAATAAAATAACCAAAGAGAAGGAAGTTATGAATCATAATTCTCATAAAAGAAAGTATCGCGGTGCAAAAAGTTGATATAGTTAAAAGATGCACTACCATCATTTGGCATAGTAAGAATTGGAATCTGTGTGATAGAACCCTTTCTCCCCTCAATTCGTCCGGCACGCTCATATATTGTGGCCAAATCAGTATACATGTACCCAGGATATCCGCGTCTTCCGGGTACTTCTTCTCGTGCAGCAGACACCTGCATTAGCAATAGTAGATTGTCTTACACAAATGGCATAACACACTATAAAACAACGTGGAATTAAGATAAATAAAGACTAAACTTCCAGCATTCACATAAAAGCTTTCCAGAGCTAAATAGATTTCTGAAATGCATGTATTGAATGTCAAGAATGTAAGATCAATCAGGATCATTAGCCATAGTGAAAAAATATCATACATGGTTCCATGGATCTCTGCTATAGCTAGTAGTCATGCAAACCAGAGAGTTTGCACTAATGAGACATGGTTGTTTTTCGTTACCTCACGAAGAGCATCGGCATAAGAACTCATGTCTGTAAGGATCACAAGAACATGCTTCCCACATTCATATGCCAAGTATTCTGCAGTAGTGAGAGCAATACGAGGAGTGATAATACGCTCAATTGTGGGATCGTTAGCCTGTAGAGAAGAAAGTAGAAGCTAATTTCCAGCTATACATAAATTTTTAAAGTCGATACAAACTCCCAACCCACCCCTTCCCATTTAAAATAAAAATTTGAATAAAGCCTTTGTATCTCAAATTGAATTATACCAGGTTTAGGAAAAGGGTCACTCTCTCCATTGAGCCATTCTCCTCAAAGTCACGTTTGAAGAACTGTGCAGTCTCCATGTTTACCCCCATAGCCGCGAACACAATTGCAAAATTATCTTCTTCACCACCCTGAAATCAGTAAGTGAAAAAAATCAGATTTCTATAAACTTATGGAAAGGTAGAAAGAAACAGCCACATCAAAGACAAACATGCACCATGTTTTCAGTAGTGAGAAATATTAGTGGAAACTGATAACTAAAACGAAGTACAAAATGATTTTTAATGTATCTTCAATTCTGAGTTCACTCAAAAGGGACAAGCGACTGGGTAATGACATACCAACAAGGATGCCACATTATTACCAGACAAGCAATGTTAGTACATGAACTTTACCTCAAGAAGATCTCCTGCCTTCTCCAAACGTTTCACCAAACCAGCCTGGCGACAAATCTGAGCAGCAATTTCATTATGAGGAAGACCGGCAGCTGAGAAGAGAGGGATTTTTTGCCCTCTAGCAATTGAATTCATGACATCAATCGTTGAAATCCCTGTCTGAATCATTTCTTCAGGATAGGTTCTCTCACTAGGATTAATAGAACTCCCTACAAAGTAAAAGTATATAGGATAAGTAATGTAGCTAACAAACTACTGATTGCAAGCAACTTATACTGTTCAATTATCATTCATTCCACAACACTACCTACCAGAGATATCCAAATATGCCTCGGGCAAGATAGGTGGACCATTATCTATTGGCTTGCCAGAGCCATTGAAAATGCGCCCAAGCATATCCGAAGAGACAGGAGTTTTCAACACCTACAAAATAGTGTTAGGAGAAGAATTACAGGAAAACGAGTGCAAATAAGCAGAAAAATTCAGAGGGTGCAGAAAACATGATACCAAGTGCTTGTTTCCCTATGGGCATAAGAACAAGTATGTACACAAATGGTTGGAATAAGATGCCATTTTTTATGATTATTATGTCCAAAAACCAATAAATATTAGCAATAGTCTAAAGTCTTGATTGCATAAACTTAACCTTGTTATTATAGAGGCTGGAAGTGGAAAACCAAACATTCCCAAGAAACCCAAACATGCTATGTTACTCAGACTCGAATGTAAGGGTCAGGTACGGGTCTGATTCCAACGCGAGTATTTTAATTTTTTTCTAAGCTTTTCCATGTATCTGTAAGATTCTTGGAGGGTCATATCACTATACTCATGCCCAGATAAGCATTGGACAAATGTTTTGGACATGGGTGCTTGACAAGAGTTGGAGCAACATAGCAAATAAGTAACAAACTGCTAGTTATTAACGTTCACATAGGATGCGGCAATTAGAATCAATAGTTCCTCAATGGAGATGACATGTTCCGTGTTAGATTCTTTTTAACGGTAGCAACCATGGCGCTAAGCAAAAACATAGATGCCTAATCGAACCATATACTAAATCTGTAATTTAAAATAAATGGGAAAAGTTAATTTTATTTTAGAAACCAATTTAGGGGATGATGTCATAACTCTTGGAAGACAAAATATTACAATACTAACAGCCAGTATAATGCCGAAAGAGAACCTTATCTCACTGCACAACAAAAATGTCTACAAGGTCTAGTAGTTACAAGACTTAATTACCTTCTGGTCTACAGTCTACTAAAAAACCAGATATGTCAAGATTCAAGAAACAGCGTATTAGCATGGCTTTTAATGTCTAAACACGTACAATCAGATATATGATGCCAACCAGCTATCTTAACTAAAAATTTCCCAACATAAAAAGCAGAAATTCAATTATTTTCCAGGAGTGTTGAAGGTAAGTTATTTTCTTATCAAATTAGGAGATGCAAGAATAGGATTAAACATAAAAGACAAATAGCAGGACGTTACATACCTCTCCTGTAAATTGCACAGTTGTATATTTGTTGTCAATTCCAGATGTTCCTTCGAAAACCTAGCCAAAGTAACATATAAGTAGAGCATATGAAGAATAAATGCATCTGATATAAGCAAAATTGCAGCACAAGACAAGTTGATGTTATTCTTTTTGTCATGATGTAAAAGTGCATATAACAGGAATTCGTAGTTACAAAGGAAAGCTAGAGAATTTGAGACAGAAATTACCTGAACAACAGCCTTTTCTCCATCAACTTCAAGGACTTGACCACGTCTGGTTGTCCCATCCCCTAAACGAATATTAACAATTTCTTGAAATTTGGGTCCCTATAAAAAGCATGAACCCTCAGATAATGAGTTGAAATCAACACTAAACAAGCTTGAGAAAGATCCCACATATTGAGAGAAAACCAAAACTTGCCTTCACTTTTTCAAGGATTACTAAAGGCCCAGCAACTCCAGAAACTGTTCTATATTCTGCAATCAATTCAAGAGAAGTAAATAATTATTCTTTTAAGTCCACCAGTTTCTTTCATGCAACACTTCCTGCTTGTCACAATGCATGTGGCAATTTAACCAGAATCTTATCACCAACTCAACCCTCAAGATTACAGAGTACTCAGTTCATAGTTAAAACACAATCAATTAAAAGAAAAGCAAGCAAAGTTGCTTATGATGATCATGGAACTAGTTTAAAGCAAGCAGTTTACCCATGCCAATCTCCAGTGTTCCCTCCTCCATACTGTTAATGTGTTCTGCCTTACCCATTTTGTAGTTCTGTCGAGAAAGAAAGACACAATGAGACCGAAATTCATTTCGGGCAGAAAATGCAAAAAGTAAATAAATTAGTTAAATTGTTTCTTTTTCCTAAAAAAGGAAGATTATAATTCCATTCTCAGACTCCAAAAAAAAGCTAAAAGGAAAAAAAAAACTAGAAGATGGAATATTTGTTAAACATGGACGGCATCATTCACTAAACCATTCTAGCAAAATCCATAAGCTTGAAAAGTAGTTAAATTATGGAGATCTGTTAGATTACTGATTTTGATACTAGCCCTTTTACTATTTCTTTCAGTTTAACAGAAAAGGAAAAAGGTAGAAAGCAAATTTTACAATTGATTAAAAATTATTAACTGTCTAAATATAACAGCATTTATAGTATAAGGTTCTTTAGAAAAAAATAAGTAATAATCCATTTTGTTCTCCTAAAAGATACATTTTCATTTTGAAATGTTGAAAAAAAAAACTGGATTTGCATGAATGAAACAATAGAAGAACATGACCAGAATTCTCAACCCGAAAATTAAGAAGCAGAACTAGAAATCAAGCCATACTTTAATAAACAAAAATACAGACGAAACCATTGCTAAAAAATACCTTTCCCTATTTATGTAGAAGAAGCAAATTCCTCTCATTTCCAGATTCATCTCGATTTCATAGTTTGCGAAACTTGAAATCTATTCAATAAAAACGGCTTTCTTTAATCTCTAGTTATTCCTAATACACTGTTAATCTTAATCAGTATCCGGAATCTATTACTTACCAATATATACTAATCACGCCATTCTAAATTCACAAAAATCAATATCGTACTTCTGTTTAACGAGAACTTGACTCCACTAATGAGCTTAACTGCTTAAGCTACAGATCATGAAACTTGAATGATCAGAAACGGCTCAAACACCATTAGAATTGAAAACTACAATTCCTTTTATATTTATTTCCACAGTCCAAACAGAAACTAAGTACCGAAAGTAACATCCGTTGCAAATAAGATCAAGGAAAACAAACCTTCTTAAACTAAAAAAAATGGATCAAAATTAAGAAAATTAAACAGAAACAAAAGGAATTCAGCAACGGATCAAATTAGAATGGAACTGATTTCGGTATGATTAGATTAAACAAAATTAAATTTTACGGAAATTGAATGGAAAATCAAAAGGAAAAGAGAACTTACATTTTCTTTGTGTTCTTCTGTTTCAGGGGAAGCAGCAGCCAAGGAGCGAGAGACGGGTGTGGAATAAACTACAAAGTGAGATCTACTGCGATTTTGCCAACTACAAAAATAAATACTCCGCAGAATAATTAATGACGTGGCGTATATTGATTGGAGAAAAGGATTAGCTTGGTGAAAATGGGTGTAGGGGATCTCTTTTTTAGAATGGGCCACATTAGTTGGACCTGTTTGCCTGGTTCAGGAATCCGGTATTTGGATTTGGAACACCTTTGGTCCAAATTGGTTAGTTTCATTATTAAGGCTTAATGATAAAATTAACCACCTATATTTAAACTTTTTTCATCTTGACCCTTATTTTTTTATCTATCACTTTAATTCTCAATATTTTAATTATTTTTATATTTTTTAATTAATGAAGCCGAGAAATATTACATTAATTAGATACTATACGTAATTAAGGAGGATCATATAGTTAGGAGCAGAAGATCTTGACAATAGAATTTCGGGGAGCCTACTTGAAATTTTCAAAAAAATTGAAGGCACAATGAGAAAATTTTAAAATTTATGAAGATATTCAAAAATTTAAAACACAATAAGATTTTTTAAAATTTGTAGGGATCAGATTAAAAATTTTAAAATTTTTAAAAGGCTAATCTTTAATTTTGTAAAAGTTTGAGGGGCCATTGGAGTTTGTAGTTTTGATAAAACCATCAGCAACCATATTTGCTTCTCGACAATTCTAATGATTCTAAAAGCCATATCAACAAATTCAAATATTGTTTGTTCTATTATTTTTTGTTCAATTTTATAATTAATTACTGTCCAAACAGTTCCAAAAAGAATAATATTTTTTCTCCTACATTCGCAATTTTTTATTAACTTGTTCTAATTCCTACCGACGTGTACTATTTAACATGAAGAATATGAATTGATTATAATTAAATTAAGGATAAATTATAAAATGTACACTAAACTATCTCTAAAAATATAAAATAGTCATCAAATTTTGAAATATTACATAATAGACATTAAAATTTAGTTTTTGTTACAAAATAATCACTGAGCCTTTAGCTATTGTTAATTAGGTGATGTGACAGTTACAAAAATTTGAATAATATAACATTTAATCCTCCATATTAACACATTTAATCAAATTATTTTTAATTTAGCCCTCATTATTGATGCCTAAATTGATTAAATGTATAAATATTGGGGATTAAATATGTTATTATACATTTTTAATAAAATGTATATCAAATATTAATCCTATCCTAAACATTAATCCTATGTAGTGAAGTTATTTAGGGTTTAGGGTTTTAATTTAGAGTTTAAAGGTTAGGGGTTTAAGTTGTAGGATTTAGAATTTAAGATCCATGGTTAAAATTTAAGTTTTAGGGCTTAGAGTTTGTGGTTAAATTTTTAGGGTTTTAAGGTTAAAATTTAAGCTTGAAAATAAGCATGCTTGTGTAAACTTTTTTTACACTGGCAGTATAACAAATATTAATCCTATCCTAAATACAAATGTTTTGGTAGACAGTAGATTTATGAAAGTAACCAGAAACTGCACAAAGTAAAAATTATCACACCCTGAACCCAACAAGCGTCCCAGTAAAAAAAGCGAATAATGTTATCTTAAGAGATACGGGTTTAAATCGCTTTGTCTACAAGGTGTAAAGTTAAGAATATGTATGAACAGATACTACCTTATAATAATCTTTAAATCATTAAAAAAAAATTATCACACCCTACCTATAATAGATCTCTCAATGGTTGTGTGTGTGTCAAGAAATACATCAATTCTGAATCACACACCAGTTTTGTTGATGTTTTCCAAGGACATAACAGCACCAGATATTTTCTCATCTGATGGTTGGGAATGTGACATTAGAATATATATGACCCACAAGTGAAGGCAAACGAGGTATACCAGAGACCAAGCTTTTGCTGTCGCATTTCTTCTCAAGAATATCGCACCCGCCAAAAATATAGCATCCAACTGCTTGATCATAAATCCAAGTTGCCGTTTTCCGGAACGGATTTTGTCTTCGAGCAACTTCGAATCGGAAAGACCCCACATCCCTGATTCCAAATCACTCGATGAGGCGTTACTCGTATTCAAGGACTTATTCTCTTCCAGCATCCTCGAAACTGCCTGAAGAAGTCCACAAGTGCAAATTACAAGATCTGCTGGTAAGTTCCAAAAACTTGTATTGCCCATCACTTCATAAATAACATACCTCGATTCTAAACGACAATGTTGCTTTCTCCGATGAGAGTGTCTCAACCTGCAAAAATAAGAGTGGGCGAATGAATCTAAAAAAAGTGTGGCTATTTGATCTAGTGAGGAGCACAACAAATGAAGTAACTCTTCAATATCGATTAGTTTATTCATGTTAATCAATACATGCATGCATTTCAACATTTGACATCGGTTAAGAACCGCGTTATTGCAGAGAGATACTTGGGGTTCTGCAGATTTTGGCAAATGAATAATTAACAATGCAGCTCACGTCTTCACCTTAAACCTGAAAACATTTTATGTACGATATTCGCACACACATATCATTTAAAAGGTTGCTAAGGTTCACTCTATTCTTGCACTTAATGACTTATTAGACAGTAAAAAAACTGGTGTTAATGTTATATAGATTAACCGGAATCATTTACATGAACAAAATTTGAAAGCTGAATACACACACGCGCGCGCACACGCACACACGTATATCACTTAAAAGGTTGCTAATGTTTACCAGATCATCAATGCTATATTGATTAACCAGATCATTCACATGCACAAAATTTGAAAGACAGACCTGAGCTTGCTTCTGAATTAAATGATCAGTA
Source organism: Hibiscus tridactylites (assembly GCA_958450335.1). Taxonomy (NCBI): domain Eukaryota; kingdom Viridiplantae; phylum Streptophyta; class Magnoliopsida; order Malvales; family Malvaceae; genus Hibiscus; species Hibiscus tridactylites. The sequence goes on along the minus strand of OY288289.1, from coordinate 68,672,953 downwards.
AGCTGTCTAAGCCTTCGCTTCAACTCAACTTCTACTTCTGTTGGCTCCTCCACCTCTTTCCTTGTTGATTCAATGCTTGCTTCCAGTTGTCTTGCCTGTTTTTTACAAGCAAATCAAATTGATATACAAAAAACCTAAAATATTCCGTAATAAAGTAATAGTAAGGCTATTGTTTTGACCCATCTATGTTCTCACTTTTTAAAGAATCTTCTATGTCGAATTCTTGCTACTTTATTTTATGAATGCCACGTAATTAAATAACCAGTAAAAGTATGTTCACATGTTCCTTCTTCATCGAACTTCTTTTAATTGCACCAACTTCTACATTTTCTCCTGTAATACTTCTAATTTCAAAATCTTAAAGTGAAAAAAAGAGAGAAACTCTAGAACCTTCTATTTTGTCTCTTAATACTTTTCCTCTCCATAAATACAACATTAGTTTTTAGAGTCTCCGGGTCAATTACTTCTCTAACATCACTCCTTAATTTTGTCTTGCACTCCCATAACTTTTTCCTCCAGTTTTCCAATAGATGTTTTAATGCTTTGAGTCTAATTATACATCAACATCTAATATCTTGTAGATTTTTAAGAGTTGTTCGCAACAAGGTTATCCAATGCTTAATTTTCCCAAAGTTTTTTTTAAGGAACAATTGCATGTTTCGAGTTTTGGTCACAGGCCGTTCAGTGACACCAATGTAGTTACTAAAACTACAATTAACATCTATTACACGGATTTAAAAGGAAAAGTGGGAAATGCAATACATCATAAAGAAGAAAATTAACTGCTACTTTTAAGTGCCCAGAAAAAGAAGAAAAACTATCTTGTGAGGAAAGCAATTCAAAAGTGGGTCTTGATCCTACTTAGAAACAGAAAGGACAAACGACCTTATACCAATATGCTACAATAATGTTTTGTTAGAATTCTATATCATTGCAACTTATATAATTGAATGTGAAGATCTAGAGAGAGCAAAATAAAGAGAATAAGAGAGAAAGCTAGCCTTGTCTTGCAATCGTCCAATTTTATCAGCGACAACAGAGTATTCCGCCTCGAGGATTTCACAATCAAATCCAAATCCCTTTGAAGTTGCTAACTACAACATTTTAAAACGAAAAGTTAACGGAAAAGTTTATCCAGAGAACCCTTTGGCACAATGTGTTTTAGCTGAAAATGCCAGACCATAACAGTCTCTCTAGTCCGTATTTTACAGCTCCAATATGATAAGCGGAACAACTTAACTCACTTGGTTCAGATAAGTTCCACTCTGATGATTACTGGTGATCCTCCTCTTTAGTTCTACAAGGTGAAAAAGAAATACAGGTAACTTGTAAAGTCCAATAGAAATAAGCTGTTATTTCAGCATAGTATTTGTCAAGAAAGCTTATGACATTCCCAATGTCCAAAAAGCAGGAATCTCACGACTCCTTTAACTTTTTAGCCCATACTATTTAAGTAGTTCCATCACAAATTTTTATTTTATCTTCTTTATTTCCAGTATATGCATGACTAGTTATGATTGATTCTATTGATAGTAGAAAAAATGGGCCTCACTCCTGATCGAGATAATTATATTGTTCTCAACAATGATACGAATACGATATATCAAAGTGTGGCTACTCTGAATTATAATAATTGCGGCAAGCAACATTGTCATTGTCAATATGAAAATAATATGTTTTTAAAACATTCCCATTGATTCAACTTACTGAAAAGACTTTACAATTGAATAACAAAAAGGTCAAAAATATATAATTAAAATTAGATTTTTCAAAGAGAACCTGCAACAGAGCTTAAAAGAATTTGCACCATCCAATAGGCGAGCAAATTAGATTCTTGAGAGGGAAGGTGAAAAGTGAAAAGAGATTAAAATTAGATTTTTCCAAAGAAAACCTAAAGTTTCATGTCTGTATGAAGTTCAATTAATTTTATTTTTTAATGTTGAACAACCAATTAGCTTCGAAAAGTACTTCGTCAATGGGTCAATTCCCATCAAACATAAGATGATAAATAGCCAAAATCCTAAACCAACTCTAGATGCGATACTAAAAAGTTTTTTTTTTTCGTTCTTTTTTCCTTTATATATTCATTTAATGCAAGTGGTTTTATATTTTTCTTCTTTGTCCTCATTATTGGGGTTGATGTTGGAAACAAGAGGAGGTTCTTCCAAACACTTTAAAGAAACTTCGTATTAAAATAAAAGATACCTTCATGAGCCACTTCTTCCAGCTCAATTTGTTGTCGGAGATCTGCTACCCGATTAATCTGGTCCAAAAAGCTAAAATGTAATGAGCACCATATAATATATATAAGGTTGGCAGGGTTATGGTAGAAAAGCTTTCATTGTGGTGTTAGTTACACTTAAAATATATCTATCAATTCCCAAAGTCATCAATTAGTAAATTGGTCAGACCTAAGAGCCAAGCCAATAGAAGATGCTACTAAATCCAGAACTCTAGAAGTAAGCCAGATATACAAAGCAACAGTTCTGGTTCTCTTTATGTTTCTTAGTTATGTGCTTGCTTTATATCCTGTTATCTTAATAAGCATGAATCAAAAAAATTAACAAATGTATAAAAGCCAGATTTCGGAATCAAGATGCTAAGGACATATTCTACAGAGAGGAAGATATTTTCTAGAAATGGGAAAGGTCCAACCAGACGATATTTAGAAGTTTATCATACCTCTACTTCAAGTTTCTTCTGTGCAGCAGCAAGTGATCTTGCAAGATCAGCATTTTTGGTCTGAAATTACTAGTGATATCAGAAACAAGAACTTCCATCCGAATGCAATAGACCAACAAAAATATGGAGAAAACTAAGAAAATATGAAGTAGCAATCTAAAACCATTGTAGCAGCACCTCTAGCTTAGCCAGTCGCTGGAGAGCTTCCATTCTAGTATTATTATGTTTCTGCTTTTCTAGCTCAACAGCATCCATCATTTCCATTGTAGTAGTCTGCAGCTCCGAAGCCTGAGGGAAGAAGAAGATTACAAGCCATTAATGCTAGAGTTGAATTTCAACTAAAGGATGAAGGAGGGGAAAAGAAAGAAGCGGAGGGTACAGGGAAATAGGAATAAAGTGGGGAAACATATAATCTTTAGGTAGAATATACAAAAAATAGGGATGAAAAATAAATAAAAAAGACGGAAGGATAAAAAAAGATAGATCCGATGCTCAAATCTCATTATTCATAAACCAGATATACTAGAAACAAAGTGACATGTACTTAATAGACTACTCTCCAAAACCATAACATAAATACCAAATACAAAATACAATCATGATCTAACACTAATAGTTCCTTAAATAGTAAAAGTAAATATGAAGCAAAATTTGAAGATGATAAAATCCATGGATAAGCATGAATTTTTTTTCCACTTCAACTTAATATGCATTTTGAATAGTTACAACTTGCAAGCATAAATTTATGCGAGGAAGACGTAAGGCATATACCAACTTTGAAAGGAAAACAGAATGCAGTCACAATTTTTATATAGTTCTGATTGAGCTGCTAATCTTAACGAAAGAAAGAGGAGAAGAAGAATGTACAAATGCCTGTCTATAAAGAAGAAAACAGGAGGGTTAAAGCGACTGGGGTTAGTAGCCTCTACAGAAGTCAAATGTTCTATTCTTAACAATATACAGAATTTTTTCTGGTGGCACCAGCAGCATTGATTTTGTTTGTTTCCAATCGTATGCCGCCACCTTCAGTCCCCAATCACCCAAGCCCCCATTACAAATCAAAGTGTAATACATCATGTTTTTCCTGTGAACAACAAATTTCTGGTAATATCTAATTTTTCAAAGTGTGTAACCTTGACATTTTTTGAGAAACGAATCCCCACGGTCAGAACGAACAAAACACTTTCCTTATCAACCTCAACAAAGAAAGAAATAAAAATGAACATGTGCATGTGCATGTAATATTGTAAAAAACCATGAAATATTACCTCTTGTGCTTGTTGTTTGGCTCGTTCCTCAAGAATTTTCTCTAAGCTTTGTTTCTCTCCTTCCAATTTGGCAACCTTATTCTCTCGTTCTTTGATTGCGTCCACAGCTTTTGCTGCTGCTCGCTCAGCCAAAATCCTCTCTCTCCTCTTCCTCCTTTCCTCCCTCTCACGTTCACTTTCAGAGTCGGATGTTGAACCTGAACCTGAATCTGAATCCGAATCAGAGCTGGCACCACTTGTTGGCTGAGAGGCCCTTTTTACATCATCAAAGGTTGAACTTCTAGATGAGCCAATGGACTTGGAGTTTCCAGTTCTTACAGTGGTTCTAAACTGATCATGAGCATCAGCCTTTCCTATCTTCACATCATGTGCTCCATCAACTTCTCCCAATTCCAACGTCTTTTGGGTCAAATGGTTCTTGTTTCCAGACTGTGTAAACCCTTCCACATTGGACAGAAGCTCTTTAGAATCCAATTCCCAACCATTTTCTTCATCTGTGGCATCTTTCATTTCCTCCGAATTCTTACCATCATTTTGTTTATCCACACTAGACAGCCTGGCTGGAGTACTCGATTCTTCACCATCACTCGGCTTATCACTCAACTTATTTCCCAAAACTACATCCGGTCTCTTAACAGACTTAATACTATTAACATTACTTTTTTGCTTCCTCTTCTCTTCCAGCGGTGACAAATGAGACCCTAAATATCCTTTCTTCCTGGCATCTTTCTTCAAGCCACGAACCCCAGATGCCCCATTAGTACTAGAACTCGTCCCCTGACTTGGTGTACTAAGAAGTTCAGTCCAGTCACTATCTGTGAGCTTGGTACTAGGTTTCGACGAGTCTTTTGTGCTCGAAACTTCCTTTTCCACATTCGAAATACTAACTGAATTATTTTTCATACTATTATTCTTATTATTATTACTACTAGGCATATTAGCAATGGGATCACTGACCAATTTGCCTTGATAATCATTATTTTCTAGCGGTTTATATTTTAACTGATCCTTCAAAGACACAACACCACTGGGTTTCGTCGGAGTGTCCAATTTAACCTCATCGGAAGACTGCTTCTCATTCTTCCCAAGCGACTCCGCCGCTTGCTGATCGATCTGAACCGTCCATCACATAATGCAGTTACAAGTTACAACTACTCTAAATCAAATCAATACTTTCTTTCTTCAAAACGAAAATTCAAGAAATGAAACCAGATCCATACAATTCAAAACGGGCATTAATAAAAAGAAGAAAAAAAGAACTTGCCTGTTGAAGGAGAGTTTCAGCAACTTTGAGCTTGGAGGAGATCCAATTCGCCATCAAAACCTTGCTCCCCTTTCTTTAATTTCTCTCTTTGTTTTCAGATTTGTTTAGCTTAACGCTCGTTTTTACTATTTTGGTGAGAAAAAAAAAATTGGAGTTGCGATGAAAGGGAACGACGATGCCACGAAAGGAAGCGAATTTGGAGGGTAGTAAGTGCTAAACTAACAGGTTGGTGACCACAGACGGAGATGCAGCGCGGGTAACGTCGAACGATCTAAGGTTAATACTTAATAATGCCTAATGGGGTGTCTGTCAGTTTTGTGACGGTGAAGGCCTGAGTTTATCGAAAAATTAATTACACGTGAAAGGTACAGGCCAACGACTGATCACACGTGCGAGACTGTGACTAAGTACTAACCACCCGAACCGGGCCGACCGGCCCTTTAAATGATGGATTTGTTATTATTTGGTAAAGGTAGTCAACTGGTCATGCCGCGATCCAAAATCTCGTTACTGAGCTTGGCCTCAAAAGGGCCCGAGTTGGCCCGTTGATTTGTTGTTGAAAAATATTTAATATTAAAAAAACTACTATTATGTTGGGTAAACTACATAAATATGTTACACCATTTTTTAAAATAATTGAATTAAATATGTTGTTTTATCAAATACATACATGGTTAAAGGTCGAGGATTAATTTTTTTAATTATACAACATTAATATGATGTTATTTTATCAATTTAAGAAATGACCATGTCATCTCTTGTTAATAATTTAGACCAACATAATAGTGTGGCCAAAATAAAAATTGAACCTCTTATATATATATATATATATGACTTGGTATTCAACTTACTGCCTGACTCGTTCGAATAGGATACTATAGATGTTTATTATGGGGTGACCTTCCTAAGGGATCTAGTGTTTCATCCCACTAGATCAATTGGTTGTTGGTAGGGGTGTAAATGAATAGAGCGTTTGATGAACTTTTCGTGAACCATTCATATAACGTCGTTTATTAAGCCAAATAAACAAGTATGAACAAAATTTTTATGTTTGTTTAATAAACAAACGAACACGGACAGATGTGTGTTTGGTTCGTTTATGTTCACGAACAAGCTCGCTTATATGATCATTTATCGTCTCATTTACTTTATTCCTATTTTCCTTTTATTTTTTACATTGTAAATATTGGTAAGATATGGACTAAAACAAACACAATGTGAACTTTAGAGTTCGAATTGTAAATACTAACAAACTTAAGGACAAGTGGTGTAATTTCACCATTTTGGCTATACACAGACATGTTTACGAACGTTAATCGATCATGTTCGCGAACGTTACACGAACATATTCACGAACACTAAATAAATGAACAAGAACACCTTCAGAAATGAATAAACGAGCGCGATATTGAAAAATTTAAACGAACACGAACCAAACATGAACATCTTCAAAAATAAATAAACGAATACGAACATAGTCTTGTTCGTTCAAGCTCGGTTCATTTACACCCTAGTTGTTGGTGAAAAATTGAACCTATCTTTAATGGATAAAAATGCTCTGCCCCTTTTCGGTACCCCTACTTACGCCCCAACACTAAAAAATACTACACAATTAAATTTCAAGCACTGACCCTAAATTCTAAATCCTAAACCCTACATCCTATATAGGGATGGGCATTTCACCCGGACCCGACGGGTCCGACCCGGCCCGACCGGGTCAGGTATTTTTATGAAAAAATCGGGTTCGGGTCGGGTTTTTATGTAGGGTGAGGTCGGGTCAGGTTTTAGGGTGAAAAAATCCGACCCGGGACTAATAGTGTAATTTTCCCCTAAATTTTTTAGGGATATTTGTAATAATACCTCTTCTTTATATATTTCTTTTAAAATTAGGTCCTTAAAATTAATTTTTTATTTACATTTTAGTCCTTAAATTTATTATTTTTTATAATTATGCCTCTTAAAATTATTTTTTACAATTAGGTCCCTAAAATTAATTTTTTTTCTATAGGTCGGGTCGGGGTCGGGTTTAGAATATTTATTTTCGGGTCGGGTCGGGTCGGATTTTTTTAAAAAAATAGATCGGGTCGGGTTCGGTTTTAGGATACTTAGTTTCGGGTCGGCTTCGGGTGGGCCAAAAACCCGACCCGACCCGTGCCCATCCCTAATCCTATACCCTAAAAAACACATCATGTCTTAAATTCTCTAAACCCTAACCATAAATTCTAACTTAAAACACCTTAAACTCAAATTTAAGCATGAGGACATAAGTAAAAACACCCAAAAAAAAATAGAAGATTTCCATTTATCTTTAATGCTAAGCCATGTGCCCATGTCATGGCAAGCAACAATATTGTCCGTAATCTTTGCACATCAAATATAATAGACAACATGCATGAATTACATAAAAAATAAGATGATTTCATGTCGATGTCCTTTCCCATTGGCACAAACAATACGATTCTGCTAATGCTAAGTGCCAAACCAGATACGACCCAAAAGTTGGTTGCAGGGATTAGCTTAGATTTCAACCCCAAACCATTAAATAACTACACTCCATGCAATATCTGGTTTGTGATTACGTCGGCTTCCATATAACCAAGCAAGAAATGTTTTTTTTTTCTTTGTTTTTTTTGTCGGATAGCTGTTGTGGAGATGCTAAATACTTGATTAAAAAATGAAGAAAATTTATGTTTGTTGTTTCTTGTCATGATCGAGCAGTGTCTTACAATCATCACATGCATGTTTGTGAAAGTTATCAGACATATCTTATAGTGGCTTAAAGTTTTCTGATAGTGGCCATGCATATGATGTAACATATGAAAAGAGGTGAGAAATTAATTTTATATCGAAAAAAAAGAAGTATTGAGATATAAATGTAGTGGCATTACATATCTCATCAAACATGTCTTTTGTAAAGGTAATAGAACCGTAACAAGTGATATCAAAGCGATCATAGTATCAAAATGACCCTTTAACTATCTGATTTCACGTTTAGTCTTTCAGGAGAGGGGCAGAGGGATAGAAATCGTCTGCCCCTTTTATGCGTCCACTTTAAAATAGTGAATTTAGGGTTTAAGGTTAGGGGTTGTGGTTAAGGTTTAGGGAATTAGAGATATAGTGTATTTTTTAGGGTGTAGGGTTTAGGATGTGAAAATTAAGGTTAGAGTTTAAAATTTAATTTTACGTAATTTTTAGTGTGGGACATAGAAGGGGGCATGATTAGGGGCAGAGGATTTTTACCCAGGGGCCGAATGGGCGTAATGGCTCGTAACAAAAGGATGGAAATCGTTTGTCTCTTTATCATGCCCCAACTTTAAAATAGTGGGTTTAGGATTTAAAGTTTATGATTTAAGGTTAGGGATTGTGGTTATGGTTTAGGGAATTAGGGGTATGTTGTATTTTTTAGGGTGTAAGGTATAGGGTTTAGGATGTGAAAATTAGAGTTAAGTTTTCAAATTTAATTTTCAAGTAATTTTTAGTTTGGGGCATAAAAAGGAGCGTAAGTAGGGGCAGAGTATTTTTACCCGTAACAATAATGTTTGTTGAATTATGCCTTTCGTGCTGAAAATTAAGATTGGGTGGAAGAGCTTGTTATATCCGCACTACATTGACACTTTCCTATAGGCCATAGCTAATTTTTGTGGCATAATCACAATTATCTCATTGATATTTGATTTATGCTCCGAATATAATCATGTTCAGATCAGGAGTGATATTCAAATAAAACTATTTCATAATTAATTTTATCGCGCAAGATATATGATACTAAAATAATGTGTCATAACATTAATATGACATGTTTAAACAAAATTAATAGAAAATTACGAGGAATTGATTATTGAGAGAGTTCGAAACAAAAAGAATTGTATCCGGATTTTCTATTAGGGTCAAGCCGAGTCTATACCCACCATATTTTGAGGAAAATACTTTCTAGAATTCGAATCGACCTTATTCACATCACATTTAGTTAAATATCTATTTAAATATTTTAAAATTCGACCTAATTTAATTTGACATGTGAATATATTTAACTGTGTTGTTACAATTTCAATAGTGATCAAAATTTCAAAATAAAAACTTGGAATTGAAACTCAATTTTACAAATTTAACTACAAACTTAAAACAATAACAAGCTAGAAAACATTTCTTTTTTTCTTCATAATTTGACTACAAAACAAAATTTTACAAATTTTACTAGAAAAAGAAAAGATTAAACATTGGACATTAAATAATCAAAATGTTGATATATTAGGCAAGTGCCGGCTACTTCATAATCCCAATAAAATGTAGTACACTAGCGTTATGGGCAACGCTATTAGCATCCCAAAAATAACACTGCAATTCAACAAAATAAATAAATAAATAAATAAATTATATATAAATGAGAGTTCAAGCAAAACTAATACAAAATTAAAAAAATAAAATGTGTAAGAAAGACTCACGCTGTGCTGAGAATATCAGGGTGTACGTTGTATTCCTTGGCAAACACAAAGGGGACAATTCCTTGCGGGAGAGCTGCCTGTTTGGAATTTGGACATGCAAACCAAAACATGTTAGATTTTGTAGGGATGTTTGTTTGCTGTTCTGTAATAACCCTAACCCTAATCAGATTCAGTTTCTATATCTACAGATAATTTATACTATATTAATATAGTTGTTGTATAAGTATAAATATGATTCACTTTGACTGTATATATAGTTTCAATGTATCTGCAATTTGCATACGATATGCTTTGGTTTTCTGAAACATGTTTTTAAAAAACCTTATCTGAACATGGCTGTATTAAGTGCATGTGCGAATAACGACAGTACAAGAAGCCAAAAGCAAAGTGACCTGTACTATGGCAACGTGTAGGAGGACGCCACGTAGGCCAACAGCCATGGAAGCTGCTGCCATCACAGCTGGTCCTGCAAGGAATCTAACACCCATGGCAAAAGCTGCAACCGAGTTCCCACATGATATGATCCTTGGTTGCAATGCCATGAACAGTCCTGCCACCACATCATACTATGCCCATTAGTTTACGCCCGTTTCCGGCATACATAACGAATGTTATTGCGGTCATTACTAACTATTTACAATAACAGTTTCAGGTCACTTTGCTTTTAAATCTCTATTTAATACCAGACCGCTATTTAAATCTCTGATCTCGACTCACTTAAAACCGAGTTGAAAATCATTTTTATGATCTTTCATTCATCATTTCCACCACCCAACATCATAACAAATCTTGGAAATATAAAGAAGAAAAAAAACACCCGGCATATTATGATCATGATGAACTATACTGTTTTCCTCACTTTGCTTACGCAGTTTTGCTTGCTTTATTACAACATTTAATAATGACAAAGCGATTGTATTGTTTGTTGTAAGTAAAGAAAAAAGTAAAAGAAATTCACTGACCGAGACTGAACATGGCCATGCCAAGCCCTGCATCTGACAGAATGGAAATGGACTTGGCTATTATGGCAGGCATTTGTACATTCCACCTAAAAATAAACCAACAAGATATACGAGAAATGATGAGAACCCTGAAACCCGGGTGAGTTTGGTGTACGGTTAAAAAACGATAAATTTTAAAATTTGTAAAAGACTCATTTAAAAATTTAAAATGTTAGATTTTTTAATAACATTTTAGATTAGTTTTCGTGAATTTTGATAAGTTTCAAAACTTTGTCCATGAACCTAAAATGTTCTTGGATGAATGTTTCACAAGTTTTGAAACTTATCGTTTTTAAACGGGGTATGTTAGACTCCTGAAACTTACCTGAATGAGATTAGTGACCAAGTGAGACCTATTAAACTTGAATAAGTGTTGGGATTTCTGATAAGCTTTCTCCAAACCATGATCAGTATCAGCCTTGTGATGACACTTGTCGGCGGCATTGTTTTCGGCTTGCCGTTGCCGGCGCCGGTGCCATCCCCCATTTTGTCACTTTCCAGCTGGTTGTTCATTTCTTGTTCCACTCCTCGGTTCCCAAAGCTGAAATCTTCTCTTTCCATGTACTCTTCACGATTCTCCCTATGTCCTTCCACTGGGACAACGAAACAAAGCAGTATGAAAAGTTATAGTGACCGTCTGACCGACCATTAATCTAAAATGTACTGTAAAGTGTAAAGTGTAAAGCTACCTTTCCCTGGGGAGACAGCCGCCGGTGCTCCATATTCATGGCCGCCGCCGCCGCCACCAAAGACATCGGAGACAGGAGAAGCACTTGAACTCCAAACAAACATATGAAGATCCTTGCCACCACCATCTTCACCCTTTTGTTGAGCTTGATCGTTAGTCTTCTTTGCTTTAGACCCAGTCGTCGGTGAGAACATACCCGTATTAGGAGCCGGGTAATGTGCCGCCGCACCTGCACTGCGGGAGGCAGACAAACCGTAAGCATCCGCCGCACCGAAGTTCGAGTTGCGTCCCCCGGCGGCCATCATGGAGTAGAAATCCGTGTGGTTAAAGCTCGAGCCTCTCGGTGTAGGGTTCCTCGATGATTGCAAAGAGTAGATCTCAGCATTAGTTAGATTCGAAGGGCGTGGAGTTGTGGAAGAGAAACCTTGGGACTTTCTCGAGAAAATATCCGACCTGGAAGCATTAGATTTCCTGACAGTAACATGAAGCTTACCGTCTTCTTTGATCTCAGCTTCAGTTTCCAAAGGTTGTCGACCGTCAAGCGACATGATATCCGAGTCGACATGGATTGAAACAATAGTCCCAGCCGTGTCGGGGAATTGCTCCGATATCAGCAACTTGGCACCTCTATATTCAAACATGAAAAGCATCAAAGTGTACCAAATAATACATTGTAGGACAACGATTTGCACCATCAAGCTACCCGAAAACTCCCCATACATCCCTTTAAGTAAAGGGATGCCCATAACCAAAGTGTTTGGCAGCGTGGAAAGTGAAAAGAGAGTGATGGTCCATTCCAAGCAACCCCTTTTGCTGACCTTGGACCAAACCGCCAGCACCGCCAGGACTATAACTTTTTGTAGGGTATCGGCGGCTATGAAACGGAAGTTCATGGCGTAAGGGTCGTTGGAGGCGATGAAGTGGAAAGAGAGGAGAGGGACGGCAAAGAGAGCAACGAAGCGGTTGATCCCGGAACACTGACCGGGAGAGAAGATGTTCCACCATTTCACTGAACCGTAAGCTAAAACCATGGCCACGTAAAGTGGCACCATGGCGGTCATTACATGGTAAAAGTCTGTTAACGTGATCATCTTGCCGGAACCGAATCACCCAGATCGAGAACCAGCTCTAAATTTGGAAGAAAAAAGAAGAACAAGTTGAAGAGATGATGAAGGAGGAAGCAAGGGAAATGGGAGAGCATGTGATTTTGGGTTTTGGAGAAAGTGGGTGCTAATAAGCAGAGCAGAGAGGATAGAGGATTTTTTTTTTTTTAAACTATACAGCTTTGAGAATTGCGACCGAGCTTGCACTTGCAGTCCCCAAAGCACAGGGTTTTGCTGCTTTTTATTTGTTTATTTGGGTAATATTTTAATACACTCATGGGGTATAATCCGGGATAGAAATCGTACGCTATAAACTATGCCTCTCTTGGTTTTTTTTTATTTAAAAAAACGTGAGTTTAGAATTTAATGTTAGGAGTTGTGATTAGAGTTTAAAAAATTAAGATTATAGTGTATTTTTTAGACTTTAGGGTTTAAGGTTAAGTATTGTAGTTAGGGTTTAGGGAATTATGGGTAGAATGTACTTTTTAGAGTTTAGGGTTTAAGGAATTAGGGTCAGAGTGTACTTTTTAGAGTTTAAGTTTTAAGATATAGAAATTAAGATTAAGGTTTAAAATTTAATTTTTGAAGTGTATTTTACTGTGAGGCATAAAAGGGGCAGAAGAATTTTATTCGTATAATCCTAGCTAACTTGATATTTTATTAATAGATAAATGTTGTTTTTTTAATTATTTTTCTTTTAATTTTAAATAAAACCACTTAATTAAATCCAGGAGCGGTCACAATGGTGAAGAGTGGTGTGTTCTATTTAAGTGATCCGAATTCAAGTGATTTAGTGATCTACAAATGTGTGTGAGTTTATCTAGATATGAAAACGAACATAGATGTTTTCTTATACTCGAATAAGCATGGATAGTGCGCTATAAGTGAAGTATAAGTTCAAGATAACCGAACAAAATTCTCTGCCCATTTTTGCTCTTATTTTTACCCCTAACACTAAAGAATTAAATCCTGCACTCTAACCCTGAATTCTAGATTATAAACTTTAAAATTTAGATCTAAAAAATAAACTTTACACTTTAATATATACTATAAACTCATTTTTTAAATATTGAACATATATATATATAAGTACACTAAAAATAGAATTCTCCTATTTTAAGATAACCATGAATAAGCATGGTTAATTGTACGTGGAATTGATAAATCTTGATAGTCGTGGGTCAATCTCTAAGCACTTGTTTTTGTTAGACTTTCTAAGCCTTGCAAACGTTGAAACCGACTCTTTTCCTTTCCTCTTTCTTTTGGATTTGCCCTTTTTTGCTCATGGGCTTCTACCTGCCTACTTTTTTCGTATTATAAAGAAAATTTGTATATTTTATATTTTTAAATGTGATTGAAATTAGAAAAATACTGAAAATGGGTTTGTGATTTTTGTTTTTGAAAAGGAAATATGACAGTGTTTTTTAGGACAGACATAAAATTTTATATTAGAGAGGACGATGTTTTAAAATTTTATAGGGGTGCTTATAAAATTTGGAGAGGGCAAAAATAAATTTTCAGTAAGAAATATATAAAAAAATTTCTAAAAAATTTTTAAATTAAGTAGAAATTTTAATTTTTTAGAGAGCTATCGCCCCTTCAATCTCCTTTAAGTCCATCTCTGGTATTTTCCCAAGATTAGTTCCACGAGGAGATAAGTTAAAACTCTGTACATGACAAACTATGCAAGCCAAAAAAAAATACACAAGTAGCATAAATCATCATAATTTGCAAATATTACACCATGGTTAAAATGTTTGCCTTTTCATTATTTCTTACCATAAGTAGGTTTCTATCTTTTCATATTTTTTTTTACCAGAGCATAATACATTTTCATTTTCTCTTTTTTTAAATCTTACATATGGGAGGGAAGGGAGCAGAGAAGGGAAATTTGTTCGTAATGGGTATTTAACCCACAACCTAAAAAAGAGGAGAATGTGTAAATTGAAAGCTTTTAACCATATTGTCACATACCAACTTCTCACGACCGAGCAAGCCGCACCCATAGGTGCTTGCCTTAGCGCATCACGTCCTTCACCCGATCGAGGGACCTGAGTAGATGCCAACACCACACACCAAGGGGCCATGCACAACGCCCTATGTGGTGTCCATGTTCGAGAGAGCTGAGCCGGAGCACTTCCAGCGCACCATGGGGCCAAGTCAAGCACCCCATGTGCTGCCCACGAGAGTAGGACCCGAGGGGGCACGCTGCACGCACCTAAGGGGGCCTTGCCAAGCACCCTCCATGCCGTCCAAGCTATGAAGCCCGAGTCTGCACCTGACGTGCACACCGATGGGCCTAGGGGAAGCCCATCCGAGTTGCCCACACCCCTAGGGCCCGATTTAGCACCAAGCATGCTACCAAGGGGGTTTTGGACACAGGAATCAGGTCATACCAAGCCCAATCCGCCCAAGAGACCAAGATCCTTGTTGAGTTGTCATCTTTTGACCAACACACAAGGAAAGCTATCCACCATGGAGCCAACTTGGGGAAAGTCTTCCTTGCCAACAAATATATGATGTCATAGCCATTGTATCTTAGGCAACTTTGTTTATATGAGAGTGTTGCCATGTTTAGGAGAGAGGATTCATCCATAGCCCTTGGATCGAATCACACTTAGCCGTTAGATCGAGAGGGCCAAGGCTATAAATAGAGCCTTCCTCACCCCTTGTAAATTCATCTTTCATTCTTTGAGTATTTTCTTGAGTAAAGAGTTTAGTGCTTTTCTCTTCATCATTTGCCTTGCCTTCCCATTTTTCCAAGCAAGCTTCTCGCCTATCTGATTTCTAAGCACTCTTGCTTAGCGAATTCGAAGGCTGACTTAGTTCATCGACTAAGGCCGCACGGATCAACTAGTCAGAACCTAGCCCCGTGACAAGTGGTATCAGAGCCATTTTCTACATCCATACGAGTCGAGATGGCAGGTAACGGACCGACCATGAGCACAGTGTGCACGAGAGTCGACGTGTGACACGACAAACCGAGAAGGCCAAGAGGGTTAGTTCCAAGGACCGAATCACGACACTTGAGGACAAGGTCATCCGCCTTGAGAATGCCACGATCGGAGCGAGAGAGAGGCTCGATGTGGTTGATGTCCGACTATGGGAGTTGGGCCAGCGGGATGACAAACTCAAGGAGGAGTTCCAAGGAATAATCAACGATGTCAATGAACGTGTCGATCTACAAGACGGATCCCTCAAAGACGAAGTGAAAGCACTCAAGAAGATCATGGAAGATCTTGCTAAACAAGCCGAGGTAGCCGCGCTCAGAAAGGAGATCGAGGATCTCAAGAGTGAGGTGCTTGTTTACAAAGCCGCCGTGAGAAATGACGTGGTGGCTAGCCCAGTGAGGGTGCTAGTCGATGTCTCGAAGCCGAAGCACTTTGAGGGGACGAGATCAGCCCAACAAGTGGAGAATTTCTTGTGGGGGCTCGAGCAGTACTTCAAAGCATCGTGCATCATTGAGGATGCCGACAAGGTAAGTACTGCGTCAATATATTTATCTGATAATGCGTTACTTTGGTGGAGACGCAAGTGCTCCGACGAGAAACGTGGAGGCACTAGTGTTCAAACGTAGGACGAGTTCCAAACGGAATTCAAGAACCAGTTCTACCCTGGATATGCCGAGAGAGAGGCGCGATCCAAGCTTATACATCTTAAGGAAGGGGGATCAATCCGAGACTACGTTCGAGAGTTTAGCGAGCTGCAACTCCAAATTTTCGATCTAAGTGAGAAAGACGCCCTATTCCACTTCATGGATGGGCTAAAGCCGTAGGTATGCACCGAGCTAGAACGAAAAGACGTGAAAGAACTCTCCAAGGCCATTGCCAAGTCATTAAAGGATCATAGTGTTGATCGAAACAAGTCACCCAAGTCCAAGCCACGAAACCGAGATAGATCCAACGAGAATGAAAGGGAGGAGTCATCGAATGGTAGTGGTAAGCCATCGAATGACAAATCCTTTCGATTCACAAGGCCTTGGGAGAGAAAGGATCGAGGTCCAGTTAAGTGCTATCATTGCGAGGGACCACACCTCGTTCGTGATTACCCGAAAAAGACGAACCTTTCCTCCATCGGAGGAGGAGATGGAGAAGAGGACGAATTTTCCCAACTTGGTTCCATCGTGAGTTCGCTTCAAGCCAAGAGTGGCCGAAAGAAGAAGGGACTTATGTTCGTGGACGTAGAAGTTGCCGGCAAAAATCTAAGCGCGCTTGTGGACAATGGTGCATCCAAATTGTTCGTGTCCGAGCAAGCGGCCAAGCGCTTAGGCCTTCAAGTTGAGAATGCGAGTGGATGGATCAAGACCGTCAATTCCGAAGAAGAGCCAATTACAGGAGTTGCAAATGGCGTGGATCTTCGAGTCAGAGATTGGCACGGTAAAGCTTCCATCAAGGTAATTCATTTAGATGATTATGATTTCGTTTTGGGCTTATCTTTTCTTGAACGGGTTGATACACTTGTCTTGCCCGAGAGGGATGTTTTGTGTATTTTAGATCCCCGCCAACAATGCATTGTGCCAGTGAAGCGAGTTGCAGACAAGAACACCAAGGCGTTAGCAACGATCTGTTTCGTCAAGGGAGTGCCCAAGATGAGAGTCAACGATGACGAGACCATGGTAGAGTCCATGGAAGTCCCCGAGGCAAAGGGACGAGTCTTTGAGAAGATCAAAGACGAGAAGCTTTTGGAGTTGCCAAAGATATTGCCACTAAGGAGCAAGGTGGTTCGTGAGATCGAGTTCCCAACCGAGTTTGATGAAGTGGGTCGAGTTCCCAAGGAAGAGAGGCTAGAACTTTTCTACGAAGAGTTGCAAGCGGAGTTCGCCGAGTGGTCAAAGTCCATGGACGAGTGGTATGAGCTCATGGAACCAAGCCAAGGCATCGTGATAGAAGTGATGCCCAAGAACATTGACGAGGGGCCCATCCATGCCAACAACAATATCCTTGGGTATCGACAAGGCATAGTGGATCGAGCCGACAAAGACCTTGCGTCCGAGGTAAGTGATTTTTTATATAAAGAATCAAGTCTAACCCATGGTCATTTGGTTGTTTGTAGGATGCCTACAAGATTGAACGTGGAGCCAAATCGAGTCATGGGGCGAGCAGCTATCCTAGTCAAGCCATGCGACAAGGATAATAAGGAATCAAATGACGAGGTGGTTGGAGCAAGCTGAGAGCATCCAACCTTCATCCAAGCCGAGGGATAAGTGCTAGAGAGCACCGAAGTGGGGCTATTCCACGACCCCGCCATCATCACTTGCCTTGAGTATCGACAAGGCGTAGTGAAGCCACCCGACGAGGACATTGTGTCCATGGTAAGTGAGCCAATTTATGAAAATTCGAGTCTAACTTGCTCTGTTTCCATCCACAGGTTGCTTACGAGATCAAGCAATGAGCCGAGTCGAGCCGTGGAGCAAGTAGGTGAGAAAGCCTACGAGATCGAATTGCCATCAAGAGAGCAAGCAGACCTTACCATCATTCCTAAGCCGTTGGGCGAGGATGCCGATGGCCAAGAGTGGAGCAAGTTGAGCCAAGCACAAAATAAGGCGAACGTCTCCTTCGATGAGGAGGCACCACCCATCGAGACGGACTAAGAGCCAAGGCATGGAGGCCTTTCACTTTGCACGAGAATTCCCTTAGCTAAGCGGGAACTTGACGAGGAGTCGAGGCCGTTCGAAGACGAGACAACCGAGACTCATCATCGCCTATCGACGAGGGCGTCGATAGATTCAGTGGGGGAGAATGTCACGGACCAACTTCTCGCGACCGAGCAAGCCGCACCCATAGGTGCTTGCCTTAGCGCACCACGTCCTTCACCCGACCGAGGGACCCGAGTAGATGCCAACACCATACACCAAGGGGCCATGCACAACGCCCTATGTGGTGTCCATGTTCGAGAGAGCCGAGCCGGAGCACTTCCAGCGCACCATGGGGCCAAGTCAAGCACCCCATATGCTGCCCACGAGAGTAGGACCCGAGGGGGCACGCTGCACGCACCCGAGGGGGCCTTGCCAAGCACCCTTCATGCCTCCCAAGCCATGGAGCCCGAGTCTGCACCCGACGTGCACACCGAAGGGCCTAGAGGAAGCCCATCTAAGTTGTCCACACCCCTAGGGCCCGGTTTAGCACCAAGCATGCTACCAAAGGGGTTTTGGACACAAGAATTGGGCCATGACAAGCCCAATCTGCCCAAGAGACCAAGACCCTTGTTGAGTTGTCATCTTTTGACCAACACACAAGGAAAGCTATCCACCATGGAGCCAACTTGGGGAAAGCTTTCCTTGCCAACAAATATACGATGTCATAGCCATTGTATCTTAGGCAACTTTGTTTATATAAGAGTGTTGCCATGTTTAGAAGAGAGGATTCATCCATAGCCCTTGGATCGAATCACCCTTAGCCGTTAGATCGAGAGAGCCAATGCTATAAATAGAACCTTCCTCACCCCTTGTAAATTCATCTTTCATTCTTTGAGTATTTTCTTGAGTAAAGAGTTTAGAGCTTTTCTCTTCATCATTTGCCTTGCCTTCCCATTTTTCCAAGCAAGCTTCCGCCTATCTGATTTTTAAGCACTCTTGCTTAGCGAATTCGAAGGCTGACTTAGTTCATCGACTTAGCTCGATGACTAAGGCCGCACGGATCAGCTAGTCAGAACCTAGCCCCGTGAAAAAGAAGATAATGTTTATCCTAAAAGATCCAAGCTCAAACAACTTCTGCAAGGTATGTCTTATCAAAAGGTTAAGAAATTTTTTCTGAACTGATACTATCTTATAATCACTTTACGACTATTCAAAAATAAAACCATCTTGGGGAGATAAACATCTAGCATATTTGATTATTTTTTTTGAATAATTCTTACTTAGAGGGAGGGGAAATTTGCTCTTATTGGGTTTAGAACCCACAACCTAAAGGGTGAGAGGTGTCAAGTGTCAACTAAAAACTTTTAATTTAGTTATAAAATAGTTATTAATATTTTTTCAAGTGTTATAAAATCCACAGTCAAACTTATCGAACTATTATAAAATAATTCTTAAACTAAACATCTAAGTCTTAAATTAAATCAGTTTGTGAAAAACAAATTTTCCAATGCCAATTTTTCCTTACTCTGATATTTACATAACAATAAATTAAAAAAGTTTGTAAAGGGAAACAATTTTACGATAAGACGATGAATGATTGGTTATGGGGATTTGAATTTAAAAAAAATGTGGGACAAATGGTTGTAAAAGTGAGTGAAGGCGAAAGCATGCGTTTTCGAAGTCAGGGGACAAAGCTTGGAGTGTGAGTAGTGAGTCGGTCAAAATCTTTGAAATTCACTCACCCC
The DNA here is from genome assembly GCA_958450335.1 of Hibiscus tridactylites. NCBI lineage: Eukaryota > Viridiplantae > Streptophyta > Magnoliopsida > Malvales > Malvaceae > Hibiscus > Hibiscus tridactylites. The sequence goes on along the minus strand of OY288289.1, from coordinate 68,653,185 downwards.
AAACACCATGCTTAACTGCACGCACTGCACTATTACCTTCTGCTTTCCAAGAATATTACTACTAAATTATTAACTTCCATGCATAGGGGCGGGTTTTTTTTATTTAAAAAAATCGGGTTTAGGGCGGCCATTTTTATTTGAATTTAGGATGAAGTTTTTTCGACCTGACCCGGTCTAATATATTTATAATTGTATTTATATATTATATTTAATTTTTTCGAGACAGATCGAGTTTTTTTGTTAAAAATATAAGGTTAAGTTGAAATAAAATATATTAAATTTGGAGCGAGATGGAGTTGGGTTAGGGGTTTTAAATTTTAGGTCGGGATTGGGATGGCGAAAAACCCGCCCTATCCCATTGCCATCTATATTCATGCAATAGAGGTTACATTTGGGTCACTCAATTTAAAATCCGCCCTAAAACATAGGTCACTCAATTATGGATAAGGTTACATTTGGGTCACTCAATTATGAGTATGGTTAAATTTGGGTCACCCAATTATTAAAGGTTACATTTGGGTCACTCGATTATGGGTAAGGTTACGTTTGGGTTACCCTTCGTATTTAAAAAAGTACATCAATTTAGTCATTTTTTCTTCCAAATCACTTGTATATCCTTGTACCCCCTCGTCCCGGTCTGGCCGGATGACCGGTCCGAGTGGGCCACACGGGGAAAACCGAGTGAAAACCCCTTAAGGATTCCCCCTCGGTTAGCAACCCTATTTTTTTCATTTTAAATCTTGTCTAGATGAGTATTAAATCCTAAGTGATCATACAGCGGAACAACATTTACGAAACAATCAAACAAACTCAAACTAACATGTTGCAGCCCAATTTTAAACTTAAACTGCAGGCGGTATCGATACACCTAAGGGGTGTATCGATACCCCTTGACTAGGTCAACTGGTCAGAGTCAACCCGTGGAGACCGTATCGATACGCCCAAGGAGTGTATCGATACTCTCCCCAACGGTTGACTTCTCACGGTCAACGCTAAGATGACCGTATCGATACGCCAGAGACCCGTATCGATACCAAAATGGACAGTAGCTTCAGTGACCAAAAAGGTATCGATACGCCCCCTCGCGTATCGGAACACGAGGCCTGAAACAAGAAGGCCGTATCGATACGGGACCAACCGTATCGATACCCCTGCACTGCAAAACTTCCAAACTCAGCTAAAACGACCAAGACTCGAACCTAGATGCAATTTAGGACTTCCCTAGACCCAAACAAGCATTCATACAACATTTACAGGTCATTATTTAGCCATACAAACACCCAACATGTACATACATCAAGGAAAACATGCAATTGAATCAAAGATGACATTTAAGCATTCAAGTCTCATACTTCAAGGTTCAAACACAAAGTCAACCTCAAGAGGCACATAGTTAACATTCATGATAAGCAATTTAGGCATGGATTACAATTCAAACATGGCATCACAAGCCATACAAAAGCAACATAACATGGAGTCTAAGCAAGCTCCTAAACAACCAACAATCATCCATCAAAATGACACATGTCCCATTGCTTAACTATTACATGTTCAACATTAAAAACTCATACTTGATGTACTCAAAGCTAACAACCACACTTGGAGGCCCTCCACTTGCGCGAGCAACCCACGAACTAAGGATCTGCAATGTTGAACAAAGAGAGTGTAAGCAACGATGCTTAGTGAGGGTAAGCTCTTAAAACAAACCTCAACATTGCAGGGTCCGAGCACGATCTAGCCAAGGCAAAACACATATTTACCAAGGATCCACAAAAACTACAAGATAAAGATGCATGAGCACTATTCAATATAAATGCCATGATCATGAGCTCAATTCCACAATACATGTAATCACATTTAAACATCCAAATAAGGATCATATATCATAACACATTGATACACATATCAATCAACATTGGCACCTAGCTATGACCCGAATACGCGGATAGACACGTTGGAACTCACATCCAACAACCACATTACCTCACGGTGGGATTACACTCATCACCGGTCTCGCGGAGGGGATTCCACTCATCCTCACGCCCCGTCGATGGGATTCCACTCATCACCGACTATATATAAATACAATTTCTGGGCGAACCTGTACTCCTCCTCGGTGACTCAACGCCACCAAGGCCACGCGCGACTTTTGACTCATGTGTACACACTAACATCCTAATGATCGATCATTTGTACTCAAGCATACTAGTGCCAACATTTTACTCATACCACATTACTCATTTCAGTCAATTCCGTGCTTAGCACGTACTCCATAAACCATCATCATGCATGTCTCAAGCATCACAAAACATGCTTCATCTCACATGTATAACACAATATACATAAGCATTCATATCACATTTAAAACGAGACACACATCCACATATATGAGTTCATCCAAAGGCTCTAGATCAAGTTTAGGATTAGGCTACCACCCTAATCCTAACTCTAGGTGGGTCTACCAAGCCCGACCTAGTCTACATACTCGAACCAACCATTTTAAAACCATATAAAACAATTAACCACTCACCTAAGCTCCCAAGCTTAAAGACCAAGCAAGCGACCACCTTCAATTTCCCGGATTTACTTTCGATGCTTCACCGATGTCCAACCTCGATTCTAATTAATCCCAAACACAAACAAAACATCCACAATCAATAACTCATCGTCGGAACTAACCCGAAATGCAATTCAACCACAAATTACCATGTTGCAAGCATGTACAAATCCCATTTTTCACCAACTCGGACAACCCCAAAACCATGTCCAAAACCCATGTTTCCAACTTCCATTACACCCACAAATGATCCCAATTCAACCCCTATCCATAGTACTATCAAAAGCCTATCAAAACCCACCTAAAACAACCCCCAAAACTCACCCAAAACCCTCCAAAAACCTCATGTTTACCCAAATCCGAAAATTGCTCAAAATCATTTGAAATTCACATATGTTATACCATTTGACCTCTATACATCATAACTAAACATATTAAATCAAAACATTTCACTTAACATCATAAAGTTTCCATTTTTAATCCAAACCTTCCAAAATTCCATTTCCTAAAACCTCCATGAAAATGAAAATAAAAGGTACTTTTAAAGAGAGGGAGTTGAGGGGAAGTAAAAAATGTCATTACCTTTCAAAATGGAGTTGAAATGAGAGAGCTTTGAAATGGAATAGTAGATTGGGGAGGGGAGAGCTATTTCACGTTGGGTGAGGATGAGGAAGAGGGTGAATAGTGGTTATTTGGGAAAAAGAGGGGATTTAAATTGAAGGATGGGTAAATTACAAAAATGCCATTAATGAATGGCTATTCCCTTATTCTTTAAATAGCTCCTCAACTTGCAATTAAATCAATTTGGTCTCATTTCAAAAATTTATTTTGAAACCCGAAATTTTAAAGAATCATTTTGATTATAAACCCGAGCCCAAATAATATTAAAATATTATTTTCACCTAACCCCTAAACCCGGGTGTTACAACTCTCCCCACTTAAGGAATTTCGTCCCCGAAATTACCTGGTGGAAACAAATACGGAAACTGCTCAACCATATCCGCTTTTCTCTCCCACGTGGCCTCTTCCACACCTCTATGTCTCCACAACACCTTGACCAACTCTATGGTCTTGCCACACAACACCTTGCTATCAGAAGCAAGTATCTCAACGGGCTCTTCATTATAGGACAAATCCGGATTTAACTCTATCTCCTCAACGGGCATCACATGAGAAGGATCCGATCTATATCTCCTAAGCATGGATACATGAAAGACATCATGGATCTTCTCTAACTCAGAAGGTAACCTCAAACGATAAGCTACAGGCCCAATCCGCTCAACTATCTCATACGGACCAATGAACCTCGGACTCAACTTGCCCTTTCGGCCAAATCTCATTACCTTCTTCCACGGAGATACTTTCAGAAACACTTTCTCACCCACGGAGTACTCAATCTCTTTCCTCTTCAAATCTGCATAAGACTTCTGACGATCGGAAGCTGCTTTCAAACGGTCACAAATCAACTTCACTTTGTCGGTAGTCCCCTTAAGCAAGTCTGACATAGGTAACAATCTCTGACCTGTTTCAGCCCAACAGATCGGAGTCCTACATCGTCTACCATACAAAGCCTCATAGGGTGCCATCTGAATACTAGACTGATAACTGTTGTTGTAAGCAAACTCAACCAATGGTAAGTGCTTCTCCCAAGAGCCCTGGAAGTCAATCACACAACAACGAAGCATATCCTCAAGAATCTGTATCACTCGCTCTGACTGTCCATCGAACTGAGGATGATAAGATGTGCTGAAATGCAAACGGCTACCTAGAGCACTATGCAAGCAACTCCAGAACCTCAAAGTAAATCTAGGATCTCTATATGAAACAATAGACTTCGGAACTCCATGAAGTCTCACAATCTCACGGATGTACAAGTTTGCCAACTTGTCTAAGGAATCCGTAGGGTTCACTGCTAAGAAGTGAGCACACTTAGTGAACCTATCAACAATCACCCAAACGGAGTTCTTCTTCGAAGGAGACAAAGGCAACCCCAACACAAAATCCATGGTGATCCTCTCCCATTTCCATTCCGGAATCTTCAAAGGCTGTAACAAACCTGAAGGAACCTGATGTTCTGCCTTCACTCTCTGACAAACCACACAACGGCTCATATACTCGGCTACATCTCTCTTCAAACCAACCCAAAAGTAATCATTCTTCAAATCTCCGTACATTTTGGTACTACCCGGATGCATAGAAAAGGGACTCGAATGTGCTTCGCTCAGAATCTGACGTCTCAACTTGATATCTTCCGGTACCACAATTCTATCTCTAAAGCACAACAAGTTCTCACCACCGAAATTGTAATCGGTCGGTCTTCCTTCGACTATGTCCTGAACATGAGGAACTAAACTCACATCTTGCAACTGCTTCTCTCTAATCAACTGAATCAAAGAAGGCTTTACTTGCAACTCGGTGATCAAACCACCATCATCGGACACACTCAATCTAGCAAACATAACTCTCAACTCAACGGCCACTTTTCTATTCAAAGCATCAGCTACTACATTTGCTTTACCCGGATGGTACTCAATGGTCAAATCATAATCTTTTAGCAACTCTAGCCATCTTCTCTGTCTCAAGTTCAACTCTTTCTGTGTCATCAAATACTTCAAGCTCTTGTGATCGGTGTAAACTATACACTTCTCACCATACAAATAATGACGCCAAATCTTCAATGCAAACACAACTGCGGCTAGCTCTATATCATGAGTAGGATAGTTCTTCTCATGAACCTTCAACTGTCTAGAAGCATAAGCAACAACTCTTCTTTCTTGCATCAAAACACATCCTAAGCCTACGTAAGAAGCATCACTGTAAATCACAAACTCCTTACCGGAAACAGGTTGCACTAACACTAGAGCATTTGTCAAAGCTTCTTTCAATTTCTCAAAGGCCTTCTGTCTTGCATCTGACCTTTCAAACTTAACTCCTTTTTGCAACAATTTAGTCAAAGGAGTAGCTACTCTAGAGAAACCATCAACAAATCTCCTATAATAACCGGCTAATCCTAGGAAACTCCTAATCTCGGTCACAGACTTAGGCTGTTTCCACTCAACAATAGCCTCAATCTTCGATGGATCAACTCAGATACCTTCGGCCGACACAACATGGCCAAGAAATACAACCTCTTGAATCCAGAACTCACATTTACTAAGCTTTGCATACAACTGATTGCTCAACAATCTCTGTAAAAAAAATCTCAAGTGCTCATCATGCTCTTCTTCTGTCTTCGAGTACACAAGTATGTCATCAATGAAAACAACTACAAAACGGTCTAGATAGTCTCTAAAAATTCTGTTCATCATGTCCATGAATGCTGCAGGTGCATTCGTGAGCCCAAATGGCATCACAAGAAACTCATAGTGACCATATCTAGTCCTAAAAGCTGTCTTCGGAACATCACATTCTTTCACCTTTAACTGGTAGTACCCGGATCTCAAATCTATCTTCGAGAACACTGAAGCACCTCTCAACTGATCAAACAAATCATCTATACGAGGCAACGGATACTTGTTCTTCACAGTCAACTGATTCAACTGTCTATAGTTAATACACATGCGCATACTACCATCTTTCTTTTTCACAAACAACACGGGAGCACCCCACGGAGAACTACTAGGCCTAATGAAACCACGGTCTAATAATTCTTGCAACTGACTCTTCAATTCTTTCAACTCTTTCGGAGCCATACGATACGGAGCTATCGAAACTGGATTAGATCCTAAAACAGTCTCAATCACAAACTCAACATCTCTGTCAGGAGGCAAACCCGACAATTCTTCAGGAAACACATCTGGAAAGTCACACACTGTTCTGATATCTTTCGGTCTAGCTTCACTCGTATCCGGATTCATAACATAAGCTAAATAAGCCCCACATCCGGAGTCCATCAACCTATGAGACTCTAAAGCTGACACCACATTAGACAAGAACTTAATGTTCTCGCCCACTACCACTACCTCGTAGTCATCAGAAAGCTTTAAAGAAATTCTCTTTGTTTCAAAATCCACACTAGCCCAATGCTCAACCAACCAGTCCATACCCAAAATTATATCGAAACCATAGAAATGAAGTTCCATCATATCAACTGAGAACACATGACCCTGAATCTTCAGTGGACATCTCCTATACATACGTCTAACAACAACTGTCTCACCAAAAGAACTAGTAACATGCATATCTACATCTAAGATCTCAACAGGGATATCTAACTTCTGTGCATGCTCACTCAAAATGTAGGAATGCGTAGAACCCGAATCAACCAAAGAAAGCAAAGACATAGACTGTAACTCGAAATTACATGTTATCACATCAGTGTCGTTCCCGGCCTCTCTCTGAGCATAGACTCTCACTGGTCCTCCCGTCTCTGGCTGCACTGCCACAACATGAGCAAGATTCCTCTGAGCATCTACCCTAGGTGCATCAGCCCTAGGCTGGAAGTAGCCACGACCGCGCCCACGGCCTCTCTGAAAATCATTCGCTCTCGCAGGAGTCTGAGCAATGTTCGGTGCCTGAGCCGCCTGATGCGGACAATCCCTCATAAAGTGGTCCCTCGAACCACAGTTCCAACAAGCATGGAAGTTACCCCAACACTCACCAGCGTGCTGTCTCCCACAACGGGTACACTCGGGCAAACGTCCTCCTCCTCTATGGCCCTGATGGCCCCTACCATGGTGGCCACCGCCACGTCTATGGTCAAACTGATGTCCGCCACCTCTGTGCCTCTTGGCATCTCTACCATCAAAGTGGTTATGCCTCTTACCAGAACTGGAACCACCAGATCGTTTGGCTGAACTCAAACTATGCTCTAAGTCCTTGGCCCTCGCGACCAACACATCAAAGTCTTAGTAGTCAGAAGCTAGCGTGTACCTTTTAATCTCTTCATTCAATCCATAGCAGAAACGGTTACAGCATTCCACTTCAGTAGGAACCAACTCGGGAGCATACTGACTCAAGCGAACAAAGCGGATCTCATAATCAGTCATAGAAGCCTCTCCCTGAGTAAGGGCCATAAACTCTCGCTTCTTCTCATCTAGGTACCTCGGTCCCAAGTACCTCTTCCGGAAAGCGGTCTCAAAGAAATCCCAATCAATCTCTGTCTCTGGAACCCCGGTAGTAATGGTGACCCACCAGGTGTAGGCATCACCCTGAAGCAACGAGATCACACAACCCAGTCTACGTGCGCCCGCACAACCCATCTGAGCCAAGATACGAACGATCTTCTCCAACCATAACTCCGACCTCTCCGGAGTAGATCCTCTAAACTCCTCGGCCCCCAAGTTACGGAGCCTCTCCAAAGGTAGTCTGGCATCGTCACACCTAGGCTGAGCTGCAGCCTGAGCTCCCGCAACTGCGGCCTGAAATGCTCCCGCTATCGCTTGCACTAGCGGAGTCATATCAATTCCAGCTGGACCTTGGCCACCTTGAGGTCCATCTCCTTCCGCTTCATCCTCGCCTCCAGCTCCAGGCGGAGGTGGTGGTGGTGGTAGAGGTGGTGGAGGAGCGCCAACTCCCGCAGCCACCGGCCCTTCTATGTGAGCCTCCATACCAACTACCGGCTCAACAGGAGCCGCAACACGTGGTTCCTGACGAACCACTATCGGCCTACCTCTCGGTCTAGACATCGCTCTCACATATATTAACTACAACCACAACAACAAAACATACAAAGCTGGGTTAGCAAGGCAAGGCTTCCAAGTGTTCAAGTACGTTCCCTCACTTAAAAATCTTTTTTCCAATGTAACAGTAGCAATGGGACACTTACACACATGCTTTGAATAAAACAATCAGCATACTTGTCACATAAGCAATCATACTTACAAAGCAAGCAAACACCGTGCAAATCAATTCAAAACTTAAACTTACTTCACTTACCTGCCCAAGGTCCCAGTAACCTTAGGCTCTGATACAAACAAGTGTAACCCCCTCGTCCCGGTCTGGCCGGATGACCGGTCCGAGTGGGCCACACGGGGAAAACCGAGTGAAAACCCCTTAAGGATTCCCCCTCGGTTAGCAACCCTATTTTTTTTCATTTTAAATCTTGTCTAGATGAGTATTAAATCCTAAGTGATCATACAGCGGAACAACATTTACGAAACAATCAAACGAACTCAAACTAACATGTTACAGCCCAATTTTAAACTTAAACTGCAGGCGGTATCGATACACCTAAGGGGTGTATCGATACCCCTTGACTAGGTCAATTGGTCAGAGTTAACCCGTGGAGACCGTATCGATACGCCCAAGGAGTGTATCGATACTCTCCCCAACGGTTGACTTCTCACGGTCAACGCTAAGATGACCGTATCGATACGCCAAAGACCCGTATCGATACCAAAATGGACAATAGCTTAAGTGACCAAAAAGGTATCGATACGCCCCCTCGCGTATCGGAACACGAGGCCTGAAACAAGAAGGCCGTATCGATACGGGACCAACCGTATCGATACCCCTGCACTGCAAAACTTCCAAACTCAGCTAAAACGAACAAGACTCGGACCTAGATGCAATTTAGGACTTCCCTAGACCCAAACAAGCATTCATACAACATTTACAGGTCATTATTTAGCCATACAAACACCCAACATGTACATACATCAAGGAAAACATGCAATTGAATCAAAGATGGCATTTAAGCATTCGAGTCCCATACTTCAAGGTTCAAACACAAAGGCAACCTCAAGAGGCACATAGCTAACATTCATGATAAGCAATTTAGGCATGGATTACAATTCAAACATGGCATCACAAGCCATACAAAAGCAACATAACATGGAGTCTAAGCAAGCTCCTAAACAACCAACAATCATCCATCAAAATGACACATGTCCCATTGCTTAACTATTACATGTTCAACATTAAAAACTCATACTTGATGTACTCAAAGCTAACAACCACACTTGGAGGCCCTCCACTTGCGCGAGCAACCCACGAACTAAGGATCTGCAATGTTGAACAAAGAGAGCGTAAGCAACGATGCTTAGTGAGGGTAAGCTCTTAAAACAAACCTCAACATTGCAGAGTCCGAGCACGATCTAGCCAAGGCAAAACACATATTTACCAAGGATCCACAAAAACCACAAGATAAAGATGCATGAGCACTATTCAATATAAATGCCATGATCATGAGCTCAATTCCACAATACATGTAATCATATTTAAACATCCAAATAAGGATCATATATCATAACACATTGATACACATATCAATCAACATTGGCACCTAGCTATGACTCGAATACGCGGATAGACACGTTGGAACTCACATCAGACAACCACATTACCTCACGGTGGGATTACACTCATCACCGGTCTCGCGGAGGGGATTCCACTCATCCTCACGCCCCGTCGATGGGATTCCACTCATCACCGACTATATATAAATACAATTTCCGGGCAAACCCGTACTCCTCCTTGGTGACTCAACGCCACCAAGGCCACGCGCGACTTTTGACTCATGTGTACACACTAACATCCTAATGATCGATCATTTGTACTCAAGCATACTAGTTCCAACATTTTACTCATACCACATTACTCATTTCAGTCAATTCTGTGCTTAGCACGTACTCCATAAACCATCATCATGCATGTCTCAAGCATCACAAAACATGCTTCATCTCACATGTATAACACAATATACATAAGCATTCATATCACATTTCAAACGAGACACACATCCACATATATGAGTTCATCCAAAGGCTCTAGATCAAGTTTAGGATTAGGCTACCACCCTAATCCTAACTCTAGGTGGGTCTACCAAGCCCGAACTAGTCTACATACTCGAACCAACCATTTTAAAACCATATAAAACAATTAACCACTCACCTAAGCTCCCAAGCTTAAAGACCAAGCAAGCGACCACCTTCAATTTCCCGGATTTACTTCCGATGCTTCACCGATGTCCAACCTCGATTCTAATCAATCCCAATCCCAAACAAAACATCCACAATCAATAACTCATCGTCGGAACTAACCCGGAATGCAATTCAACCACAAATTACCATGTTGCAAGCATGTACAAATCCCATTTTTCACCAACTCGGACAACCCCAAAACCATGTCCAAAACCCATGTTTCCAACTTCCATTACACCCACAAATGATCCCAATTCAACCCCTATCCATAGTACTATCAAAAGCCTATCAAAACCCACCTAAAACAACCCCCAAAACTCACCCAAAACCCTCCAAAAACCTCATGTTTTCCCAAATCCGGAAATTGCTCAAAATCATTTGAAATTCACATATGTTATACCATTTGACCTCTATACATCATAACTAAACATATTAAATCAAAACATTTCACTTGACATCATAAAGTTTCTATTTTTAATCCAAACCTTCCAAAATTCCATTTTCTAAAATCTCCATGAAAATGAAAATAAAAGGTACTTTTAAAGAGAGGGAGTTGAGGAGAAGTCAAAAACGTCATTACCTTTCAAAATGGAGTTGAAATGAGAGAGCTTTGAAACGAAATAGTAGATTGGGGAGGGGAGAGCTATTTCACGTTGGGTGAGGATGAGGAAGAGGGTGAATAGTGGTTATTTGGGAAAAGGGGGGGATTTAAATTGAAGGATGGGTAAATTACAAAAAGGCCATTAATGAATGGATATTCCCTTATTCTTTAAATAGCTCCTCAACTAGCAATTAAATCAATTTGGTCCATTTCAAAAATTTATTTTGAAACCCGAAATTTTAAAGAATCATTTTGATTATAAACCCGAGCCCAAATAATATTAAAATATTATTTTCACCTAACCCCTAAACCCGGGTGTTACAATCCTCGTTAACATTAGAATACTTCATTTGAAATTATTAATTAATCTAATACACGAATTGATATACTTTTTTTAATATGAAGGGTGACCCAAACGTTATTTTACCCATAATTGAGTGACCCAAATGTAACTTTTAATAATTCGGTAACCCAAATGTAACCTTACCCGTAATTGAGTGACCAAAATGTAACTTTTAATAATTAGGTGACCTAAATGTAACCATATATATAATTGAGTGACCTCCGTTGTAGCTTACCCTTTAATTAACTATGCTTTTTTTATTTAAAAAATAGAGGTATTCATAAATGGGTGGAGTTTATGTACGGGATTACTATAATTTATATTTGTTCAAATTCGGTCCGATTCGTATTATAAACTTAAAGTTTCTTCGATGTTTGTCCATAGTTGTAAATGATTAACTTAAATTCATTTTAACATTTAATGTTTTTATATAATTTTTTTTGATAAATTTAATTTTACTTTTTTATGCACGAAAAATTTAGGCTTAAAGGTCAGACATTCAACAAAAAATTAAAAAATCAATTAAACTCTTATGAAAAATTTTCGCTCAATTGAGTCCTAAAAATTTAAATTGCGATCAATTTAACCCTTCTGTAACGTTGATAGTTAACTCAAAAGTAGTTATTATGACGGTGACGTGTGGCACACTCTAGACATGCCATGTCATCAAAAAGTAAATAATCATCTAAAAATTAAAAAATATTTAAAATTCAAAAAATATTTAAAAATTTTGAAGAAAAATATTTAAAAATTCAAGAAAAATATAAAAATGTGTAAAAAATAAAATTATGTATCAAATTATAAAAAATATTTTTACTTAAAATCGAAAAATATATAAATAGTTGTAATAATATATATTTTTAAAAATATATATTAATCATAAAACCTAAAATTTCAAAAACTTTCAAAATACTCAAAAATTTCAAATTTCTGACCTAAACCGTAACCCTACATTCCTAAATCCTCAAATCAGTTTAATCGATGTTAGAAGTTGTTGGTACTATAGCAGACGACGGTGCTGGTGAGAAGAAATATTGGGGGAGAACGAATTAGGCGATCCAAGGGGTGTCGAAACGATTAGAATGAATGCAAGGGCGACGAAGATGGAAGGGGTTTTCTTGCGACGGGGAGTGGTCGGTGATTAAATCAGTGCTAATGCTTAATTTGATGGTGCTGGTGAGAAGAAATATTGAAGGAGAAGGGGTTGAGCGATACAACGAGTGTCAAACAGTGAGAATGTGTACAAGAATGACGAATATGGAAGAAGTTTTCCTGCGACGGGGAGTGGCCGATAGATAAATCGGTGCTAATGCTTTATTTAGGGATTTATGATGCTTTTTTTAAAGAAAAGAAACTTTTGAGTTTTTTAGAACGTAGAGCCTTTTTTATAAGAATATAATGATCAATGTACTAGAACGTAGAAAGCGATAGGGGACGGGCTTGAATCTTGAATATTAGAGCTCAAACCTGATCCGTATTAAAAACGAGCCTTTTTTTTGTCCAAATCTATCTTTTCAGATCTAATATTTTTATCTAAACCTTCTTAAATTTCGTACATACCTTTTAACTTGAACAACTAATCTGACTTTTAAACAAGTCTAAACACAACAAAATCTCTAACTACAAAATGGAAGAATTCAAAAGAATTTATTACAAGTGACAAAAGAAGTCTAACAAATAGAAATCTTTTACTTTTCGGGTGTATTTATTTATGATTCATATTAAAAATTAAGTTTATAGTTTAAAGTGGGTTTAAAAATTAAGAGTATATCATTTTTAGAGTTTAGGGTTTATGATTTAAAATTTAAAATTAAAACTTATAACTTAATTTTTTAGTGTATGAATATAAAAAACACAAAAAAAAACAAAAGATTTTTGTCCAACTCTAACCAAGACAAATAAGGCTCTAACTTTTTGGATGGTTAAATAACTTTAGCCATTAGCCATGAATGGGGTGCTTATTGAGTTGAGCAGCTCGCTAACAATTCGAGTTCGACTCAATCAAAACTCGGTTAACGCTCGACTCGAGATCTTAGTCGAGTCGAGCAAGACCCAACTCGACTCAATAAGTTCGTGAGCAACTCATTATTTTTTATAAATTTTTTACGATTTTTTTGGTGGCTACCTTAAAAAATATGTTTCAAAAAATTTAAATATTAGTTAAAAACTCTAGAAAAATTGCTAGGTAGTTTACCATAAAATTTTAATTTAAAATTTCCAAAAAAATGTGTATTTATCAAGAATTAAAAAAATTGTATTAATAAGAAATTAAATTATAATGATGAATATTTTTTATTACGACTCTATGTAAAAAAATAGAAAATGGGAAAAAGTTTCAGTTTTCACTTTGTATATAAAAAATGATTGAAAGTTAAACCTCAAAATTTTTAAAGATTTGTCTCTTTTGTTGTTCACCTAAAATTGTTGAGAAACAAAAAAGAATTTTATACTCGAATATTGACTTCATCTCTAACTCGGTCATGCAGGCTTGTTTATTTATCTTCTCAAACCTCACATTTTTTTCCTGAATTTCTATGTTTATATTAAGCTCTAATAGTATCACTAGATTTTACCTATATTAAAAAAAACAAGGTAGAAATTTTGATGAGCTTAACGAGCAACGAGTTGAGTCAAGCAACTAAATTTTTTAACGAGCACGAGTTGAGAAATTTTTTTATCAAACTTAACGAGCCGATCAACGAAGTTTTTTAACGAGCACAAATTGAACGCTACTCAACTCGCTTGGTAAGCACCCTATGTGTGACTTCGCAACTCTGGGCACACTCGGCCATCAACTTGAAGCCCGTCGCATTGATGTGTATAATCTTTTTCAAGCCCGAGCTCTGGAGGTGATGGAACCGGAACAGAAGATCTAAATCAAATTATATTGAAAAAGATCTGGAGGTGATGTCAAAAATTTAAATCATTATAAATTCAAAAAATCGAATTAATTGAAATTCGAGATAAAAATAGATCACCGCACACCCGGCACTAACTAAAGTACATAACAACTCAAGAGCCGAATCATTGTCGCGTTTAAATAAATCAAAAACTATTTTGATCTTCTTATTGTATTAATTTAACTCTATTGGAAAAAAGAAGTCGAAACCTAAACCTTTGGATAATGCTACATCTAACTACTGGGTCATCTATCTAGCTGATGTGGCATATGACATGGATTAATAAATGTAATATAATAAATATTTTAATAAAAATTTTTAATGTTATAAATTTAATAAAATTAATATATCTTTATTTAATGAACAAGTTTCAAGGTTATAAATACAATATAATTAATATATATTTATCCAACTAATCATTTTCAAAACAATAAATATTATATAATTAATATTTTACTTTTCAAATATAATAAGAGAAATATGCCATTGTAAAGCCCCTCTAAAAACTCAGCATTTGAAGGAGTTTTTCCATGCCTTTGAGCTGATCGGTTCATCTTCAACAAAAGAGTTTAGGTACGGCTAAAGAGTTCAGGACGAAGGGATAGGACCGGCTAATAGATTTTTCAGCGACTTCACTGTAAAACACCCGCTGTCAGACCCTGACCATTTAACCCAGTCATAATCGATGGGGGAAGAAGAGAACTTATCAAGAGTCTCCAAAAAACAGTCCCACTGGCTTCGTTCCTAGTCGAAAACGCTTCTTCTGAGGCTAACATTCCACAACCACCTGCTTCCAGATTTGATGCCAAATTTTGCCACGCTACCGCACTTGTTAAGTGCCAATGCGTAAATCCGAGGATAAATTATTTTTAGAGGCTGGTCGAGGATCCAAACATCATGCCAAAAAGATATACTAGCTCCATTACCCACTTGAATCGATAAATTCGCTCGAATACAAATGCCACAAGCGTCATCTTGATAGAAGGATTTAATAATACCATTCTATATAAAGGAGGCGTGTTTCGGATTAGATTGATGAGGGATGAGTCGATTGCCTTCCAAGGGGATTTTTGCATCAATCACGTTCTTCCACATAGCCTCGGGTTCGTTCCCATAGCGCCACACCCATTTGCCCAATAGAGCACGGTTGACATGCTCAAGATTACATAAACCGAGGCCACCAAGGTCAGTAGCTTTACACAAAGAATCCCACTTAATCCAGTGGATCTTGGAGGTGGACGAAGTAGCTCCCCAAAAGAATTTGGCCATAAGACTATTGAGGCGAGTAAGGACAGCAGTGGGGATCCGAAATAGAGAAAGAAAATACACCGGCAAACAAGAGAGTACCGATTTTATTAGAGTTAATCGACCACCCATCGATAACAAGGAAGGTTGCCAACCCTCCAAGCGTCTTTCAAAATTCTTGATTACCGGATCCCATAAGGCGATAGAGTTTCGCTTCGCTCCAAGGGGAAGACCCAAATAACTGGTAGGAAAAACATCCGAGCTGCATCCTATAGTATCCGCCCAAGACTTGAGAACCGCCTCATCAATATTAATACCGTGTATCTTGCTCTTCCGTAGATTAAGTTTCAAACCAGCCGCAAGTTCAAAAACCCGGAGAACTCGTTTAACATTACGCACCTCCCTTAATGAATTCCCACAAAAAAATGAGCAAGTCGTCGGCAAATTGGAGGTGCGATATGCTCACACACCCAGACCCTCGACCGGTGTTAGGACAATTGAAAAGCCCCCGCTCTTTAGCCTTGGTAAGAATTAAGTTTAACGCCTCCCCAACTAGATTGAACAGTAGGGGCGATAAGGAGCAACCTTGGCGTAACCCCCTTGATGACTTAAATGAGTCAGTAGTTGTACCATTGACTAGAATAGCGATAGAAACCGTAGAGATACACTGGTAAATCCAGCTACACCATTTCTTCCTAAAACCGCATTTCTTTAGAATTGTCATCAGAAAATCCCAATTGACCGTATCATAGGCTTTTTGGAAGTCGATTTTGAAAGCCACTCCCTCCCTTCTTTCTTTGACCATGAAGTCAATTACTTCGTTCGCCACGAGAGAACAGTCTAGAATCTGTCAGCCTTGAACAAAGGCGAATTGAGACTTCCCAACAACCGAACCAATCACGAGCCGAAGTCTCCTAGCTAACACCTTCGAAAGAATTTTATATAAAGCCCCAACCAAGCTAATGGGTCTGTATTCATCAATAGAGGAAGGATTACTAATCTTGGGAATCAAGGTAATGAAGGTGTGGTTGATACCTCTATCCCAACCTTTCCCGTGGTAGAAATTGTCGAAAAACCTCATGATATCGGGTTGAAGTACTTGCCAGAATTTTTTTAAGAACCCGAGGTTAAGGCCATCTGGTCCGGGAGCCTTCCTACTGTCAGAACTGTCGATTGCATCCCAAATTTCCTCGATGTAAAAGGTTTCTCCAAATCAGCGGCTTGGGGATGAGAAATCTTGGAAAAATTAAGAGAAAAGTCTTCCAATTATAGCGCATGGACCGAATTATAAGCTTGATGGAAATGATTCCTTGCTAATTCGATTACTTTAGCCGGCTCGGAAACACTATCATTGCCCACAGCAAGGGATCCAATCGAATTCACTCTACGCCTATTCGAAGCAGCTAAGTGAAAAAAACGCGTATTCTTGTCGCCTTCCGAGAACCAACGCAACCGGGATCTCTGCAGCCATGCACTTTCTTCTCTACGGTAACAGTCTCAGAGTTGCTGCCTAAGGCTTGCCCACTTGGTGCATAAGGATGGGGAATATCCAATCCTATGTAAATCAACTTCAATGGCGGTTAGTTCTTTTTCCAGTGAGGGAATAGCACTGCCATGAGACTTGGAAAACTTGGAGGACCATTCTTTCATTGCAAATTTGGTTTCCCGTAAAAGACCCGATATCGCAATCCTGGGATTTGCCAACTTCGATTTCTTTATAGAATTAAGAATCAGATCGTTGAAGCCTTCTTCATTAAACCAAAAATTGAAGACTTTAAAAGGTTTGGGACCCCAATCCTTAAGATCTTCCTAGAGTAATATTGCGTTGTGATCAGAGATGGATTTTGCCAAGACACTTTGCCTAAGATTGATGCAAACCGTATCAACAGCCGGGGAAATAAGAAACCGATCCAATCTAATGAAGGTCGGAGGATCGCGGTGGTTGCTCCAAGTGAAAGATCCCCCTTGAAGGGGGAGGTCTACGAGCCCCATCTCGAATACAAAGTCTCAAAAAAGATTGATTAGAGAGGAATTCAGGGAGAACCCAATTTTCTCGCAAGGATCCAAGAACACATTCCAATCCCCACCAAGGCACCACGGGACATCGAAATTAAGAAGTAGCGTTTTGAGATCCACAAAGAAAGCACCTTTATCCGCATCCACCGAAGGGCCATAGATATTAACAATGCCACAAGAGAAACCAGAAGGCACGATCGTCCCAATGAGCACAATAAACCTTGGATGAATAAACGAGTTAGAAAGTTTGAAAAAGTCTTCCCTCCATACACTCAATAAACCGCCCGAAGAATTAGAAGCGGGAGCAATGGCAAATTTCACATCATTAGAGTTCCATAATCTTCTAATAACAGCCTCACTGATAACTTCCATCTTTGTTTCTTGTAATAAAACCAGACCTGGATTGTGTTTCTTAATCAACAAATTTACAGCCCTAATTTTTTCTAATCTTCAAAGCCCTCTAATGTTCCAAGATAAAATAGAGAAAGACATATAAAACACACTGCTCAAGTACCCGAAATTTGCGAGGCAACACCAGAATTACCGCGGGCCAGAGCAATCCTTCTCCAATTCAATAACTCTTTGCGTAACAGCAGACTTCCCACCCTTGAACGAGAACTCCAATATCCTGCTAATCTCCCAAACCGCCTCTACTTCAATTTTTTCTAGTGAGACAGTTTCACCGGAGAAAGCCACTAACTCACTGGGGGGTAGGGAATTTTCAATGGCTTCACGGATATCACTTCTCATTTTTCTTCTCACGCTGGATCGAAAAAAACCATTAAGAACTCCTTTTGTTTGGTTGATAATTAAGGGGGACTGAACCACAGAATCATAGGTGTCAGGAACAAAGGATTTCTCGCTCGGATTTTCTGTCTGAACATCGATATGAACGATGGGAGCCACTCCATTTACAGCGTCCTTTATATATTTACTGGAATAGACAGGGGTTGAATTATTAATACCCAGGCTAGCAAATTGGCCCAGACTGCTGGAAAATTGAGGGTGTATAACCACTCGGGCTGGCCCAGAAGGGGACAAAGGGCCCAATTCATTCACCGACCTCTCGGGTTCGATGGCCCGGACAAAAATATCTTTGTTGGAAGGCAGTTCCTGGTTACGAGTGGGACCACCACTACCGCCGCCTCCCATAATAGGGGAATTAACGGGGTTTTCAATGTCTAATTGTTTCCCAGAAAAAGGACCAGATTTTGATGTATCTTGAAAAGGAACGTTTTGGGGTGACCCAACAGGCACTTCACCCGGCGACGAACACGAAAAGTCGCCAATCAAGTCGTCGATGGGGCTATCATCCTCCGCCGGCCGGTTGGGGTTCATAACGGCAGCTTGTACAGGAGAGTCCTCCTGGAAATCCATATGAACGGAGTCCATCTCATCCCCATGACTGGATGGGAAGCTCGTGGATAGGTCGTTGATCTTTACCAGAATTCGGTGATCCTTGCCTTTTACAGAGACCCGGATTGATTCGGGGATGTTCAGTGGACTAGTAGCTCGAATAAAAAACACAGCCTTGTCAAGAATCAATTTTTCTTTCGTATCAGCATCAAGGGAGATAAAGGATCCCCAACGATTGCCGATGGTCTGGAAAAACTTTTCATTCCAACACCAAAGGGGTACATCGGAAAGAGAGATCTTATAGAATTGGAATGGGATACCATTTACCAACAAGGGGCTCACATGATCGAACCAAAAGACAATGGCATCTCTCTTGGTATTCCATAATCTTTGCATGTCCTCCGGATTCTTAAACCTGATAACGTAAGAGTTTCCTTCCAAACCCCATTTGGATAAGGAAGCATCCACACCTTCAAAAGCAAAAGCCTGTTGTACAATACCCACTTCAAAAGCCTCCTTCAAAAGACCAACTAAACATGAGTCCATCCAGTTATTGTCTTCAGGGTTGACATTTACACTGAAGATGTCCCCATCATTGCATCCAACCACAATTGACTGGGGCGAGGCCTGACTTGTATGATTAGTTTCTGTTGACTGAGGGTTTCCGACAGTAGGTTGGAAGTCTCCCATATTCGTTTTCGTATTGTTCGCAATCGGTGGATGACGAATATGGACCTTGTTGAGTAGAGCTTGTTTGTAGGTAGTGGTTTTCTCAACGAATCTATCCATTCTGTCTTTGAAGCCATGAGCAAACCTCTCCTTTCTTCCCCTAACATTCTCAATACGGCTCCAAACCGAACCCCTGACAGGTTTGCTAGGAGAGGACCTTGGATATTTTGCTTGTGAAAATTTAACTAGTCGACCGTCTATCACCGTGGGGTTTAGATTATCTATGATCTTCAACATAACATCCTTAGACGCCACTGTAACAAAGCCAAAAGTGGTTGCCTTGTATTTTTCCTTGGTGTTGTTTGCAGGAATGTAAACCCTAGTAATCTTTCTAAAACGGCCGCAAATGTTCCTTAAGGTTGTACGGGAAACCCTTTTGCTTAGACCGTCGACAAAAATAGTCCAATCTTCCTTCCCGTGGTTGGCGTTCTCGAAAAACTGTCTGGAGGACGAACTATCAAGACGCCCATTTCGACGCTCTCCATAATAAGTTGCTTCGCTGCGACCACTTCGACGTTCTCCATAATAAGAAGATTCTCTTCGCTTGTTCCAGTCATCGCCTACTCCGTTCCTCCGCTCTGACGCTCTGACGCTCTCCATCCCTATTATTATTATTATTATTATTATTATTATTATTATTATTATTATTATTATTATTATTATTATTTACACGTAAACAACACATTAAGAAAAGTGCAATGATAAATTTAAGTATCGAATATACTACTCAATATAGTAACGATGACGACCATACTACTAACTTTAGCTTTGACTCAGATTCTGATATGATAAAAAATGAGATCGAAAAAGATGACAATTTGACGATATATATATGTTAATAATTTAAGTGTTGTATTTAAAAATATGATTTTATCTTTTATACACGTAATATTTGAGTCAAGTTAATTATCGATTCAGAATATTATCTCTATTAACATATACTTATAGTTGAATTTTTTAAACTTAATAAATAGTTAAATATTTTTAATTTATACAAAATTTTACATGCATAATACATGAATAAAATATAAATTATAAAATTTTAATGGATTGAAATTGAAAAATTATTATTTAAGATCAAAAAGATAAATTTAAAAAATAGTCATTTAAAGTTTTAAATGGACGAAACAATTATAATTATCACTCAAAATATAGTGTGAAAATTTTAAATTCTTATTTTAAATGGATAATTAATTTATTAATCTTTACACTAAATTTAATAAATTTAACCACTCATTATGCTAGGTCAGTTGGGTCATCTACACAGTCAGTAAACAAAGTTTTATTCTAAATCTTTCTCCCAATTTTACACTATTCTCTTGCTTAATTTTACTTTAAAATTGTTTCAGCACTTTGAGTCATTATCTTTCAACAATTAATCAACCTTTTTAATCATTTAATTCATCCTTTAGATTTTGTTTACTTGGGTGAAAAATGAAACGATGGAGGGAGAAAGAAGACAAGTAGAAAAAATATTTAATGCGTTTGGTATGGAAAAAAGGAATGAAAAGAAAAATAAGAAGAGAATCATTTTTAGAGGCAGATTTTGGTGAGGGCTAGAAGGGCTTGACATCTTAAAATTTTGAACAATTCACATTTGACTGCTTAAATTTTTTATTTTTTTAAAATTTTTCATTAAATTTCAAATTTTTGAAAATTTAAATTTTAAAATCTAAAATTTTTGAAAATTTTAAGTTACCTCCCCCAACTTATTTTACCGATCTACCTTTATCACTTTTTATTCTCATGTATAAAAACAAATCACTCTTATTTTGAAGGAAAAGTTGAGAGAAAAAATGAAAAGAGACGGGAAATTATTTTTTTCAAAATTTAATTTTTTCTCTATTTTCAACTCAATCAAGCATCCCAATAGAAATAAAAAATTAATTTTCTATCATTTATCCCTTTCATTTTCTATCCTTCTACCACGCAAAACTTTAAACTGATAACAAAAATACACCACCCTCACATCTATGCCAAAAATTACCCAAAAATGCTTACAAAAATTTATAATAAAAAAAATCAATTTGAAGAATCTTTTATTAGTCAACCACTTCTAAACCTAAGATAACTTCATATCATTGTAAAGAATCCATCACTAATCTCATATGATGTCAATCTCCCCACTCTTAATTTTCTCACTACTTCAACTACAAACAATTCAAATTTGTTAACATCGGCCTTTGTAGCATAGTGGTAGTGCGTTCGCTTCGTAAGTGAAAGGTTGTCAGTTCGATCCTCACTAAGGGCTTTATGTTGGTTCAATTTCTTTAAAGTAAAAAACATCCTATATTATGACGCAAAATGACATCATGTTATTCTAAGTTTTACTTCTTCATCTTGTTGTTGAACCATGCAGCCTTAATCGGAAAAATACGACCGCAAAAAATTCATTCATTTTACAATAGTTTCTTTATTTGACAGATTTATCTCAGAATACTTTTTAAAGAAGAATCAATTGCGGTTAACCAGTAAGATAGTCGAGGACCAAAGTTATTTTGACATCAGTTTTCGGTCATGTTCCAATCAACAAGTTATGCATGTCCCGAAATTAATTTTAATTTTTCGTTTCTTTTTACAGAAACGGTTAAAAGGTTTGACAGAAGCAGGGCTGGAAGCATTATTTGTTAACATTGGCCTTTGTAGCATAGTGGTAGTGCGTTCGCTTCGTAAGTGAAAGGTTGTGAGTTCGATCCTCACCAAGGGCTTTATGTTGGTTCAATTTCTTTAAAGTGAAAAGCATCCTATATTATGATGCAAATTGACATCATGTTGTTCTAAGTTTTTACTTCTTCATCTTGTTGCTGAACCACGCAGCCTCTGTGAACATGGTAGAATCGGAAAAATACGATCGCACGAGAAATTTCATTCATTTTACAATTAGTTTTTTTATTTGACAGATTTATCTCAGAATACTTTTTAAAGAAGAATCTATGGTTAAAGTTGATGATATGAAATTGCATGTAAAATGTCACAAACTAGGGTTTGTCTATATTCGGTTTGAGTTGGAATATAAGAGAGGATTCATCAATTGCGGCTAACCTGTAAGATAGTCGACGACCAGGGTTATTTGAAGACAATAAAACGGATATTGACATAAGTTTCCGGTCATGTTCCAATGAGCAAGTTATGCATGTCCCGAAATTAATTTTAATTTTTCATTTTTTTTACAGAAACGGTTAGAAGGTTTGACAAAAGCAGGGCTAGAAGAATTGCTTGAACAAGTTGAAGAAGAGAAGCAACAACAAGCAACTGAATTTTTTATATGCTTTTTAAAGAAGAATTTCTGGTTAAAGCTGATGACATGAAATTGCAAGTAAAATGTCACAAGCTAGGGTTTGTGCATATTCGGTTTGAGTCGGAATACAAGAGGAATTCATCAATTGCGGTTAACCAGTAAGATAGTCGAGGAACGAAGTTATTTGAAGACGATAAAATGGACATTGACATCAGTTTTTGGTCATGTTCCAATCAGCAAGTTATGCATGTCCCGAAATCAATCTTAATTTTTCGTTTTTTTACAGAAACGGTTAGAAGGTTTGACAGAAGTAGGGCTGGAAGCATTGTTTGTTAACATTGGCCTTTGTAGCATAGTGGTAGTGCATTCGCTTCGTAAGTGAAAGGTCGTGAGTTCGATCCTCACCAAGGGCTTTACGTTGGTTCAATTTCTTTAAAGTAAAAAGCATCCTATATTATGATGCAAAATGACATCATGTTGTTCTAAGTTTTACTTCTTCATCTTGTTGTTGAATCATGCAACCTCTGTGAACATGGTAGAATCGAAAAAATACGACCGCACGAGAAATTTCATTCATTTTACAATTAGTTTCTTTATTTGACAGATTTATTTCATAATACTTTTTAAAGAAGAATCTCTGGTTAAAGTTGATGATATGAAATTGCATGTAAAATGTCACAAACTACGGTTTGTGCATATTCTGTTTTAGTTGGAATATAAGATGGGATTCATCAATTGCGGCTAACCTGTAAGATAGTCGACGACCAGGGTTATTTGAAGACGATAAAACGGACATTGACATAAGTTTCCGGTCATGTTCCAATAAGCAAGTTATGTATGTCCCGAAATTAATCTTACTTTTTTATTTTTTTTTGCAGAAACGGTTAGAAGGTTTGACAAAAGCAAGGCTGGAAGCATTGCTTGAACAAGTTGAAGAAGAGAAGCAACGACAGGTCATGTTCCAATGAACAAGTTATGCATGTTCCGATATTGTTTTTGAAAAGGACAGTTATGAGCCTCAAAATAATCGGACATGGAGGATATTAAAAAGATGGTGTGTGTGTGTGTGTGTGTGTGTGTGTGGGGGGGGGGGGGGGGGGGGGGGGGGGGGGGGACAATCTACAGCTTAAAGATACATAGATGATCCAGAAAAGTTTCCCTTGTATGCTATAAACAAATAAATCCTCAGCACAGAAAGTTGAAAACCCATAAATAAGTTCTATCACACCAGACATAAATCAATCTTCCCTCTTCCTCTTTCCTTTTTTTTTTCATTTCACTTTTTCCTTGTTTTCTAGACTAGAAAAAAATATCTAAGGGTTCTTTATTTTTTCAATTTTATTTTTTGTTTAAAGCCAAAACAGAAGGTAGCAAAACTCATCTGTTTCCTTCCACTGATCAAAAAGCAGGTGGTGGTGTTGGAATAGCCTTTCTGGCTACATTTTCAACGGCTCCACCCGTTTCATAAAGTATTCTGGTCTGCAATCAGCAGCAACGTCTTTCAAAGATTCAATGCGTGTTCGCTTGTCCAAGGGTCCCCAAGGCAAACCTAGGTACAAAAAGGAAATGTGTAATTATTCTTAAAAGAAAATGAAGCAATAAACAAAATATGCAATCCATATTTTTTCGGGATATTGTTCAAAATTCTTCAAACGTTACTCGTTAATGATCCGTACTCCATAGAGAATAGAGAACATGCATAATGAAAGTATTTAAACTTGGCTCAAAAATTATGAAATGGTAGGAATAATGTGGTCTGAACACGAATTGTAAGGCTCACTATCCAAAATTGCACTCTTGGAAAATTATTTGCATACAGAAGACACATTGGCCAAAAGAACTACGGATGTTGAGAAGAGCGGCAGAGATATATCTTCTCATCGTAATAGTAGGACGTGAGGCTAATGAGTTCTTGCAGATCAAAATTTTTAACTGATAAAGGATGCGAATGAGAAAGTAAAATACCATAAGAATAATGGCTGCAAGAAGATCGCATAATCCAACAAATAATTCCAAAACAAATCAATAGATGGTACCATCAAAATCACGGGCAAAAGGGCTAAAAAACGGTGCAACCCATTGTTGCTCCAACTCTTCATTTTCCATGAAGTGCCCGTGTCCAATATGGGTGTGAATATTTGAGTTTCCGAGAATCCTCCAAATACATGGAAAAACTTGAATTTTTTTTAATATACCCACATCAGTCACGTACCCGTAGTTGATGTTTATACCCAAATCTGAGGTGCCACCATTTTTTTTTCTTATTTCAATACATAGGTCAATCAGGGTTAAGAGTATGTTACAATCAATATGCTTGAATGCACTTCAGAACAAGAATCATAGAAATAAATTATACCTCTTAGAGCAATGCTTGCTATCTCCTACTGTGTTTTGGTTTAAGCCTCTTGAAAGCCATATACGTAACTGCAGCAGACAGAGAATACCTGCAGAAAAATAAGATAGATACCGCGTAAGAGGTACGATGGGAGAAAAAGAATTAGCTTTAAAATTCTGAGATAAATCTGTAATTTTGTTTTCACTAACAAGCGTGACACCATGATTTACTTCAGAAATAGCAAGAATGTTCTCAAAATAAAGTGAAGTGACAGGCATACAGAAATACAAATAATACGAACAAATACATGCTTCCTTACCACAATCCATCGCGCATCCATATATGTCTCTACAGATGAAAGTAGAAGGATGCATGAATCATTATGTCCCATCATAAGACATTTTATTGAAGCGAATTTTGGCTAGAGACAATTTTCGGCTATGCAGAATCTTGAACACACAAGGATTTATATACAATCCGTTGAGCTTTAATGGGGTTTTCTCAATTCAAAAACTACAAGGAAAATCCTTGAGGCATAATTGATTCTCAACCCAAATGCAACTAACCTATGCTCATTTCTACAAGATGTTAATTTGCCATGTAGCTTAAGAAAATAAATCTGAGAGGAAACAAGAAGTTATCGGAAATTATGTGCTCATATTCTATTTCACCTGAGGATGCTTCCTGATAATCTCAAAATATATAATCATCCAAATTATCAGTAGTAGGAGCAAAATACATTACTCAGTGTGTCAAAATCTCCCAGAACAAATTGATGCTTAAAAAAGAAATCATGATAACGTAGTAAACACACACAAGCATACTAGACCTTAAATCTACTTCAAAAACAAATAATTAGCATTGTACCCAACCGATAAACTTGAAAGGTTCCATAGGGCATTTCCAAAGAGGCGGGCACAAATATTAAGTACATGGTCTATTAGTTCAAAATATCATGACAAAAAAACATAGATATATTAAAAGAATATTTGAAGCATGTATAGAGGTGTGCGTCAATGCACGGCAGCTTTAAGATAGCCTTGAGGCCTAAATAAGGCATTTGCAGCAAGATAATGCTGTAATGATAAGAATCAATTTTTATCAAGGAGTCCTAAAACTTAAAAAGTTCAATCAAATAATGAACAAAGAAAAAAAGGAATTAACTTGCAGAAGTTGTGTTAAATCAAATGCAGTTTAAAGCAACATACATCACTTCTCTTTTGATTTCCAAAAGAAGAGGCGGTCTTTGCCCAAAAGTTGCAAAATTGAATTAATACAAAATTTTATTGCACAACAATAATATAAAATGATTATATGAGTTTTCAGCAAGATATTTACATTGTTTTATTCAGTTCATATAACCTATTCATTATTTAAATTGCCAATTCAGATTTGCTTAAATTCTAATTAGAAATAAAGTATTATATGCATAAGCTTAACACGTTTCCTTTTTAAAAGAACAGATAGGCCGAATGTTTGCCCTCCTTCAACGCAATCACAAGAAAATCAGAAGTATTCTAATGCTGGAAGGAGAGGGAACGAGCATGCAGAATACTACACTATAAAATATCCTCAAACATATCTAACGAAGGAACTATATCTGCAGGGGCAAAATATTTTGGATCATATAATATTGTGACTCATACCATGTCAATGTATAATTTAGATGATCTTGAGGCATAACTGAACTGCGAATCAAGGAACTGGCATCCTTTGGAACAGGATAAGGGTTGCTTGGATTAACATCTTCATTGATGTCTTCAATTAAAAGAGTATCCTTCGGAAGGCCACAAGCAACAGCAATTGCAGGAACATCAACATAGAACCACTGTCCAGAGTTTGGATCATTTGCTGGAACAAATATGCTTGGCTTCTCACTCCCCCGGACAACTCCAATAACTTCCACAGAAGTAATAGCAGGGGCTTGATCCTGTATTCCAAAAAAAAAAATTCTCCTAAGATATGTCATTGGTATCAACCAATGAATCAAGGATGATAAAAGACAACCTCAAAAGCTTTTTGCTTCTTAGACCGAAACATTCTCCACCAGCTTTGTTCATTCTGTTGGGCAGGAACAGCATCCGTACTTGAAGACTTCTCCCTGTCTTGTGGAACTTCAAAAGATTTGTCTCTCCAGCTGCGTGGAACCCATCCTCTATTTACAAGAACTGGTGACTGCACACTGAAAGTACATTTGAATTAGTCGAATGGAAACATAGTAAGCAATCCCATGCATCAGAAAGGAACATTAAGTCCAGCACCAGAAAGGAATATATATATATATAGAACACAAAATTAACATTAATTACCTCTCAGCATCGCCAGGGATTGGCATTAGGGGTGTAATGACATAGTAGCCATTTTCAGTCACTCCAGAAATGCTTCTAGAACGAGGCCCAATATAGATCGACCTTCCATTGTCAAAAACTCCTTTGCACACTACTCGCCTAAACTCCAAAGTTTCCAATGCCTCACTCGAAGGAGGCGTGTCATTTAGTTTCAAAGGTTCCAGTTCCAACCTTTTTTGTCTATAATCCAACACCGTTATCTGTATAAAGTATGATGAACAAAATATAAGAATGCTATTCTGAAAAAAAAACTGAAAACAATCCTAACAGGCAGAAAGCAAGGGAAAACAAATGAGAACAACACGTGCAGAAAGTTGAGTGCACGTGTTTCTAAAGGATGAAACATTACAGTTAGACACAAGGAAAAGGATTTCTACAGATTGCGGCACAAACCTGATAAGCACATGGCTTAAGCGTCATGATCCATTGAAAATGACAGGTGACTATGCTTATAAAGTATATGGCATATAAATAAAGAAGATTAGTGAAATAATAGAAGATGTGCGCCAAATTATAAATAATTCATTTATGCATTAGCTTTCTTGGACTATTTTATTCATTCGAATTGTCTAACTATATCATGAAAGCATTTTATGCCAAAAATAAAAAAATGAAACATAAAATATGAATTATTAATCTTCCAAAGTTCAAGTATAAATGTAAATACGAGCACCTTAAGGAGTATATTTCTAATATAAAAAAAAAACACTACAGACTGCTATTGGCTCAGTGCTTGACTAAATTAACTGGACTTGGGGTGTCTGTCAGATATGAATATGTATACGACACAAATATGCTCAATTTAATTTAAGCTTCTCCATATATTTGGAGAATCATACCCCATACAGCATACCTATGTCCGAATATGCGTATGAGAAGACGTAGAAACACGGGAACACCGGAAAGTCCAGGTAAAGTTGGTACCTGATTTGCACAAAGCCTAAAACCATAATGTAGACAGCACCAAGACATCCTTCTCCAATTAGAACACTCTTTTAATTTTAATTTTGTTCAGTCAACAATTTCAATTAAACAGTAACAGGACAGCCTATCTTTTCTCACTAGAAGTTGGACAATTATCATTGGTTTGAGCCCTGTTTCTTCAAAGAGCATTTAAATTGATATATTCCTAGAGCAATTCAAACTCACTAGAATAGCAGTAAATGTTAAAATTACTTTGACTTGGAAAAAAAAAATACAGAAGAATGCTTGGGACAAACCTAAGGCTGTAAACGAACCAAACGTTCAGCGAACCGTTCGTGAACCGTTCAGCGGGAAGTTTGTTTATGTTCGTTTATTTATTAAACGAACGAACATGAACAAGATTTTTTGTTCGTTTAATTAAATGAACGAACACGAACAAAGGGCTTGTTCGTTCATTTATGTTCGTGAACGTTCGATAATCCGTTCATTTATGTTCGTTTAAGTTCATTTAAATTTATTCACATATGTCTAGGGGTGTTCATTATTTTGTTAAACCGAACGTTAATCTATTAGATAACTTTAGGTTTCGGCTAATGATTAAGAGTTTTTTCGAATTTCAATTATCGATTAATTCGGTTTAAAATCGGTTAATTAATTGAATTAATCGAACTAACCAAAAATATTAAATATTTAACAAATTATATATGTTCGTTTGTGATCGTTTGTGTTTGTTTACGTTACGTTCGTTTACCTTTTAAACCAACGAACATAACAAACACGAACATTCTTTAAAGAACGAACACGAACAAGAAATTTTGTGTTCGTTTATGAACACAGGCGTTCGTGTTCGTTTACAGGCCTAGACAAACCCAAACAGGCAAGCATAATATAAAAAGAAAAGGGCAGTGAAACAATGACAGAGATAGAATAAAAAGACCATCTTGACCTTGTCTTGCCTTCTGAAAATCTGCCAAGTTCCAAGGCCGAAAGTGATGGCTCCTGGAAGGAAAAGAAACCATCTTGACCATTTTGATCCTTTCTCTTTATCTGTCAAAGATCAAAAAATGAAGATGGCAAATAGTCTATGTCATTAAACTCTACAAAGTTCCCAATACGAAGAAAAACATGATAAAGTTAAATACCATGAAGAGATTGGGAAGAAGCAGCAGCAGAGGTGGAAACATAGAAGGAAGAAGCGGGTACCCAATGCTTCGGCGGGAGTGATTGGTTGGAAACGGCATAGATGGCCTCAGCAGGGCGGAGTCTCGTTAGGGTTTTGGAAATGATAGCCGTTTTTGCCCTCAAATTTGATGCCATTGCCAGCAACCTTCTAAGCTCTACCGAGGGGAAAAAAAGTGGAACAGTCAACACGACAACACCACTGTTTCAAGGGTTTTGGGAATCAAAGAAGAAAAAAAAAGGGTAAACTACAATGAAAGTCACTTAATTATGGGTAAAGTTACATTTGGGTCACTCAATTATTAAAAGTTATATTCTGGTCATTCAATTATGAGTAAAGTTACATTTGGGTCATTCAATTATGGGTAAAGTTACATTTGGGTCATTCAATTATGGGTAAAGTTACATTTGGGTCACCCAATTATTAAAGGTTACATTTGGATCACTCAATTATGGATAATGTTACATTTGGGTCACCCTTCTTATTTAAAAAAAGTATATAAATTTGTGTATTAGATTAATTAATGATTTCAAATGAAGTTCTCTAATGTTAACGAGGGTGTACAAGTGATTTGGAAGAAAAAATGACAAAATTGATGTACTTTTTAAAATATGAATGGTGGCTCAAATGTAACTTTATCCATAATTGAGTGACCCAAATGTAACCTTTAATAATTGGGCGACCCAAATGTAATATTACACATAATTAAATGACACAAATATAATTTTTAATAATTGAATGACCTAAATGTAACCTTACACATAACTAAGTGACGTTGTAGTTTAGTAAAAAAAAACTTTTAACTCAATGTAGAAAAAAAGTTTGAATACAATGAAGATACATAAATTGTTTGCTCTAAAGCATCATTTTTTTTAAATAATAGTATTTTTTATTTAATTGATTTTTCAAATCAATAAATTAAATTAATTTTGTTTTAAATAAAATTTTTGAATCATTTAAATATTTTGACTAATTTTGACACCATATTGTGTACGTTGTGATTCTATCCAATGATATTTATAGATTGTTTAAAAAAATTTAAAAATAAATCTTAAACTTTTTATTAAAAATCTATTTTTTATAAAAATAAAAATATTAAACATGAGTATAAGTATAAAAATATAAAAATACAAAAAATAGAAAATGATTTTAAAAAATACAAAATATTAAACATTATTAAAATATCTAAAACTATGAACAGCTATGAAAAATTGTTATTTAAGAGTTTCAGTGTTTCACCATTATTTAAAATTATTAAATAGTTTTTTTTACTCTTTTAATATTTTTTTAGAATTTTATATAAGTTTAAATATTCTTTTAGATTTTTACGTATTAAAAATACCTAATATATTAATTAAATTTGTTATATTTATTTTTTAATATTATCATATAAATTAAAAAAATAACAGCCTAGCCTTTAAAAACAGACCGTATCTAATATTTAAAAATAATAATTATTCCATGCACATGTGGAAACAAAAAATTTTCACACGGCTCAATTTTAGGGTTTATGATTTTAATGTTTAGGGGTTTAATTGTAGGAGTTTTTGAAATTATGGGGTGTGGTTATTGTTAGGCTCGATGGTCACAATCGAAATGCTTGTCAAGTGTGGAAAAAATTAAATTTTGGGTGTTTTTGTGGAAGCTAACAATATAAGAAATAAACACAAAAATTTAGAGTGGTTCGACTTTCTAACACAAAGCCTTCATCCAATACCTTACCTTCATACTAAGGATTTCAACCAAATTCACTAAGAATTTCGTCCCCTTTTCTCGGATTAGGAGGAAACCGTTACAACAATCAAGTTTTCTACCCAAAACTTGATCAACCACTCTCTCACAAGAGAAATTCAAAGCAAACTTGAAATCCCTAAAATAAATGTATGTTTGTAATTCTAAGCACTCACTCAAAACTTATACACTTGAGCAAATTGATAATTAAGCTCACAAGGGTTGTCTATACAAAAAATATACAAATTAGCTCTAAAGACAATATTTCATCATAATGTTGTAACAATTGAAGCATTAACCATCTATTGATGCTTGGAGGTCTCTTTTATATTCTTCATTGAGTTTGTAGTCGTTGATGACGGTTGGGGTTAAATTAGAGTCGTTGGAGCCTTTATTTCCCACCATAAATGCAGTTTTGCAGCTTGGCGTACCGATACTCCTCAAACCTTATCGATACGGTCCCGACAAGAAAGTAGTCGTTGAGCACTTCAGCCGGTGCGTATCGATATGCGTGGCAAGCATATTGGTACGGTCCTGCAATTTAAAAGATTGTTGGGAAATTGACCGTTAGGGGTAATTGGGCGTATCGGTACGCGATACAACCATATCGATACGCGAACTAGCCATCGGGTATTTTAAAGCACACCGTATCGATACGGCTAAGCGTATCGGTACGAGTTTTGGCTACTGAAAAATCACTGTAGTTAAAACCCTTGAGGGTATCGATACGGTACCATACAATATCGATACGACTACACTTAAACGCTCTTTAAATCATTCCAAAGCTTTGTAAAACCCTTAAACATATTTTCAAGTTATTTATGACTAAAAACATATTTTAAATTCTTTTCGATTTAGTCTAAAACATTTTTCAATTATTATATCAAAACACTTAGTTCTACAACTACAATTTAGAATTTATTTGTTAAAACCTAAATCTCTAATCGTATTACCATAAACCCTAAACTATAACCTCTAGACCATACATTCTAACCATCAACCTTAAATCTTAAACTTTTAACCCTAAATTAAGTCCATAAAGTCTAAAACTAAAAGCACTTATAAAAACTTTTTATTTTTACCGCTAGTGCATAAGATATTTATCCCTTTAAACAAGGTAATTATACCATGCACTAGTGGTGGAAATATTTTCTTTCCATAAACTCCCTAATTTTAGGGGTTAAAGATTCATTTTAAGGCTCATAGTGTAAGGTTTTAGGTTTATGTGCTTAGAATTTAGACAATGTGGTCTAAATCCCTAACATATTAGAATTTAGGGTTTTAAGTTTTAGTGTTAGAATGTAGGAATTATAGGTAAAAATCTAAATCCCTAACATATTATCTCAAAACCTAAACCTTAGCCTATAAACTCTAAATTCTAACTCTAAAACCTAAATTTTGACCACGTACTATAAATTTTAGACCCCTAAACTATAAATTTTAAATCTAATATCTTATCCCTAAAAATAGACCACTTGTAGAAATAAAATATTTCCACCGTCCTACTACTACTATCATATATTTTCCCATTAAAAAACACAGTATCTAAATTTATTGAGTGCTATCCGAAATAAAAGATGATGTCTACTACCCATAAACAAATGTTCTTCAGCTTTAGCAATCAAAAATTGGATTATTGATCCAACCGATCCGGTTCGGTTTTGTAATGAATGCCATCAATCCACTTCAACTTCTACTTGTTCCTTTGATGTCTCATTCATGCTCTTTTCTATTCAATCTCAAGCCTTTGAACAAAATCCCACTATAAAGTTTCCCTCTTTTTTCTTTGAAGTTTATTTTTAGAAAAATCTCATCTTTTTTAACTTTTGGAAGAAAATAAATGGTTGGGGTTGGTGGAAGAATCATTTAGCGGCGGAGTTGATTCATCGATCCTTATGCTGAACAAAAATGGTGTTCAAAAACAAGCTATTTTTCTCATCTTCAAAGAAATCGGATTCTTCTAGCGCTGACGGATCAAACAGCCCTCGATCATCTTCCAATTCCCCCATTCGATCCGACAAGAAGAAACCCAAAGCTTCTACTTCAAAGCCTGACTCCCTTTTCAGTCCCGTTGCTTGCAAGCAAACCCAAGTCAAAGATGGATATAGAGGCAAGGAGCTCAAACCCCAAATCCCTCCTTTTAAGCCCGATGGCAAGGACGGGGCCTCCTCCGAGTCGCCCCTACTGGCATCTTCCTTGGGGTTGAATCGGATTAAAACCCGCTCCGGCCCCTTGCCGAGGGAGACTTTTTTCAGTTTCCGCGGTGAGAAAAGTGCAGCGGCTTCTGTGCTTGGAGCCAGTAACTTGTCTAAGCCTGGAAGTTCACGTAGTGGTGGTGGTGGTGGTGGCAGTGGAGGTGAAGGTGGTAGTTTGTCAAAACCAGGTTCCGGGAAGAAAGATGGGTTCTTGAACAAGAGGTTGGTGCAAGAGAGTTTGTCTGATAATGTGAGCAATTCGAATAGTATGTCGACTGGAAGTGGTGGTGATGGGTGGAACTCGAAAGAGCAGAGTCCCGGTGTCCAAGGGGAGTTGCGGTTGCAGAACGGGGAATCATCTTCAGAAGCTGGTAATGTTCAAACTTTGAGGCATGATTATTTCGTGTGTTTCTGATATTATTGTTGTTTCGATTATGCCATTGATGTTACTTTAATGACAGTATTGTTGCTTTATGGTTATCTGTTCTTGTTTTTGTTGTGGATTTCGTTGTTTAGTGACTAGTTGGTTGATAGATGTTAAAACAGTTTCTTTATGCTTTCATCAACTGTTTAGGATTAACTGGAGTTAAACCTCTGAACTATTCTTCCATATTTCAAGAAAAGGAATTTCTAAACGTGCATGATCACAGTGGTTATGTATATAATGTTGAATGAAGAAATATTAGTACTTGTGAGTTGTGATTCTACTGTTTTGCATTTTATGTTGTATTGGACTTTTCTTCGTTTTCTCTACTTGCCGTGTCTAAATAGGATTTTTCTTGAATTCTGGATAAATATTTGTCAAGAGTGAAAAGTTTAAAAATTGAAAGACCATGTGTGGATGGATGATTAGTAGAAATAGAAATGGGTGCTGGGCTATGGATTTTGGGAGCACTAAAGGGAATTTCCCCAATACGCTGATATGCCCGTAATGCTTAGCATTTTCAGCAGATGCATGTAATTTGGCATATTTTTTCTTTCTTTTCTTGTTAGTCCCTTCTTTTTCAGTTCATGCATGTTCAGTAACCAAACTGTTCTTAAGAAGGTGATACAATTTATGGGATATGAAATAAATTGTTTTTCTCATATTGCCAGTTCAGATTGTTAGTTACTTTAACAAGCTCCATATATAACATTTTTTTTAGTTTTAACCGTCACTCGCTGCCCCATCTTAGCTTATCTGAAGTTCTGAACTTCAATTTGACTTTGAAGTAACACGCTTATGATTTGGTTTAAATAGTTTCAGGGTTTTTTCAGTTATCATATACCTTCCTTCCTAATGTCATATAGAAAGACCCCATTACTTTCTAGTTAATAGTTATGCATTTCTCTTGAGTTGCAAGTGCATTTTCTTAATTTATCCTTTCTGTTTTAACTCGGAGAACATCATTTTTTTTTTTAAATTTTTAGAAGACTTCTAGGGTTCAATCTACCGTTCATTTGGAATACTGTTTAACAATGAAATGGTTTCACTGCATGGAGGCTTGCTGCAATTTGTTCTGATTTATTATCTCAAACACAGCTTTGATGCCTTGAATTCTGTTACCAGGGCGAAACGAGTCATCATTGGGCCACTCTGGAGGCTTAAAAAGTTCAGATTTTTGTACACCAGAGGTACGGTAGTATTTTCATCGACCCTTACCTTGCTGTTACATATTACTAGTGACAACTGCCAGTTTTTTAGCATTTGAACTTTTAAGTTGTGATGGTGTTATTGCTTATTCAGATATTTGTTTCCCAGGCTTCATATGATTGTGAAAACCCAAAGGAATCTGAATCGCCCCGTTTTCAAGCTATCCTTCGTCTTACAAGTGGTCCTCGGAAGAGGTTTCCTGCTGATATTAAGAGTTTTTCCCATGAATTGAATTCCAAAGGCGTACGCCCTTTTCCACTTTGGAAACCTCGACGCTTAAACAACTTGGAGGTACTTTGATTCTATTTCTTGCCTTCTATTTTCATGCAGTTTTGTGTTCTTAACTAGATTTTTGTTTTATGCAGGAAGTCTTGGTTGTGATTCGAGCAAAATTTGACAAAGCAAAGGAGGAAGTGAACTCTGATCTGGCTGTTTTTGCTGCAGATCTGGTTGGAGTTCTAGAAAAAAATGCCGACAGTCATCCTGAGTGGCAGGAAACTATTGAGGATCTGCTGGTTTTGGCTCGAAGCTGTGCTATGACACCGCCTGGAGAGTTTTGGCTTCAGTGTGAAGGCATTGTTCAGGAGTTAGATGATAAGCGTCAAGAACTCCCTCCGTGCGTGCTGAAGCAGCTTTATACCCGGATGCTTTTCATTCTAACAAGGTGTACTAGATTGTTTCAGTTCCACAAAGAAAGTGGGTTGGCAGAGGATGAACCTTTGATACAACTTCGCCAATCTAGAGTCCTGCATCCTGTAGATAAGAGAAGTTTTTCGGGTCTCCTAAGGGAAGCAAAAAGTTTGAGTTCATCAAAGGCACCGAAATCAGCCTCGTCTAAGAAATCTTATAGTCAGGAGCAACATGCCTTAGATTGGAGCAAGGACCATGCTTCTGTGCCAGGAGGTTTTGTTGCTCCCATTGACGACACTTCAAAGAACTTGGAGTCTCCTGCAAGCAGAGACAGGATAGCTTCTTGGAAGAAACTCCCAACTCCTGCCAGAAAAGTCCCAAAGGAAGCTATTGTTATCAAGGAGCAGAATAATAGTATGCATGAAACTTTGAAAAGAACAGAAGCCTCCGATGTAGATATGGCTTCTATTAAACTTCATGAGCTTCCCGCTGCAAAAGAATCTCCAGGGCAGTCTTCTAAGCATCAACACAAAGCTTCTTGGGGTTATTGGGGAGATCAACCAAATGTTTCTGAAGAAAGTTCTATAATATGCCGCATTTGTGAGGAGGAGGTTCCCACCTCAAATGTGGAAGATCACTCAAGAATATGTGCAGTTGCTGATCGATGCGATCAGCACGGCTTAAGTGTTGATGAACGCCTTGTAAGAATTGCTGAAACACTTGAGAAGATGGCAGACTCCTTTGCTAATAAGGATATCCAACACTTAGGGAGCCCAGATGTTGCAAAAGCATCAAATTTGAGTGTGACTGAAGAATCTGATGTTCTATCTCCTAAACTAAGTGATTGGTCAAGGAGAGGTTCTGAAGACATGCTTGATTGTTTCCCTGAAGCTGATAATTCAGTTTTTATGGATGACCTTAAGGGTTTGCCTTCCATGTCATGTAAAACTCGCTTTGGTCCGAAGTCTGATCAAGGAATGACAACATCATCTGGCGGAAGCATGACTCCTAGATCTCCTTTATTGACACCGAGAACTAGTCAGATAGACTTGTTATTGTCAGGCAAGGGTGCTTTCTCTGAGCAAGACGATCTTCCACAGGTATCTCTTTGTCCAGTTGTTATTTCAGAACAACTTAGCTTTAAGAACAGCAGAAATTGCTGTGTACTGTTATATGTCCCATGAACTAGTATGCTTTTTTGATATTTTCTATACAACTTTATAGTTCCCCTCCCTTGACCTTCCATCCTTACACAGCTCTCCTCTCCTGTTATGCTCTTCCCTTTGTTTGTTTGAAATACTTGTTATACAAAAGACATTTTGTCTATGTTTTTGTGATTTGTAATTTGTTTCAGTTAAATTTTTGCTAAGACAACTGTTATGCACCAGCATTGAATTGCCAACAGTTGCTTAAACAGATAGATTATACCAGCATTGGACTGCCAATAGTTGCTTATGCTGATAGATTATAAAGTATTTAAGATGAAAGCTTTCATATTAATTTGTTTCACTTCAGTTTTGCAAATACTACTCTATTTATTGCAGCTGTATTATGTGTCTGCTTTGAAGAGTCTGGGTTCTGTGCCCCTGAGGTGTTACTTTTTAACATCTAGTTAAGTGTATTTTGGTCTTACTGTAGCAGTCCCAAGTTCTAATTTCTTCTATGCCATGCAGATGAATGAGCTTGCTGATATTGCCAGATGTGTAGCAAATAGGCCATTGGTTGATGATTGTTCCATGCCATATTTGCTATCTTGTCTTGAAGATTTGAGACTCGTCATAGACCACAGGAAATTTGATGCCCTTACAGTAGAAACATTTGGGGCACGCATTGAGAAATTGATCAGGTAAGTATGTCGCTGATATTCTTTGACACTTGTGTAAAGTATAAGGACAATGCAGTAGGTGCCCTAAAAAAATGTAGCCATATGATGAAAATTTTGCTGAAACATTCTATTGTAAAGTAAAATAACATTTGAATTTGAGCAAAAGGTGCTAATTGAGTTTGTTGCGGTTTCTTTATTCACTTATGATTTCAATGTTTAGGGAGAAGTATTTGCAGCTTTGTGAGCTAGTCGAAGATGAAAAGGTTGATATAACAAGTACCATTATTGATGAGGATGCTCCTTTAGAGGATGATGTGGTTCGTAGTTTGAGAACTAGCCCTATTCATTCATCTAAGGACCGTACGTCCATAGATGACTTTGAGATAATAAAACCGATTAGTCGTGGAGCATTTGGACGTGTTTTCTTAGCTAAAAAGAGAACAACGGGGGATCTTTTTGCTATAAAGGTACCTGAGTTTTATTTTCTTTCCCTAAGGTTTTTTTATCAATGAATATAATAGTCCTTATTTATTATCGTTTTAATGTTTCCTAAATTTATGGTGTTCTCTTATTCTTTTAAAGCTTTTCATTGGTTTGTTTACTTTGGTTGATTCTTGTGTTTTCGTCATGCATAAGTAGAAATACTTGAAGGTATCTTTGGCATTGTGATGCATATTTAGTTGCCCTCTTAATTTCTTACAACTTTAAGCTCCTCTTTCCTGAATATTCGTGAAGGCGGTGCGGTTTACTAAATGTTATGAACCGAAATAAGAAATAGAGATTTAGATAGAAGAAAGAAATAGAAGGAGAATTAAGAGATAAAAAGAAGAGAATTTAAGAAGAGAAAAGGATAAGGAGAAGAAGAAATCAGATTGATTTCATTGATATAATTCAGCATAAAGATCAGATTTTCACAACGTGATCTATATACTAATTCAACAGTACATGCAGTTAATTATTTTAACAGCTGTTGCAATGTGATCCAGCCTGCATCCAATTCAGCTGATGTATATGGGTCACGTCCGTCCTCCTTTAATCCATTGGGCCCATTGACATTCTCGAATAATCCGTTGGCTCAATCATCAAATAAACCTCTGGCCCATTCTCCTTCATGCCCGTTGATCCTGCTGTTAAAACAACGTCGTGCTCATTAACATATATCTCCGATTCTTTCACTCGAGAATTCTCAAATCCATTCTTATAAATCCCTAGATTAACATCTAAGGTCATGACACCAAATTTGGTAACTCCCTATGTTACTGTGATCTGGACACTTTTTGGGACTTTGTTGCATTCATATTTCCATTCACCAAGATTACCTGAAAATGTGTTCTAGAAAACCGAGGAAAGATTTATGCCCAAGTAACTTGATTTTTGGTAAATCATTTATCAAAATCTATGTAGCTGGCTTTTCCGTTTTTGCTAGTATCTTTGTTAGAAGCAGCTGACTTAGTTGGTGAGATATTAAATCCTCTAATTAAACCAATTGTTGCTGTGAACAAAGTTCTCTTCTTTGTTTTCCTGAACTTACTACCTTTCAAATGCTGTAGAATCTTCATCCCACACAATAAACAGACTATTTATAATCAATTAAGGTGTATGGGGAGAAGAATCTTGAACAAAAAGTGAACAGAGTATTGGAGATGATGATTAAAGACTGGAGAAATATGCCAAATCCAGGGAGACTATAGCAAACTCGATGGAGGAAGGGAGAAGATGTGAGAGATATGTAAAAAGAAAGAAGAAACCAAAACGGAGAAAAATATGTGATGGTTTGTGGCTTCTGTAAATGGTTGGGTTTAAATCCAATATTGTAACATCCCACTTTTCACCTTGGTCTTCCTGCCAACCTCTTTGTTTAATTTATTCCAGTTTGATTCAAACATGGAGCAATAAGGACATTTGGGCTTTAATTTTTCTACTCTCATGGGCCAAAAAGGAGTTTGATTGCCCTAGATGTTACTTTCATGAAATACCCTCAAACCAAGATAGTAATAACATGTTCTATTTGCATAAAAGATGGTCAAAGTACTGACAGTGATGTTAATCATCTTAACATTTTAAAATATTAATCTGGAAACATAATGAATTTTAGGTTTAGGGATTGGGAAAGTGGAAAGAAAATGAATTTCAGGGTGTTTGGTAGGAAACAGAAGTGAGAAGGAAGGATTATCATTTGCCACACCTACTAACTAAAACAAACCAGTCCCAATTAAAAAAAAGATAAAAGAAAAATGTGAGTGGTGTGAATCAAGTTTGTATATTTAGATTATCATGTTTGGGCCCCTCATCTGATTTTCATTATTCTGTTATCAATGAGAGTGAAGATGGATTTAATTTTCAATAAAAATATCAGTTTTTCTGTTTGGTGCAGGTTCTAAAGAAGGCAGATATGATTCGTAAGAATGCAGTTGAAAGTATATTAGCTGAGCGTGATATTTTGATTTCAGTCCGCAACCCATTTGTGGTGAGCAGGTCTTGCTTGCAAAGAATTGACTTTTTTTAAGGGCTTGTTACCTTGTTTTTACATTAATCTATCATCTATGTGCTGTATAGGTTCGATTTTTCTATTCATTTACTTGTCGTGAGAACTTGTATCTTGTGATGGAGTACTTAAATGGAGGAGATTTATATTCATTGTTGAGAAATGTAGGCTGCTTGGATGAAGAGGTTGCTCGTGTATACATAGCCGAAGTAGTAAGTTTTGGTTTTTTGCCATAATTTTTTTTGGGGGATGCACAATTTTTGTTTTAATCTACTATATATATATAGGAATGGGATCCACTTACATAGTGTAAAACTCATTTAGTTTTACACTTTTTTTGGACCGTTGGATGAGTGAAGTGGATGGATAAGATTAACAGTAGAAAATGTGAAGATTATCACTTGGAAAAAAAAGATAAGGAAATAATCTTAGCCATTTATTACTATCATCCAACGGTCCAAAAAAAGTGTAAAACTAAATGAGTTTTACACCATGTAAGTGGATCCTAACCCATATATATATATATATATATATTGGCTTATGTTGGTTGAGTTCTTTTTCTTTTACCCTATGTACATATTTTTACAGGTGCTTGCCTTGGAGTATTTACATTCTCTGCATGTAGTTCATCGTGATTTGAAGCCTGATAATTTGTTGATTGCACATGACGGTCATATCAAGGTGATGTTTTAGTGACTTTCCTTGTTTCCCTTCTTTTTCATGGGTATTAGAAGATACACGTTGCATACTTTTGTTACTTTGTTGTTTTCAGCAACTATAAATGTGCCATTATTGACGGACACGATGGAAAATATCATTTGTTTTTGGGTCAGAGGCGGAATATCATTTTTCTATTTGCAGTTGGTTTCTTATTACCTTTGTTATAATGCAAAATATCATCTCTCTTTACTTTCTTTCATAATTTATGAGATTTATTTAGATTACAAATTTACAGTGGCAAGTTGAAATGTGTTGTACGGTACTGGCTAATCAGGGAAACATGAAACACCTTATGTTGAAAAGTGAGATGTAATTGAGTGGTCAAGTTACTACCTATTTTATTTTGAGATGATAATTGTTAACCAAATGAGGGTACTTAAACGGAATGTGACATTGATATTTCTTCTTTAGTGCTAGTTTTTCTGTGCCTTTCATTATATTTGAACATACCCTTTCAAACTAACAGTTAAATTTTCCATTGTAGCAGTTGACGGATTTTGGGCTTTCAAAGGTTGGTCTCATCAATAGCACTGATGACTTATCTGCTCCAGCAGTTAGTGGCACATCTCTACTTGATGATGAACAGCCTCAGTTATCTTCATCTGAGCACCAGCAAGAGAGGCGGAAGAAACGGTCTGCTGTCGGTACGCCCGACTATTTGGCACCAGAGATCCTTTTGGGAACAGGACATGGTTTGTATAACTCGTTTTAGTTTAAGGTGCTTTACTTATCTGTTAATCATCTGTTTGCCTTGGAGGTCAAGTTAGATTAAGGTCAACCTGAAATG
Organism: Hibiscus tridactylites; assembly: GCA_958450335.1. NCBI lineage: Eukaryota > Viridiplantae > Streptophyta > Magnoliopsida > Malvales > Malvaceae > Hibiscus > Hibiscus tridactylites. The sequence goes on along the minus strand of OY288289.1, from coordinate 68,611,545 downwards.
TAAGTTAACCTAGAAGCTCAAGCAACTTGGATCCAATTATTAGTTGATCAAATTTTTTTTGCCTGATATCTTGTTCATATTTAATCAAGGCCTATGGTAGCTGATTGGTTGCCCTTCCGTTTCTACCTGACATGCTTATGCATTTCTTCTTTGGTTGATCTTGTTTAAATCTGTAAGTTTACCATATTGTCTAACTTTCCTCAGGCACAACTGCTGATTGGTGGTCTGTGGGTGTCATTTTGTTTGAACTGATTGTCGGCATTCCACCCTTCAATGCAGAACATCCGCAGGTAATATCTTGATTCTAGTTGTTCTAGTTCTTGCTAACAGGGCTCGTGCTGCTCCCTTTTACTTTTCTTTTATGCATTTTGCTAAGTAGTGTTATCCCACATCTGTTAAGTACTAGGATTCTTGTGGTCTTATATTAAAGTTGAGCCCCTCTACCTTTTTACCAATTGGTTTTATGTTGGATGCTTAACACATTTTATTTATTTTCTTTTCTTTTTGGAGAGTAGATTATTTTTTCTTTGCTCTTATTCTGTTAATCTAGAACTTTGAAGGATATCAACTTCCTTTATTTCCCCCCCAGAATTCTATAGCTTTGTTGTGCTGTTGGTATATGAATGTTTAAATACACCATCAGATTGCAGTTATCTTTCCGAATTTTGTAATTCAAATCACTTTATCTCATGTTTTCTTTATTTCATTGTTACTTTTTAATTTCCATTCCATGATTGGTTTCCTTCTATCCAAGATTGGATTGAGAACGACGCATTGTAAGAATGAAGCTATTTCTAGATTAGTGTCAGATATGTTCCTATGTGTTTGGTCAATGAGGGTGGAAATCAATCATATCTTTGGTTAACATCAATTCAACATTCTCAATGCTAGTTACTTCAGAACTTTCTTGTGGTAGTGAATGGGTTGTAAGTCATAACTCATAAGTCTTATGCCGATTGTTGGGTATAGTTTTGTGTTCCAGATGTTCCTTTCTTGGCAGGGATGGAAACTGCTGAGACAATATTAGAAGTAAACAAAAGAGCTCATATATAATAATGTTTTTTTTCTAGCACCTTGGGCAATTTTATTGAGTCAAAACTGCATAACAGCTATAATGGTAGATTACTCACTTCCAGTCAGTTTTGGACTCCAGATTCCTGAGCTAGAAGGAGTTCTATGTTTTTCATTTTCTTTTGGCTCAAAAACTGGTGTACCTGGGTGTTTTAGTGTGGCTATTGTTTTACGGATTTCTTTTTTTAAATTTTTTTTCTCTTTAATGATTGTTCATTCTTTGAACTATGGGATTTCGTAAATACTGCTAACATTATTGATGTGCTATCTGCTTAGAAATTTTCATTTTCAATTATTTCTCGTTCTTTAATTTTCTTCCATATTTTGGTTCCAGACAATATTTGATAATATTCTCAACCGCAAAATACCTTGGCCAAGTGTGCCGGATGAAATGAGCCTAGAAGCACAAGATTTAATTGATCAGTAAGGAAATTGTTTTATTGATGTCACTTTGGTATTTTATTTTTCAAAGAAATTTTGAATACGGCTAAGTGTTATCCGTAACTATGTAAAAATATTTTTTTTCAAAAAGATAGACTGCACCAAGATGTTTTAGCAGAGGGTTCTCCCAAAATCACTGGTATCAAGCTTAAATGTATCTTGGGAGTCTTGGTTTTTGTAATTCTCATTTTTTCAGTATTTTTATAGGTTCGAGTGCCTCGTTATGGACTTAAAATTGCTTAATTTGTTTAATTTCCAGATTGTTGACAGAAGATCCCAATCAGAGACTTGGAGCCAGAGGAGCATCGGAGGTGATATTGATTCTTAAATTTGAGTAGAAGTTTTGAGACATTTTTTTTTTCCTTTCTCTTTATATTTTCACATTTTTCGAAATAAATGGCAGACAGATATTTGAATAACAAACAACAAAATTTTTACACAGGTGAAGCAGCATGTATTTTTCAAAGATATCAATTGGGACACTCTTGCAAGGCAAAAGGTGTGTATGTCTTTGCTATCAGTTGTGAATTTTTGAGCCATCCAACTGTTTTGAAGTGTCTTGTTTTTTAATCATGATGCTTTTCGTATTTTACAGGCTGCCTTTGTTCCCACTTCAGAGAGTGCACTCGATACTAGTTACTTTACTAGTCGCTACTCATGGAATCCTTCTGACGACCATGCATATCCCGGTAGTGAACTTGATGATTCCAGCGATGCTGACAGTTTAAGTGGCAGTAGTGGTTACCTGAGCAACCGCCAAGATGAAATGGTACCTTAGCCCCCAGAAATCTGTCGTATCGTAAATGGTGATATATCTATGATTTGCGTTGTTTGACTTTTTGTTCGTCTGTTGACCACGAATGAAGCAGGGAGATGAATGTGGAGGCCCGGCTGAATTCGAGTCCGGTTCATCTGTCAATTATTCTTTCAGTAATTTCTCATTTAAGGTATTATTTTCTTTTACCTAGTAAGGTGCATCAGTAGGGTTTTTTTTTCTGCTACCACTTGCACTGTTGCCAGAATGTTGCATGTAATTGTAATTACATACCTGCATAAGGTCCGGCGGACGTTTTAAATGTTCGTTTGACCATTGTATATGAGATGGTTTGCACAAGTCTTTATCAGAATTTTGGTTGGTTTTCTAGATCAAGTTTTGCTAATACTTCCTTTTCATCATGGTTGTTAGAATTTGTCCCAGCTCGCATCGATTAACTATGACCTGCTTTCTAAAGGTTGGAAGGGAGATCCTCCGGCGAATTTGAATCCATAGGAAGCTCCTCTTTTTGTGAGAGCTTCGTTTTATTTTGTTCACGTTAGATTGATGTGGTATTATTTTACGAGCCTCATCACCCGTGCTGTTTTTATAGCCTGTACATGTACGTATGTATGCGATTTCTGTGTCTTAACAAATATTGCATTTTTAATTAACTTGATAGGGCGTTTGATGCATGCAGAGATGGAAGAAAACTTGGGATTGTAACCATTTCGGGATGAGCGGTTTCCGTAGGTAAACGACTCGAATACCCGGATTTCACCCAATTTGACCCTGATAACCATGATGAACATGCTGCAATGTGGGTCTTTTGGCCAATGGTGTAATTTGTGAATTTTCTGCATAATCTCCAGTGTAATGAAAACCCACTCTTTGTGTTCAGTTCAAAAGGTGTTATTGGCTGTTCTATGAATCGTCCAATGCTTCGTGAGAAGAAGTAATTTTTACCTTGTAAGGTAGAAAATTTCAGTTCTCTTGTGTAAACTTTCAGTTTCCACAGCCAGTGTATAAGATATTAATCTATATATATATATTATATATCGAGTATTTTATTAGCCAATAAAATTTATTTGTTTTGGTTATATTTTAAAGAAGAAAAAGTTGTCAAAAATTAAAAAAAAAAAACACAAGTGATTATTAAAATATAAATGGTAAAAAAAATTAAATATGTTGTCAAGAGGTTAATGGTTGAGTGGTTATATTATATAATGTACCAAAAAATTAACGTCATTTAGATAATTTACCAAACATTTGAGAATTTGAGTTTTTGTTTTAATTCAGTTTATATTTGTATAGAACGGATAAATTAGTTTTTAGTACCATTATTATCCCATAGCATATTCCCTAATTTCTAAACTCTAAATCTTAATCATAACCTCTAAATTCTAACCATTATCTTTAAATTTTAAATCTATACCCCTAATTCTTACAGCTTAAACTGAGTCTTTATACCTTAAAATTAAGGTATTTGTGGAAAAATTTCTATCGCTAGTGTAATAGATATAAATTCATATAGTTATATATATAATCCAATGATTTAACTTAATTCAGAACAATAATATATATTGTCGTTGGTACAATATACATGCGAATGTAAGATCAAGCATATTTAAATATTTAATATCTTTTTATTTATGGGTAGAGATGAATACGTATAGTATTATACAACGAATATTCGAATTTGTGGATATGAGATCTTACGCATCATTTTGTGCATTTTGATTTGGCAGTTAATGTCCAATGAAGTAGTTTGTATCCCTAATATTATGTTGTCCTGTATCGTCGACGATCCATCGTGAATTGGTCAACAGAGGATCGTAAATTAGTCGACAGAAAGAGGGACAGGGGCAGGGATATGACGACGAAGAGAAAAGGAAGAGGAAGAGAATAGAAGAGGAGGTGGCCATGGATTTTGATTTTGATTTTTTGCTTTTGATTGCATTGAAGGAACATGTTAATTAGCGTCTTATTTATATAGCAAACACACACAGTTTGTCGACAGGCTAGTCAAGTTTGCTAAAAGTTGTCGGGGCCAAATTTTGTGGGATCCTGACTTCTCTCCGTCTTTTTTCTTGTCTGTATAATTTTCTATGATATGAAATGAAGTTATCCTTCTTAACAAAAAAAAAATACACACACAGTGCTGTTCTTTTGGAGAAAGAGATAGTCTTTAAGTTGAATAAGGAAAATCTATTTAAAGTTAAATAAGGAAAACCTTTTTTCATGTTATATATAAATTTCAATTCATAATAAAGTAAAATTTCATAAAAATCTTTAAAGTTGAATTTTAAAACGGATGGTTATGGTAATTTGGAGTTTGAATTTGTTCTGTTCTATAGCTGCTGTAGGCTTTTGTTTCCTTTCAGTTCTGGTTTTGCTGCAGAACTTTAATGATAATAAAATAACACTGATTCTGCGAAAAAGAAAAGAATGTAGATTAAGGTAATATTAGATAGGTTGGTTAAATTACAAGGAAAATCCTTAAACTTTGTAAAGATTATAGAAAACGCTCTTCACAAGATGTGAATATTTAGACCAGATTGTATCCCAAGGATCAAGCACATGACATTGGATTTAAGCAGCGTTGTCGTCCCGATGTTCTCCACATCCTCCAACTGTCCGGCTCTCTCCAATACTCCCGTCGAACACATCTAATATTTTGGACCTATTAGAGCTTATAATGCGGGAGTTGCCGTTACTCTCGAGCAACCATGCTGGGAGATACTAGTAGTGTTTTCGTGTCGAATTCAATTTTGTTCCGTTATCCGACTCTGAGCTTGATCTTTGTCCGAATGAGAGCCGAATATCGAAGATTTTTTTCTTAGGCGACATGCATATTTGAACTTTGGACAGCCTTGTGGAACAAATGTTTGTATTGCTTATAGAGGGTTGCGTTGAATTTGAAGATGCTTTTTGTTAGGTTGATTTTCAGGCTTCTATTTTTGTCGGTTAATTTTTTCGGGTCGGATTAATATCGGTTCGGTTGATTTTTTGGGTCGGGCGAATTTCGGTTAAATTGAATTTTTGGGTCGGGTCAATCTTTAGATGTAGCCACGAAAGATGACGAGTTTTTTTTGCTCTAATGTGGATTAGACTACAACAAAATCCAACAATTAATGCATACATTATTTATGTTTATTTTGAGATTATTTTATTGATTTTTTAAGTTTTATTTTAAAAAAATTAATATAATTGAGTTTGATGTGTAAGGGTAGTCTTTATTGATTTTTTAACTTGGTTTGTAGCAAACATTATTATCAGGGACGAACGCAGGACTTTAGGTTAGAGGGGCGAACCTATAAATTTTTAGGGAGCGAACTTATAAATTTTTACGGAGGCAAAATTAGATTTTCAAAAAAATATATATAGAAAAATTCAAAAAAAATTTAAGTCGTATAAGAATTTCAAGTTTTTAGGTGGGCGACCGCCCCCGCCAGCCCCCCTCGGTCCATACCTGATTACTATTATTTAGTATGTATATATCATAAACTTCGTCCGGGTTGTCGTCCACCCATGTGGTGCACCGTTTTTCTTTCATAAATATATAATTTTTTTCTTTTTTTGTTGGTTGGAGTAATTCAATGATCTGCACTCTTTCAGTGAGCACTCCAAAATTTAGCTATGGTGTTAGATTTGAACATCACCGATGAAGATTTTATGAGAAGATTTGAGTTTGTTGTTCATGTTTGCATACTCTTTGTTTTATACGTTTATTTCTGTATTTGGGGTATGCTTATCTGTGTATTTCTTCTCATTATTTTTAGGGGTGTTCAAACGGTCGGTTCGGTTAACCGATCGAACCGAATAACCAAAAAATCATTAACTAAATTTTTTTTCTTATTAACCGTTAACTGAACCGAAATTATTTCGAAATTTTTTAATTGAACCAAAAAAGTTTGATTAATTCGGTTAGTTTTCGAATTAACCGAAACGTGTTATAAAATTTTGGGTAAATTACAAAATGGTCACTAAAGTATGTTAAAATGATTCTTTTAATCACTAAACTTTTAAAAGTTATAAAACAACCATTAAACTTATCGAACTATTATAAAATCGTCCTTGATTCATTGCACGTTATAAATTATTGATAAATATTAAAAAGTCTAATGATCATTTTTTTAATAATTCAATAAATTTAATGATCATTTTGTGCTAATTTGGTAAAGTTTAGTGACCATTTTATAATATTTAAAATTCCTGTGACCAAAAATAAATATATCTAAAATACATATAATATATAAAAAAAAATTTGGTTAATTCGGTTAATTAACCGATTTTGAATCGAATTAACCGATAACTGAAGTTTTAAAAAACCATTAAACGTTAACCGACCGAACCTAAAATTAACCAATCGTTGGGTTCGAATACTAATAATAACAAGGAAAAAACTTTGATGCACAAGCCGTGTAAACTTTGTAAAAGTTTACACGCACCTTTTAGTTTCAGGGGGTTAGGATTTTAGTATAGGGTTTAAAGTTTAGGTAATTAGTTTGTAAGGTTTAGAATTTAATGTTATTGTTTAGAATTTAGGGCATAGGGTTTAAGGTGTAGGGTTTACTTTTTTAGGGTTAGGGTTAGAAATTTAAGATTTAAGTTTTATATTGTAAATATTCAGGCTTGTGTAAAATTAATTTTACATGATCTGTGTATCAAAATTTTTGTTATATTTATATTTATATTTATAAGAAAAATAACAAAATGCAACTAAAATTTAAAATGAAACAAGGACAAGGCGAATAAATTATAAGCTGATATATTTTTACTCGATTCGGTCGAATACATACTCCTAATCTAGAGGATATATATTGAGATTTAAAGTCTCTTAAATATGACACATGGCAACATTATCAGCCTGTTTGTAAGCAAAATAATTGTTGATGTATGAAATAATGACTCATATTTAAATTTTTATATAGTTTTATTTCATTTAGGAAACTTACCGTTATAATAAATTCAATAGTTTAGTTTGATTGAAAAAAAGCCCTAGTTCTCAGGTTTCTTGAACAAGTCGGTTTACTTATAAATATGTTCACAATTTGAACATTCTTTTCACAGCTTTTTTTTTTTACCTTCCGATGGCGGTGCAAGCTACCATGAAAAGAAGAAAGCAATCGCCTTAAAATCAAGAGTCCATGAACTTTATATGATATCTTGAAATCAATCTTCACCGGGTTAAGTTTCAACGACCTGGTTCAAGCCAAATCCGTTTGTTCTTCATGGAATATACTTGGAGAAGAGCTGCTTTCAAAGATGCCATGGCTCATGCTTCCTTCCAAGAAACAGGTCGAAGAAGGCGATGGAACCGACGTCGACAACAATGGCTACCATGGGTTCTTGAGTTTGAGTGAAAATCGTGTCTACAGCTTGAAAACGACGCCAAAGGAGTTCAGTGAGGGTTGCTGCATCGGTTCGTCGCGTGGATGGTTGCTTTTCTTGCAAGAAAAGGCAGTCCCCTGTCTGTTTAACCCTTTGAAGCGAGCGAAGATCGAGCTCCCTTCGGTTGATCGTCTGCTAGGGTTATAAAGGATGGAAAGGAACGTTAATGGTCAATATGAACTTGATTTTTTCAACTCTGCTGAAACAGGTTCTCGTAGGTTTTTGTTCAGGTCGTGTATGAAACAACAAGTACGAGAATGTTTCGTTCAGAAAGCGATTCTGTCGGGAAAACCTGATGACAACAATGGAAAGTATGGTGTGGTTTTGTTGTGCAACAATGGTGAAGATATTGCATATCATAGGAGTGGAGACAATTGCTGGACGGGTCTTGATGTTAACCGTCCACAATTCTATACATATATATCTCGAACACCACGACTATCACAAATGTACACAATCACACCTTTGTCTAACCTGTTCAATAAAAACTAATGATGGTAACTTGTGCCATGAAACTTGACATGGACAAGATTTGAAAAGCACACGAGCACCAAATGACTATATAGTCTAACCAACAATCAGTTGATATAGCGAGATGAGACGCAATATCAAGCAAGGTTAGAGGTTCAAATCCTTACGGTGTGAATGAATTTATTGATCGAACCTAAAATTAAATGTCTAAACCGATTTGACTTCCGGTCCAAAATTTATAAACTTGGCGCAGAGCTTAATTAGAGGGGACAATCGGGTCGTTCGGATTGGATCGGATCGAGTAATTTCGGTTCGAGTTGATTTTCGATTCAAGTTGCTTTCGATTTGGGTCGGATAGGGTCTGATTCGGATTTAGTTAGGGTCTATGTTATTTCATATCGGATCGGGTATTGGGTTGGGTCAATATTGAATCAGTTGATTTTTGGGTCGGGTCAATATCAGATCGATTGACTTTTCGGGTCGGGTCAATATCGGATCGTCAATTTTCTATTTAAGTCAATATATGAAGATGATCTTTTAAAGGAGAAAAAAATTATATCAAACCATTAAACTATTACTAAAGGTAGTTGTCAGTTAATAATATAATACAAAATCAGAATAAAACATAAATATTTGAGCAAATTAAATTCGGGTTGCTTTCGGTTCGGGTTGCTTTCAGTTTCGATTATTTTTGCTTCTGGTTGGTTTTTGGTTTAACTAAATTCGTGTCAGTTTTAGTTAGGTTTAGTTTTTGTTCAAATTCGGATCAAGTTTAAATCATCATGTTTAATTCTATATTGGATCTCAAATTGAGTAAATCAATTCAGGTCTCAGGTCAAGTTAACCGGGTCTAAGCTTAATCAAAGAGTGCTACCAAATATCATGCTTATGTGATATGTCCGAAATATCAACTTGTATTTAATTTTTTACATTTCTTCTGGTAATAAATCTTAATTTTTATGACATTTTCTTTGACTCGATTAATATTTCGTAAATTTCTTTCAATCTTCGATCTTTCATCAGCTTTCTCGTATCCACAATAACAACAATCGCACAAGCTAAATTGTCATTAAAACCCAAATTTAATAGCCTACTTTTTCCATCCTCGAAACTATATCTTCTGCGCCATGAATGTGATGAGTTGAACTCGACAAAAAAAAACATGACATCAGATTTAAACAGTGTTGTCGTCCCGATGTTCTCCACATCTTCCAACTGGCCGGCTCTCTCCAAATACTCCCATCGAACACATCTAATGTTTTGGACTTATTAGAGCTTATAATGCGGGAGTTGTCGTTACTCTTGAGCTACCATGCTGAGAGATACTAGTAGTGTTTTCGTATCGAATTCAATTTAGTTTCGTTCTTCGACTCTCAGCTTGATCTTTGTTCGAATGAAAGCCGAATATCGAAGATTTTTTTTCCTAGGCGATACGCATATTTGCACTTTGGACAGCCTTGGGGAACAAGTGTTTGTATTGCTTATAGAGGGATGCATTGAATTTGAAGATGCTTTTTGTTAGGTTGATTTTCATGCTTCTATTTGTGTTGTGTACTCTAATATTGAGATTGTAATGGGTTGTATTAAGAGATTAATTATTTGTTTTTGTTTTTTTTTTTATCTTGAGGATTCTTACAATTGGTATTCTCTAATTTTTTACATCTACGAGACTTCTACGTATAATAATAAAATCTAATCGGTTGAGTAAAATAATTTTTTTAGAGATTATAAATTTAAGTAAACATTGACGCGTAATGTTCTTTAAGGTAAAAGATGATATGTCATATATCTCGTTATTCAGGGATTCTAACAATGCCGAGACTAATTTTTTTGGGTTAATAATAGAGATAAATTTTACGCACAAATAATGAATCAATTAAGAATTATACGCACAAATAAATTCAATTATATCGTTAAAACAAGGTATGTTTAATAAATCTCATTGAGACTATAGATTTGAGTGAACATTTTTTTTTGGAAAGGAGAACCAGGCCTCGTTAAAACCCCCCCACTAAACATAGGTTGGAGAAAAAGAGTGCCCTTGCAGTTTATTAATCCATAACAAACAAATACACTCGAAATTGAGCCATACAAACCAGCCAGAACTCACACTAAACAATGAACACTCAATCACCCTGTTGCAGCTGTTAGTGCTCGAACCAGTGACCTCTAAGAACAACAATCGCTCCCTTAAGCACTGAGGCAAATTAGTTCGTGCTTTTATTAACAATTTATAATTCTATTAAGGGGAAGAGGAATTTATTCTCAATGAATTCCGAACCTGATGGAATGATTTAGTTTTTTAATGATCTTACAATTATATATTATTATAGTTTTTCTAATTAAAATGTGCCTTCCTGGCAGCTTCAGCATTTGCATGTGCTGGCATAAGTGATAGGGTTAAATGGTATTTTGATCCTTGGAGTTGTATTTTAGTATCATTTTGATACTTAAACGATTTTTTATTCAGTTTGATCCCTGAACTTTCGGGTCTTGATATACTTTACCGTAACTCGTTTTTCCGTCGTAAAAAATTCCACATGACACTCTAGAAACTTGTTGTGTGACACATAACATATGTTAAATCTGGAGAAAAAAAAAACTCTAAGAAAATTCATACAAAGATCTTTAAAAATTTTCAAGAAAATATTCGAAATTTTTTATGGCATTTTTAAAAATGAGATTTTTTTTTGAATTTTTAATCTTTTATTGAATATTTCAAATTTACTATATATTATGTGGTACGCGACATGTTCTTAGAGTGTAACATGATTTTTTTGTGAAACTAAAAATGGACTAGTGTGACATGTATTACGTTTGGAAATTTTAAATGTCAAACTAAATAAAAAAACTTTTTTATAAATACAAAAATGATAAATAGATACAATTTTAGGGATCAAAATATCATTTAACCCTAAATGATAATGAATTATTGAGAGTAGATGTTTTTGTTAAATATTATCACCTTTTCCAGTTTCTTATCATTTCACATGTATGTATTTATCCTTTTTAAGCAATTTGTGGGCATCAAATCCTCTCTCTATCCCCTATCAATCATTGAGGTATGGGCAAACAAATTTTTTGAGGTCTATTGGGCATTGGCCCCAACAGTTTGAAAAATTCATAATAAGTCCTTTAAATTTTTTAAAATTTTTAATTTGATTCCCTTGAATTTTAGAAATTTGTTTTTTATTTTTTAATTAAATTCTCTACAAAAATTAATTTGTTCCCCTCAATTTTTGGTCTAATAACAATTTATGTCCTTATAAATTTAAATATTAGATAAAGTAGGCATTGCCACTCAATTTGGAGTTTAAATACTTAATAAACACTTATATTTTTAAGTTCAATAATTTGGTCCCTCCCGATATTCGATTATGGCTTCGTCCCTATAGGTGAAAACAACATTTTTTTAATAATATTTTTAAGAGATTAAAATATTATTTTATTATGTAATATCGATTTATAATTTTTAATGAGATTTATATAATCATTTTGAAGAGTTGTTATTAAGTTATGTATATTTTTATCATTTTAAGGGGTCAAGTCTCTTACAAAACCCCTTGCTTCGTCCCTATTTTGAAGGTATGATCAATACATATATACGTTTAAGGAATACATTATATAAACAAAATTATAATTATAATTATAACTATAATTATAATTAATATATCTATATAATTACAATTATAATATTATGATATTTGGTTGGTGTAATACAATGTTACATAAGAATACATTTTAATATATTATCCATGTGATAGATTTTTTTAAAAATATTGTATAGAACTCTACCTAAATTTTATATTTAACATATTATTAATAAAATTAATATACTAGATAATATTTTTTTTAAAAAAAATGCTCATGTTCTCAATACAATTAATATGAGGATTAATATCATATACACTGGCGGTGGAAAATTTCCACAAGCGCCTTAGTTTTAGGGTATAAGGAATTAGTTTATGGTATAAGATTTAGGGGTTTAGGTGTAGGGGTTTAGAATCTAGAGATATTTGTTTCAATTTAAGGTTTAGGGTTATGATTTAGGGTTTATAGGTTAGGGTTTAGTTTTTATGGTAATATAGTGAGGATTTAGGTTTTAACATATAAACCCTAAATTATAACACTAAACCTTAAATTGAAACAATTATCCCTAAATTCTAAACCCCTACACCTAAACCATATACCCTAAACTAACTCTCTATACCCTAAAATTAAGGTGCTTGTGGAAACTTTCAGTTTCTACCGCATGTGTATAGAATATTTATCCTTAAAATAAATGTCAATATATATTTTTTCTTAATATTACCAAGTCTGTATAGGAACAAACTCCAAAAGTAATCCTCGTTGTGACAAATTGTTGCAAGCAAATTAATCAAACATATCTAAAAAACATAGAATGCGGCTTTCGTGTTATATTTTAATACACAAGTCAAGTTGTATAATTTTTTTTACACAACCACTTCTTTAAAAACTAAAATTATAAATTTAAAATTTTAAACCTCAAATTATAATCATAAATCTAAAATTTTAATTTTTAAACCATAAATTAATTCTATAAACCCTAATTTTAACAAATTTGTGTAAACTTTAATTTATAAAACTTGTGTAATAAAATTTTTCTCTTCATATTTTATTTGAAATATAGGTGTCCATAAGTGAATGAAATCCGCTTTAAAAAAATCAAGGTATGTGCTTGGACCTAGCATGCTTCCCCAAATTATCTATTTTTAATTTAAAAATGATAAAATCATCAGATTATAATTTTATATTATTACTTTTATAATTAAATTTCAAAAATATATTTTAAATTACATTTAGACCGGGTCGGACCACCCGACGCATTAACATATTTAATTTTCTAAAATAATATATTACCCAAAAAGGATGATAATCATGATTTTACATATTTATTTATTAAGTAGAAAGATAATAAATATTCAAGGTAAATATAATAATTTGAATTTATACAATATAAGATAAAATAATTTTTTTTGACCACTCAACCAATAAGTAAATTTCTTAATTCATATATTTCTAAATACTATTTACTATCAATGTAAAATTTTTTGACACTACTCCGGTGAACAAAATGAACTCAGAAATATCCAAACAGATTAATGAAAGTAACATTGAAGGAAAAGAAAGAAATTACAAAGAAACGGTGAAGACGAGAGAAAGGGGAAAGGATTTTTCTGAATGTAGGCCAAAGAGATAATTGGGCCAGTGCCACATAAGTGGTTGATATAGCCCACTTCTTAACATAATTAGTTACAAAAAACTAATTTGTTATATCAAGCAGTTGGGCCGGTAAACAATCCATTTACCTTTACTTTTTTACTGCTTGAATTACTTCAATATTTCCCTCACTGTCTAAACTTCTTGATCTGATGGAAGAGGCCACACTTGTAGCAGCTGTCGAAGTTGAAGAAATCGTTCAGTGGCAAGCGGCTTAGTCAGTGTATCAGCAAGTTGATCAATAGCTGGAACATAGTTAACTTGAAGTTGCTGACGCAGGACCTTTTCACGAACAAAATGCAAGTCGAGCTCAACATGCTTCGTTTCGGAATGGAGCACAGGATTAGCAGCCATGGCAATCGTGCTCGTATTGTCACACCAGATTTTTAGAATATCTTCGAGCTGCATTCCCATATCAGACATAATAGCTTGCACCCATACAACCTCACAAGCAGCATCCGCAAGACTGCGATACTCAGCTTCCGCAGTGGATCGAGAGACCGAGCGTTGTTTTTTGGAGCTCCAAGACAACAAATGCATTCCAAGAAACACACAATAACCAGAAATGGACCTACGGTCATCGGCATCACTGCCCCAGTCTGCATCAGAGAAGACTTGAAGATGAAGAGGAAGTGATTGAGGAGAGAACCAGAGACCATAGCTGATTGTGCCTTTTAAGTAACGTAATATTCTCTTCACAGCCAACCAATGATCATCTGTTGGTTGCTGCATGTATTGAGATACCTTGTTAACGGCAAAGGAAATATCAGGCCGTGTGTGACATATGTAAAGAAGTGCTCCCACAGTACTGCGATATTGTTCAGGATGAACATACACCTGACCAGAATTCCTACACAATTTTGGAGAAACCACAATTGGAGTATCAGCAATTTTAGCATCTGTCATACCAGTCTTAGCTAACAGCTCAGCAATAAACTTCCTCTGAGTCAAATAGATGCCTTTGCTATCATGAATGGCTTCAATTCCCAAAAAATAATGAAGCTGACCAAGATATTTAAGAGAGAATTGATCATGGAGAGCTTGAATGAGAACAACAACTTGACTATTAGAAGAGCCAGTAATCAATATGTCGTCTACATAAACAGCAACAAAAGTAACAGCATCCTCAAGTCTACGAACAAACAAAGAAGTATCAACATTTGAAGACTGAAAAGATTGACTAACCAAGAACTGTTTAAGCTTTAAAAACCAGTTCCTGGGTGCCTGCCGGAGACCATACAAAGCCTTTCGAAGCCTGCACACCAATGGTGAACCATCTTCTGCAGTTTGAACAAAACCTTCTGGTTGAACCATATACACCTCCTCAAGTAGGTCCCCTTTAAGGAATGCGTTGTTAACATCTACTTGTCTGACAGTCCATTGATTAGTGACAGCAATAGACAAGAGAACATTCACAGTGAAAAATTTGATCACTGGACTAAAGGTGTCAGCAAAATCAGTGCATGACACTTGTGAATAGCCTTTAGCCACTAGACGGGCCTTATACCTTTCAACTGACCCATCTGCATTGAGCTTGACTTTGAAAAGCCACTTTGACCCAATTGCCTTTCGATTAGATGGTAAAGGAACCAACTCCCAAGTTCCATTGGCCACCAATGCATCAAACTCAGCTTGTACTGCTTTTTTCCAAGATGGATCTACAAAAGCTTGCTTAACTGAAGAGGGTGTGGAATTTGCAACAACATTGTAGATCTTTGGCTTAAAAATGCCTGCCTTACTACGTGTCACCATGGAGTGAGCATTAGTAGATCTGACAGTCAAGCCAGAGGAATCAGTTACAGGATTGTCAACCTGACTAAGAGATTGATGCGAAGAACCAACAGAATGAGTAGACTGTACAAGTAGTTGACCTTCAGTGCTGTTATCAACAGAAATTAAGTGATCAGCTTGAGCTGCAGCATTCACAGGGGTAGTAACTTCAATATCCACATTCAAGCCTGTATTCTGTTCACCAGGGTCCGATGCAGTAGTCACCTCAGGCACGGTCTGAACCAACTGAGAACCAGCAACAGTAGATTGATGAAGACTTTCATGGGCAAGGCTAGGGGAACTTCTAACCACATTTTCCTGCACAGGAGCCACTGGCAGATCCACAAGTTCCTCAGCAGTATGATCAGCAACACGTTCAACCAAACTTGGGTCAGTAGTAGTTCCCTCAACAGCAGCTAAACCCTCATGCACATCAGTGAAGTCACTTACAAGTGAACCTGGGTCAGTAACTTCAGCAGCCACTGCTGAATCCTCATGAACATCAGTGTGAGCAACACTCCCAGAGCCATGTCCCTGAACAGATGTGGTAGAAACATGTTCCCCAGTGGAACCTCCTACTGTAGTATCAATTCTACCTACAGAACCCTCCTCTGTAGAGCCTGGATGAACATCATTGCCAACAACAGTCTCATCTGTAGCTACAGTCACATGAGGAACCCTTGCAGACTCATTAGTATCATTCAGAAAACTTGAAGGAAAACGTAAGGACATACTAGGAACCTTTGTGGGATCAGCCTGATGTGTAGGAGTCTTAGAGGCAAAAGGAAATATTGACTCATTGAACTTCACATGTCGTGACACAAACACTCTACCAGCATCATTTAAACATAAATATCCATGGTGTTTAGGAGAATAACCAAGAAAAGTACAAGCTGTAGATCGAAAGTCAAACTTATGTCTGTTATAACTCTTAAGACAAGGAAAACATTGGGAACCAAACACCTTCAGGAAACCATAGTTTGGAACCTTACCATAAAGTTTCTGATGAGGAGAAATTCCTCCAAGACCATCCATAGGCAACCTATTAATTAAGTAAACAGCACTCAAAGCTGCAAATGACCAGTAGTGAAAAGGAACAGAGGCATGAGCAAGCAAAGTCAATGTAGTATCAATAATGTGTCTATGCTTTCGTTCCACTACCCCATTCTGAGCTGAAGTATAAGGACACGTTATTCTATGCTGAATACCCAGTTCAACTAACTCAGGCTTTAACGTCATAAACTCACCCCCCATCTGTCTGTAAAGCACCTAAAGTAATGTGAAATTGATTCTGAATAAGAGTATGAAAGGCACGAAAAGCATAACGAACTTCAGATTTATTTTTCAACAAGAACAACCAGGTATTCCTGGAATACATGTCAATGAAGGTAACATAAAACTGCCAGCCAGAAGACCTAAGAGGAGCAGGGCCCCACACATCAGCCTCTACAAGTTCAAATGGCCTAGTATATGAAGTAACAGAATCAGAAAAAGGAAGAGCATGATGTTTTCCAAGTTGACAAGCCACACAACAAGTATTATTAGGCACAGACACAGCTTTATTTAATACTAAGCTAACAGTACGAGGGGAGGGATGACCCAGCCTTTGATGCCAGAGCCAGTAAGCAGCATTTCCATGATCAGTAGGCAAAGAATCAGATGCAGTAACAGTATGACACAATCTAGACTCCAAAATTTGGTCAAAAGTGAAGAAATATAGACCATCCTCAACTTGCCCTTGCAAGAGCACCTCACCAGTCTGAATGTCCTTCACAAAACAACTATCACAGTGAAATTCAAAATAAACTGAGTTGTCACTAGGGAACCTAGATACAGAGAGTAAATTCCTAGTGATCTGAGGAACACACAAGAGGTTCTTAATCAACAGAGGCCTGGAAACAGATTTAACCAAAGTACTGCCAATATGGGAAATGGGAAGCATTGAACCATCACCTAGGAAGACTTTACCATTACCTGAATATCGATGATGCTGCTGAGCTGAGTTGAAAGAATGAGCCACATGATGCGAAGCTCCAGAATCCGGATACCACTTGTTATCCACAGCAATCAGACCTTTGGCAATTAAAGAGTTGACATGCACAGTGTCTTCAGTTGCAGCAGCTTGTCCATCAGAAGCACCTGCAGAGGCACTAACAAAAGGATTATAACAGGGATCCTCCACAGCATCAGCATAATGACATAAGTTCGCTTGAGTAGAATCATTCACAGAAGATTCAAGATGTTGAGCAGAAACTCCCTTAAAACTCTGATCAAAACGCCTCCAACAGCGATCAACCAAGTGGCCAAGTTTGCCACATAGCTGACATTGTATACGTGGGCGACCTCTGTAGAAGTTCGATTAAGGCTGTTGCTCCTTAGTTTGATCACGAGGGCGATTGTTGAAATTAGGGCGCGGTGTTGATCTATCAGGGAAGCCTGGTGTCGATCTATCAGGGAAGCCCGGTGTCGATCTATCAGGGAAGCCACCACTGGATCTATTGGTAGAGATCTGATTATAACTACCCTCACCAGAACGTGTGGTAGAATACTATGTCATGTTGATTCCAACAGGAACTCGAAGTGGATCTTGTAGCCTTGTTTCAGCATCAAGTAAAGCAGAAGTTACAGAAGCCAGTGTATAAGCTTCACGACTTACAGTCAACGCCGCTATGAATGGCTCATACTCTGCTGGTAACCCATTGAGGATCGTTGCTATTTGCTCAACCTGAGCAACCGGACTACCACTAGTTGCCAAGAGATCACAGATCTCTTTAATCTGTGTTGTATACTCTCGAATTGAGAGCGTGCCTTTCTTGAGACCTCGAAGTCTACAATGCAAGTTCATCACTTTCGTGGTCGAGAAATCGGAGTATTGTTTCTGTACAGCGTTCCAGATTGCTGCTGAAGTCTCGGCGCCCACCAATTGTGGCAAGACATTAGCACTAATCGTTGATAAGAGCCAGGAAGCTAGGGCACTGTCTTCCTTTCGAAAACGGCGATAAAGAGGATTGAGAGTAATTTGCCCAGATGCATCTGTAACAACCTTTGCCGGCACATGAGTATCCAGATCCAGGTAATGCTCCATTTCATGTCCACAAACCATCAAAATTACTTGCTGCTTCCACAGGAGATAGTTGTAATCATCAAGTCGAACACTAACCTGCTTGTTGACAAAATGTGACTCAGATTGATTTGTCACCGATTGCAACGCCTCAGATTCAGACGACTGCGGATTAGCACTATCTGCTCATGGCATCTTGGATGAAAGAAGACTTAGCAAGAAAATGACTCAATCGTGGAAATGAAAGAAACCCTAATCGACACCCAAACAGATGACAGTCACAAAACAAAACACAGAGAAATAGAAATTCAGTGACGGCGAACAAGATAGGGACTCAGATTTGGCTCTGATACCATGTTGACACTCTCCGGTGAACAAAATGAACTCAGAAATATCCAAACAGATTAATGAAAGTAACATTGAAGGAAAAGAAAGAAATTACAAAGAAACGATGAAGACGAGAGAAAGGGGAAATGATTTTTCTGAATGTAGGCCAAAGAGATAATTGGGCCAATGCCACATAAGTGGTTAATATAGCCCACTTCTTAACAGAATTAGTTACAAAAAACTAATTTGTTATATCAAGCAGTTGGGCCGGTAAACAATCCATTTACCTTTATTTTTTACTGCTTGAATTACTTCAATAAAATTATATTATAAAATCAAACAAAATAAATCTTACATAGCCTTTAATAATGTAACATTCTCAAAGCTAACGTATGTGTTCATTAATTAGATGGAATCCATAGCAATTATTGGCCACACCATCGGCTCCTACTGTTTAATATAATAACTTATCACGTCCCATGTCACATGCACATAGAATTTATATACTTTACGTAAATGTTTAGATAAGATCCATTTATATGTATTTTATACATGTAAAAGTAAAACAATTTCTCGCATTAATTGAACCTAATGTTTCGGTAAAAAAATAAATGATGTTTATTTTAGGAGTCACTATAAATGGAGTCAGAATTTAGAGTTGCGAGCAAACTATAAATGTTTGAAAGTGGGAGGCAAATTCATAAATAAACTAATTTTTAAATAAATTTAAATAGGAGGACAAAAGTGAAGAAAATAATTTCTTCGGGGGTGGGGGGCGATTGCCCCTCCCCACCCCATGTAGTTCCGTCTCTGGAAGACACGAGTTCAAATCACTTTGTCTACAAGGTGTATGCGCATTGTCAGAAGATTAAGAATATGTATAAATATATACTACCTTGTAATCGCCTGTAGACTATTACAAAAAACTAAGTTATTTTTTAAAGTTACAAAGATAATTTTACAAAGTGATTTTTTTAATAATTTAAAGGTAATTACGAGTATTATATATTCGTAAATATTTTTAATTATTTGACAGATTTGATGATGTATCTTCGTATCTCCCGGAATAAAGGCGAATACTTTCCCGGATAAAGTTTAAACTTTAATCTGTGGGATAAACAAGAATTTTGCATATAATAGTCTTGATGGCCAATTGCTTGTAAGAAATAAACTACATAAAGCCAAAAATCCACAGCCCAGACTTACTAGAATATCCTGATTACGTTTCAGATTCAGATTCAATCTCCAAAGTGATCTTTTCTTCAGTTCCAGGCATCCATGGCTTCTCTCCAGCTCTCAAAGTTTGGCCACGGCAACCGGAATTCATTTGCCGACCTTGCTGTCACTCGCCATGCTGCTCCTCCGAGATCGACTCGGCCCGCTCGAGTCGGGTTCAAGGTCTTCGCTTCGGATTCTCAATCCGAGCCGGATTTGAGTGTGTGCGTTAATGGAATCCATATGCCCAATCCCTTTGTGATCGGCTCGGGTCCACCTGGCACTAACTATACCGTCATGAAGAGAGCCTTTGATGAAGGCTGGGGCGCCGTCATCGCCAAGACTGTAAGTCTTTTCCTTTTTTGTGGCGGTTTTAGTTTGTTATATGATATAAATTGTTTTTTTTTTTTAGATTGTATTGATGCATTGGAGAATTTAACTTGAAAATACATTTCCCAAAGTTTATAACATTGTACAAATTCAACTTGATATGAAAAAGAAAATTGGGATCAAGTCTCTAGAGAAGAATCTAAAAGAAGAAACCAATAATCAGTCGGTCTAGCGGGTTGTGAGCGGAGTTTGAATCCTAATGTTAGAGAAAAATGGGATTAACTCTCTAGGCTCCTTGGAGCAAGGTCAAGGAGTTTGAATTATGACGTTGTGGACGGAGAAAACTGGATTAAGAGGGTCACTCATAATAGCTCTCTGCATATGCCGATCCACCAGCTGGTGTATACCGGTTGCTAGAGAAGAATTTTAAAAAAGAAACTAATAATCAGTCGGTCTAGCGGGTTGTGAACGGAGTTTGAATCCTAACGTTAGAGAAAAATGGGATTAACTCTCTAGGCTCCTTGGAGCAAGGTCAAAGAGTTTGAATTATGACGTTGTGGACGGAGAAAACTGGATTAGGAGGGTCACTCATAATAGCTCTCTGCATAAGCTGATCCACCAGCTGGTGTATACCGGTTGTTATACAAAAAAGGTATCTTGAAATGAAAACAGTATAAATCACTGTCTGCATTTATACCAGAATTGCATTCCTTTTTCCACTAGCTATTGGACATGTTTGATCTGTTTGACTTTGCATGTTTGGCCTTTAAGTTGTTTTTTTTTATCTCTTTCAATTCAAAGCCTGTCTGAAATTTTTTCTGGGATTTGTTCTTTTAAATCCAAATGATCTTGGACTGCACGATACTTAGTGTTAAATCTTTGATACCAAATTGTTCTGCCAGGTTTCCTTAGATGCTGCCAAGGTTATCAATGTAACTCCAAGGTATGCCCGGCTACGAGCAGGAGCGAATGGCTCGGCCAAAGGACAAATAATTGGGTGGGAGAACATTGAACTCATCAGTGACCGCCCTCTTGAAACTATGCTGAAGGAATTTACGCAACTGAAGAAAGAGTATCCAGATAGGATTCTTATTGCCTCCATTATGGAGGAATATAAGAAAGCTGACTGGGAAGAACTTATTGATCGAGTAGAGCAAACCGGGATTGTAAGCTATATTCTTCACTTAGATTCTATGTTTGTTTATTTCTTTCGTACTTAAAAGAATTATTAGTCATCAATTGATATTGTTTTAGGATGCCATTGAAGTTAATTTCTCATGCCCTCATGGCATGCCCGAGCGTAAAATGGGTATGGCGATCGGGCAAGATTGTGCACTGTTGGAGGAAGTTTGTGGATGGATAAATGCAAAAGCGACTGTTCCTGTGTGGGCGAAGATGACTCCTAACATCACTGACATCACAATGGTATGCTTACTTTCTTGTTTAATTGTGTCACTGCTTATGTGGAACTTGCTTTCAGATCCTGATGTTTAATGGCATGACAAGAACACAATAGAATGTGAATTGTTTATTTGGAAATATATATTTATACTTGATGGCACATTTTATAAGAATTCCAATTACTTGGAAGCATTATATGTGTAAGACTTTCAGTTTTCTATCATGTGTGAAATTGTTCTGTATTTTTCTCCCAGGGATAAAAATGTTTATATCTCAAAACTCATGGCATTTGGGTATTTTCATATGTTGAGCCACCATTAAGCACCATATTTATCAACAGAGTAGTTTCTGAAAAATCACTAGATTTTCTCATCTATAATCAGAGGAACATATAATATAAGCTTCAATTTCCAGCAATAAGCAGAATATTCATTTAGGACTGAAAACTTGCAAGTTTGTTTCTTCCATATTGCTTCTTGTCTAAATTACTATTGAAAATAAATGGAAGTGGATATCATTGTTGTTTCTACATATTGCAGATTTGAGAATCCATAACACAAAAAATAACAGACTGGGAACTTATTTTTTGTTGTTGTTTTTAATAAATTTTCATGATTATCAAGGGAGACAAACCAGTAATTGGAATTTTACTCCTACCAGGAAAAAGGAGATTATTTATTTGTTTCTCTTGTGGTTGAAAATTCTATCAATCCAGCTTAATGTTCATCACTTATATAATTCATGGTTCTCTTGAGAATGCCACGTATTAACTCAAGCTCAAAATTTTGTTGTTCTGCTTTATTGTTTAGCTCAATTATTACTATTGACAAAAGGGTTGAAACACTATTGTTTAGTCTTCCCAATAGAATGAAAGCAATGGGAATGTGACGTTTTTCCTTCTTTTGAAATTCCGTTCATTTTTTAATGGTGATAATATTGATTTATTATTGATTATTGATATTATCCTCATATTGTATATTTTTAGCCTGCAAGGTTGGCTTTAAGTACTGGTTGTGAGGGGATATCTGCTATAAATACCATCCAGAGTGTGATGGGAATCAGCCTTGATACTTTACGCCCAGAGCCCTGTGTTGAGGGGTTTGTATTCTCAAATTGAACAATCTTTTGTTTTCGACTGGCTCAGAATTTATCCCTGAAGATTTTATTCACTTAAACTTCTATTTACAGCTACTCGACTCCTGGGGGTTATTCGTGCAAAGCAGTCCGTCCTATTGCACTTGCTAAAGTGATGAGCATTGCAAAAATGATGGAGTCGGAGTTTAATATGAAGGATTACTCACTTTCCGGCATCGGGGGTGTTGAGACTGGAGGTGATGCTGCTGAATTTATTCTTCTTGGTGCAAATACTGTTCAGGTAATAATTCTTAAAATCTATGTTGCTTTGGCTCTTCATTTTTCATGAAGTACCATGTCAGCACTTGGATACGAGGATATGACTTCCAAGGATCCTCCAAATGCATGAAAAAACTTAGAAAAGTCTAACCATACCATGCTGGATACATACATGTATTCGACGTTTGAACCCGAGTCTGAGTAACCTAGTCTGCTATGACGTCACTATTATCTCTTCATGCCTGTGGATAAATTTGTTTCCTTTAAATCATGTCTTAGCATGTCAATCTTAAGGTCAAAGTTATATTATGCCATTCGAATATGTGGAATGCATATTCAGATGCTGTTTTATTTGTGAAGTGTAACATAATACTTTGTTTTTCCGGATAATAACTAGCTGAAAAATGTTGAGGACAAAAGTTTGGTGCAATGCCATGTTTAATTGTGGAACATGCTCGGTTGTCTACAGTCTTCGAACTCGTATTTGTTTTATTTCATTATTTCATGAATTTCCGAAGTCCGTAATCATTATATGTTTTAAGCTTGCATCGTCATTGCCTATGCTTGTAGGTCTGTACCGGTGTTATGATGCACGGGTATGGCCTTGTGAAGAAACTCTGTGCAGAGCTCAAGGATTTCATGAACAAGCACAACTTTAAAACAATAGAAGATTTCAGAGGGTGTGTGCTTCATTTTCTTACAATGACAATTGCACATAATTTACAAACGCTTGGTTGGATAATGCATCTTTCTTTTTCTCAGGGCTTCCCTTCCGTATTTCACCACACATACAGACCTCGTTCGTCGACAACAAGAAGCTATCCGGCAAAGGAAAGCTGTTAAAAAAGGTTTAGATTCCGATAAGGACTGGACCGGAGATGGCTTCGTCAAAGAGACGGAGAGCATGGTTTCGAACTAATTGGACTGCAAAATTAAAGCCTTTTTTTCTTCCTATTGGAGGATTATAAATGATATGAATGGTTGAAGGTGCTGATGTATAAACCAATGTTAAGAGACAAATTGGTAATAAAGGAAGTGCAGATGTTTCTTTATAAGAACGTATAAAATTACATAATTTTTCTCGTTAACATATTTTGGCCACGCGTTATAAAAATTATACACAACTTTCTGCCCGAAAACCTTTTTCACTACAAGTGTTGTAAGGGTAGTTTCGAAACCTCAATTGTTGGTTTTGATACTTCCTACCCGCTCAGTTCAAGGTTACCGGTTCACCGGGTAACCTTTTATTTTTTTTCAATTTAATGGTTTAGAGTAAACCGGCTTGATCTAATGGCCTCAATTTTCTGGTCTGTTTTTAGTTGTTTCTTAAGCAGCCGTTCTTTAGAATTGTCTTTATTTTCGAGAAGTATAATACCATTGATATTCGCTTCAAAATTCGTGTATACGATTTTTTTGAAAAATTATGTTAATTTCAAAAAATGCTTTTCAATTTAACAATTACTCTAATCAAAACGAATTTGTTTCTATTAATTTTTAGATTATTCATTCTAACATGGAGGAAAACTATTGCATTACTACTGGAGACGGACATAAAGTATAGGTTGGTATCAAAATTTTTAAGGTAAACTAACTCAATAAACACCATACTATAGTAAATATATTAAAATGACCATATTAAAAAAATCGACTCAATTGACCACCCAAACTATTGAAATTGGATCAATGTGACCACCAGCTATTAATTTTTTAATTGCAGTCACCTTCCATTAGCCCGTTAACGGCTGGTGGTCACATTAATCCAATTTCAATAGTTTGGGTGGTCAATTGAGTCGATTTTTTTAATGTGGTCATTTTAATACATTTACCATAGTATTATGGTTATTGGGTTAGTTTACCCATTTTTTTAAAAAAAATTGAATGAGATTTTTATTTATTTGACTCCTCATTTCAATTTATTTGAACTTATCTCTCCTATTTTCTATAGTTGATTATATTTTTACCCCTTTAATCTTATTTTGTTATTCCGTCCCTGATTACTCGTTAGAATTTACAACAAAATCAAAACACTTGATGAATTCGAAGCAACGTCCACTTCACAAATGCAAGCTCTCAATCGATCACATTAACAGCTTTCGCAATGATAAATTATCATCTTCCTTTAATCAATTTATCCTTATGCAATATATACGAAATTAATTCGATAACTATTTTAAGTCGATAAATTTAATTAGATTTATAAAATTTAAGACTTTTTTATGAAATGAACATTGAATTCATGTTTAGAAGGTCAAAACTTATGAACTGAATATTTTATGATCCAATATAGTTGGCGATAGTGGTGGACGACGACCAACGACAAAGAATTTTAATAAAAAAATTAGGGGTTAAATTGATATTTAATTTAAAATTTAAAAATTAAATTAATATTTAACATAAAGTTCATGGGTTAATTTGAAAATAAACTCTCTTAAATATCAAACTAGAGGAAGTTAAGGGTTTATGATCAAAATATAATAAATCAATAACGTAAAAAATCGAATCATAATTTTTCAAAATGAATGACCAAAAAAATGAACTCGAGTGTATTTTTTTTGAATATGCTAGTATATAACATACATTATTGGTGCTCAAACTCGAGTCATAAGGGATGATAAACATCTATCTTTGTCACCATGAAACAAGGGCATGAGTAACTCAAGTGTATGTTGATATGTCTCAACACAGATTCTCAACGTAGAGTTAACCGGATGGAATTTTTTTTTTTTTTTTGTGTCTCTATTTATGTTTACACTAAAATATTAAATTTAGAGTTTAAGTTTAAGGTTATAGTTAGAATTTAGGATTAAGGTTTAGAAATTTGAGGTAATTGTATTTTTTAAAGTTTAGATCTAGGACTGAAAATTTAATTTTTTAATGTTAAAATATAGATAGGGACTAGGGGCACCGAAAAGGGCTTGTTGTTCGAGCTAACCCAAATAAATCCCTATATTATACCGACCAGGTGTATGCTGATATGTCTCAATGACATGCCAAGTAAAAAAAAATTGTGTACATAAATATTTTTACAAGAACAGGTAAAAATCTGGCTCCATCTCTACTGATATTCCTATAATGTCTCCGATCAAAATGGGTGATTTCAGTGAATTATGGATCGGTTTCCCATTTCTCTCTATATGTAAACCCCTATATTCCTATGTTCCAACACGTTCAGCTCTCTACACAAGAAGAAAACAGAACAAATAAGAAACAATGTTGGCCGCTACAACCCCTGCAGATGAGCATTTGCACTCCACTTTTGCTTCTCGATATACACGAAGCCCTGTTCCCAGGTTCCGGATGCCCGAAAAGTCGATGCCGAAGGACGCGGCGTATCAGGTGATACACGATGAGCTTATGCTCGATGGAAACCCGAGGTTGAACTTGGCTTCATTCGTTACGACATGGATGGAACCCGAGTGTGACACGCTTATGATGGATGCGATTAATAAGAACTATGTTGACATGGATGAATACCCTGTCACTACCGAACTCCAGGTATCGTGTGAAATTCTTTCGTTTTCGTAATCGGTTTCTTCAGCATTTGTTAAATTAATCGGTGATCGTATGATTCGTATCGGTTATGCAGAACCGATGCATTAACATGATTGCCAACCTGTTCCATGCTCCGGTTGGGGCAGAAGAGACGGCTGTAGGTGTGGGAACGGTTGGTTCCTCCGAGGCTATAATGTTGGCTGGATTAGCTTTTAAAAGGAGGTGGCAACATAAGATGAGAGCCGAGGGAAAATCGACCGAGAAACCGAACATTGTCACGGGAGCTAATGTGCAGGTGAGATTATGTTTTGATACGATACATGTTCGACATGGTCCAATTACGTGCTGAACAAGAAATAATACTAATGAAATTGTATGCACAGGTTTGCTGGGAGAAGTTTGCTAGGTATTTTGAGGTAGAGCTGAAGGAAGTAAAGTTGAAAGAGGGATATTACATTATGGACCCAGTAGAAGCAGTGGAACTAGTGGATGAGAACACCATATGTGTAGCAGCGATTCTCGGATCGACCCTGACCGGAGAGTTCGAGGACGTGAAGATGCTGAATGACCTCCTTTTGAAGAAAAACGAGGAGACCGGTTGGAACACCCCGATCCATGTCGACGCCGCTAGTGGAGGATTCATCGCTCCTTTCCTTTACCCGGATCTCGAATGGGATTTTCGGCTGCCATTAGTTAAAAGCATCAATGTTAGCGGGCACAAATACGGGCTCGTATATGCCGGTGTTGGTTGGATTGTTTGGAGGAACAAGGAGGATTTGCCTGATGATCTTGTGTTTCATATTAACTACCTCGGTTCGGATCAACCTACATTCACCCTCAATTTCTCCAAAGGTAATAATTAACACATTAATTTCATACATTTTCTTAATTATGTTTTGCCTTACACATGATAATTTGCATATAACTTCAGGCTCAAGCCAAATTATTGCTCAGTATTACCAGTTTCTACGCCTCGGTTTCGAGGTAATCGCCTTTATCTTGGTGTCAAATTTACATGTTTTCAAGTGTATATGAATTTGTTGATTCAATCTAATGATTAATAGGGATACAAGAACATAATTGAGAACTGCATGGAGAATATGAAAGTGCTTAAACAAGGAATAGAGAACACCGGGCGGTTCAACATCGTGTCGAAGGACATCGGAGTGCCTCTGGTAGCTTTTAGTCTAAAAAGTGGCAGCAAACATACGGTGTTCGAGATAGCCGAGAACCTGCGGAGGTTCGGATGGATCCTCCCGGCCTATACGATGCCCGCCGACGCGCAACATATCGCGGTGCTGCGCGCCGTGATCCGCGAGGATTTCAGCTATGGCCTGGCGAAAAGACTGGTGGAACATATCGAGCTGGTCATGAAGGAAATGGATGGACTGCCGGGTCGCGCCCCACATAAGAAGACGGAGAGGGAGACTCAGGAAGAGGTGTTTAGGTACTGGAAGCGGCTTGTCGATAGGAAGAGATCCGGCGTCTGTTGATTTATCGTCTCGGTAAATCGGAGCGAGGCCTTCATCCAGATTTTGGCTTCCCTAATGATTTAGATGTTATAATTGTTTTAAATAAACATTTAATTGTCATAATATGTATGGCTGTTTCAGGCCTTGATGCTTGAATTGGAGTGTAAGATCATCACTCTATATCAGTACCATTGTTTAAATAAAATATAAAATTTAGATTTTACTCTCCCTCTTTCATAATATTAAATTATAACCGCAATGTAATTTAACGATTGCATCGTAATAATTTTTAAAGTCATCTCCGTAACACTTGCAACCACGGCCGGCCGACTCTGCGACTGCAACTGCAATTTAATAATATGACCTCTTTAGATTTCTGCACAGCAGCCTGATTGGACAAACCCAGAAAACTCATTGGGCACATTGATCTTCTCCAATTTATTATTTTGCCCTGCCATCCTGTATAACCCAAGCGGTGCACCTTCATACTCCGACCCGGTAACCAAAACCCGCCCTCTTCCAAGGCTGATCCCATATGCCTCGACCCGAATGGTCGGGTTGGTCTCCGCCCAATTCAACAGTTTCCCATCTTTCCCTACCCCCCCCCCCCCCCCCCACACGATCTCAGGCACCGACCGGGTTCCCAAACCCCTTCGACCCGTCTCCACTGCCTTGTCTCCGTTGTCGAACATGCTTCGATCGGAAAGAACGATCTCTTCGACGGCATATGACATATCCTTCCATTGTCTCCATTGCCGAGTCATGAAATCTGTAAGGGACTGAAATGAAAATATGACCGTTGGGGGTTTAAGCTTTATTTTATTCGTTTAAATTTCCTGAATGCCCGTTTAATGAAACTGTGAGTTTGAGTCTATGAATATGGTTAGAAAAAATGTTGTTATTTTGTTGGTGTTAGGTTAAATATCGAGTCTGTTATTGAAAATTTTATTGAATAAAATATTGTCTTGGTTTCTCTCTGAGTTCACAGGAAAATTTCTGAGGTCCCCTTTGCTCTATTTACTTTCCATGTTCTTTTCTTTCTTGTTCGAGTCAAACTCTTACAAAGGTATCAGAGACCACAATGATCCTCACGAATAACGGTGAATCAGTTACACGCAAAGCTCAGTCGTCTGCAGGGGTGGAGCCAGAAATTTATTTAAAGGATGTCATATTTTCAACTATATTTAAGAAGGGTTAATTATTTATAAAGGATTGTCATTTTATTTATAAAGTTTGCCATTTGTCTATATTTTAAATTTTTTATAAACATATTATATAGAAAAAATAAATTTTTAAAAAAATTTGGGTGTCCATGAGACACCCATTCTAAGAATTTCAAGCCAGATTTTTGGCAGATGCAAAACAGCTGCTAGAGAAGCAAAACAGTTGCTAGAGAAGGCCTTCAGAAAATCAATAGACCTTCCTGTTGAGTTTTCGCAAAGCTGTAAGGAATCAGATGAGTCTTTCATGGTGATCGATTGTGCAAAATCGAACGTTCAAGTCTCTAGAACTGAAGTTTCAACAACGGTGGAGTTTAATGACAATATGTTGGAACCACCTTTGGGTTAAGGTATAGTGTCAACAAAGTTGGTTGAGACAAAACAAGAACGGTTGTGGACATTCTCTAACGAAGTCAAGGCATTCGACGAATTGTCTGTGATAACAGGCGTGAAATCTGATGGAAGTCTGTTGAAATTGCCGCAAGAAAGGGGTCTATTGGAAGATGATCCAACTATGAGGTTGCTAGAACTATATCTTGGATTGTAAATTGCTCATGGCTAGATATACTTTATTGTGATGATGGAACTATATCTTGGATTGTAAAGATTGTTTAAAGGAGGGAATATTGTAAGGGATTGAAATGAAAATATGACGGTTGGGGGTTTAAGCTTTATTTTATTTGTTTAAATTTCGTTAATGCCCGTCTAATGAAACAGTGAGTTGAGTCTGTGAATATGGTTAGAAAAAATACTGTCGTTTTGTTGATGTTAAGTTAAATATCAAGTTTGTTGTTGAGGACCTTATCAAATAAAATATTATCTTGGTTTCTCTCTGAGTTCAAATGAAAATTTCTGAGGTCCCCTTTGCTCTATTTACTTTTTCCTGTTATTTTTCTTGTTCGATTCAAGCTCTTACAAAATCGTAGACGAAAACATCAGTAACCGGTGGAGTATATCCCAACTCTGACTCACCGAGTCAAATACAGCAATCCCGTAACTCGGTGATCCACCCGGTTGTTTAGATCCATTAACGATTCCATCGTTGAAGACTATAACCAAGCAAGCGACTTTCTGGGTGCACCCTAGTTTTTTTGCGGTGGTAATAAAAATCTAGGCTTTGGAGCAAATCCCGCTAGGGTTGTTCATGGTTAACAGTTGGTTAACCATTAAGAATGAGTCCCTAATTTTGTATGTATTCTTAGATATATTTTCTATGTATTTTTTCTCTAATTGCATTAACAACATATAATTTTTGCACTAAGAACATAACTTATAGGTTAACTGTTATAGTATTTTGGTTAACTACGAACACCCCTAAATCCCGCCATGTGTTACAAACTCGGGAGGCGAGTCCGTGAGCTGTGTAAGGTAGCCGAGTCAAGCACTCCAGACTGAATTCTTCAAGTAAACCCGGAAGCAACTCAGTTGAAGAAAACTCGAAATTCTCCATTTCTTGAAAGTTTCTAAAAGGTAAGAATCTGTTGAGTCGAGGAGCTGGCTTAAAGCCCTTGCTTCTTTCTCTTTTCTTTTCTTGTTTGGCTTCCCTTTTCACTGCTCTATCTTGCGTTGTTTTTGTTCTGCTACGCCCACCTGTTCCTCTACTCTTTTACTTCCCTTCCTTTTCAGTAAACCACCTGCATTTATTTCTTGTTCTTATCCATGGAGACGACTTTTCCTTCTACCTTAAGTGTGGGGTAGTTAATAACGGCTATCCTAACCACCCCGCTGACCATAACCTTCTAAGTCAAGAGTTTCTCGATGAAATCGAGCTTAACGAGGATAATGACGTTAACTTTACTTTGAAGAATCTCTCCCTCGTCGGTAAGCTACTTTCGCCTAACCCCATCAAACTGCTGGCATTAACTGCCATTTTGCAAAAAGCTTGGAAGAACGACACACTTGAGTGCCACGACCTAGGTAGAAATTTCTTTCTTTTCATTTTCAAGACTGTCGAGGACCGTCATCAAGTCCTTGGAGCCAAGCCATGAGCCATACAAGACGCTCTGTTGATTTTGAAGGAATGGCAACCGGAAAAGGCACTTGAAGAGCTCAACTTCTCTTTGGAGGAGTTTTGGGTACAGGTTCATAACCTGCCTATTGGCTTAATCACGGTGGAAAATGTTTAAAGAATTGGCAAACTATTTCCAGTGTACTATGATTCTTCTCTGAACGATGATAGCAAGAACGTTTGGAAAGGGTCGGTCAGTCTAAGGGTGGCAATTATGATCGAAGATCCTCTCAAAACGGGGTTCATTTTGAACCGGAAAAAAGACAGACCGCTCGAAGTCTCTTTTAAATATGAAGGATTACCCAAATTCTGTTTCCGTTGCGGGCGTATAGGGCATGTTGAGAGAGACTGCAATTGTGATATAACTGCTTTCAAGCTTGCTGGGAAATACGGTTCGTGGCTACGCGCGTCTCACGAAGGAAAACCTAGGATCGTTCACCATGTTGACAAGCCTCTGAAGCTCCCCGAGAGAGACGATGCAACAGCAGCAATAAATGACAAAAGCTCGAGAGCCCCAACATGTTACAAATCCAAGGAAAATCCCGAAAAAAGTGCCTCGTTTAAGGATGTAAATGCTTTCAAATCCAAAATTGATAACGTCAACCAATCCTTTCCATTCTCGGCAAATGTAGGACATAGTGGACAAGGCTTTTCGATGGCTACCATTGCCAAGAGTGGAATTGATAAGGATTACCCGCCTGACACAAATCTAATTTGCTAGGCTGGTTTAGTGAACAATATCCAATCCTCTCCTCCCCACCAGAGGACAATCACAGCTCTACTTGGGGGAATTTGCTGGTAGATGGCATTCGACAAAATGAAAGTCTCCAGCTGCAAAAAAAAGAAAGCATATTGAGGAGGGTGAGGAACCGTTTAGCCAATAAAAACTCAGAGAGATAAAGGAAATTCTTTCGAATGCCATTGTTCAAGTGGCACCTAGAAATTGGTGTATTTCCGAAACCAGCTGGTTGGCAAATGAAAAATTTCTGAAAGTTGCTTTGTTTCCATCATCTTTCATTAACTCCTCGACAATAATCAAGGAAATCGAAAACAACAAGAGAGGACGAACCTTCGGTTCCAAAAGACTGACGTAAACATATGATGGAATGTTCCCGTGTAATGATCGACGAAGTAGGACTGATCGAGCTTGGGATTGATCCGTTTGAAAAGAAAATAACATCAGTGCCTTCCATGTGTATTGATGGCAGTTTCACCCTTAATGAAGAGATTATGATCAGTGATGAGGAGGACATGGTTCCATCCAAGGAGGTGATGTAGCAGATTTCGGATAACCTAATTGAGGGTTATCCGGGCACACCATGAGTCACCCTTGCTCTATCGCCTTTGAGTGGAAGGAATAAAGGCGATTTGATCCCTGCAAACCTTCCCCATGGATCATTAGTCATGCCTTTTCATTCGATGATCCATGGCTCTGGATCCGTTTCTATTTTTGTTGGTTTTCGGTGGCTTTTTGTCCAAGCTGGCTACGGAAGGAAAAGAATTTTTGTGCTTTCATCTCTCCCTGGTTTCGGTATTCATCGAGTAGTGCCTTGACAAGGACCAACCTGATTTCAGGTGGAAGCCTGCCTCTAGATAGAGCTCTCAGGCGTTGCTCATGGAGTTTCAACCATACCAGTCATGAGGTGGTCACATTTTATGTCTTTTAGACATTTTCCTGGTCTTGCTTTTTGGAAGACACCATCCACGATAGCACCGTTGGACGTGTCCTGGTTTCGTTTAGGTCTGCCCGAGGGCAGTTTCTGTTGCTGTTTTGGTTCTTTGTCCTTATATCTTTGGTTGTCTGTAACCGAACCTTTCTTCTGGTTGCTAGGTTAAAGGTTCATCTAGGTTTTTTTGTTTTCCTTCTGTGCTTGCTGTTCGCTTTAGGGTTGTAATGTTTCGGGGTTTGACCCATGTTTAATGCAGTTTCATCCTTATGATAAAAAAAATCATTCAGAAAATAATAATTTTTTTGAAAACAGAAAATAATAATTTTTTAATAATTTTGATCGTAACCATAGGATAAGACTATGGATGACAGACGGGTACAGTTTCGCGAATTTCACACCGTACTCGCTCCGGTTGGGGTAGGGATGAGTATGAGTTTAGTGAGCGGATGTAGAAGTAAAAAAGTCATACTTGTCATGGATAGTGGGTAGGTGATGGGTTCGAGACCTTACCCACCCCATATCTGTCCGCCCACTAACTACCCACCATATGAATTTTAGACCATTTATGTTTGTAGACTTTGATTATGTCATTTATTATGGTATTTTATGTACTAAGATATTGGTTTGTTTTAAAATCTACGTTAATCTTTAAGTTTGTAGACTTTGAAATCAATTAATTTAGTTTGAAAAAAATGATAGTTTATTATCAAGCTTGAATTTATAGTTTATGATCGAGCTTGAATTAATTAAGTTGTAAATTTGTAATATGTTTGGTTAAGTAGAATTTATACATGTGTAAATATGCTTTAGTTAAGTTAATTGTGGTTAATTAGTTAGTTGTAGTTAAGTAAAATTTATACCGGTAAAAATTTATTTTAGTTAAGTTATTTATTGTTAGTTAGTTAGTTGTAGTTAAATTTATAACGGTGTAAATATTATATATATATATATATATACACTTGATCAATTAATAAATTATGCGAAATTTTACTCTTATTTATAAAAGTCTATGGTTTATTTTTACATAATTCAATATTAGTGGTTGCTTGTAGGTTAGTACGGGCGGGTACAAGCGGTTACGGGTTGGGTAGTAGATGTCCAGTTCGATAATGAGTGTAGAGATGGATTTAAGAATGTACCCATGTGGGCGGATGTGGACTTAAAAATTGTACCCGTCGTAGATGGTAAGTAGGTGGTGGATATGAAAATTTTAGGTGAGTATGGGTATGGGAAAGGGCTATCCGCACCCACCTCACCCGTTTGCTATCCCAAAATAAGACCATAATCAAAATATATACTTTTGTCTCGTACACCATTAAAAATGGTGAGAAGAGATATATTTTACATCTATGAAAGATGATTATAATTAGGAGGTGTCATTTGACCTAAATACGATGAGTTTCAAAATTAGGTACGACTTTTAAGAAAAAATTTTGAATTTATGTCGGGGTCGATTTTTTTAGGATAACATCGGATCATGGCGTGTTTGGTTTTGAGGTAAAAAAATATTCAACTCGACCTGAAATAATAGTTTGATTTTATACTAAATAATTTAGGTATAATTATTGTAATTTTCCTCTATTTATATATATATATTCAATTATTTTCATATTTTGTCTAATAAAAATGGAATCATTATTATAATGACCCTCTCTATTTTTATTTATATTTGGTTTAGGGTTTTACTCTAAAATCCAGGTCGGGTGGAATATCATATAATGACGCTTCAGATCGAGTTTTTGTTCATATGAATGTGTTAAATTTTTAGGTTGGGCACGAGTCAGTCTAAACCCAACCCATAACCATCCTTAATTATAGTGTAGTATATGCTCATATTTTTCTTAACTATATATATATATATATATTGATATATAAGTTGTGTAAAAAAATTATACAACCCTTCATATTTAAGCTATAAAATCTAAAACATAAATCTCTAACTCTAACGCACTAAAACCTAAGCTTAACATTTAAACTCTAAACTTTAAATTTTACCCTTACAACCTAAACCCTAAATTATAACATAAATCTCTAAATCCTAAAATTAAGAGTCTTGTTAATCAAACATCATCTTCTTCTAAGAAAAAATAATCGAGAAGAAAACGATTAGACGGTGACACAAAATCTTGTCAAAATTTGCCAGGCTTTAAGACACTGACTAGTGGTGCTCATGGAACCGGTTTGGTCGGGGTTTAGGTACGATAAGTAAGCTTCGTGTTTATTCTAGTCAGCGACGACGACTTGAGATACATATAGTTCTAAAAAAAAAATCAGTGTTATTTATATTTAGGGTAAACTACACTAGGTACTATCAAATTATATGCATTGATTTGTTTTTGTCACAAATTTTTTAATTGGTTTAATTTTATAGTTAAATTTTATTTTCTGACTCATTTATATCACCACGCCGTTAACTCTTTAATGAGACGATGACATGGCGCACAACATGATAATTTAGATGCCAAGTTAAAACGACGTCGTTTTGGTACTGTTATTTTAATATTAAATGGCCCAAAACGATGTGGTTTTTTTAGAGAAAATATACACCTAATATAATTTGAACCTAAAATTTTTAGAACCAAAAGCAAACTAAAAACAATAACCCATTAGAATAAAAAATGAATGGGATTTAAGGTTAAAGGTTTTTGAGATTTTTTCTGTAAATTTCGTGTAACACCCGTGTTTTGGGGTTAGGAGTTATCCAGGTTTATAGTTCGAGTCAATAAAATTAAATTAAAATAAATTCAACCTAAAATGTGGTGTAATTGAACTTTAATAAAAAGGGAAGGGCTTATGTTGTAATTTGCCCAAAAGCTTTAAAAAAAAAAGATGACAACTTTCAAATTGTTATCTTCTTCCCCTTTTCATTATATCCCCCATGTGAAATATCTCCCCCCATTCCCCAAACTCTCTCAATTTTCAAGCTCTAATTTCATTCGATTTCTTCATCAATTCAAGGGGCTTTTGAAAGGTAATCACATATTTGAACTCTCATTTCCATTTCCTATTCATACATTGTCTTAGATTTTAAAAATATGAACTTTTGAAAATTAGGGTTTATATCAAGTTTGGATTTTTAAGGGGGTTTTTCAATTGGTTTTGATAAATTGAGTTGGGGCTTTAGTTAATCATATTAAAAGGTGTAACATATATCAATTTGGTTGAATTTTGATGAATTTCCGAAGTGGGTCTTTGGACCCATTTTTAAGGTGTCAAAAAGTTGATTTTTGGTGGGTTTTAGGGTGTAATTAGAGGGCTGATGGTATATGTATACTAAGGGGGATGATTTGGGACCTTTTAGATGTCATTTGGGTGTTTAAAAACATGATTTTCTGCTAGGTAAAATATGAGTACGAAAATGGAGTTTTGGAAGGTTTTAGGTGAGTTTTGGGGGTTGTTTAAGGTGGGAATTGATAGCCCAATGGTAGTACTATGATTAGGGATTGATTTGGGATCATTTGTGGGTGCAATGGATGTTGGAAACAAGGTTTTTGGAAGAGGTATTGGGGCTGTCCGAAATTGTTAAGTATGGGGTTTGATCATGACTTGAAATGTTGGGTTTGATATTTGAATTTGTATTCCGGGTTGATATTTTGATGTTGGGCTGATTTGAAGATTTTTTTTGAATTGTATTGAGGTTGTTTAGAAGCGAGAGTTTGCGTTGGAGAAGCTTCGAGAAGAAATTCGGAAACTTGAAGGTGATGTTTGCTTGGTAGTTGAGCTTGGAGGTAGAGGTGAGTGGTTAATGTTTTTAAATTGGTTTTTAAGTGGTTGGTTCAAGCATGTGAACTAGGTTGAGATTGGTAGACCCACCTAGAGTTAGGATTAGGGTGGCAGCCTAATCCTAAGCTTTAGTTAGAGACATTGGATGTACTCTTTAATTGATGTTATGCCTCATGATTATCCGTGTATGTATAATGTGTTATACATGTTGTTGAGACATAGTTTGATGCATTGCTATGCATGTGGGTTGGATTGTAATTGTGTATGATGATGTTGAGTTTAATATGATGTAAGATGCCATATTTTACTCTTGAACATGACATTATGATATTATGTTGTTGAGATATTTGATGTTGAGCTTAATGTGATGTAAGATGCCATATTATGATACTTGAACATCAAAGGTTGTGAAATTTGATTAATTGGCACTAGTATGCTTGGGTACAATGATCGATCATTAGGATGAGTGTGCACACAAATTGAGTCAAAACGTACGTGGCCTTGGTGGCGTTAAGGCACCAAGGAGGAGTACGGTGATGTAATATTCCACCGGAAGCTTTTATATATTTCTACGTGATGATGAGTGGAATCACATCCGTAGGGCATGTGGCGATGAGTGGAATCCCGCACATGCAAGGACCGGTGATGAGTGGAATCCCACCGAGATAATGTTGTTGTTGGAAATGCGTTCCAACATGTTATCCGCGTATTCGAGTCATAGCTAGGTGCCAATAAGAGAAAGTATGTTTATGCCAATATGAAATTATGCATACATGATAATATGAATTGATATGTGTATCAATGTAATATGAAATGTGAATTCCAATGTGATACGATATGTGATGTGGCTAATACTTTGAGTTATGTATCATTGTATGTTGAACTATTAAGTTGTTGAGCATGGCATGAATTTGGTAGTATGTTCATGCATCACCTATACTTATGGCTCATGTGAATCGAGGGTAAAATCATGTATAATATCGTGATAGTTGCTCGTGCTTGGACCCTGCATTGTCGAAGGTTTGTTTTATGAGCTTACCCTCACTAAGCTTTTATGCTTACGCTCTCTTTTGTTCGACAATGCAGATAAATAGCTTGTGGGTGGCAAGGGCAAGGGAAGGTCTCCAAGTGTTGCTTTTGGTGAGCTCAATGTATGAGTTTTGAGTAAATTAAAGTAATAGTTAAGCAATGGGATAGGTGTCTTTGATTTGAGCTTTGATGTATATCGTTGTTGGCTTGGTTAGTTGATGCCTTGTCTGATTGTAAATATTGCTTATATTACATGTCATGAATGTCTACGTGTTTTGGTTGCTAAGGCATGAAATCCTAAATGTTTGTATGTCCATATTTGCGTGAATTGCTTTTTGTATGAATGTTAAGTATGGATGCCTTGATTCACGTTAATTGCTATGTATGGCTCATGTATGATTGCTTAAATGAATGTATGTGTGAGTCTTGTGAGTGTTAATACATGCCTTTGGTCCTTCGTAAGCTCTTACATATGTCCATGCTTGTTCTTAGTGTTTTGCAAGGTTAGGAAGTCCTTAGGTTGAGCAGAATGTGATCCCCTGCACTAAGATTTCGAAACAATGGGTAAGGTTTCGAAACCTTTGCAGAGGATTTGGTCCCAGGACATTCTGCCAACCCAAAGTTTCGAAACCTTTGGGGTAGGTTTCGAAACTTTGGTCAAAGGTTCCGAAACCTTCCCCAAGGTTTCAAAACCTTTGGTGAGATTTTGGTTCCAGGGCATTCTGCCAACCAAAAGTTTCGAAACCTTTGGGGTAGGTTTCGAAACTTTGGTCAAAGGTTCCGAAACCTTCTCCAAGGTTTCGAAACCTTTGGAGAATTTTGGTCCCAGGGGTTTCTGCCAGCAAAAGTTTCGAAACCCTTCCCCAAGGTTTCGAAACTTCTGCTTAGTATTGCACTGTTTTGAGTTGTTGGTCTGTTCAAAGAGAAAAATACATAGGATTTAATATGCCTTTAGTTAAGATTAAAATTTGGGCGTTTGTTTGTGGTTGGGGGTTCAAAATGACGAGTTTTAAATGAAAAAAAAAATTAGGGTTGCTAACCGAGGAGGAACTCCTTTGGGTTTCGCTTCGGTTTTCCTCGTGTGGCCCACTCGGACTGGTCATCCGGCCAGACCGGGACGAGGGGGTTACATTTCGTAAATTTCATATTTTTTAAAAAACCAATTTTTCAGTTTTTATAACAATATATTATTTTTTTTACATTTTAATATTATTTGTTTATAAAAAATTTTAGGGTTTAAGGCTTATCGTTTAGAATTAAAGTTTATAGTTTTAGGGTTTATGATTTTGTTGGATTTTGAATTTGTTGTAAATTTTGAATTTTGAAAATTAGTCTTTTAGTTTTTATAATAACATACTATTTATATATAAAATTTTTATTTTTTATTTATATATTAATATATGTATACTAATATTAGTTCAAATATATTTATATTATTTATATAAAATAATATTATTATTATTTATATAAAATAATATTATTATTATTTATATAAAATAATAATATTATTATTTATATGATAAACTGTTGTTTGACATATATATTATTTGTGTTAGAAATAAAATAAATATGTTAAATTCACTTAGTGTTTAGGTGTTTTTTTATTTTAAAGGTTATAGGTTCAAATCCTATTGAGTGCATATTTTTCACACTTTCTTTTGCAAAACGACGTTGCTTTAGGCCATTTAATATTAAAATAGCGGCACCAAAATGACGTCGTTTTGGTCTAGCATTCAAGTTATCACACCGTACATCATGTCATCATCTCGTTACGGAATTAACTACGCGGTAGTATAAACGAGTCAAAAAAATAAAATTTAGTGGTAAAATTAGATCAATTAAAATATTAATGGCAAAAACGAGTCAACATCTATAATTTGATGGCACTTGGCGTAGTTAATTCAAATTTATGAGTATATTTTCCCCCAAATTTCAAGTTATTTGAATAGAAGTGAATTTAAATTTATGAGTTAGTTTTTGAGTTCGAGTCAAATTTAAATTTTGTCAACCTGAGAAACCAAATTTTAATACGACGTCATTTTAAGCTTTAAGTTTAAATGTTTCAAAACACAGTCGTTTTATTCTCTAATTTTAATTTTTCAGCTTTCTTCAGGATAAAAATTCTCTTTTCTTTATATTCGAACACTAAAAAATATTATAAAATTAAATCTTAAATCCTATGCTAAATACCTACAAAATACACCTTATTGTAAATTTCCTAAAACTCTAACTATAAACCCTAATTTAAAACTTTAATCCTAATTTTGAGCGCGGGGCGGGCACCAAGTAAAGGATTTCCATTCCTTTCTTCACGCTGTGAAATCATCGCCAATTGACTGTAAACCTAAATCAATTTTCTTCCATATGCCCGAAATATTCTTCTTCCTTCAGTGAGCGGTGAGCCCCTCTTCGGCCGTCGCAACGCCCATCAGGTGTCCTGTGCACCCCCACTGACCGAGCGACCAAGCCCCAACCTTTGCGCGTTCTGTCATCTCTGGTTCGTCACCCACCATTGCGCTCTGCTCAGCTTCTCAGTGCCACTGCCCAGCCCCCACAAAAATTATTTTCATATTTTCAGCTTCTTATCATCTCCCATTCCAGGTTAGGTCTCTGTGAAATTTTGCTTATGGAGGTTAAAGTATATGTTAGCTTGAGAATTCTTGATTGTTTAAAGATGATAACATGATGCCTTACAGCCTAGTCTGATTGATGTATATTGTTTTTTTCGAGCTGTGAAAACTTTTGGAATCTGTAATGTCCAAGGCAAGACGTTTGTTGAGGGTTAATAAAAGTTGACCTTTGATTGGAACTGTTCGTAGATTTATATACTATCTGGAAAATAGTGTGTTGGATCCTGTGAAAAACTCCTCGGATGGTGGTTTCCAATTTTCCATTGTAGTGGAGTCAAGAGTGAGTATTTGAGAGGATTTTTTTTCTTTTCAATTTAGCTGAGACAGGAACTGTTGTATAAGCCACTAAACTCTTGTTGGATGTTCAGCAAATTGCAAATCTATGTACTTGTTTGTTTGTGCCTTCCCACTTGAAGATGCGAACCAGCTTCGGGAGTTCGGGTACTGACATAAAATGTCTCCATCTTATGCATTTCTTTTGCATGGTGAACTTCGAGGCTTAAAGCTAAAGCATGTATGTTTCACAGTTTCAGGTTGACCATGTTATGTGATGAATTTTTTGCTAGTAGGCAATAAGCCTAAAAGTATCTATATTATTATGAGTAATGATATCTTAATGCTAGTTTGTGTGCGCTACGTTCATTGAGCGCTAAACTTGAATTTTGTTAGAATATAGATTGCACTTGAGTGAACATATGCATATATTGATTTGAATAGGTATCAACAAGGTTTTAAAATGAAAGGGCTATGGTAACATGGTTCATGGAGGATTTATCGATAATGTTAAGTTAAATGTGTGTCTAAAATGATAGCTGTGATTTAAATGAAGTTGATTGAATTAAGAAGCTTGTATTATTTGAATTGGTGAATGAACTCTTGCTGTAGAATGGCCTTATGCATTTACAAGAAGTTAGTTAAAGCATTGTATTTTTAAGGTATGTACGTCTTTTATGTCTAATAGGTGTATGATATACCATGTCTGTACCTTGTTGATGAAGTTGGCTGCCATATTTAATGTTAAAGGTTGTTTGCATCGAGTTAGGATCGAAAATGCTGGACTTTTGAGTTTAAAATAATGACTAGTGGAGTTTCAAAACAGTAGCTTGTATTATTTGAATGTTAAGTTAATTGAAGTTGATTGAATTAAGAAGCTTGTATTATTTGAATTGGTGAATGAACTCTTGCTGTAGAATGACCTTATGCATTTACAAGAAGTTAGTTAAAGCATTTTATTTTAAAAGTATGTACCTCTTTTATAACATTATACAATAATTAAAATTAAATTTGTATAGAAACTCAACTTGACTCGAAAAAATTTCAAATAAAGTTTGAATGATAAAATAGGACGTGTCAACTCAACTAACTCGATTTTTTTTTACTCGACTCGATCGAATGCCCAGCCCAGGCCCTTTCATGTTTTTTACCATGATAAGCATGCTTGGTTAATGACCAATATCAAATTTTTTCATGAATTTGTTTGTCATGGATTGGGTATGTTCTCCATAGAGGAATCAGCAGCATTTAAAGTGTGTATATAGATTTGAGTTTCTGATTCTGGAGGGGAAATAGAAGTGTTGCACCATTTCTTATTGTTAATTGTAATTGATTCGGAGTTGCAACTCTCTGTTTGGCAAGTGAGGAATGTCAAGAAATCAGTGTTTAGCAGTTGAATATGGTGATATTAGGTGTTCAAGGGGTTTGTTCCACGAGGTGATGCTTGTAAGACAAAATGCCCTTTCATTGTCACACTCTTCTAATTGAAACTTGATAAGAGTTTGCTGGTTTGAAAGGAATAATCTCTTCTCTATATCGAGTATGCCTAAGCATTGAACAGTTTATTGCTAAATTTTACTGGCAAAGTCCAAATAAAATGTTATTTTAAGCTTAAGTTTTGTTTTAAATTTAGAGAATAACAATGTATTCTCATCATTGTTCAAGATGTTCCATGGGATGATCAAAATATGTGAAATCGTCTGCACAGTTTCTCCTATGAGTAAAGCAGAATGCAACACGATAATTTAGTCACTCTTTTAAAACCACAGGGATCAATGCACCGTTTAACACTTTTGGGATCTCACATTGTTCTGATTTTAGCTATAATGTTGAATGGTTGGAAAGGTGTTTTCTTTGATTTGTTCTATGATAGTGAGTTAGGATTTCTTGTTGCACATATTTAGTAGACAATTTACACACTGCTGCGATTAAGTCCATTGAAGGAAGCAAAAGAGAATGTAAGTTAATTTGTTTGCCATTTATTTGTAGGGTTCTTTTGTTTGAGCTGTCTAGACCAGGGGATCAAGTGGCGGAGCTGCAGAGCAACCCAATAAGAAGTCATGGAAACAAAGGAATAACTTCTTTCCATGCCTGAATAACGGTATTGGACTTCGATTTAAATTTATTTTCCTCATTTTGTTTTCTGGGATGGAAGGACTCAAATCAAACCTGGTTCTTCTTATCTAAAAAAGATGTTGATAAGAAGATTAAGAACCCTGCTTAAACCCTTGTCTGATTCTCACCTTCGTCTCATAGCTACCGAGTCAACTCAAAATCAACTCAACTACCCTTCCAACCCTCCCAACCCTATTACTCCAATAAACCAATCCACTCTCCTAAAAGTCTGTACAATCCTCTTCCAACAACAAAACTCACCGGACTCACGCCTCTACTCATCCCTCTCTTCCTACGGATCTTCTTTTAATCCTGAATTCTTCCTTCAAGTTTGCAACACTTTCCCATACTCCTGGCGCCCCATCTACCGTTTCTTCCTCTACACCCAAAAAGCCCCTCATTTCACTCACAACTCTGTCACTTTCAACAAAATGTTGGATGTCATTGGAAAATCCAGAAACATTGATCTTTTCTGGGAAATTTGTCAAGAGATGGGAAAACTTAGTTTGGTCAATGACAAGACCTTTAGGATAGTTTTAAAGACCCTAGCTTTAGCTAGAGAATTGAAGAAATGTGTGGGTTTCTTCCATTTGATGAATGAGTTTGGGGTTGGATACACGTTGGAGACTTTGAATAAGGTGGTAGAAAGTTTATGCAAGGATAACCTTGTGGAAGAGGCAAAGTTTGTGACTTTCAAGTTGAAAGAGTGGGTCGAGCCAAATGGGGTTACTTATAAGTGGTTGATATGGGGATTTTGTGATGTGGGTGATTTGATTGAGGCTTCAAAGATTTGGAATCTGATGATGGATGAAGGTTTTGAGCCCGATGTTGAGGTCGTTGAGACAATGATGGAGGCACTTTTTAAGACTAATAAATATGATGAAGCAATGAAAGTTTTCCAAATGATGAGAGTTAAGAGAATGACCGATTTGGGGCTTTCAAGTTATAGGCTTGTGATCAAGTGGATGTGTAAGAGAGGCAAGATCGAGCAAGCCAATGGGATGTTTGAGGAAATGCGCCAAAGAGGGATCAAAGCTGATAATTTGACCTTGTCTTTGATTATTTACGGGCTTTTAGCAAGAGGGAGGATTAGAGAAGCGTATAGCATTACGGACC
The DNA here is from genome assembly GCA_958450335.1 of Hibiscus tridactylites. NCBI lineage: Eukaryota > Viridiplantae > Streptophyta > Magnoliopsida > Malvales > Malvaceae > Hibiscus > Hibiscus tridactylites. The sequence goes on along the minus strand of OY288289.1, from coordinate 68,567,968 downwards.
GGATCGAGAATCTGGATATCAATGTTTACCATGGACTAATAAAGGGGCTTTTGAGGTTGAGGAAGGCAAGTGAAGCAACACAAGTATTTAGAGAGATGATAAAGAGAGGTTGTGAGCCTATCATGCATACATATATAATGTTACTGCAAGGCCATTTGGGGAAGAGAGGGAGGAAAGGACATGACCCGTTGGTGAATTTCGACTCGATATTTGTCGGGGGCTTGATTAAGGCTGGGAAGACATTAGAGGCTACCAAGTATGTGGAGAGAACAATGAAAGTTGGAATGGAAGTGCCCCGATTCGATTACAATAAATTTTTACACTATTACTCGAACGAGGACGGTGTAACGATGTTCAAGGACGTGAGCAAGAAATTAAGGGAGGTGGGATTATTTGATTTGGCTGATATATTGGAGAGATATGGGCAGAAAATGGCCACTAGAGATAGGAGAAGGGATAGAGCATTGGAGCCATGAAAAGAACCTTGAAGAACAGAAAAAAGGTAGTGTAAATACATAATATCGATTTATTATTTAGCTGTCTAACCACATGTGAGTTGGGGTGTGCAAAAAAATTCGATCTGATTGATCTGATCCGTTTATCCGTTGATTCTATCCGAGATTTCGGGTATCTGATTCGTTTTTTATTTTTCGGATAATTCGGATCGGATATCTAAAATTTTCGGGTCGGATACGGATAGCGATTTTACATTCGGATCGGATATCCGATAATTCGATATTCGAAAATTTTATTTTTTATAGATATGAATCTTGTTATATTTCATACTTTTACTTGTTATATATGAAAAATTAAATTTTTTATGGATACAAATCTTGTTATACTCAATAATTTGTTGATTTTTATATTTGAAAACTTAAAATGTCCATGGATAAGATTGCCAAATTCAAAAAACAATTAAATTAACTCATAATTTCGGATATTTGGATATCCGATCTGAAATTTTGGGTATCCGATTTTTTCGGATCGGATACGGATCACTAAAATACTTATCTAAAAATTTTGGATCGGATATTTGAAATGCACACCCCTACATGTGAGATGGGGCTGTATAGGATGTTTGATTTATCTTCTCTTTGTAGTATTTTACAAACATTTGAACCAGCCATTAGCTCTTCGGTTTAGCCTGTGATACCATCAAAATTCTGGATGGTTTCTCAGATAATTTTGTTTTCACAAGTGAAATTATTTATTTCAGATATTTCTTTTTTTAATGTATATTTTGAAGTATTTACTTTAGTTTGGTGTCCTTAAAGCGATGACACCATCTTAATTAAAAAATATATAAGGTTAAATCAAAGAATAAAATAAAAATATATATTTATATGGTTATAGTAGTAATTCAATTTTATTTGTATTAATAAATAATTATTCTATCAATTTTTAAAATTGTGTATACTTAAATTATTTTTTGGACCACAATAAATTTTGTAATTAAAATTGAAAAGTAATTTAATTTAAAAAAGAAATTATTTTAGAAAATAAATATTTTTTGAAAATAAGTATTGATCTTATGTCCAGTATATACTAAGTTAATATTTAACTCTAAAAATTTTAAGCACTATAACTTAAACCTTTAAACTCTAAATTAAACTCTTAAAATTTAAATTAAACTCATTTGTATAATAATAAAAAGTTTACCCATGAAATATTTTATATTAACTTTTAACGTCCCTCAAACAAATGCTTGCACCATTTGGGCTTTAATTTTTAAATCTGGTGGAGGAAATATTCTGGATAAAATCAGGGGGTTTGATAAAATAAGGCTTAAAAGCCTAAATCATTCGTCCAGTATGTTGGGCTTTATTTATTTATTTTTAGGTTTTCACTTATTTTGCGATTCGCTATAAAAATGTACAAGTATATTAATAATGAGTATGAAACCTAACGAGTGTTTTCAGTAAAAAAAAAATACTTATCTCAAGAGCTCTAATTTAATCAGCTTTATCTATAAAGTTTATGTGCGTTATCAAATGATTAAAAAAAGTTTGAACAAAAAATAGATTATATTCACATTAAGACTATACAAAAAATAATAAGTTAATATTTAATACATTATTAGCGTAAATTTTTTTGGTATAACCACCGGTATCCAACTCATTGGTTAATTAATTCAAATCGGGTACTGCAAAGACTCATCATGGGGCGACCCTCCCAACCCAATCAATCTATTGATTCTATTCACAACGCCAAAGTTGAACACACGAACTTGCTTTAGGGATTTAGTGCATCATCCTACTAGACCAACTAGTTGTTAGAATTATTAACATACATTTTTTACACAAATATGTCTATTTTAACTTTAAAATCTAAAATCTAAATTTATAACCGTAAAACTCTAAACCCTAAACTCTAAACCCTAAATTCTAATTATAAACCTTAAATTTTAAATTATATACCCTAAACTCATAACTTTCAAAACTAAACTAAGTTCATAAACTCTAAAATAATTTTTTTTCCAACAACAATGTATAAGATAGTAATCTTAATAATAATTGATAGTTACAAGGAATACATATATGTGGATATAATTTAGATTAGAACTCTTGATAGGATCCGCATATGGTGAGCTTTAAACAAAAAAAATCTGGACAACATTTATGCATATTTATCGCAGGGAGATTTTTAAATTACAAATTTTAAAGCTAATTGTACTACACATCCTAAATTATGATTTTTATTTTAAATTGATCTTTAAATTTTTGAGTGTTTCAATTTTATTCTTAAATTATCGTTTATGTCACATCATATTATTATATGATAAACTTCAGTATTTACATGGCAAATAACAATTTTTATAACGATTTTATTAATATGAAACATAATTAACATATACTGATAATTTAGAGATGAAATTAGAATGTTCAAAAGTATGTATACCAATTTAGAATGAGAATTATAGTTTGAGAATAAAGTTGAAACATTCTAAATTTTGAGACCATACATACCAAATGTTGTAACCCAAAGCTCGCATTTTTATAATGCGTGAGTAACTAAGATTAAATGTATAATTATACAAATTCATTTAATTATCGTATTTTTATAGCAATTTACCCTAAAAACTAATTTTTTAGTAAGTTACAATATAAGGAGGGATTGATAATAATAGTTTTACTTACATGTTTTTTGGATCGTTGGAGAGGGAAAATGGATGACTGATATTAACTCCTTACTTTTTTTTTCGAGTGATAATCTTCACATAACATACGGTTAATCTCAGTCATCCGTTTCATTTATCCAACAATTCAAAAAACCTGTAAAAGTTAAAAACTCTTACATTGTGTAACTAGATCCAATCTTCACATATATATATATATATAACCAACAATCCGTTTCATTATCACTGGGAATATATATATATATTCCCAGTGATAATCTTCACATAACCAACGATTACTCTCAGTCATCCGTTTCACTTATCCAACAATATAAAAAACGTGTAAAAATTAAAAACTCTTTGTATTGTGTAATTAGATTCTAGAAGAAGTTAACGTCATACAATAAGAGGAGTAAAGTTGTCCAACTAAAAATGAAATAAATATTAAATTCAAAATTATATAAAAAGTACAAAATTTAATTTGATAAATATTTAAATTAGTATAGACTAAAATTATCATTAGACAAATTTTTTTGGGGACAAACCATTTTCAATCTCTTTATAGTTCTATACCACAATAAATTATGTTAAAAAATATTACAATAGAGTACATAAGAGTAAACAATGACTTTCAAAAGAAAAAAAGAGAGTAAACAATGAATCAGTTTCTTTTAACAACATTCATCTATTTTTCTTTATATACTCTAGCTACCAATAATATCATGTTACGTTACTAATGTTTTTCGGTATTTTATTAAATATTATTTTTATTTCATTAATAATACACTTGATATAAAATTATTATCGAGATTTGTAGGCACAAAAAAACAACAAATTCATTGGTTTTAGTTTCTAGGAAGGTGCGTTGCCTTGAGTAAATGGGAAAATGGAGGAAGGGGTGGCTTGTATTTTAGTATCACATCTAACGTAATGCATGCGATTGCACGGATAAAAATTCAGTGTATTTGTTTTGCCTCTATTTATGCCTTAATATTAAAAAATATTATAAAAATTAAATTTTAAGAAATAATCTTAAATTTTAAATCTTCAACCTTACACATATACTCTAAAAAATATACCCTACTCTAAATTTTTTAAACACTAACTATAACCACTAACCTAAAACTATAAACCCTAAACTTAATTTTGAGCCGTAAAACATAAATAAGAGCAACGAAAAGGAACAGATAGATTTCTCAAATTTCCATCCCGATTGCACACCCAAAAAAATTATTACAGTGTGATATCATATCAGTTTAACTACGGAAGCTTTGTTTCTATGTGGGATGTTTCTCAATTTTGGCCCATCTGATCTTCTCTCTCAGCTTGTGGGGATACCATTTTCCATTCCCCCTCTCTCTTTTACTTCCTTTTCAACAAGTTTCCATTCACACAAGCCATGGAGATGAGGATATAAAGAGAGCAAAGCAAAAACATGATACAAAAGCTGGTTGTTTAAACCCTTTAAAACAAAACAAAAGTTTTCTTTTCCTTTTCCTTTCTTCTCATCTCATATATTGCTTTGCTTTGCAGCTTTGGCTTGATATTAAAGAGCTTTTAATCATCCATGTTGGCCAATAAATCTTGTTCCTTAGAGAATGGCAGTGACAGCAATAAGAGGAAAAGAAGACCTGCAGGAACACCTGGTACGTATCTATATATTATGCAAGTATATGTATATATGTATATGTATATGTTTTTATGATTTGTTTGTGTTTATTAGATCCGGATGCGGAAGTTGTTTCGCTGTCGCCTAAAACGTTGCTCGAATCGGATCGTTTTGTCTGCGAGATCTGTAACCTAGGATTCCAAAGGGAGCAGAACCTACAGATGCACAGGCGGCGACACAAGGTTCCTTGGAAGCTACTCAAGAGGGAAACCGCAGTGGCGAGGAAGCGGGTGTTCGTCTGCCCCGAGCCTAGCTGCCTGCACCATGACCCTTGCCATGCTCTAGGCGATTTGGTCGGGATCAAGAAACACTTCAGGCGGAAACATAGCAACCACAAGCAATGGGTGTGCCAGAAATGTTCCAAGGGATATGCTGTTCAATCTGATTACAAGGCCCATCTTAAAACCTGTGGCACCCGAGGCCATTCTTGTGACTGTGGCAGAGTTTTCTCCAGGTTTTTAACATCCTTTTGTTTCTGAATATAAAGGTTATGTCACTTTTTGATGCCTCAATATATGTCCGACAGTCCGAACACTAAAAGAATAAGTTTGGGTTTCAGGGTTACTGTTTAGTATTTAAAAAGTTTAATATTTAGAGTTTGAGATGTATATTTTAGGGTTTAGAGTTTAAGAATTAAGGTTACCGCTATAGAATCTAGAACATGATTTTTGTTCATGTTTTGATAGGAAAGAGATTCATCAGCCCCAAACCATGATCATTACATATTGAATTTGCCTCCCAAGCCCCTTCTTTTTTTTATAAAATTCGTATGCTCTTTTTCGGTGCCCTTACATATACTCCAACACTAAAAAACACTACAAAATTAAATTTTAAGCCCTAACCCTAAATTTTAAATCCTAAACCCTACACCATATACCCTAAAAACCCTTAAATTCCCTAAACCTTAACCACAACCACTAACCTAAAACCCTAAACCCTAAAATTAATTTTGAGCGTGGAGCATATGTAAGGGCACAAAAGGGTAGAGAATTTCTATCTCCTTTTTTTAGTCTGATGACCTGAGTTTTGACTTGGAAAGGAAAAACAAAGACACTAAAGGACATAAAGAAAGAAACAAAGGAAGGAAAAAGATAACATTGCTTTATTTTTTTGACTGATGGAACCTTAATCCAACATTTAGCAGGCTTTCCCAAGCATCCCTTTGATTATTTCCTCTCCTACATACAAACATAACAATTTAACTATATATATATATATATGCCATTTTTTGTAGGGTTGAGAGCTTCATTGAACATCAAGATGCTTGCCAAATGAGCCGTGGCCGGCCACAATCACAAGCAATGCGGCCGGCTTGCTTGTCCGGAACAGCTTCAAGCTCCAATCCGTCCACTGATACAAACTTCAGCACAGTTCCTTGGCCTAGTTTGGAGCTTCAACTCTTAACCACATCAAATCCCACTGAGACCACCTCGGTTTCCCCTAACAACCATGATCAGCATTCGGTCCAGTTACAGCTCTCGATCGGTTCATCGAGTATCGGTACCGAAAAGAAAGCAACAAGTGAGAAACCGGTGTCCGTTGTATCGAGGCTAAAAGACGAAGCCGTGGCGGAGTTAAGGTTGGCGATGGCGGAGAAGGCTTACGCCGAAGAGGCGAGACAGCAAGCGAAGAGGCAGGTTGAATTAGCCGAGCATGAGTTTGGCAGGGCAAAGAGAATCAGGCAACAAGCAGAAGCTGAATCGGCAAAGGCTCAAGCTTTAAAGAAGCATGCAGTAAAGCAAATCAAATCCACCATTCTTCAGATCACTTGCCGTGCTTGCAAGCAGCGGTTTCAAGCAACAACACCACCACCTCCCGAGGAGAACTGCCGTGTTGTGAGTTACATTTCATCAGCTTTAACCGAAGGTGAAGTTGAAAACAATAGTCCAACGAATCTAACAAAGACTACTAACAAGTAACAACATATAAACCAGAGAAAATATTTTATGCACCGGTGCTGAAAACAAAAAATTTTCACAAGTAACTTAGTTTTATGTTTTATGGATCCAGTTTAGGGTACAAGGTTTAGAGGTTTAGTGTTTAACTTATAAGCCCTAAATTCTAACCTAAACTCTAAATTTTAATCACGTCTCTTGAATTTTAAATCCTTAAACTTAAACACATAAACCCTGCACCTTAAATTGGATCCACAAACCCTGAAATTAAGATGTTTGTGAAAACTTTTTGTTTTCACCGCCTGTGCATGGTATAATTACCTTGTAAACTGATATATATGTTATAACATACTTACGAAATAGGATCCTCTTACACCATGTAAAACTTGATAGTTTTACACCTTTTTGGACCTTTGGATGAAGGTAAATGGATGAATAAGATTAACGATAGAAAATGTGAAGATTATCATTTTAAAAAAAGAAAGAAAAAAATAATCTTAGTCACTTATTACCCTCATCCAACGGTCCAAAAAAAATAAAAAGAATCGAATTTTACATTGTGTAATTGGATCTTAACCCTATACCTATTTGCTTCTTATATATACCAAAAATGGTTGTTTTTTTTGGTGCAAGTGTTGTATCCTGCAATTTGTGTGATGTAATTTGTTCATTAATTTGGTTCAATGGAAAATATAATGATGGGTTTTGTTGATAATTTAATACTAAAGATGGTATGTGTTTTTTTGGAAGTGTTTATATCATTTAATGTACAAGAAAGTGTTATTAGGTTTTCCTGCTCAAAACTATTACACTGAACAAGGACAGACACTTGAAAACGAATTCTCATTTGGATTTTGTGTTTGGACTATTTGGAGATCTTTGTATGATGAACAAGTCAGAAAATGATGGTGGGGCTGGCCTTCCCTTTCTGCATTAAACCATAGTACTCACCGGTCTCTACTTTATAACCTAAAATCTCTCACAAATATCAATTGAAAACAAACATGAGGTTAATTAAGGTTTAAAGTTTAGAATGGAAGGTAGAGTTTAGGCATAGGCGGATTTACATTAAATTTTGGGGGTTAATTGTAGGGATGGTAAAAATATTCGGCTTCAACCCGACCTGACTCAATCGAGTATTTTTCCCCTAAAATTTCGGGGATCGGGGCGGGGCAGGTTCGGGTATTTGCTAGAAATTCTCCGCCCACCCCGCCCCGGTACATTTATATAATATATATATATATATATTATTTTTTAAAAATATCACTATATATAAACACTTTTATGACTTTTAAGCTATTTTTTTGTTTTTGTTTTTGGTTCGTGCTTATCGTAAAATTTTGTTAGATGTTGTTCAAGTTTTAATATATTCGATTATAACGGTCAATGATTCAAGTTTATTTTTTTAAATATGTAATTTAACATGTGAGTAATTTAAAATTAGTTTTATTTTTTTTATATAAGTATGAAATCCCTTGAAACCATAATTTGTGATTGTGGTGGAAGATTGGTCGAATGTAACATTTATCGTCGACGAAGATTAAAAATTTTAAAAAAATTTGGGGTGGGGCGTGGTCAGGTTTAAGGGTTATTGTATCGGGGCGGGTAAATTAATATTTTAATTCGGACAGGGCGAGTTCGGGGCAGCCAAAAACCCGCCCCGCCTCGTTGCCATCCCTATTCAATTGACTCCACTTAATTTGTTGAGCCATGAGATTTTCAATGAGCTAATATAGAATTTTTTATAAGAAATATTAGAATTGATCCCACTTAATTTGTTGAGGTATGGGGTCAACAATAGTTATTGTAGTAGTACGAGAATCTTTCATACCTTATACTCTGCATTGACCCCACTATATAAAAATCCTGACTTCGTTCCTGAGTTTAGAATTTAAAAATTAAGGTTATGTATTTAATTTTTTAGTGTTATAATATAAATAAAACACCAAGACGACATGATTTCGTTCAATCAACTTATCCTATCATCTTTTATGTAAAAAAAATAAAGTTCTTTTTAGTAGGGTTTGTATTTGATATGATATCACTATAAAGATCTTAAAACTTTTAGGTCGTTTAGTTTATAAAAATTTAAGATAAACGGCGGTATAGACATAAAACTAGATGTGATTGTATCGTTCGGATCTAATTATTTTAGGTCTAGATTGCATGTAGTTTAGATAATAGAATTTATATGATTTGTTACCAGTTGTCACTTATTTAATTCAATCACATTCTCTGTAAATTGTATATGTTTGAGAAAATTGTTTAAATTAAAAGATGAAGCGAGGCCCCTATATACGCATGTGCATGATGTTAGTAGTTTTAAAGTTGAATTACTCATGATAGCATTAGGGGGAATGTTGTTATTGAGTGGATGACTATCCTTGGAAGGCTTTCAACTAAAGATAAGCTTTCGCGTTGGGGTCTTTAAGTTGAGAGACAATGTCTTTTGTGTAGAGATGCGGAGGAAACACATGAACATTTATTTTTTGATTGTGTCTTGTCTAAAAAATTATTACAGGATGTTTTGGGGTTATGCAATCTGCACAGAGGTGTTGGTTCGTGGGAGCATGAGCTCGTTTGAGCATACTCAAAGTTGAAGGGTAGATCTTTGTTGGTTTATATTTTAAAAAATTCTTGGTGTTTTTGTATATCCTTCATCTGGGAAAAGAGGAACCATAGAGTTTTTAGAGGTAAATGTAGATGTGTCGAGGATTTATTGTACATAACTCGCGAAGTAGTGTGTTTAAAAGTCTCTGATTCTAATTTTGATAGCAATGATCCTGTTAATAGGCAGCTTTGTGTTAGTTGGAGTATTCTTCTTTGAGCAATACAAAAAAAATATTTATCTAAAAAAATTGCATGTGTTTTGTCAAAGGGTTAAGAATATTTATGAGTAGATACTAGATACTAACAAATAAAATTTAAGAATAATCATAACTATATATGATTTAAAAAAAATAAAATGAACATTACACCCTTTCGTATCCCTTAAAAATTATATAAAAATATTTATATTTACTTGACCTATTATAAGAATTATTAAAACTTTAAGTATAATAATTAATTGAAAATTTCACCATGTACGATAAAAACTAATTTCAAAAGCTTTTTATTTATAAAAAAACAAACATACGATATTATTATTTTTTATAATTTTTTAATACTATAATGGCGATTATAAGATAGTATTTGTTCATCCATATTCTTAAACTTTTGATAATGCACACACACCTTATAAACAAAACGATTGAATTCGGGTCTCTAGGATGAACATCATCTGATTTTATAATTCAATCGCAAAGTAGTATTTAAGTCTAATTTTGTATTTGGATATTCAGATTCAATTATCAATTATACTATTTGAATCAGAATCATCTAAGATGAACAACATCATCTTTTACAATATTAAAATCATTTACCGTGTGTTTGAAAAAAGAAGTTGAGCCGAGTTTGAATTAGATTCAATCGAATTAAACTTTGATTAAATTTTAATCGAATTAAATTTGATTTATTTACTATCCGTCTTATCTCATTTACATATGGTAAAAAAAGAGTGATTTTGGTCCAAAAATACTCATTACAAACAAGAAAAATAGCGCACGAGAGAGAAGAAAAGGAATGTGATGGTCCCCTTTATATCATAAATGCAGAAACGCCATGTTTTTCAGTGCAGCAGTATGAGGTGTAAGGATTAATTGCAGACTCGGTCCTTCCAAACTTCATTCACTCCGATACGTCCCTTTCTCATTGGAATCAGCGCATTGGGTTTGTACAGAATAAAAGTATTTTAAAAATAAATTTATATCCTATACATTGGCGGCGGTGAAAACTGAAAGTTTTCATAAGCGTCTTAGTTTTAGGGATAATGGTTAAAATTTAAGGTGCATGTTTAGAATTTAGGGTTTATAGGTTGTGGTTTTTGTTTTTAGGACAATATGGTTAGGATTTAGGGTTTAACTTATAAACCCTAAATTACAACCCTAGACTCTAAATTATAACCAATATCCCTAAATTCTAAACTCCTACACCTAAACCCCTAAACCCTACATTCTAAACTAAGACACTAAACCCTAAAACTAAGACCCTAAACCTATAATTAAATTACACATGTCATTTAATTATAGGTTTAGTAACAAACATGTAACTTTTTTAAAGTAATAATTCAATAACACTTAACTATAGATTTAGAAACAAACAAGTCACTCAACTAAAATTTGTGACAAACAAGTCACTTTCATTAAAATTGAAAGAATGGTTTGGTATAATAGTAATTTTAGTCTTTGAGACTTATGCATACTATTAATTTGATCTTAATTCGAAATAATTCAATAAACTTAACCCTTCATATTTAAAAATTCCATTACTAAAGTGACTGTGTCTACTAGAAGACGACGTTAAGGTCATAATGAGTCGATTTCATTAGTCTGTCAGTTGTCCAGTGGTGAAGTGATTGTGTCTGTTGAGCTATCACATCTATTGATTATCAGACCGATGGACAATAATAATATAGAGTGTGCTAAGTGGTCGAAGGGTGTGTCAAGATGGTCCAATTTCAAAATCTTTAAATATGAAGGGTTAAGTTTATTGAATTATTTCGAATTAGGATCAAATTAATATAATGCATGAGTTTTAGGAGACTAAAATTGTTACTATACCAATCTCTTGTTTTAATTTTACTGACAAAATGACTTGTTTGTCACAATATTTTAATTGAGTGACATGTTTGTTTCTAAAGTTATAAGCGAATGACTGAATTATAACTTTGAGAAGAAAAGTAATATGTTTGTTCGTAAATCTATAATTAAAAAGTTGAATTGTTATTTTTAAAAGAAGAATGACAATATTTATTTCTAGACATATTTGTGGCTATTACTAAGTAACCTTCAATGTATTTTACCCCCACCTTTTTTTATGAAGTTAAGTGTGACCTCTAGGGTCTAATTGATTCAATCAGTACTTAAATAAAATATTATTTTAATAATTTTAATTAAATTAATACTCTATTGACCAATGATACCAATAGAATCAATAACTTAATAATAGGATATGTTTTACCAATAAGACACAATGCTCTTATAATAAAAAATTCGAACTTTAAAGATAATAATATTAAAAAGAATATTCACGAATCTTGAACATAAACCGAAAAAATAGGATAAGTTTTACAACCACCCCACTCCTATGCTATCCACACCCCCTTCTAATTTGTCTAGAAGAGTTGATAAAATGAACAACAAATGTCTGTCTTGTGCAAAATAGGTTAAAGATGTTGACATATTGGTGATTATGGACATTTGGATTCGATCACGAGGACACACTTATAAGATGCATTTAGAAATTAAATTTAAATAATATATAATTTTATAAAGTATTGAGACATGATATTTTTTTAGTAATATGCATGTTAGTCTTACGATTCATGTTCGGGATGCGTGGCTACCCCTCCCAACAATGTCGTCTTCAAGGTTCGAACTTACGTCCTCTGTAACCCCCTCGTCCCGGTCTGGTCGGATGACCGATCCGAGTGGGCCACACGAGGAAAACCGAAGCGAAACCCGTTAAGGCTTCCCCTCGGTTAACGACCCAGAAAATTTCTTTTAACTTTAGTCTTATCTAGATGCATATTTAATTCCTCTGTGAAGCACAACAGCGGAAGATACAACAATGAAACATTTTCCGACCAAACAAGACATAAAACAGCCCATTTTACTCCATTACAGCAGGCCGTTTCGAAACGCCCATAGGGTGTTCCGAAACGCCTTGACTTAGTCAACAGGCCAGGGTCAACCATAAGGTGACCGTTCCGAAACAGGGGAGACCCGTATCGGAACGACCTTGACGGTCAATATCTCGTGGTCAACGAGATTTGACCGTTTTGAAACCTCAAAGGCCCGTTTCGGAACGACTTCATCTCGTCAAATTCTCAAAATTCCAGTAGCCAAAATGTTCCGAAACGACCCTCATCCGTTTCGAAACGGCAGGCCATTTACAAAGGGACAGTTCCGGAACAGGGGGACCCGTTCCGAAACACCCCCTGTCTGCAGACCCGTCTGGGCTGTTTTGAGGCACAAGGGTGTCCCAAAACACCACCAAAACACCATACAACAGCAAAACAATTCGACTTAAGGTTTACCAACTAAACTAGCATGCTTCAACATGATTTAAACATGTCTAACACTAAGGCGACGCCCCACAAACATGCTTTCATACAAACATCATTCAAACACATATATAAACTCTTAAGGCATAAGACTAACATTCAAAAGAGCAACTTAGGCATGAGTTAACATTCATCACACAAGCATTTGGCAAGATACATCATGCTTACAAATCAAGTCAACCATAGACATACATCAAACTCAAATCAACAATACCTATCCCATTGCTTTACTATTACAATCTTTAAATTTAAACATCATACTTCAGCTAACCGTAAGCAACACTTGGAGGCCTTTCCTTGCCCTTGCCACCCACAAACCATTGATCTGCAATGTCGAGCAAAAGAGAGCGTAAGCATAAAAGCTTAGTGAGGGTAAGCTCATAAAACAAAACCTTCGACAATGCAGGGTCCAAGCACGAGCTACAACCAAGATAAAATGCATGATCTTACCTCCGATCCACGCGAGCCATAAATATAGATGATGCATGAACATATATTCAATATCATGTCATGCTCAACATGTTAAATCCACAACATATGAAATCACATATATTAAACCATGTTAGCAACACATCCCAAGACACATTGACTCACAATTAACCATATATTGGCAACATAAACTACAATCCGTATTGGCACCTAACTATGACTCGAATACGCGGATAACCGTTGGAACTCACATCCAACAACTCAACCATTACCTGACGGTGGGATTACACTCATCACCGTTCACGCGGAGGGGATTCCACTCATCCTCACGCCCCGTCGATGGGATTCCACTCATCACCGACTAATATAAATAAAATTTCCGGGCGAACCCGTACTCCTCCTTGGTGACTCAACGCCACCAAGGCCACGCGCGACTTTTGACTCATGTGTACACACTAACATCCTAATGATCGATCATTTGTACCCAAGCATACTAGTGCCAATACTACACATTTCATTAATCATTCATAATATCGATTCATAACACTTCCGTGCTTAGCACGTACTCACCATGGCTTACCGTCATGCACAAACCACATTTCCATGTCTAGCATATACTCACCATGATCCTCGGATCATACAATCACTTCCTAATCTCATTTCACATGACAACACCACATGTACATCGTTATCAAACATATCACATCATATTTTGCACATGTGTATAACCATATCACATCTATCATCATCAAGCATATAACAATGCACCAAACATGCCTCATCATACATGTATACAACATATACATAATCAACACTATCACAATTTAATACGAGGCATATACAAACATTAAAAAGTGCAACCAAAGTCTCTAATCAAAGCTTGGGATTAGGCTACCACTCTAATCCCAACTCTAGGTGGGTTTACCAAGCCCATCCTAGGTTCACATGCTTGAACCAAATACTCAAAACCATTTTGAAAATATTTAACCACTCACCTAAGCTTCCAAGTTCCAAGCCAAGCAAGCAACCTCCCTCAAATTTCCGGATTTCTTCTCGAAGCTTCCCCAACACAAATTCCCGCTTCAAAACAACCTCAAACACATTTCAAACAATTCCAAATCAGCCCAACATCAAAATACCAACTCAGAATACAATTCAAATGCAATTTACCATGTTGCAAACCATGAACAAATCCCATTTTTAGCAAATTCGGGAAGCCCCTAAACCATGTCCAAAAACCATGTTTCCAACATCCATAGCATCCACAAACAATCCCAAATCAACCCCTAACCATAGCACTACCATTGGGCTATCAATTTCCACCTAAAACAACCCCCAAAACTCACCCAAAACCCTCCAAGAAACCCATTTTTACCCAATTTCGGGAATCCATCAAAATCCACCCAAATTAACATATAATGTGCATTTTAACATGATTAAGCAAAGCCCCAACTCAATTTATCAAAACCAAATGAAAAACCCCCTTAAAAATCCGAACTTGATATAAACCCTAATTTTCAAAACTTCAATACTTTAAAATCTAAGACCATGGGTTGATAGGAAATAAAGAGGAGAGTTCAAATATGTGGTTACCTCCAAAAATGCCCTTGAATTGATGAAGCAATTTGATGAAAATCCAAATTAGGGGTTTGGGAGAGTTTGGTGGAGTTCCCACGATGAAGAAGAGGAAAGGGGGAAAAGATGATGACACACATTTTTTTGTTCTTTTTACTTTTATAAAAGTTGTCATCTTTTTTTTCATTTTGGGTTAAATTACCAATTTGGTCCCTCCTAATTAATTAAAGCTCAATTAACTCAAGTCTTGGCCAAAAAGATTTAATTTAATTTTACCGACTCGGACCACTAACCCGACTAACTCCTAACCCCAAAACACGGGTGTTACAACTCTCCCCCACTTAAGGAAATTTCGTCCCCGAAATTTATCGATCACGGAGGGCCACTGAAACATGCACCTCCACGCTTTCCTCTCTCACCATCACGTACTAACCAACTCGAAAGACTTACCATACAACACTTGCTATCTTACACTAAGATCTCAACTGATTCTTCAAGGCATGCCAATTTCAAACTCAACTCAATCTCTTCAACAAATATAACACGGAACAGATCTGACTCACATTTCTGAATCACAGATACACGTAACACATCTCAAACCCCTTTCTAACTCTGGTGGTAACCGCAACAGATAACAACAGAACTAGCCCGATTCACAAACTCGTACAATACTGCTTGAACACTTGACTCATAACCTTCTCTAACTAACCATCTGCCTTCAACAGATAACCAGACACTATGCAAACGTATTCAAAATAATCTAGCAGAAATTTCGGATCTCTATTACCCACTTCCATTAAGAACCTTCCACGGATGTAACAACTAGAAGAAAACTGATACTCGGTCTTGACACGCTGGCAATTTACACACTCACTCTTATACTGAACCACATTATTCATCCACTTCATTCAGAAGCATTCATCTTCAACCCACAATACGTCTTCATACTACTCAGATGCAATACAAATGAACTATATTGTGCTTCGGCCAAAACAATACGTCTCAAAACACTATGTCAATCGGTACAACTATTCTGTCTCTGAAGTGCAAAACTCTATCATCTCTGAAACTGTATTCTGAAGGTCTTCCTTCTACTCTACCTCGCACGTGAGGTGCCAAGAATCTGTCTTGCAACTGTTTCTTTTCAAACATTCTGGCTCAAAGTAGCCTCAACCCGAAACTCGGCCACCAAAACTACTATCATTTGTTATACGTAATTCGGCAATTGCAACTCGTAACTCAACTACTAATCTAACAACAATTACAACTCGGATCATCAGTCACTACGGAGGCTATCTTCGGATGGTACTCACTCTTGATATTACAGTCTTCAAGCATTTCTAACACTTATGCTGTTCAAGTTCCAACCATTCCCAAGTCTTCAAATATTTCAAGCTCTAATGATACGTACATATACACTGCGCATTTCTTACTACACAAGCTTTGTCTCTAAGTCTTCGAAGCAAACACAACTGTAATTAACTCTATGTCTCATATCGGATAACTCTTCTCACGGTCTTTCAACTATCTTGATGAACAAGCCACAACCTTCTGTCTTGCATAAGCACACAACCTAACTCTACATGTAACACATCCCTATGGTTCACAAATTCTTTCTCTGACATTGGCTGGATCAAAGTCGAAGATTTCATTAAGGTTTCTTTCAGTTCCTCAAGGGCTCATTGTCTCGCATCTAACCACACAACTGAACATTCTTCTGTAGCAATCTATCAATGGAGCAACTATCTTCAAAAGACTATTTACAATTCTCTGAAAGTAACAATGCTAGACTTAGAACTATAGATATTTGTCACAGTCTTCATTTTCTTCCAACTCATACCTTCCTTTGCCTACTTGGGATTTTCTCTAACACATTCAGCTGAACTACATGTCCTAAGAGAACATCTTCATTAACTCGGAGTTCACGTTGCACAACTTGGTACACAATTAATTCTCTAATAGGATCTACTACACTAACTTCAAAGCTTGTCATGGCCTTCTTCGGTACGTGAATATACTCACGTGTCATCCATGAGAACTATTACAACTGATCAAGGAACTCGGGAATTACTCTGTTCAACATCCCTATGAAGGTAACTAATACACTAGTCAAGCAAAGCGGCATAACTCGGAACTCAAAGCGATCATCTCTTGCCCCTAAAGCTGTCTTCGGCACATCAACTTCTCCCACGTTCAACCGGTAGTAAACGAATCTCAAATTAATCTTCGAAAAGACTGAAGCACACACTAACTGATCAACAATCCACTGCCACTTAGAAACGGATATTAATTATTCACTGTCCCTTGTTTCAACTATCTGAAATCTAAACACATTCTCGTATTGTCTTCTTTCTTCTTCACAAATTGCACTGTCGAACTCTAAGGTGATGTACTAGGCCTAAAGAATCTAAGGTCTAACAAGTCTCGAAGTTAATTCTTCAACATTCTCAATCCTTCCGGGATTCATAAGTTACAGGGCAAACAAAACAGAAGCAACCTCGGAGATGGTCTCAATAACAAACTCTTCTCCTCTAACAAGAGGTAAACCGGAAATTCTTCCAAACACTTCTAGGAAAAGAAAACACAAACTATCCTAACATTATGCGGTCTAGTCTTCATTCAAAATCAAATTCATCACAATTACTAAGCAAGCATGTCAACTAAACTCAATCAATCTTTGACCTCTAAATCTGGATCAACATTCAACAAGAAGTTCACCTTCTCACCTACCACTACAGTCACACATAAATCTTGTAACTTCAAGTCAACTCTTTCTTTGTCTCAATGTACACACTAACTATGTGCTCTTCAAGCTGAACCTTGTCAAAAGGTACATCAAAACCGTAGGAAGACGATCGCTTCACACCTACGAGAAACTAGTAACTCTAAACCACCAACTACAGTCACACATCTTCCATTGAAGAAAGGAGGCTTGGTGGTTGATTGTGACTCGTACATGCCGGAACCGGAGGTTGAAGCCATCTCTTGATATTTTGATGATCACACTCTTCCAAGGATCTCCTCTTGTGGTTGTTAATCCTCAAAGAGTTAAGCTCTGATACCAATTGTTGAGTGGATCGAAAGATCGATATTTACCAAGAGGGGGTGAATTGGAAATTTTAAAGGATTGTAGTGGAAATTGGCAAATTAAAAATGATGAACAAGGGATTTAGAGTGGTTCAAGTTCCAAATGAACTCTACATCCACTACCTTAGTCTCACTAAGGATTTGCAACAATTTCACTAAATTGATCTTCCCCTTTTCTAGGACAAGGAGGCAACCCTTTACAATATCGGTTGATTTTTCTACCCAAAAATCAACCCAACCCTCACACAAGAGAACAAAGAAATTTGTAGGCTAATTAAGTATCTCTCAATACAAATGATAGCCCCAATACAAGCACTCAACCCAATTTTACAAAATAAGAATGAAGAACACAAATTGGGATTTTTACACAAAGTGGGATTTTTGCTCAAATGCTTGAATTTGATGTTTGGATGTTTGCTTTAGGATCAATAGTTGTTGCTGATGCTTTTGGATGTCTCTTTTATACCTTCTCATTGATTTCTAGCCGTTTGGGTGGTTGGGAACATAAATGGAGCCGTTGGAACCCTCTCTTGCCACCATAAATGCAGTCTGCACCAACCCGTTTCGGAACACGGGGAACCTGTTTCGGAACGGACTAAAATAGAAAGAGCCGTTGGGGTGCATTTAAGAGCCCGTTACGAAACGCCTTAGGGCCGTTTCGGAACGGTTTTGCCACTGTCAAGGGTCGTTTCGGAACGGTCCTAGCCCGTTTCGAAATGCCTTAACGGTTTCAAGAAAATCAGTTAAAACATACAACGGTCATATTATTCAAAATAAAATCTAGCCCTTGTTTCGGAACGGGATTGATCCGTTTCGAAACGGAATGGCTACTGTCAAAGGGTCGTTTCGGAACGGGCTTGATCCGTTTCGAAACACCCCTTTTATATTTAAAAATCTGAAATATTTGAAATAAATTAACCCTTTTTAAATCCTACATGAAGAACAGTTTCGAAACGAGTTGTTCCGTTTCGAAACGTTTTCAAGTGTTTCGATACGCGTTTCAGAACGGTGGTCGACAGTGGTGAAAATGTTTCGAAACGCTTTAGGGCCGTTTCGAAACGGGTACTTGAAAAACACTGTTTTGGCTTGAAACACTTAGAAAAATATTTGGAATAGTATGTTTTTAACTTAGGCATAATATAAAAATTATATGGGGATATTTTGAGGACTTAAGATTCGTTTTGACTTTTTCAATTTAGTCCTTAGGTTTTTAGTTATATCAAAATTAAAATATTTGTTTCACAATCTCCCCCTTTTTGATATAACAAAACCAAAGTTAGAATTTTTGGGAATTTTGAAAGTTTTGAAAATATTCTAACTCCCCCTTAATTTAAGATAGGTTTTTTAAGTTAAAAATAAATTTTTGAATTGAGATCCAAGTTGTAAACCTTTAAAAACCTTTTAAGATTTTAAAACGAATTTTAGTTTAAAGTGTGGCTCTTAAATTTATTCTCCCCCTTTTTGTTAGATCAAAAAGAACAATAAAAGCTCATAGAGAAGATAAATGATTAGTACCAATAAGCAATAATAAGCAACCATATTATAAATTCATAATCAAAATGTCCAAAACATAATTCAAACATTAAGTTCAAACAAAAAAATCCCAAAATAAAATAGCCATAAGCATAGGTCCTAAAACATGAGAAAACATAAAGATGCAACTTTAGTCCTAAAATGCATAGATAATATGATATGATATGAGATAAATATCCTAAGCCTCGTCCTCATCATCCGAAGTATCATCATCGCTCTTAGCTTGAGAACGGTGAAACTTCGTCCATTGCCCATAAAGAGTGGAGAAGGATAGGTCCAAGTTGGAATGAGAAGTCTCAAGAGAATGAAGACGATCCTCGACATTCTTCAACCGATTGCCCATAGATTCAAAGCCCGAAGTAATGCGAGTGTCCAAAGCATCGAACCGAGAGTCCAAGGCATTGAATCGCTCGGTAAGGAAAGCCGTGAGGGCATCATTGTTTGCGGCTTGAACTTGCGGTGGAGGAGCAACGAGAGGAGGATCCGCTTCTCTATCAATTCTTTCCCAAATACCATTCACATATTGGAATCCGGACTTGCGAAGGGATGACTCACCAATCTTGGTCTTGCGAGGTTCCGGAGAGTCATAGATACAATCAATTTCAAGATGATGAAATAGGGCGCTCAAGACAATGCCATAAGTAAAAGACTTTAACTCATTCGTGTCAATAAGCTTGATATTATTGACAATCTCGGCAAAGATTATCTTAGGGACATTTGGGCGCTCACCCCTACGGAAACACTCTAGCCAAAAGTGATCGGTTTGACGGATATGGGATTATTTACCGCCGGAAGGGCGAATAAACCAAGAGACTATCAAGTGAAGAACACGATCATGCACATCCAAATTAAGTGCTTTACCGGTGAAAGTACCAAAGTGGCGTTCATCCTCAAGACCCTCATCCTTAAGTTTAAGAGCAGACTCTAAAAGATCAACATTTATAACAACCTTTTTGCCTAGTAAGGATGACTCAATTCCTATGATCTCGGTTTTGGACTCATCATAAAGAAAACGAGCATTAGAGTAAAAGATGAGTACCATATTTTTGTAGCAAACATCCAGAATGCTCAAGAAATACCAGAGATTCCACTCATCCAAACGGCCGAGATAACGGAAAAGGAATCGCTCGGAATTGAGGAACTCAAGATCAATGACACGTTCTTTACGAACCGCGAATTCCTTGACCTAAGCAAAGCGAGCACGCGCGTCCGGATTTTTAAGAGATTTCTGAAAAAGCATAGTGATATTCGGACGAATGCTCGAATCACAGGATTGAACGGCCTTCCGCTTCTTGTTCAATTGATCCGCCATCTAAAAATATTAAGCAAGTGTTTTAAAATTAAGTGTATGCATTGATAATTAAAATCAATCCAATAATAAATCCCACTTAGGTTTTTGAAAACAAAATTAAAATAAAAAACAGTTTAAAAAAATACGATTGAAAAATTTTATATTCGAATAAAAAATTTTGAGATTTGAAAAAAAAAATTTACAAGATTTTGAAAACCCACAACCAAAAACATATAATTTATACAAAAATAAAATTTTCTAACCTAAGATTCGAACATGAATTGAAAGAAAAAGAAAAATAGAAAAATTATCTTAGTTTGGGATTTTGGATGATTTGAGAAAAATCCTTGCACAAGATTGATGAAACTTGCTTAGACTTGAGTTGTAGAGTAAAACCCCTCACAATTTTGTGAAAATCAAAGAGTTTTAGAGGGTATTTATAGAGAGGGAGGCGGTTTAGGGTTTTAAGGGTTTGATATAAAGTGAACTTTATCATTAAAAGCCCTAATTTAAAGCAGTCTGTGATGCCGTTTTGGAACGGTCAAGACCGTTTCGGAACGGGCGGCTAGGGTTTTGACCATTTTAAAACCATAAACAGATCGTTTCGATATGGTGTTGACTGTATCGAAACACCCTTTGACCCGTATCGGAACGCGTTCCGATACACCCCTTGGCAGAATCAAAAACGTTTCGAAACGCTTTTTAGGCGTTTCGAAACGCCCTTCTCTCAGAGCTGGATTTAAGGTATCCGTATCGAAACAGGTTCACCCGTTTCGATACACCTGGGCCTGGAAGTGCAGATGAGGCTCTAAAAATGCAGAAAAATGAAATTTTAAGAGGCCTAACATGCATAAATGTCATGAATGAGCAGGCAAAACATATTTAAGCATAAACATACTCCCCCTAACTATAAGCATGGATAAAATTAGGAGTTTAAACACATCAACATGGCATTTCACAAGATCAAGCATATTTAAGCACAAAAGAGGTCCAAAAAGGTCAAGATAGGCTAGCTAGACCTAACTCTCTCCTAAGGGACCAAAAACGCTCTTTATCTAAGGGTTTTGTAAAAATGTCCGCTAATTGATTCAAGGTGTCCACATACTCTATAACCACATCTTCCTTAAGGACATGATCTCTAATGAAATGATGCCTTATTTCTATATGTTTGGTTCTAGAGTGTTGGATGGGATTTTTAGTTAAGCATATTGCACTAGTGTTGTCACATTTTAGGGGTATGGTTCCAACTTTAATTCCATAATCTAAGAGTTGTTGCTTCATCCAAAGGACTTGAGCACAACAACTCCCTAAGGATATGTACTCGGCTTCGGTGGTAGATAAGGCTACACTATTTTGTTTCTTAGAGAACCAAGATATGAGCATACTACCTAAGAATTGGCATGTTCCCGAAGTACTTTTCCTATCAATTTTACAACCCCCATAATCCGCATCCGAGTAAGCATGTAGGTTGAAGGTAGAGTCTCTAGGATACCAAAGGCCTAAACAAGGAGTGTCTCTAAGGTATCTAAAGATTCTCTTAACGGCTATAAGGTGAGACTCTCTAGGACTAGCTTGAAACCTAGCACACAAGCAAACACTAAACAAGATATCCGGTCTACTTGCGGTAAGGTAAAGCAAAGATCCAATCATAGAACGATAAAGCTTAGAGTCAACACACTTACCTCCTTCATCTTTGTCAAGCTTTGTAGATGAGCTCATAGGAGTGGCTTGAGGCTTTGCATTCTCCAAGCCAAACTTCTTGAGCATATCCTTTATGTATTTTGCTTGGTTGATGAAGATGTCATCCTTCTTTTGCTTGATTTGGAGTCCCAAAAAGAATGAGAGCTCCCTCATCATGCTCATCTCAAATTCACCTTGCATTAACTTAGAAAACTCTTGACAATGACATTCATTAGTAGAACCAAAAATAATATCATCAACATAAATTTGAACTACTATGATGTCATTTTTATACATTTTTATGAAAAGTGTAGTGTCCACCTTACCTTTTTCAAATCCTTTTTCAATCAAAAAATTTGAAAGCCTTTCATACCAAGCTCTAGGAGCTTGTTTTAAACCATAAAGAGCTTTGGTAAGTTTGAAAACATGATTTGGAAATTTTGAATCTTCAAAACCCGGTGGTTGTTCAACATACACTTCTTCATTTATAAAACCATTTAAAAATGCGCTTTTAACATCCATTTGAAAAAGCTTGAAATTATGATAACATGCATATGCAAGCAACATCCTAATGGCTTCCATTCTAGCTACGGGTGCATAGGTTTCATCAAAATCTATTCCCTCTTCTTGAGTGTAACCTTGTGCTACAAGTCTAGCTTTATTTCTCACAATGTTACCACTCTCATCTAGTTTGTTCCTAAAGACCCATTTAGTTCCTATTGTAGATTGATTACTAGGCCTATCAACTAATGTCCATACATTACTTCTCTCAAATTGATTTAGCTCTTCTTGCATAGCCATAATCCAAAAGTCATCTTTCAATGCTTCTTTTATATTTTTAGGCTCTATGCATGAGATAAATGCAACATGGTTCATTAATTTAAGAGAAGAACGAGTGGTTACCCCCTTGGATGGATCACCCAAGATTTCACCATCTTTGACATAGTTCAACTCCCTTGGGTAGCTCACTTCCTTTTCCTCAATAGCCAAGTCCTTCAAGGCTTCAAGAGGTGGTTCTTGTGTGTCTTCTACTTTTGTTTGAATCTCATCCTCCTTTGAAGTTTGACCTCCATCAAAGGCATTTATGATTCCTACACCATCATCATCACAAGAATCCTTCCTAGGAAGGAGGTTATCATCGAATACAACATGAATAGATTCTTCTACTACTAAAGTTCTTTTGTTAAATACTCGATAGGCTTTAGAGGTTAAAGAGTAACCTATAAAAATAGCTTCATCACTTTTTGCATCAAATTTACCTAAGTTGTCTTTTCCATTATTTAAAACAAAACACTTACACCCAAAAGGGTGAAAATAGCTAATGTTAGGCTTTTTAGATTTTAAAATCTCATAAGGTGTTTTCTTTAAAATTGGCCTAATCATTACTCGATTTACAATATAACAAGCGGTGTTTGTGGCTTCCGCCCAAAAATATTTAGGTAAATTATTTTCACAAAGCATAGTTCTAGCCATTTCTTGTAAAGTTCTATTTTTCCTCTCAACTACCCCATTTTGTTGAGGAGTTCGAGGAGCCGAAAAATTATGGCTAATACCATTTTCATTCAAAAATTCTTCAAACCCTAAATTTTGAAACTCGGTTCCATGATCACTTCTAATGTGTGAAATTCTAAGTTCAAGATCATTTTGGGTTAATTTTGAAAATGTGATGAATTTTTCCAAAGCCTCATCTTTAGTACTTAAAAAGAGAACCCAAGTAAATCTAGAAAAATCATCAACTAACACAAATGCATAAGATTTACCACCCAAGCTCATAGTCCTAATTGGCCCAAACAAATCCATATGAATTAATTGTAAGCATCTACTAGTAGAAACATCATTAATGGATTTAAAGGAAGACTTATGTTGTTTACCCTTTGAGCATGCATCACAAATTTTATCATTTGAAAATTTAATTTTGGGCAAACCTCTAACTAGATTTAGAGAGACTAGTTTTTCCAAAACACTAATGCTAGCATGTCCTAGCTTCCTATGCTACAACCATGCATCATTTTCATTTTGAGCAACTAAACATGCATGAGATGTATGTATGTCATCTAAATGCACCATGTATATGTTTCCTATGCGATGACCTATGAGCATAATATTATTAGATTTAATGTCAACAATTTTGCATCCATTTTTATCAAATAAAACATTAAATCCTTTATCACACAATTGACTTATGCTCAATAAATTATGTTTAAGACCATCGACATATAAGACATTTTCAATGAGAATGGTAGAGTGATTACCTATGGAGCCAATACCTTTAATGTGGCCTTTGGAGTTGTCACCAAATGTTACTACTCCTCCACTTTTTGGCTTTAAATCCATGAATCGACTCTTGTCTTCGGTCATGTGTCTCGAGCATCCACTATCAAGGTACCATGAGTTTTGACTTTGTGCTTTGGCCTTGTAGCAATGCTCCCCCTACAAACAAAGATATTAAACCTTGGTTTTTGGTACCCAAATCATTTTGGGTCCATGAGTGTTAGCTCCCAAAACCTTGGTTCCCTTAGGAATCCAAGATGACATAGCAATAATATTATTAGATTTTACAAGTTCCTTAGGAACCCATACACTTCTAATTCTTTTAGCTCTACTATGTCTAGGGTAGCTACCTTGTTTGTAGTAATTAGTCCTTTTCTTAGGTTGGTGTGTTCTAGAGGATTCTCCTACTTCATGCTTGACACTACCAACATTTTTTAAGGACTTTTTGAGCTCATTTAGCTCACCTAACACCTTTTGGTGTTCACTATTGCATTGAGACAAAAGATTATTAAGATCAACATTTTCATCTTGAAAGAATTTAAGTTCATCTTTTAATCCTAAAATCTTTTTCTCAAATTTAGAATTAGCTTGAGTGAGTGAGTCATTTTTCTCATTTAGCTCTAAAATGATTTTCTTGTTTTTAATGACTGACTCTTTAAACTTCTCAACTAATTCATCATATACCTCTTGTAACTCATCATATGCATCATTTAACTCTTCATATGAAAAATCTAAAGTAGATGAGTTAGAGGTTACCAAGGAGGAATCTTCCTCAAGTGCCATGAGACAAAGATTAGCCACTTCTTGTTCATCATCCTCCGATGACTCCTCATCACTCCAAGTAGCAAGCTTGGCTTTGAGTCTCTTCTTCTTCTCAAAGCCCTTCTTCTTGAGTTGAGGGCACTCCGAACGGATGTGGCCGGATTGTTTGCACTCATAGCAAATGATGGGATCCTTTCCTTCTTCTTTGTTCTTCCCTTTGAAGTCCATTTTTTTTTGGATTTTTCTTCCCCGGTTGGACCTCATGAAACGTGAGAATCGTTTGGCTATCATAGCCAATTCTTCAAGTTCATCCTCCTCACAAGATGAGCTTTCATCATGTTGTGAAGCTTTAGCCTTGAGAGCTATTCCCATCTTCTTCTTCTTTTCAACTTCAAGCTTCTCTACTCTTTTCTCTTCTTTCTTTTTCTCATCTTCCCTTCCTTGCTTCATGATCTCATGAGTAAGGAGAGAACCCACAAGCTCATCAAGCTTTAAAGTCTTCAAGTTCTTTGCTTCGATGATAGCGGTTCTCTTCCCATCCCAAGACTCGGGAAGTGAATAGAGTAGCTTCCGGACAAGCTTGTCTTCCGGTATGATCTCTCCATATCCCTTTAGACCGTTGACGATTGTGGAGAATCGATCAAACATCTTTGACACCCTCTCATCGGGCTCCATCTTGAAGTTTTCATAACTAAGATTGAGAAGTCCAATCTTAGTTTCTTTGACATCATTGGTGCCTTCATAAGTGGTCTCAAGAGTGTCCCACACTTCTTTGGCACTTTCAATGGATGAGACCTTTGAGTAGATGTCCAGACCGAAAGCACAAAAAAGCATGTGGAGAGCTTTATTGTTGACTTGAATCTTCTTCCTCTCCTCTTCACTCATTTCGGCTTTCTTCTTCAACACCATCTTGCCTTCACCATCTTGCTTCAATGGAATGTATGGCCCATCCTCAATGACATCCCACACAAGATAGTCACTTGACTTGATGAATAGCCTCATTTTATTCTTCCAAAAAGAATAGTTGTCACCATTGAAGAAAGGAGGCTTGGTGGTTGATTGTGACTCGTACATGCCGGAACCGGAGGTTGAAGCCATCTCTTGATATTTTGATGATCACACTCTTCCAAGGTTCTCCTCTTGTGGTTGTTAATCCTCAAAGAGTTAAGCTCTGATACCAATTGTTGAGTGGATCGAAAGATCGATATTTACCAAGAGGGGGGTGAATTGGAAATTTTAAAGGATTGTAGTGGAAATTGGCAAATTAAAAATGATGAACAAGGGATTTAGAGTGGTTCAAGTTCCAAATGAACTCTACATCCACTACCTTAGTCTCACTAAGGATTTGCAACAATTTCACTAAATTGATCTTCCCCTTTTCTAGGACAAGGAGGCAACCCTTTACAATATCGGTTGATTTTTCTACCCAAAAATCAACCCAACCCTCACACAAGAGAACAAAGAAATTTGTAGGCTAATTAAGTATCTCTCAATACAAATGATAGCCCCAATACAAGCACTCAACCCAATTTTACAAAATAAGAATGAAGAACACAATTTGGGATTTTTACACAAAGTGGGATTTTTGCTCAAATGCTTGAATTTGATGTTTGAATGTTTGCTTTAGGATCAATAGTTGTTGCTGATGCTTTTGGATGTCTCTTTCATACCTTCTCATTGATTTCTAGCCGTTTGGGTGGTTGGGAACATAAATGGAGCCGTTGGAACCCTCTCTTGCCACCATAAATGCAGTCTGCACCAACCCGTTTCGGAACACGGGGAACCTGTTTCGGAACGGACTAAAATAGAAAAAGCCGTTGGGGTGCATTTAAGAGCCCGTTTCGAAACGCCTTAGGGCCGTTTCGGAACGGTTTTGCCACTGTCAAGGGTCGTTTCGGAACGGTCCTAGCCCGTTTCAAAACGCCTTAACGGTTTCAAGAAAATCAGTTAAAACATACAACGGTCATATTATTCAAAATAAAATCTAGCCCTTGTTTCGGAACGGGATTGATCCGTTTCGAAACGGAATGGCTACTGTCAAAGGGTCGTTTCGGAACGGGCTTGATCCGTTTCGAAACACCCCTTTTATATTTAAAAATCTGAAATATTTGAAATAAATTAACCCTTTTTAAATCCTACATGAAGAACAGTTTCGAAATGAGTTGTTCCGTTTCGAAACGTTTTCAAGTGTTTCGATACGCGTTTCGGAACGGTGGTCGACAGTGGTGAAAATGTTTCGAAACGCTTTAGGGCCGTTTCGAAACGGGTACTTGAAAAACATTGTTTTGGCTTGAAACACTTAGAAAAATATTTGGAATAGTATGTTTTTAACTTAGGCATAATATAAAAATTATATGGGGATATTTTGAGGACTTAAAATTCGTTTTGACTTTTTCAATTTAGTCCTTAGGTTTTTAGTTATATCAAAATTAAAATATTTGTTTCACATACTCATACCTACCTCATCGAGCACATTCAAACTTGCATGCTTGTTAACAACATACGGAAGTACGAACTCAGAACCAATCAGAAGAGACAAACTCAAAACTGTACCAAGGGCTTATCCACTATAACATAGGTACCACCTGACTCCCACTCATAGGGCTTCACTTCTTTTCACCAACTAATACCAGAATCGGTCAAATCGTCCCTTCACTAACAAGAATCAACTCACATGCGCGCGGACTCGAGCAAACAAATTGTACCTCAACTCCAGTACAACCATACTCCCCTAACTATAGCAAAGAACTTCCTTCACATCATCCACATTTTCAAAACCACAACTTCCACTTACCGATTCGCGGCCCACACACTGGCCCTAAACTTACTAAAAGCAATAAATCAATCAACAATTTAACATACAAGTTGGGTTAGCAAAGGAAAGGTCCAAGTGGCTCAAGTATGATTTCCCTCACTTAAAATCCTTTTTCCGATGTAATAGAAGCAATGGGACTCTACTCAACGTGTTTCAAACAAATCAGCACACATACATGCTTAACCAAGCATATAACAAGGCATACTTGTTAAACAAGCAACACATGCGTACGACCAAACAGCATGCATTCTCAATCAAACAATCACACATCACAGCATACACGGGTAACGAGCAACATGCTTTTAAACAAACAGTCAACATACTTGTCATACAAGCAATCATACTTACAAAGCAAGCAAACACCGTGCACATCAATTCAAAACTTAAACTTACCTCACTTACATGCCCAAGGTCTCGGTAACCTTAGGCTCTGATACCAACAAATGTAACCCCCTCGTCCCGGTCTGGTCGGATGACCGATCCGAGTGGGCCACACGAGGAAAACCGAAGTGAAACCCGTTAAGGCTTCCCCTCGGTTAACGACCCAGAAAATTTCTTTTAACTTTAGTCTTATCTAGATGCATATTTAATTCCTCTGTGAAACACAACAGCGAAAGATACAACAATGAAACATTTTCCGACCAAACAAGACATAAAACAGCCCATTTTACTCCATTACAGCAGGCCGTTTCGAAACGCCCATAGGGTGTTCCGAAACGCCTTGACTTAGTCAACAGGCCAGGGTCAACCATAAGGTGACCGTTCCGAAACAGGGGAGACCCGTATCGGAACGACCTTGACGGTCAATATCTCGTGGTCAACGAGATTTGACCGTTTTGAAACCTCAAAGGCCCGTTTCGGAACGGCTTCATCTCGTCAAATTCTCAAAATTCCAGTAGCCAAAATGTTCCGAAACGACCCTCATCCGTTTCGAAACGGCAGGCCATTTACAAAGGGACAGTTCCGGAACAGGGGGACCCGTTCCGAAACACCCCCTGTCTGCAGACCCGTCTGGGCTGTTTTGAGGCACAAGGGTGTCCCAAAACACCACCAAAACACCATACAGCAGCAAAACAATTCGACTTAAGGTTTACCAACTAAACTAGCATGCTTCAACATGATTTAAACATGTCTAACACTAAGGCGACGCCCCACAAACATGCTTTCATACAAACATCATTCAAACACATATATAAACTCTTAAGGCATAAGACTAACATTCAAAAGAGCAACTTAGGCATGAGTTAACATTCATCACACAAGCATTTGGCAAGATACATCATGCTTACAAATCAAGTCAACCATAGACATACATCAAACTCAAATCAACAATACCTATCCCATTGCTTTACTATTACAATCTTTAAATTTAAACATCATACTTCAGCTAACCGTAAGCAACACTTGGAGGCCTTTCCTTGCCCTTGCCACCCACAAACCATTGATCTGCAATGTCGAGCAAAAGAGAGCGTAAGCATAAAAGCTTAGTGAGGGTAAGCTCATAAAACAAAACCTTCGACAATGCAGGGTCCAAGCACGAGCTACAACCAAGATAAAATGCATGATCTTACCTCCGATCCACGCGAGCCATAAATATAGATGATGCATGAACATATATTCAATATCATGTCATGCTCAACATGTTAAATCCACAACATATGAAATCAAATATATTAAACCATGTTAGCAACATATCCCAAGACACATTGGCTCACAATTAACCATATATTGGCAACATAAACTACAATCCGTATTGGCACCTAGCTATGACTCGAATACGCGGATAACCGTTGGAACTCACATCCAACAACTCAACCATTACCTGACGGTGGGATTACACTCATCACCGTTCACGCGGAGGGGATTCCACTCATCCTCACGCCCCGTCGATGGGATTCCACTCATCACCGACTAATATAAATAAAATTTCCGGGCGAACTCGTACTCCTCCTTGGTGACTCAACGCCACCAAGGCCACGCGCGACTTTTGACTCATGTGTACACACTAACATCCTAATGATCGATCATTTGTACCCAAGCATACTAGTGCCAATACTACACATTTCATTAATCATTCATAATATCGATTCATAACACTTCCGTGCTTAGCACGTACTCACCATGGCTTACCGTCATGCACAAACCACATTTCCATGTCTAGCATATACTCACCATGATCCTCGGATCATACAATCACTTCCTAATCTCATTTCACATGACAACACCACATGTACATCGTTATCAAACATATCACATCATATTTTGCACATGTGTATAACCATATCACATCTATCATCATCAAGCATATAACAATGCACCAAACATGCCTCATCATACATGTATACAACATATACATAATCAACACTATCACAATTTAATACGAGGCATATACAAACATTAAAAAGTGCAACCAAAGTCTCTAATCAAAGCTTGGGATTAGGCTACCACTCTAATCCCAACTCTAGGTGGGTTTACCAAGCCCATCCTAGGTTCACATGCTTGAACCAAATACTCAAAACCATTTTGAAAATATTTAACCACTCACCTAAGCTTCCAAGTTCCAAGCCAAGCAAGCAACCTCCCTCAAATTTCCGGATTTCTTCCCGAAGCTTCCCCAACACAAATTCCCGCTTCAAAACAACCTCAAACACATTTCAAACAATTCCAAATCAGCCCAACATCAAAATACCAACTCGGAATACAATTCAAATGCAATTTACCATGTTGCAAACCATGAACAAATCCCATTTTTAGCAAATTCGGGCAGCCCCTAAACCATGTCCAAAAACCATGTTTCCAACATCCATAACATCCACAAAAAATCCCAAATCAACCCCTAACCATAGCACTACCATTGGGCTATCAATTTCCACCTAAAACAACCCCCAAAACTCACCCAAAACCCTCCAAAAAACCCAGTTTTACCCAATTTCGGGAATCCATCAAAATCCACCCAAATTAACATATAATGTGCATTTTAACATGATTAAGCAAAGCCCCAACTCAATTTATCAAAACCAAATGAAAAACCCCCTTAAAAATCCGAACTTGATATAAACCCTAATTTTCAAAACTTCAAAACTTTAAAATCTAAGACCATGGGTTGATAGGAAATAAAGAGGAGAGTTCAAATATGTGGTTACCTCCAAAAATGCCCTTGAATTGATGGAGCAATTTGATGAAAATCCAAATTAGGGGTTTGGGAGAGTTTGGTGGAGTTCCCACGGTGAAGAAGAGGAAAGGGGGAAAAGATGATGACACACATTTTTTTGTTCTTTTTACTTTTATAAAAGTTGTCATCTTTTTTTTTTCATTTTGGGTTAAATTACCAATTTGGTCCCTCCTAATTAATTAAAGCTCAATTAACTCAAGTCTTGGCCAAAAAGATTTAATTTAATTTTACCGACTCGGACCACTAACCCGACTAACTCCTAACCCCAAAACACGGGTGTTACATCCTCTCCTTGGGAGTGCAATGTGCCTTACCAATACACCCAACCCTTGTTGGTAGAGGCATGATCCTTTTACACCATGTAAAATATGAAAATTTTACACATTTTTTGGACCGTTGGGTAAAGGTAAATAGATGACTGACATCAACAATTTATCATAAGAGAAATAGTAATAAAATAATCTCAGTCATTTTTTTACTTTCATCCAATGGACCATAAAAATGTGTAAAATTAATTGAATTTTACATAATGTGAGTGAATCTTAACCCCTAATATAAATATATTAAGTTGTTCATGTATAAAAGATTAAATAAACAATTTAATAAAAATTAAAATATTAAAATTAAAATTAAAATTAAAATAGAACAAATATTTTTAAAAATAAATAAGATCAGACTGAAAACAAGATTGAGCTAGTCATTAAAGAGGCTTTTTGCCCTCTTCATCACAAATGGACAAATTGCCTTCTAAGTCTTTCATCTCCCAATCTTTCTTAAAAGTGGTACAATTTTACCAAAAAGTCCAATTAACATCCAAAAAGTTCAAATATGACCCAATTAATCTAAATACCTAACTAAGCTACCAAGCCCGAAGCTCGGGTCAACACTTGATCGTTGACTCAAAAATTTAGATTATTACAAGAGCTTTCTCTTTATACATACATACAATCACAAATATAATTATACGAATTAATTAAATATAAGCTCAAATATTAGTGCGAATTATTAATGTTTTCTTCTTCTGTTTAACGATCTAAAAATATTAATTTTATAGAACTCAATAGAATCACAAAAACGGGAAAAAAAACTCTCTCGTATATTTACATGCGATTGTGGCCCTAAACCAAATTTGTTGGCCCCTCTCACAATACATGTTGAGTGCACTTCTATGTAAGTACGTGCCTTTTAACACAATATTTTGGTTCGCTTTCCTAATTTCCTAACAAAGATTTGCTTTCTTTCATGAACTTGGATATAAAGGATTTAGGTCTTATAAGGCTTAAGATATTCGAGTTTGTTATTTGAAACTTTTATACTATTATCGACAAATATTTATATTCAAACATCTCATTTGCTTTCTAAAATCCGTTAAACTTATTAAATTTTTTAGTACAAAATAGAGACAGGCGCATTATTTTTATAGTAAGGGTGTAAATTTTTATACTTAGTAAAAGAGTTAATTGCACCGTATATCTTCAAACTACGACTTTTATTCTAAATTAGTCTTTGAACTATTTCATCCTCAAATTATAGTTTTCATTCTAAATTGCTCCCCAAACTTCTAAGAACTCCAATTTCATCCTCAAACTATGACTCTCATTCTAAGTTGGTCACCAAATTTTTGAATGCTCTAATTTCATCCCCAAATTATCAGTATATGCTAATCATATCTTATGCTAATAATACTGTTATAAAAATTATTAATTGTCATGAAACACTTATGTATATTATTTAATAATATGATGTAGAATAAACGATAATTTGAGGATGAAAATGGAACGTTTAAAAAGTTTGGAGACCAATTTAGAATGAGTGTCATAGTTTGGGGGTGAAAATGAAAAATTCAAAAGTTTAGGGACCAATTTAGAATAAGAGTTATAGTTTGGGGATGAAATTAAAATATTTAAAAGTTTAGGGACTAATTTAAAATAAAAGTCAAAATTTAGGGATGTGTAATACAATTAACTCTTAGTAAAATTGTATGTGGATTTAAAATTTTCAGGTTTGTAAGATTAGGTCATCGATATGAAATACAAAGAAAATTTCTAAAATATTTGAGAATTTAAAATTTTCAGAGAGTACAACTGCTCCTTAATACCACTCGGCCCATCCTTGGGGTTAAAAATTCTCTGCCCCTTTTCGGTGCCCCTTTTATATGCTCCAACACTAAAAATTAAATTACAAGCTCTAACCCTAAATTCTAGATCTTAAACCTGACACCCTATATTCTAAAAAATACACGCTACCCTAAATTTCATAAACCCTGACCACAAACTCTAAACCTAATTTTTAATGTAGGGGCATAAATATGAGACACCGAGAAGAGGCAGAGGATTTCTATTTCATCCTTGGTACAGACATGTAAAGTGGCTTATGCAGACATGCTACGTTTAATTAATATAAACCAAGAGTTGTCAATACTCAATACAAGAATGTTGTATTGGCAAGAAATTTCTTGGAAATTGAATCCGGCTAGAGTTTCAAACTCCAAATACAAGAAGCCAATTGAACAAGCTCCTTAGTAGAGATAAAGCCAAAGGGATCAGATATTCAGATTGAGACAGACATGAAATTCCAGCAATATGATGTTTTATCTGCTTGTGCTTACAATTGTTCTTTCTTCCAATAGCCTTCCAAGATTCAATCTCAAGCTCGTATTCGTCTCGATGCCGACGGGACGATATACGACTCGAACGAGAAAAGAATGAAAATAATGTTATATCTTAAAAGTACAATTATGTATCTATTGGCAGACAAGGAGCGTGAATGTGTTCTTTCCCTTTTCTTCTTCTTCTTCTTTTCTTTTGGGCAGATGAGCTTTTTAATCTTTTTCATGTGCTTGCCTGCCTGCATCCATCACCTTCAAACATGGCAGTGGATATATATATAATATCATATCAAAGACAAACACCTAAACTCGAGTCTACGGGACGTAAGTCGTCCTTTGGTTTGGTCAATTATTTAATAGCGGTTGTAATGCGATGTTTCAATTGTTGTTATACGATAAGATGTACCGTCATTCAATTTCTTAACGTCCTTTTCATGTCATGAGTGTTCATTCCGTCTATCATATATATCGGTGAGCTCTCACTCAATCTCGTGCATCTTGCCCACTAGGGTGCTCATCATTCAGTCTTGTGACACCTACTTCACGAGTGTTAACCTAACTAGCTCACCCACTAAGACATTTAGTGTGAAATCAACAGTCAAGAAGTTACTCCAATACCACCATAGAGTCGTGTCATTATTGTCTTCCCAAAAGATATGTCTAACATGATGTGTAGTAACACCTCATTTATACTCTAGGCGTGACATTCTCGTCCACTCAATCTTGTTATATTTTTGTCACGGGCATCGGATCACTATCATGTTTGCTCATCATGACTAGCACTGAATTATTATTCTTTTATCAAAAGACGTGTATGATAGTGTTTGTAACAATATTATATTTATGTTACATAATTAATATTTTTTTCGACGTGAGATTAATGACATTATATTTCTTTAAACCTGGCATAAAAACCAACAAAAAGTGATGACTAAAAGGGGGCTTCCATGAATTGACAAATGCTTTACAATGGAAGTATCCGAAAGGCCATGGCTTTGTTATGAGCTCATATAGAAAAGCTATCCTCAACAAACCCTAATGATCAATTGGGGTGTTGGGGTCCCTTCATTTTCAGCATCTTTTGATCCACTACCCTTAGAAATTTCCCCAAAAGTTGAATAGTGACGGCTCAAGAAACAAACCATGTGAGTGGGGGACTTGCACCTTTAAATCCCAAGTCAAAGCATCAAATCTTAAAAAAAAGCAAGTTTGCTTTTATAAAAGACAATTTGCAACTTTGCTACTTCAAACTAAGATAATATTATTGAGGAATACCTCGGCATGTCAGATATGGACCGTAAAATAAATATATAATTTAAAAAATTAATGTGCAACCGATAATATTGTAACCTTCATCTCACGTAAATAGTAAAACTTGCGGGGTTATGTTGAGTTGATCACACAATTGCAAATGGCCAAGAGGGGGTGAATTGACAATAAAAATTTTGGTAGGTGATAATAGGGAAAAATAAAATGTGACATAAGAAGTTAGAGTGGTTCAAATTCTCCAAATGAACTCTGCATTCACTACCTTAGTTCTCACTAAGAATTTTCAACCAATTCACTACTTGAATTCTTCCCCTTTTCTTGGATGAGGAGGTAACCTTACAATTTGATTAAGCTTTCTACCCAAAGCTTAATCCACTCACTTTTACAAAGAGAAATTTTTGGTAAACTCTATAAATTCCTCTCAAATGATCATTGTTTACCCAATTATAATTTTACACTCCCCAAACTTACAATAAAAAGATAACAATTGAGAACACAAGAGTTTGGTACAAGAATTTGACTCTAAGGGTGCAAAGTTTGAATTTGAGTGCTTTGAAGATTCTTGTAGGTTCAATAGTTGTTGTTTGTTCAATTGAGACTTGTTTTTATACCTTTGTATTCAATTCTAGCCGTTAGGGTAGTTGGGATCATTAATAGAGCTATTGAGAAGTATTTTTCCCACAATAAATGCAGCTTTGCTTCCTACCGTATCGGTACGGGTAGGGAGCGTATTGATACTTGTATCAAAGAGAAAAGAGTCGTTGTGACTGAAAATATCGCGTATCGATACGCTTAGAAGACGTATCGGTACGGTTTTAAGGGGCGTATCGATACTAGATTTGCTCACTGAAATCCCAAGTTTAGTTTTCATAAAAAGTGTATCGATACGCATACTTAGCGTATCGGTACGGTATAACGGTCATTTAAATATTGAGATACCAACTAACTGACAAGTCAACGGTCGAAAATTAAATACAAAGATTTTGCAAAGATAAGTTTATCGTATCGATACGATTGCAAAGCGTATCAGTACGGTATCATTGAAATTGTTGCCCAGATGAATAGTGTATCGGTACAGTATCATTAAAATTTCAGTGGCTAAAAATCGTATCGATACGCCTAAGGGTATCGATACGCATGTGCGTTTTTGTGTAATTTGGCTTGGAAACACATAAGAAAAGACTTAGAAATATTTATCATTTTAAGAACTTGTCTTGAGATATTATTTTGTTTAAAATACTTTTCAATAGTGAGACTTTAAGGAGTACTTAAAAATTTATTGTTTTACAAATTGGTCCATTAGTTTAGATGTTATATCAAAATCAATTTTGGTTTCACAGGTTATTACCCAAATATGGTTTGTAAATTTTTTTATTTCAACAATGTGGTCCTCATTATTTTATTTCTCACTCTATAGTAATTTACCGTTCAAAATCAGAAGTCGGATGGATTTCACCCCGACTTTGAACAATATTTTCAAAAAAATTTAAATATTGAAGTCGGGTGGATTACAATCCGACTTCAAACAGTGTTTCGAACAAGTGGCGTGCATGGGTAGGTAGGTACATTTCAATGGAGGAAGACTTGAACCTTATTTTTTTTAACATTTTCTGGTAAATTACTGTTCAAAGTCGGGGTGAAATCTATCCGACTTCCGGTCTTGAACAGTAAAATATCATAAATTGGGAAATACAGTAATGAGGACCACATTGTTGGAATAAAAAAATTACAAACCATATTTGGGTAATAACCCCAAAAGTTGCGTATAAACAAAATAAATCTATATTACAAGAAATCAATAGGGTTGTGGAAAATGGGTGGATCCGAAATATATCAGATGTTTGTAGAAAAGTTCTCTTGAATAATTATTTCCTCTTTGTATGGTTCACTACATTATTCCAAAAAACATTTGATCCGCTTGAAATTGTCAAATCTCTTTAACATTTTTTTCATGATAAATTTTGATAAAGTATATATGAACTCTTATACATATGGTTTTCGAATAATATTCTTTTCTTTTGGTTCTTTAGGGTTTTTTTGTCTAATTTAGATTGACTGGCGTCGTATACCTTGTTTTAGTAAGTGAGTTTTTTAACGGAAATTTTTTACATACACAAGGTCTCGAATTCAAGGCATGCTTAAGCGATACTAAGTTGTTTACCACTTGAACCAACGCGTTGGTGATAAAAAGGAATATCTTTAATCTATATCGTTGGTCCAAACAAGAGTGTTCCAGAGGAGTTTGGCTAGTGGCCGTTGGTAGGGATGTTCAAAAATAACTGACCCGAATGACCCGGCCCATTGACCCTCCGACCTGATAAAAAATTTGAATACTTTTATTTAATAAAAATTCACCTCCCGTGTCGGGTACCTGGCCCGACATTTTTCGGGTCACAAAGTTTTAAATTTCCAGGTACTCGGATACCCGAGTGTCCAAATATATTTAAAATTAAAATATATTTATATTTAATAAATACATATTTTTATATTAAACTAACAAAATATTTTAAAATGTTTTTATGTTTAATAAATATATATTTTTATATTAAACTAACAAAATATCTTAAAATATTTTTATATTCTATAGTAAACTAATAAAATATTTTTATATTTAATAAATACATATTTTTTATATTTTACCGAGAGAAGATACATAACAGAAAATAATAATTTTGGACGAAATTTATGACAGAACAAAAAAATGTTAAAATTCGTTGAGGTTGAAAGCTGCTAAGGAGAGAGGAGAAAGACCAAGTGGAGAGATTTTGTAGAGGGATTGGGTGAGTATGCAAATTTTTTAAAAACTTATTTTCTTATATAATTTGTTTATAAAAATTAAAAATATAGATAAATGACATATTTTTTATAAATAAAATGATATCTTTTTTTAAATAATTAATTTTTTTTAAATATTGTTGAAAAAATGAGACCCTTTAAATAAATTTTTGGCTCTGTCCCTGTAACCATAAGAACTCTTCCATTGCTTCCTTTGTGTACCTGCAATGTATCATCTCTCGAAATTTAAATTGCAGCTGTGTTTGAATTTTCGATCACGTTGTTTTATAACAGTTATAGACATAAAAATATTATTGCGATTATTAGGAACTGTTATTTTTCACAATAATAATTTTAGACAATATTACTATTGCTATTACAGTAAGAAACCGCTATTTGAATCCCGTATCATCTCTGGCAACTCCATAGACAGATCCGGGATCTGATTTTCTCTTTGCTTTTGTAAGTTTCTATTATTATTTCTTCTTTCATTTTAGTTCATGTAGGGTTATTGTTCATGGAAATTAAGCCACCATAACTTCATTTATATTTGATTTATGAAGATGCACATTTCCCAGAATCTAAAGCCTGTGATTGTAATTTTTTGAAGATCCAAAAATTTTATTGCTTCGTGGGAACGGATGATTGTTTATCTTCCGGATGCTCTTCAATTGGAAGAAATTATTATATGAACATGACACTACGTTATCTGTGTAGTCTCAGCTAATAAGATCAATTCATCTCATTTTAACTTCTAAATAATTACCTATTTTCTCTTTACATTTAAAAAAGACGTAAAAATTCACCTTAAAAATGACGTGATAAACTAAATTCATCTACTAATTTTTCATCCCAGTTGGATTATTGGCAGAAACCAATCAAAGTTAAATAAAACACATGCATGCATATTTCCCGAGAATTTCATGTACTACATAGATGTATTAACATAATAGATATAGATAAATAACTCAACAAAAGTTCTAGTGAAAAAATGGATGATATTTATCTTAGGAGACACTGGTTCAAATTGTTTTGTCTATAAGGTATATGCTTATTGTCAAAAGGTTAAAAATATAGATGGAAATTCTCTACCCCTTTTTGATGTTCTTACTTATGCCCATGCTCAAAATTAAGTTTAGGGTTTAAAGTTTAAGGTTTATGGTTAGGGTTTAGAGATTTTAGAATAAAGTGTATTTTTAGGGTATAAGGTGCATGATTTAGGATTTAAAATTTAGGGTTAGAGCTTGAAATTTAATTTTGTAGTGTTTTTTTAGTGTTGGGGCATAAGTAAGGGCACCGAAAAAGAAATGGCGTTTTTATCATAAAAATATATATGAACAAATATTACCTTATAATCATTTTTAGACTATTCGAAAAAATAGATATGGATAAAAGTTTGATTCAGTTCTCAAATTTATTTATTTTTCTAAGTTGGTTCTTCTGTTTTTATCATATTAGTCTTTAAATTTGTGTTTTGTAACAAAAGTTAAGCTAGTCTTTTCTCTTAACTTCGTTAGTTTTTATTTTTAAATTTTTTCTATATTAGTCTCCGAGTTTAATAATTTAAAGTTTAAAGACCAATTTAGAACGAGGCTATAGTTTAGGAACTGATATAAAATGTTTTAAAGTTTAAGGATCAATTTAAAATGAAATCATACTTTGGAGACTGATATAGAATGTTTTAAATTAAGGTACTAATTTAAAATAAGGGTCATGGTTCGGGGACAACCTATGCAATTAACTCTTTAGAAAACATGTTGAATCATAAGGATTTATATTCCTCTTAAATTGACCTTTCAAAACCACCACATGGAGATCTCAGCATAACAATATTTTCCCAGATTTTCTCAAGACTATAAATCAATCAGCTGCCATTCAAAATAGCCCGAATCGTATATTCTAGGTCGATAAAGCACGGACACGAACATGTAATACGAATACGATACGAACATGTAATACCAAGCAACCATCAAATAAAATGAAGATAGATAAATCCTGAATCTTTATTTGGCAATTAAAATTGCTTATCATCTCTTACCTTGCAGCAATCTCATGAACTGCTCACTACATTAACAGTTCCTTCCTCTTTCTATGTTGTCCATTTATGGTAGTAGAAGAGTACATCGGTTTTCTCTCTTTCGACGACACCCTTTTCTACACTCGACAATTTAACCACTGGATTATGTCATCCATTATGGCTTCTCGTTCTGGTTCGAATAGGAGATCATGCAACAGGCCTTCTAACAATTTGAGCGATTTGTCGGTTGAGGCAGCCTCTTCATACAGTTTCCGAGAAGCTTGAGGATCGGTTACGGTGTCATCCATGCCGTGGAGAACAAACAAAGGAACTCTCAATCTGTTCATGTTCTGCTGCAAGTAGGATGTGATTCTAAGAATTTCATAACCAGTTCTCACCCGGAGGGGTCCGGTGTATACCAGTGGATCCGAATACTTGGCCACCAGCGCCTCTGGGTCCCTAGAAACTGGCAAGCCCTTTTTATTCGTGACGCTGACCTGGTACCTTGGCAGTAGAAATGATATAATGGGGGCAAGCATCTGTCATAGGTGGAAGATGGATGAAATTACTCATCGGCTAAGTCATTGTTTTAAACTAATGCCTGTGTTGCACTGTTCGACAGTTCTACACCGTGTTCTTCGGAACTTAACAGAAGAAAAGAAACTATCCCCTAAACCAGTTAGGAAAGAAGATATGACTAACGGAAACGCTTACCACAAAAATAGGATGAGATGGCTGTACGCCAACCGCTGGGGAAGTCACTACAATGCCTGATACCTTGGCTTCGACCTTTGGATCAAGTACCGCCTAAAATGGAAAATAGTTAAAACTTTAGTGAAAAAAAGAAGAAGACAGAAGTGTTTTAATTTTCCTGTTCGGGTAAAGAGACATGTTATGAATAAATAAACACATAGATTAAAGAAAAGCAACAGAAACAATATTAATATTTGATTCAAAAATTACAGGGGATATATTGTTCTTTATGAAACCTCACCTTAAGGATAATTGCACCACCCGTTGAATGACCGAAGCAAAAGCATGGAAGCTCGGGATTTTCGGCTAAAACCTTTTCAAGGAACATTTTCTGTAGCAAGGTGGAAGACAAACAAAGTTGGTTTACTTTGATCCAATACTCGATCCAAATATACTTTTGTCGCTGAAAATTAAAACATACCATATCGGTAACAGCAAAATCAAGAGAATGAACATATGCATGTAGCCCATCGCTTCCACCATGTCCTACAGAATATGAAGAACAAAAAAACATGAGAATGAAAACAAAAGCAAAATGAAGTGACCATCAACAATGAACCACCAAAGATAAAAAGCTTATAATAAACAACTTCCATTTCAAAGAAGAAATTTGCTAGCCACCAAGTTGATTTTATCATAGGGGTTTTAGAGATCGATTGTTTTACGCATAAGTTTGCACGCTGTAAGATACAACATTGGTCAAAGAGTGGCTCATTTTTCACATTTTTTACCAGGGAAACTTTCAAATACTGTGAAAAATTCATCTAAACTAAAATCAGAGTAGCCAATAAAGAGGAGAATATGGTAAGACAATACTTCTTGTTTCTACAGGTCATCTAAACTAAAATCGGAGTAGCCAATAAAGAGGAGAATATAGTTTTTTTTTTTTTTCAGGTCCTCCTTACTATAAACACTTAAAAGTAAGCTTACTTATCATGACGAGCTTCGGATGTTACATTTTGGCA
Organism: Hibiscus tridactylites; assembly: GCA_958450335.1. NCBI lineage: Eukaryota > Viridiplantae > Streptophyta > Magnoliopsida > Malvales > Malvaceae > Hibiscus > Hibiscus tridactylites. Next base: position 68,526,124 of record OY288289.1, on the reverse strand, counting down.
CCAATGGAAATACTCAAGCCCCTGCAACATCCAAATATAGATGCATCGCTGAAGAAAATGTGTTTCTAGTCTATGAACAACATTAAATAAAAGATAGCCTGTGAAGGATTATCTTAAGGAATGAAGGCAGAAAGTTATTTTAAAATTGATTTTACACGAGCATCAAAAACAAAAGGGAATATCAGCTAACACAAGCAACTAAAATGCCTTTGAAGACAAAGCATTCTTCTATGTTGAGACTGAAAGCACATTTCTCCACTAATCAAATAAGTGGGGAGCCGTATTTTAGCAATTCAAAAACTTCACAAAAAATAGTTGAAATTATCTAAAGATGATGAAGGCTTTTCCTTCTTTTTCGACAAAATGGTAGAACTCACCTTCGATTTTAGCTTACTTTCCGATTCTAGTTTCTGATTCCTTTTTAAACATGATCTCTTCCCTTGATGCTAAATAATATTTAACAGTTAGCTTGAAAAGATACATTGACTTGATTAGTGTCGAAAAAGTACTAGGAAGGTAAGTGTTGGAATCTTAGTTGCAGTGGTCAGGATACAAATCCTGAAAACATCAAACTATATATATTGGAGCGCATAACAAGTACACTATATCCCTTCATTCTAATATTTCCTTTCTACTGGGGGGCTAGCATCATTTCATCACTCACCGTTACGACCAAAAGAAATCACCATAAAAATTCATATACAGGTAAATAGGGACATTGTGGAGTGCAACACGAGATGTAGAATGGAAGGCATTCTTTATGGTAAGAATTATTGGAGGGGAAATGTAGAAACAGCTACTGGTTTACCAGAAATGGGTCAAGTCAACCGTACAATAAGATCTCTGATTTTCATCCTACTCACTTATGTCAAAAAATAAACGGCACACAACATCAATAAGACAGAATTTTAGGCCAAGCAGAATGCGATTTTGTATGAAACTTGAACCTACCAATCCAGTCCATTCCATAGACCTTGAATCCATTAGCATTAAGACGCTTTGCAAAATCACTGTACCTCCCACTGTTGTAAAAAGCAAAACATTGTAAGAGAAAGAAACAAAAAGCTACAGAATCAATTGAACAGGACCTCTACAACTGCATCAGATCGAAATAACAAACCTGTGTTCGTTCAGGCCATGCAAAAGAACTACTACTCCCCTGAAAAAGGCATGCAAACAACATCACCATCAAAGTGAATAAAGCAACCAGTAAATGAAAACAAGGTGGCAGAAATTGTAGAAGACTATAGCATGAAGCTAATTAAAAAAATAGTTTATTTACTTTCTAGAACATGAGAAAAAGAATTCCTAATAACCCTTTTAACCTTTCAGATTTTAAATATGAAAAGGAAAAAGTTATTGTTGTATCACACTTCACATAACATTTTCATTTGCTTATTTTAGTTCCTTACATTGTCTGCAGCACACTTCAAAAAGTTCTGGCTCGATAGTAACTAATTCTCAAGCATTTAGCAAGAATACCAATTCCTGATTGTTCACTAAGCATAAGCAAAAAAAAATACACACGGAACACTCATAACGAAGCATTTTGTTGTATCAGCGTTTCCTTTTGAAAAAATCCAATTCAATAGGAAAATGTGCCAAATGATAACTCCCTCGGAAGATGATAAGGCACTGCCAAAACATTCGACAAATATGTGACAAACTACGGCAGAGTATTGGAAACATTATCTCCTAAGACCTTAACAACTGCCAAAATATTTTACCAATATGCGGGCAAAAAAAGGTAGTCTACCATAACTAGAAGTGTAGGGTATGCTTGGTTGAGCAGAAAAGTGAAAGTATTGAAAGAGAAGAGTTGCAAAACGGAAACATAATAAATTTTGAGTATACCAGGCGCGGATGGACCGAGGGGGGTGCTAGTGGGGGCAACCCCCCCTAAAATTTTGAAAATCATATATGATTTAGAAAAATTTTAGAATTTTTCTATGTATTTTCTATTAAAAATCTATTTTTGCCCCCACTAAACTTTTATAAGTTCCCCCCCTAGAAATTTATAGGTTCGACCCCCTAACCTAAAGTACTAGGTCCGTCCCTGATACCAGGTAGAACAGAAGAAGTTATCCTTCCATGGCTGCTCTACCAAGCAATTAATGGAAAGACAACAGATTTTTAATTTTTATTTTCCAGGCAGGAATAATCAAGAGAAAGCAATCCCTGGGGCACCCTCCTACTGCAGGGAGCTAGGGATTATAAGGGCAGAAACAGAAACAGGACAATATTTCTATTTATACATAGTTTTAACCACTAGTGTCATTGGAAACTCAGCCATTTTTGCAAGTTTGTGTAAACAATCAACACCCCAAAGTGAGGACATTTCACCACAGTTTTCAGATATGTCTCTCACTCTCTCTTCAATTAATTGTTGCATTTTAGGATTTTTCAAAGCATTCAGCACATAGAAATTAACATATTTTAATATTTTCCTCTAGGTTAAATAAAATAAAAATCCCAAACACAATCTCAAAAGGGAGAAGAAACCATTAGCATTTGCTTAAACAAAAGTGAAAGAATTTAGTGTTATTAATTGATCAAAGAACTGACCTGACTGTGGCGGAAACTGAAGTCCAAGACTGAGTGAATAACGTGTCACCTCTTGCACTAGTGAACAGCGAAAACTCTCTCACCGTTTCATTATCATCGTCCTGAACCACCCTCTGAATCGCCAGCGACCGCCTCGCAGCAGTCTCCTGGTCCAAAACCGCCGCCGCGCTCCTATGCGGCAACATCGCCACCGGAACCCTTACCACGGCCGCCGAAGACGACGACGACCCTTTCCTCCGGCTCTCCTGTTTCACTTCCTTCCCCACTTTCTCCCCACCGATAGCGGAGGCGCGTCTCGTTCCCCGGAACGGCAAAACCAGAAACAAAACGACGGCATTTAACAACAACAAGAGACTCCTCAAAGCACGCAACGAGAACAACGCATTTATCCGACCACTTGCGCCAGATGTTAAAGGCTCAATCGCCATTCTTCTAAAATTGGAACGGATTAAACGACTGAAATCCTTGGATTGAAACCTGGGTTTCCACGTTTTCACATTCAAATGAGAATGTTTGTAAATTTTAGGATACTGAAACTTAGCTTCTCTGGGTATTACAATCGTTCCACTTGATGAACAGATCATAAACATAAAAATAAATTAAAAAAAAAAAAACTTAAAGACCCAGACTTTTATTTCTATTTCTCCTCTACGCTACTGGAAAAACAAAACAAAAGCACTCTAAATTCTAAACCACAAGAACCCAGAAACACAAATATAAAGGCAAGGTGTATGGTGATGGAAAAAAATGATTTTTTAAATCGGAAGCTTATCTGAAAGAATTAATGGCGGAAACAAGAGAAGAAGAAACACAAATAAAATTGGATTCGGTTTGTCTTTAAGTTTACTACACAACAAAAGTAGAGGGGAACAAGAAATGTGATCTCAACATAGGGTAAGTCGTCGGGAAAGGAATCAAAATCTTTGAAAAACGTTAAAAAGATTGTAAATTGATGGTTCTAGAAATTACAGGTGGGTGGGGGCAGAAGGAAAAACAAAAAAGAAAGACGTGAAGATTAATGGGACAGGTGTCGGGAGGATGAGGCGTAGCACATGACGGTTTACGCGGCGGAGAGCCAATAGGAAAAAAATTCTGCCAAGCAATGTTCGGATAGGGATAGGTTGTGGTGGATCATATATTTATAATTTTAGAAAATTTTATAGCATTTGACGAGCACTACTATTAATAAGCATCGATGATATAAAAATTTTAAATATTTAATGTATAATTATAATTATTTTAAAAATTAAAAGTGTAATTTAATTAAAATATATTTTTAATTTTAATTTTATTTTAAACATTATTAATTAAAATAATTTATCCACAAATGAAAGAACCCTAGATATTTTTCCTTGAAATTAACTTAATTGTCGCCGTCGACAATCTCCGACCGCCATTGTTCCCCTTCCTATGGTGGCGGTGATCAGCGGTGGTCGGCGGCGACAATTTTCGACGGTGATCGACAGCAGTGGTGGTCGTCGGTGGTCGACGGTGACGGTGGTCGTCGATGGTCGACGGCGACGACGACGGCAATTAGATTAATTTTAAAGAAAAATACATAGGGTTCTTTGATTTGGGGATAAATTATTTTAATTAATAATGTTTAAAATAAAATTAAAAATAAAAATATATATTTTAATTAAATTACACTTTTAATTTTTTTAAAAATTATAATTACGCATTAAGTACTTTAGATTTAAAAATTTTATAAATTAGTTTATCGGTGCTCATCAGTGCTCGTCAAAACTCGTCGAGCGTAGAAAAACTATCCTATAATTTTACACTATTTAAATTTATTTGATTTTTTCAACCTTTTCTATTATTTAAAAGATAATTATTCTATGCACAAATTCATGTGAAAATTTTGTTTGCACAAGAGTTTATATAAAATGTTTGAGTTTTAAGGTTTAGAGATTCTGATTATGGTTTATAGTTTTAGGTGTAGTAGTTTTGAATTTAAGGGTTGATAATAGAATTTTTTATTTAATGTTAAAAATTAGGGTTTATAGGTTAAAACTTAATTCTTTAACCATATTACTCTAAACCCTAAACACTACCCATAAACCCTAACTTTTAACCTTAAACCCTAAATTCTAAACCCCTACACTAGAACACATAAACTAAAATTATACTCCTTATAATTAGGACGCTTGTAGAAACAAAAAGTTTACACCGCATCTATATGGGATAATAATCCTTATTTAAATATCTTCATATTTATAAATAAAAAAATATTACCAACTAGATTGATTCAAGTAGTAAGCAATTTGATATCGTTTAATTATGTCTCGAGTTCGATGCATTGTATATGTAAAAAATCCACGCTAAAAGACTCACTCATCAAAGCCAGATGTACGACGCGAATTGATTTAAATTAGTCAGGACAAAAGCCCTAAAAAATTAGAAGGACAAATAAAAAAACGTAAATGGTTTAATTATAACATCAAATTTTGTGAACCCAACAAGTGTCTCAGTGAAAAAACAGATGATGTTTATCGAGACACGAGTTCGAATCGTTTCGTCTACATGTAGTATACTTATTGTCTTATATGTTCATTGTTAAAGGGTTAAGAATATGTATAAACAGATACTATCTTATAATCACATTTAAATCATTAAAAAAAACATCAAATTTTGTTTCCTTCCCAATTATTATTTGATTTGATTTAAAGAGCACGTTGACTATATATTTGGATATGTTAATTATATTCATATTCTTTTATTGTCATTTACTCGTTATAACCCCACCCACATTTAATCCTTCCTAATTTTTAGCATTTTTTTCTTCCATTACCTTTATGCTTTTGTTTGGAAACTTACATTTAAAACAAATTAATAGTCTAAAAGTAATTACAAGGTATTATATGTTCATATATATTTTTAACTCTAGTGGCTGAGTTAAAATTTTTATATAGTGGGGTCGGTGTAAAGCATGAAGAATGGAGAATTCTCATACAATTACAATAACTATTGTTTTTATTTATTTATACAATAACTATTGTTGACCCCGTACCTCAACAAATTAAGTGAAGTCAATTTTAATATTTTCTATAAAAAAATTAAAAATTCTATATTAACTCCTTGAAAATTCAATACCCAACAAATTAAGTGGGGTCAATTGACCCCTCAAATACTAATGTAGATCCGCCCATGCTTAATCTTTTAACAATGCACACACACCTTAAAGACAAAACTATTGAACCCTAATCTCTTAAGATGAACATCATAACGCACACACACCTTAAAGACAAAACTATTGAACCCTAATCTCTTAAGATGAACATCATAACGACAAATAATTAAATATATATATATATATATATGATTGTTCATCTTGATAAATTTGTGGTCATACATTACATAAATAATTGACAAAATGATTGTGCATAAGGCTCAAATAGAGCACATTACGAAAGAGCACTCATTCATAGCATGGCATTCTTGATAAAATTTTGGTCATACATTACATAAATACTTTGTGTTTTGCTATATTTTGTTATGTTACATTTGTAATGGATGACTATGTATATCTTGTATTAAGTCTTGAAGCTAACTAATGATCAATGTTGCCATAAATCTTAAAGAAGAATGATTAATCTTAATCCTACAACTTACAAATTATAAAGCTGAAAGAATTAAAAGCTCAATGCTTGTCATAGGACATTAAGTAAAGTAACAAGCAAGATTATTTGTGGTATAAGATATTTCCCTAATTTCGAACATAAAATAAAATATAAGTTTCCTACTCAACGAAAGTCCTTGGACATTTGGCATAGTACATAGTGTACTTTGAGACTACGGCCCAGGAGCTACAGCTGGGGGGACGCCCTATTTATATATGTGATATATTGGCGACAGTAAAAGATAACAGGGGAGATGAACGGAGATAGGCGACAGTTTAATTGGATAGATGAGGAGATACGATTGTTATTTTAGACACTAGTCATTACTATGTGTAACACGGACTAATATTACGTATGACTAATGTGATGCAAAACAAATGAATTAAAAGAGTTGAACACAGTTGAACTTATGATAATTTAAGAAAAATGCTTTGATGGCGATGTTAATAAAGATTGGGAAGAAAGCCCTTTTATAATAAGAATTCACATAGAGGGACTATGTGCCAATTATGGGAGGTACCAGGCTTTGAAATAAAATTCTAATAAGTATTTCGGAAAAGATTTAACAAAAAAATTCGAAAGTCGTAATAAGTACTCTAGAAAATCTTGAAAAAATTTCAATAAAAAGATATGATCTTTAACAAGATCGATAAGAAATTCGTCATAAAACCAATAAGATGTAAAGAAATATGAATTCTTTGAATTGCATTGAATTCTTAAGATGCCCAATGCGCTCTATTTAAATATATATTTAAAATTCATATTAAGAATTCGAAATCACTTATCTAATATTATAAATTTGAGGGGATATGAATGTTGCTTAAAAATAGTACTCATTTTAAAATTATTTAGAGAAGAAATACAATAAGTGATCATAGTAGAAAAAAGAATAATGTTTATCTTAAAAAAATTTAAATTCGAACAATTTTATCTGCATTATGAATACTATCAAAGGGTTAAAAAAAGTATTACCAAATATTATCATATAATCCACTTAAAACTATTCAAAAATATTTAAAAAAATGACACCCAAACAAAGAAAGCGATTTTATTTAAAAATTGAATAAAAAACACGATTTTTCGCCCATATCTCTCGTATAAAAAACCCCTTACCCCAATCTACAATTCACACCAAAAGCACACAAAAAAAATATTCTACATCTCATTCAGTAAAAAAAAAACAGTTGCTAGTCGATGTTTTTGTAAGTCCCTATTTTTTTATTTACTTGATTGATTAATTTACAATTATGAATAATCTATATTGATAAATAGTCTTTGCGTATGAACTGTTCTGTTCTAATTCAAGTGTGTACAGAGGCGGAACTAGGATGAAATTATAGGAGGGGCCGAAACAAAAATAAAATTATGAGAGGTGTCAAGTTACTTATCCTTAAAATTAGTAATTTTCTAAAAAATAATCTTAAAATAAAGGGTTGAGATTAATCTCACTAATTTTAAAATTGACATATCTTAGAAAAATAATTAGACTAGAAAATTTGACAAAATTTATTTCTATTAACTTTAAAACTGATTGGGTCTTAAAAACAATTAAACCATAAAATTTTTAAGAGACTAAAATTTAATATTAATAATTTCAAAACTTTCAGGGGTTAAAAATAGAATTAACCCATAAAAAGTTAGGTGAGCCAGGTCCCCTTAAACTTCTGAATCATTTGCATTATGGTTTGCATTCTTCAAAAGTATCATGTTTATGTTATGTTTTGTAAGTTGGTCTATATAGAATTTTGCACCATGCTAGAGAATTGTGTTGTTAAAAATGAAGTATTGTTGATAAATAATTAATTTTTTTAATTTGAAACGTATTTTGCATCAGTAGTATATACGGTATTATTCATATTTAAGAATCAAAATCCTTTTTTATACAAAAAATAACCTAAATAATAATTGACAAACAGACATATGTCCCAAGGGAGCTCTGCCCTGTTAAAAATTTAATTGTTTAGTAATTTTAGTTTAATAATAATTTAATCCTGTAAAAAATAAATATTCAAATTAAAAAAATATAAGAGTTTATTAAATATATAATCAATTAGGAGTTGAATCAGGGCTGTAAATGAATCGAGCTTGAACGAATGAGGTTTTGTTCGTGTTCGTTTATTTATATTTGAAGATGTTCATGCTCGGTTCGTTTAAATTTTTATTATCGAGTTTGTGTTTGTTTATTTATTTTTGACGGTGTTCGTGTTAGTTTGTTTAACGTTCATGAACATGTTCATTTATATGTTCGCCAAAATGGTGAAATTACACCACTAGTCTTTAAGCTCATTAGGCTTCACAGTTTGAACTCAAAAGTTCACCGCGTGTTCAATTTAATGCATACATTCACCAATATTTAAAATGTAAAAAAAGGAAAAAATAAACCAAGTAAATGAGCTTATAAACGAGCTTGTTCGTACATAAATGACGTGTTCTCTCCAAGGGCGGAGCTAGAAATATATTTAAGGGGTGTCATTTTTTCAATGATATTTAAAAGGATTAATTATTTATAAAGGGTTGTCATTTTATTCATAAAAGGGGTGTCATTTGTCCATATTTTTATTTTTTATATACAAATTATATAAGAAAAATAGGTTTCCCAAAAATTCTGGGGTGTCATGAGACACCCCAATTCAAAGGGTAGCTCCGCCCTTGGTTCTCTCGTTTATTAAACATGCATAAATATTTGTTCATATTCGTTTATTTAACTTAATATATAAACGGTTCACTAACAATTCGTCAGATGCTCTGTTTATTTATACATCTAAGTTGAACTAAAGAAGAATGAGCATGTATCCTCAAACTTTTGGTCGAATAACAATTTAGGTCCTTATAAATTTAAATATTAGACAAATTAAGTCTTGCCTCTTGAATTTTGAGTTTAAGTACGTAATAAGCCCTTACGTTTATAAATTCAAGATTTTAGCCCCTGCCAATATTCTATCATTGCTCCGCCATGGACATATCTGTTTTTTAACAAGAATATACTACAAGTATTCTATATATATACTTCAATTAGACTCACACTTAACTCAACCCGAAAAACTAAAGGTCGGCCTGATTAAAAAATTGACCGATGTCCTATTGACCTGATACCGACTTGAAAATCAACCGATCTAAAAATATCCAACCCGATAGGCGATTTGACACGACCCGATTAAACTCAATATAACCAAACCCAAAATTACCTGATCCGAACTAAACCTAAACCGAAATATCCAACCGTTTTGCCACCTCTGGTCATAACAAGTGTTTTGAAATAGGTATATTTGGATAGATTTAAAAGCGACAATAAGTATACGTAACACGGTAACGTGATGTAAAAGAACATGTGTGAAAAAAACAATGGAGTTTATCAGATTAAGGTTTAGAAAGAAAAGAAACTGGAGAACTTGGCGTGGCGGCGTATCGTGGCGGCGCGTGTCGCTGGCTGACGAATAGTATTTCTTAACAGAAGAACAGCTGGGAGATTCAACTTTTGAATTCAAACACCAAAAATTTGAAGCATTTCGAGTTTCAGCGACGAGCAAAGCAGAAGCAGATGTCGACTTTAACCCTCCCGCCGGTTCCAACCTCCCCCAGAGACGATGCTATTCAGCTTTACCGTGCTTTTAAGGGTACCCTTTCTTTTCCCCTTCCTTTTCTTTCTTGGGTTTCTCTCCATTTTTTGTTTTCTTAAATTCATGATTAAGCTTTGTGTACGAAAGTTCAAATTTTTATGGAGCACCTTAGGGATTTGTGGGGAAATGATGTCAGGATGCGTTTGCAAACTTGCTTGGAGATTTAGATTTCAAATTTAGTATAAATTGTTTGATTTAGCATATAAAAATGTGATTTTTCCTGATTGTTTCTAAAATCATGAATTTGTAGTATCTTGGTGGATTCCAAGTAGGGGTGTAAACGAGTCGAGCTCGAGTAGTGCTAAGTTCGGCTCGATTCGTTAAGATTTCGAGTCGAGTTTGAGCTTTAGTAATTTTTAACGAGCCTGAGAAATCTGAGTTCGACTCGGCTCGTTTAGAACTCGAGTCGAGTTCGAGCTTGATTCGAGCCCAATCAAATCAATTGTTGACCGATCTTTGATTGCATTGGACTCGAGTAATTCTTAATCTGTCACGTCTCATTTAAATTTCTATGAAGAAAAAACTTTGATACATAAGTTGTGTAAACTCAAGCTTGTTAATCTTAGGGTTTAAGGTGTTAGTTTAGGGTTTAGAGGTTTAAGTTGTTGGGTTTAGAATTTAAGATTTAGATTTTAGGGTTTAATACTTATGTTTAGGGTTTATATTTATGGTTTTAAGTTTAATAATTTAGATTTTAAATTATAAAAAATAAAAAAATAGTATATTGTATTTTCGAGTAGCTCGTGAGCTTTTCGAGTCGGATATCAAGTAGCTCGGCTCGGCTCGTCAAGAACTCGAGTCGAGTTCGAGCTCGAGCCGAGTCCAATCGAGTCGAGCTTTGACCGAGTCGAGTTCGAGTAGCTCGCGATCTGTCTCGTCTCATTTACAGCCCTAATTCCAAGAATAAGAATTTGTGAACTTGAAATTCATTTTCTTTATGGAAAGCATCAGTTGTGACTTTAGAATGGAAGATTTTACATTAACATGTGCAGGAAATACATAGACTTTATGAAGAAAAGGTGAAAAGAATGTTTCTTTTTCATATTTTTTCCCTGTTTTACCTTTCCTTCCAGGACTGGGATGTGATACTGCAGCAGTGATCGGTATTCTTGCTCATCGAGATTCGACTCAGCGTTCTTTCATTCAACATGAGTATAGAACAATGTATTCGGAAGACCTTCTCAAACGACTGGTCTCGGAGCTTCATGGAAAATTAGAGGTGCCTGTACTCTCTATTAGTTTGGTTTTATAGATTTTGAATCAAAATTAATGTTTGGAAAACCTTGTATCGCCTATATGAATTGTAAGGAAAAAATAGTATGTGTATCAGTGTATGTATGTATTTGTGCGCAGTGTGTTTGAATGTACTGATTTTCGCCTTGGTACTTGTATTTGATTTTTCAGACGGCTGTCTTGCTATGGATGCATGATCCGGCAGGACGTGATGCGATAATCGTAAGGCAGGCACTTTTACCAGATGCAACAAATCTCGATGCTGCGACGGAAGTTGTATGTTCGCGCACCCCGTCCCAGATTCAAATAATTAAACAAAATTACCAGGCAAAGTTTGGGGTTTTTCTTGAGCAAGATATTGAAAGACATACCTCCGGTGATCATAAAAAGGTACATTTTCCGTATAACGAATTTGGTATGCTGACCGTCCTATGTGCACTGTGTTGGTAATCTTAAAGTATTGAAACCAACTTTTTAATACACTTGATTAGCAGATCATGTTTTCATTCTCTTTTTCAACAAGCATTTGTTTTTCCAAAAATACCTGTTTTTAGTCTCGTTTTTTTAATCTTTGGTCAATATCGTCCCTTTATGTCGTATATGGATTATCAACTTGATAACTCTTAACGAGGAGAGTAAGAAAACGATATGGATGGAAACCAACTGAATGGACCTCACTTTTATGGCTGGAAGAGGCATAATGTTGAATATGGTTGATGCAGTTCTTGTTAACTTCTTAAGTATGTTATGACTCGAGAGCCAAACTGACTCACCGGAATATGTTGTCATTAGTGGCTGTACATATTCCGGTGAGTCAGTTTGGCTCTCGAGTCATAACATACTTACGAAGTTAAAGCCACTAATGTTGTGATTCAACATACTTTGTACAGCTCTTGCTTGCGTATGTAAGCACCTCCCGTTACGAAGGCTTTGAAGTTGATAGAGCGATGGCTTTGAAGGATGCGAAGGACCTTTATAAAGCAGGGGAGAAGCGATGGGGAACTGATGAGAAAACTTTTATCCGCATATTTAGCCAAAGAAGTAGAGCACAGCTCGCAGCTAGCAGCGCTGCTTATCGTGACATGTACGGAAGCTCCTTGAAAAAGGTTATTTTTCTTCGCCTTATCATCACTTTTATTTAAATTCTCGTTGCGATGATTAACAAAATTGAAATTTTTCCAGGCAGTGAAGCGTGAAACGTCTGGGAAGTTCGAGCATGGTCTCTTGACAATTTTAAAATGCTCGGAGAATCCTGCAGAGTACTTTGCTAAGGTAGATATAGTTTTTGTTTCCTATTCTGCATTCGGCTTTTAGTGACGGTATATGATTAGCAACATAGAATAACAAGCAGTAGTTCGGTTTAAAAGGATTGAAATTGCATCTTTGTTTGTTCAATAGTCCGGTCCGGTCCTGTCATTGATACCGTTTCTTGTCCAACACCGAGATCACCTTTGATTTTGTCGATTACGTCTACTAATACGGGTTTAAAACCTTGCAGGAATACTTCCTCTGGGAATTATTATGCTAGTATTCACATGCTTGTTGCCACAATTATATGTTTGGAAAGCTTATTCCTTTTGTGAAATCATGTAGGTACTGCATAAGGCAATGAAAGGTCTGGGAACGGATGACACTGCACTTATTAGGATACTGGTGACACGAACCGAGATCGATATGCAGTACATAAAAGCCGAGTACCTGAGGAAATATAAAAAGACCTTGAACGATGCAGTTCACTCAGAAACATCAGGCCACTACAGGACTTTTCTTGTCGCGCTTTTGGGACCGAACTGCTAGGAGTATGGGATGTGAATACGGTTTACTTAAATATAATGTTGTAAGTTATGTTGTGTCTGTAAATAAGTGAACTGACCAAGACACCATATGTTTGAATGGTTTTTTCGTCGAGTTCCTCTCGTATCGGTTTGATGTACATTTCAAAAATCGGTAGAATTAGAAGTGATTGCATTGTTGATTAGGTGATGGAGAAATGTAAGAGGGTCTTGAACTGCAGTTGCATGTGTTGGATACATTGTTGGAATGGTTTGAATTAGAAGAGATACTATTTGACCTTTACCAATTGAGTTGCTGGTATCTAACATATTTATATCTAATGATTTTTTACAAAGTGGTGATGAAAGGTATACAAATCTTTTTAATTTGCAATTCGATCCGATCCATTAGTTCGTAGAGTTATTTTCTCGATTGCATACTTTTGGAATACCCCTAACAAAGTTAGAGACAAATAGTCAATTTTAAATGTTGATGCAATGGTAAGACACATTGCTCATATTATTAAGTCATTAATTGTCGTTAAATTTAATGGTGGTTAACGGTTTAATGATCATTTATAACTTTTGAAAGTAAGATGATCAAAATTATTTTATTGTAATTTAGTGAACATTTATGTACTTTACCCATATAAAATAATAAAGTTTTTTACTTCTAAAAATGCCTCTAATCGAAGGATAAATATTTTATACACAGGCGGTGGAAATTAAAAGTTTCCACAAGCGCCTTTGTTTTAGGGTATAGAGTTTAGGGGTTTAGAATTTAAGGATAATTGTTTAAATTTATGGTTTAGTGTTATAATTTATGGTTTATAGGTTAAAACTTAAATCTTCACTATATTACCCTAAAAACTAAACTCTAACCTATAAACCCTAAATTATAACCCTAAACCTTATACCCTAAACTAATTCTTTATACCCTAAAATTAAGGCGCTTGCGGAAACTCCGGTGTATAAGATATTAATGTACTTTACCGTATAAAATAATGAAGTTTTTTACTTCTAAAAATGACTATATTTAATTGAAATATATATTTTAAAAATTGAAAAGGGAATATCTTTTTCATCAATACAATATCAAAGTTAAATATTCATAATTAAAAAATTGAGAAATTATTTTATTATCATTTATCAGTTTAACCTTTTAAACTCGTTAGGGAATTCCTTTTCTTTCTTTAGAGTTTTATTCTCCTTCCGTTTTAGTATGATTAAGATTAAATTTAGGATTTGTAAAAAAAAATATTTTTTTATATTTATATTATAATATTATATATATAATTTTCATATGATATAAATTATATAATACATCAAAATAAAATATATATGAAATTAAAAACAGACTGCACTGTAGGGAAAATGTGTTATTACCCACTTCAAAGTTCAATCTTCAATATACAGAATTCGGGTTTTCATGTTCTTAAAATAAATCAAATGTTGTTCAATGTTTTGATTGTAAAATGTAAGGTAGTCAGATTAGGTCCCGGCAAACTCAACTGAGTACAAAGCAGCATAGAAACCTTAACTGCTTTTGCTCTCTTCAGCATGGAAACCCTGTGTTCCAAGATACTCGAAAGTAACCTTTTCGATATGCTTCGATTCGATCGAATGCAGTCTTCTGCAAAAAAATAACATGTACCTACAGTTTCACTGACCTTGACACGAAATGCATTCCGCGCTATGTCATCCTGGTGATGGAAGGGTAGAAACTCGAGAGGGACCATACGCAAATAACCCCGAGGCACTGGAGGACCGATAAACCATAGCAAGCTGTTCCGATTCCTCTGCACATTAGAAATGACTTCACCATCTCTTTTGTATGGCCGATGTTAGTAATGCAAAAAAGAAAATCCCACATTGAGTGAGAAATTAACATGTGAAGGGTATTTATATTCCTCCGCCGTTTATCTTGTCTTGGCTCGTGGCTTGTGGCAATATGTGTCTACAATATGTCCAGTAACGTGCATTACTATCTTTTTGGAGAAAATTCGTAAAGAATTTTTTCTCTAAGAATGAAACTGTGAAAGAATTGTTCTGAAAATGGATCTGATGTTTGAAATTTTGTTTTTACAAAGGATAACAGTTGTTTTAGCTGTTTCGAATTCTGTATTAATCAGAATTAAAACAATCTAATTTTAATCTGATTTTGAGATTGTACCTAGACAAAATTACAACTTAATTCAACAGTTTAATTCTGCCAGTTACGGGGCATTTAGATTAAATTTGTGGTTGTTGAAATAATGAAAGGACGATTTTGTCCTTTATTTTCAGCCTATAAATAGCATGCTTTGCATGCTTCATTTTCATCCATTCCCGAATCAGTTTTCATATACACTCAAAAGCTTTCTTCTTTTCATCCACCGTTCTCCACTTCAAATTCGAGTGTACAAACTTTAAAGAGGCCGTGTTAACCTCTTGGGACGTTTTCACCCGTAGCAGCGATTACACACATCGGGGTAAATTCGTTTCTAAGGCAGTGGCAGCTTCCACGACACGGTTCAGCTCGTTCTTCAATTTCTTTGTTTTTCCCAATCAGTGCTAACGTCTTATTTTGCAGACTATTTTACCAACAGCCGATTATAAAACGAAATAAAACCCGGTCTTCCACCACTTCCCTCAAAATGAATAGATGGTAAGCCAATGGGGTTATCTCTTCAGGATCAGGATCGTCTTGTAGCAGTTCTGAATCAACAGGTTGGATCTCAGTGTACTGAGATTGGTCCTTGAAAGTAGAAACTACATTTTGTCTACTTCGAAACCCCTTCGACTTCAGCACTACAAGAAGTGACATTATGTAATAATAACTTATTGCAGGAGTCAATTTTCAAAACCATTGCTAATACAACCTGATTCCATTTCTATTCTAAAACTTGAAAAATGGAAGATAATCTGAAACAACAGCTACAGTCAACTAAAATATAGGTGCCGAATATGTCTGGATTTCGGGCAGTTTACAGTTACACGATAAAACAAAAGCGGTTCAAAGGTATCAAAAATGGTTAAACCCCAGTCCTTGAGACAAAATTTCAGAGACTAACTTGTTATGCAATTAGTTAAAGAATGTACCTTGAGCATTTCTGGGCTGTTCAGTCCTCTCTCGCCGGTCATTATAAGATCTTCCTAACAAACTTACCTGGATATCAAAAGAGGAAAACTACAATGGACTTTTTAACTAAGAGATTTATATGAACAAAGCTTAATATATAAATAAGCGCCTAAATTATACATCTTGTAAACTTTAAGTGCCTAAACTATTTTTTTTGTAAAAATAGGCGCTTAAGGTTTATATGTCTGGTTGTTAAGATACACTTTTTATTTTGAAAATTGAAAGTAAACATCTCACGTGTCATGTTTTGATTGGTTAACGGATTTTTTAACCACCGTTAACTGCCAGGCAGACAAGCCCCTAAAATTAACGAAATGAAATGTTAGGCACCTAAAGCTCACAAGAGGTGTAGTTTAGGCATATAGTGTGTGTTTGGATCGCGGAAAAGAAGATTACCACGGGAATAAACTTTTCCAGAATCTTAAACTCGCGTTTGGTTTTCAAAGATTCCCACTAGATGTAATACAACATTACCAACAGTTCCGCTTTTTGGGCTTTATACCGGAAATCATATTTCTTCCAATTTCTTTAGTATCTGACTATTCTTTTCTTTTAGGACAATTTACCCTCATAAAATATGAAAATTTAAGTCTTCTTTCCCTACAATATGAAAATATGAACCCTAAACCCTAAAAAGTTAAAAAGTATAATTTTTCATCGTTTTTTTTAAATTTCTTTTTAAAAACTAATATTGTTTGATACGTAAACCCTAAACCTTAAAAATATAATTTTTAATCGTATTTTTTAAACTTCTTTTTAAAAACTAATATGCTTTGATACGTAAACCCTAAAATTAAAAAGTATCATTTTTTATCGTATTTTTTAAACTTCTTTTTAAAAACTAATATTGTTTGATACGTAAACCTTAAACCTTAAACCCTAAACCCTAAAAATTAAAAAAGTATAATCTTCATCGTATTTTTTAATTTTTTTTTAAAAAACTAATATCGTTTCATACGTAAACCCTAAAACTTAGGGTTCCTCCAACCAAACATTGTCATCTTACATTCCCGTCAAATAAAACAAACAAGAGAATATAACATTTCAAGTAATATGCAAGGTAATGTTACATTTCAGTAATCATCTTTTACGTGAACCAAAACGCACCCTTATGTTTATATTAAACCTTTGAACAATTTTAACAACCCTAAAATGGAACTGTAAAAAGGAATTGCAGGATTTCAACTTTAGCAAAATTACTTGAAAAAAAAAACATAGATTAATTACTTTATAATGCAAGCATAGATTGAGCTAATTGTATTAAAAAAATACAATTCACAGAGATTTTATATCAGCAATTAAACAGAAATCGGTTTATTTTTCCTTCCATTTCTAAGTCTAAAAAAGCTGAAGACTTTCCACACCAGAATATCTACTAAACTGCAACACATACGATATATTTTCAACATTTGAAACCCGCTAAATTCTTGGCTATATTCGCATTGCTATAGATTGAAAAATGAAGAAATGACATACCCGGAACTGAAATGAAGAAGAAAGGGGAGAGGCGGCGTGAGAAATTGGAGCAGAACACCTAAAAGCCATAAACAAATACGTATGTAGTTGTGTATTTGTAGAGGCTAAGGCATTGGGAATGACAGAGTCAAGCAGAAGCAGCGCATGTTGGTGGATTCTGAGAAATATCGATACAGAATGTAGTTTAAATTAGAATTAATTAGTATAATAACATTATAACTTTATATAATTAAATTTAAAAAAAATGAATAATTCGACTTAAACTCCATAATTTTTATTCGAAAAAATTTTATATAAAATTTGAGCTATAAAATATAACTGTACAGACTCGTTTGACCCCAAATTGCACCGGACAACTCGTTTTGACATGCTGAGTCCGAATTCGGTAGTTGTTTCACCAGAAAATATCCTAAAATTCGTGAATCTCGATATAAACATTTCGGTTTCCTCACTTTTGATCTCCTTTTCGTGGATTTTGGAGCACTTTTCGGTAAAATGTAGGTCAGATTCGGACTCAGGGGGTGAGAGCGAACAATTTAGTTTTTCTTTTAAATTATTTTTATATTAAAGAATAATAAAAATTCCACGTCATGATAAAATAATAATAAAATATTCATGAGTGACAAAAAAACATTTAATGTATAAAGTTTAGTTATTAAATAAGAAATTTTAAAAATTGAGTGACTAAAATAAGAGTGAGAAGATTGTTGAGTGATGAATGGTGTATTTAGGGTTTAAGATTTAAATTTGACTCCATTTGATATTATCTAAACCCCACAAATTTAGTTCGCACGAGCCTTAAGATTTAGTTTAAGATTTCAAATTTAAGGGTATATATTTAGGGATGTAGAATTCATGATATAAAGTTAAAATCTAAATATATAATCCTTACGCTCTAAAACTAATCCATTTGTAGAAACTTTTTTTTCAGCCACAAGTGCATGATATATTTCCTGCTGCGTAGCACCGAGTCCACAAGCACAAGGCATGAGCGGTAATTACTTTGCAGACTGCAATGAGACCAACTGCTCAGCCTTAGCCGATGACGAACCGGAAGCGGAAGGGCTTTGGAGGCAAACCCGAGCTCTGATCCGTGGACGACTGAAATATCAAACATCAAGTTATATTCACAAGATCCGAAACGATTAGGAATGTCGTGCATACATGTTGATGCAAGGATTATCGAACTGTGTCCGGTACGAGGTATTGCCTGCTTCATAGGTGAAGAACGTCTTCACAAGTACATATCACCAAGTATTAAAAATCATGTATTGGAATAACCAAAGGACCAACCTTTTATATTGTGACAACAAAGATGTAATTTACAACACAAGTACTGAGAGTATCAAATATTAACAAACATTTCGCTACAAGGTACAATCATACAAGAGAGATTATAAAGAAAAGCATGTGAAGTATGCTTGAATGGTTTCCATACCTTGCATTTGAACTGCAGCACAAACTAGTAATGTGTTAAATATCAGCTGTTACGTTAAACTCGGAGACGAATGGCGGTACATTTGATTCCCCATGGCAACCTTCATTTTAACTTCATTTCTTTGCCTGCAGTAATTTCCAGTATCTTAGAAATGTTCTTATCATATAGTTCCATGTAGGAAAAAAAGGATTACATACAGCATACAAAGGTCATCGTGTGTACAAACCATCGGATAAACACGTTATTTTGCGACACAAATTCCTAGAAAACAATATGCAAGACACACTTTGAACTGTAAAGCATGACAATCTTGTAGGTAAGCAAGGCTAGGAGAACCAGGTCAAGCTTGACAGTTTATACTTTATACCTCAAGCTTCATCCTATCCACACCCAACATACCACAGTCCCTCGAATATTTTTACTACTTTGATAAATTTTAGAACATCCAAGGTGTTATGGGGGAAAATGTGATGTTTGGTTACCATTCCCAGACATATTCTTCAAAGAAAACAACACTAAAGTTGTTCTACTCATAATGTGGTCCCAAACAGATAAAAAAAAATTATGTGGTACCGTGTATAAAAAGTAAAAAACAGGCAGACAACATGGAAGTTGGGAGATAATACCTCAAGCAGAGGGGACCGGCAATTAAAGATCTGATTTGGCTTCTTGGGTTGTCTATTGAATCTTCCATCATAAATATTATTTCCATTTGTCTTGGCTGGAGATTTACTTCTGTGGTTCACTTTCTTGACTGGCC
Source organism: Hibiscus tridactylites (assembly GCA_958450335.1). NCBI lineage: Eukaryota > Viridiplantae > Streptophyta > Magnoliopsida > Malvales > Malvaceae > Hibiscus > Hibiscus tridactylites. Next base: position 68,506,519 of record OY288289.1, on the reverse strand, counting down.
CATTTACTTCTTGAAGTGGGATATGATGCTCGTTTTTCTCGGTAGAAGATTCACTTCTTGCAGTTGAAACTGACAAAGCTGGACCAGACATAGAGATTGCAGAAGAACCCTGATGAAAACTTGTGGATTGGGGCTGCAATCCTGATGAATCAAAAATTATGGAATAAATTTATTAAGAATGGTGAAACTAAGATTGGAGGAGCCACGAGGGAAGGATTTTGATTTTTTTTTCCCTCTTAAATTACTAGGAATAGCAGAAATTTTCAATAATAAAGAAGATGGACCCGCTTTAATTGAGGAGTGTCAAATTTAAGCACCCAGCATGCAGGGTAAATACTAAATAGTACAACAAAATCATACCAATTGCTGCTGCTTCTTGAAACTTTTCTCTCATGATTCTAACAAATTTGAACAAGCCATTTGTTCTGTTCAACTCATTAATCAACTCTTGGATGCCATTCAAGGGTGGATCGCACTCCAACACTTAAGATCATGAGAAGAAATGAAAAAATATGTTAGAATGATACCAATTCAGAATATAGCTAGTACATAAGAAGGATATTACTTACAGGAGTAGGCATCGTTTGCATGTCGAATGGTAAAAGAATATTCTTGCTTTGGATTTTCTGTATTCACATCATTGAATGTGAACTTCACCCCTAGAAAAAGAAAACAACCAGTAAGTACGTGACAACAGAGGAATCAAAAGGATTCTAAATGTCATGCAACAAAACTACCTTACTTACCATGACCACTTTCAATATGAAAACCAAGAACCCTGTTGTACCATGAAATAGCTTCATGAATTTCTCCATTTTCTTCTATTTCATGCTTCACCTTCTCTTCAATTTTTGTCAAAGCTGTGGGCAACACCATACAGAGAACAAGAAAGGAACCACAACATAAGCAGTAGATTAGGAGAGCAATGGCATTATGCAGTTATAGTAATAATAAAAAAAATACAAGAAAAAAATAACTATATAAACAGAGCTAATCAGAGCATGAAACTTAAAATATACATATATTCCAGTTAATTGTAGTGCAAGCAATACGTTTACTTGCCACTGCTGACTGCTCTCAGCGGAGCAGGTTAATTGGACCATCTAAAGAGCATTGTAATCCAAAATAACTATATAAACAGAGCTAATCAGAGGCAAATGAATAAAGATAGTAAATTGTACAGATTCAAACTACCAACACTTGTGTAATAAATCATAGGCAAATGAATAAAGACAGTAAATTGTACAAGTACAGGTTTCAGTAGAAGGGGGGAGGGTCACAAGCTCATCAAGGAATGAAGACTTAGTAGTATGATTGTGATACCAATATATCCATAGCAGCCTATATACCATGTGTGTTCACCAACCACAATGCATGAAATGCATTATCCATTTTTTTAAAGGAAAATCGGACCTCGTTAAAAACCCCTTTGGACTCAAAATCGAGGACCCGAGATCGGGAAGGGAAAAGAGCACCCTAGCGTTTTATTCACGATAAAAAACGATTACAAATGCATTATCCATTACATAGCCCCAATAATATTCGCAAAGCTCTAGTCCCACATGACGACCAAAACGAACAACAATGACAATGTGCATCATGAAAGTTCTATCATTAGAATGCGAAAAGCAAAACTAGAACATGAACCCAATTGTGCAATATGTGAACCAAAAACATTAAACCATTGTACAAGAGTACACAATTACCTATAGATTCTTGAGATATAATTGATCCATACTCATCTCTCCTAGCTCTTTGTACTTGGACGGTTCTTTTAAGTTTTTCTACTCTAGCTTTTATAGCAGAAATTGAGTCCCTCGTATCCATCTGCTTTGCCTCTTTACGGGTCTTTGCTATACAGAAACATGTTCAAAAACATTCAGAAACCGCCATAACTTCATCTTTCCAATTTCCAATTCATAAAAATTAGGGTAATTTCAAATCCTGAAAAAAGCAGAAAAAGCAAAGCAGTACCTGCTAAAACTTTGACAAGCTCATCCTCGGCTTCTCTCAAATTAGCTTTCATCTTTGCCAGTTTAGCTGTAACATAGCATAACAAAAAAAATACCAAAATTCACAATCTAAATCCTACTTTTTTACAAAAACTCGCCATTTTCACTCAATTTATAGTATATATTAGAGAGAGAAACCCTAAATCTGAAAGAATTTCGGTTACTGACCATGATTTTGGGCAGTATCCAGCGCCAAGGCCTTGATGAAATTAAGAGAAGTAGCAAACGATGCGGTGGAAGAATCTATGATTTGTTGTTGTTCCGGAATCCCTCCGTCGCAGATGGATCTCAGGTGCTCCATTTTCGCCTTCGGATCTTGCTCTGTTTCGTTCTCCATTTGCAAGAGAGCTTTGATTTGAATGAAAAATGGGAGATTGATTTTAGATTTTAGCCCGCCAATTTTTAAAAAAACAAATTTTTTTTTTTTTTTTTAATATTTAGCCACGTGTATACTTCCCAAATACAAGGTTTTTATTTACTCAAATATTCTTTACTAATTACTATTATTTACAGATCTAGGACTTAAATAATTATTAATTTATGATATAGCACTCGTTTCTATCATGTCATGTGAAAGCACGTTTAGTCAAAAGCGCTCTCGATCAAAAGTATTTTTTAAAAGTGTTGTTGGTCAGAAATGATTCTTATTAATGTGGTTGTCTAAGTTGCTTTGTTAGTAAAAGCACTTTTAGTAAAACACAACTTTACTTTGAATTATGAGAAATATATTTTGACGTTTTAAAATATAAAATAATAGTATAATTTTAAATAAAGACAATATGGATACAAAAATTAAAAACCCAAAAGAAATAATGATATTCATAAATATGAAATGATTATAAATTAAATTTAAAAAATTATAGTATTTATTAAAAAATTAATCATATTACACGTCTACCGCAATGTGGTACACATTACTGTAATTATCGGTTATGATCGAAATTTCTTTGAAGTAACACTCTTTAATAAGAATACTACATTGATAGGCTAAAGTGTGATGGTGGCATCACCGGTTGTGTCCGATGTAATCAGGGACGGAATCAGTATTTGAATTGAGAGTAAACTATAAATGTTTAAAAGTGAAGAGACAAATTCATAAGTAAATTAATTTTTAAAAAAATAAATAAAGGAATAGCAGTAAAAAAATTTCCTTTTCTCGTCGGTTAGTAATCTTAAATAATTATAAAAATATATTTATACAAAATGTAAATATAAGATGCAAAACTAACTAAAATGTCATGAAATCGTGTTAAATTACTTAAGAAGCAAAATAAATGCAAATTTAAGTATGTCCTATGATGAGCACTCATCAATAAATATCTTACAGATTAAAATAATCAACACAAATAATATAATGTTTGTTTAAGTCATGTCACAAACAACAAATAGAGATTGGTTCAAGTAGTAAGCAATTTGATATCGCTTAAGTATGTCTCGAATTCGAGATTTGTGTATACAAAAAAATCTTCACTGGGAGACTCACCCATCAAAATCATGTGTGCGACCCTTGGGGAACCGGGAGGGCAACAAAAAAAAGCATAAGTAAGTTGTAACATTCTAATTTAAGGTTAAAAACGGCAAGTTTCGAAGCTACTACAAACAACATAAAATGTTATACTTTTTTATATAAATTTAAGTTGGGTTTTTTCCAACAAGTTTTGAAAGTTGTAAAAATCTTGGTTTTTTATAGGTATATGATTTATTTTTAGAGTTTAGGATTTATAAATTAGAGTTACGACTTAAGATTTATTTTTTTAGTGTTAGGGCATAAATAAAGACACTAAAAAATAAAGAATTTTTGTTCCATCATATAAAGTAGTCGTAAATATAGGGACGAAGAAATTAAAGAAATGGGAATATAGGATGATTTTAGTCTTATTAGTTTGAATACTTGACAAATTAAACATTGTCCCTCCTTAATTTTAGATTAAATATTTATTTAGTCCTCATTAGTTTTTGAAGTTAAAGGATAAAAATTCATTTTCCCTTTTCAGTGTCCTAACATAAAATAAATTAAATTTCAAGCTCTAACCTTAAATTTTAAATCATAAATCATAAACCGTACATCTTAATAATACACTATACCCCACATTTCCTAAACCCTAACTCTAATTTTTAATGTAGGGGAATACATAGGAGCACAAAAAGGGTAGATGATTTCTATTCGAAGTTAAACGAACAAAAAACCTCTATCTCTAAATATGCCCTTTCTATGTCATACACTAAAAAACAATACAAAAATTAAATTATGAACCCTAATCATAAATTCTAAATCTTAAACCCTGAACTCTACACCATAAAGATTACACCATACCCTAATTCTATATCATAACCCTAAATCGTAAACCCAAACCTATTTTTTAGTGCAGGACACAGAAGAAGCATATTTAGGGGCGGAAGATGTGCATCCAAGTTAAACGTCTTTGTCCAAAAGTAAACCGAAATACCTAAGCTGAATTGTGTACACCTAGACCTGGCAAACTTGACCCGAGACCCAAAACTCGAATCGAATTAATCGAACCGAGACCCGAACCGAAACCAAAAATCAACCCGAAATATTTGATCCGAAACCCAAAATAAACCGAACCGAAACTGAACCGAATTTAGTTGAACTGAATGGGCCCGAACCGAATAGACCCGAACCGAATGGACCCGATTAATAGAAATAAAGAAAGATAAAATATGAACAGCCGCACAAGTCACTAAAATGTCAAGTATATTGACTTTATAAAGTCATATAAAGGGTGTAAAAATATGACCAACCTAAAAATTTGATTAAAATCGACTGATCTCTCATTGAATTGAAAATAACCAAACCGGAATCAATCGAACTGAAAATAACCGACCCGAAAAGACTCGAAACACAATAGACCGGAACTAAAACTGAACCGAATCGAAACCGAATCTGAACCGAAAATATCAGACCCGAAATGACCCGAACCGATTGACCGTTTACCACATCTATGTACACCCTCCCATCACTAATGGGATTCAGTCCCTTCCAAGCTCAAATGGAAGATCTTGTGCTAAAAGCAAATGTCTTTAAACAATCGCGGATTAGTTGGCTAATGATTACTTGAATCGGATATATATATATATATATATTAAGAACAGCTTCCAAGAAACGTTTGTCCAAGAATCTACTAAAGAAGAGAGAAAAAAGAGAAAAGAGTTGTGACGTAGAATTCTTTATATAACAAGATAACCCTAGCAATGACAAGGATTTGCAAACAAGAGCAGTGGACGCTACTTTGAAGAGTGTAAAGGAAAGATGGCACCCGTGGGATTACCTCCTGGTTTCAGGTTTCATCCCACAGATGAAGAGCTGGTGAATTACTACCTCAAAAGGAAGATCAATGGCCAAGAAATCGAGCTCGACATCATCCCCGAAATCGATCTCTACAAATGCGAACCATGGGAGTTATCAGGTACTCACCTCTATATGTGTATGTATATATGTATGTATGTGACGAGAACCGAAATGCTCTATTTTCATCTTCTTCTGCTACTCCACCTTCTAGCACAATGCAGCTATGGTATGCTTTGGTATCACATTATTTATTAATTGTGGTTGATCATGTGATAGAAAAATCGATATTGCCAAGTAGAGACCCGGAGTGGTACTTCTTTGGACCCCGAGACCGAAAATACCCGAATGGATTCAGGACAAACAGGGCGACGAGGGCCGGATATTGGAAATCTACCGGCAAGGACAGGAGAGTTGTTTGTCAAAACCGAGCCATCGGAATGAAGAAAACGCTGGTTTACTACCGAGGTCGTGCCCCTCAAGGAATCAGGACGGATTGGGTCATGCATGAATACCGTCTCGACGAGAAGGAGACCGAGGACCACTGTGGAATTCAGGTAGTTTGTGCATGATCAAAGTTAAAAAGCAACATTATATCCTTCAAATCGTTCACAGATTAATTATACAACTACTACTATAAAAATCACCATCTTATTTTACCATTTTTAGGCTAGTATGTTCCATTAATTGCATATCAAAATTAATCGATCATTAGAAATTCTTCATTCTTTTATTTCTTTGTTACGTGTTTCGGACTAAACATATTTTATATAGATACATACTCACATTCAACACTCATATCTAAATCCGAACATCTCAAAATGTTACTATAATTTTCACTCGAAAAGAAAAAGTAAAGAAAGGCGTAGCACATGATTTGAGATGTGATCATTATCAGATCGACCAATGAGAAATGGACTGATCAAATGTTTTTGCATGCATGTCTTGCATGGGAAGTTTGAGCATCAGCACACTTTTGCTTTATGAATATATATATATATATATATATATATATATGGATTAATATCCTATACACTGGCGGTGAAAACTGAAAGTTTCCACAAGCGCCTTAGTTTTAAGGTATAGGGAATTAGTTTAGGGTTTAGGAGTTTAGGTGTAGGGGTTTAGAATTTAGGGATAGTTGTTTCAATTTAAGGTTTAAGGTTATAATTTAGGGTTTATAGGTTAGAGTTTAGTTTTTAGGGTAATATGGTGAGGATTTAGGTTTTAACATATAAACACTAAATTCTAACCCTAAACCTTAAATTAAAACAACTATCCCTAAATTCTAACCCCTACGCTAAACCCCTAAACCCTATACCTTAAACTAACTTCATATACCCTAAAATTAAGGCGCTTGTGGAAACTTTCAATTTCCACCGCCTGTGTATAGAATATTTATCCTATATATATATATATATATATATATATATATATTATAAGTATAGGTCGAGGAAATTCGTTGCTTGCTAGGGTCTGTTATTACATGTCTCAAAGTCTGGAAAAGTTTTGGCCTCACTTTGCCTTTGGTAACAAGACAAAAGTATTATCCTGTGTCAGACCAAACTAGATTAGTATATTATTCTGCCCTCTGTCTTTTAAAACTTTTCGTGGTTCTAAAGTATGATTATACAAAACCCATATATACTTTAACACCCAATGGTGTCGGCAACTCCACCTACTTTATTCCAAAACATCCCTACAAGTCAATAAATTTCGGGTAGGTATGAGGTACAACAGGTGTAGGGTTTAGTTAAAAGACGACAAGTATCGAAACTTGTTGTCTTTTAGCCGCACCCTAGATTTGTTGTACGTCAGACTCGCCCATGAATTTCCCTGTTTTTGAAAGTAATTGTATGAATCAATTGAATTGCGTTCGAACGTCAATCATCTTATGTTTTCCAATGTTATACTGACTCGCAGGATACGTTTGCGTTGTGTCGCATTTTCAAGAAGAATGGGATCTGCTCGGAGATGGAAGATCAGGTGCGGTGTAGTAGTAGCATGCTGGTGACGGAGTGTTCTCAAGCTGCCATCAATGATTCCGAAACCATGTCTCCGGACTTTCCCTTGGCCTCGTCGTCTTCGTTCGTCGAAGAGGACGGTAAAGACGACTCATGGATGCAGTTCATCACCGATGACGCATGGCATTGTTCTAACACCGGTGCTATGGCCGGAGATGAAGTTTCTAACGTCACATTAACAAATTGAAGGGTCTAAGGTTTGGTTTGATAAGTAAATAACACAAGCAAATTGTGCAAGTTTATTACAATAAAATAGCAAGATTATAGAATATAATTGTAAAATGTGATTATAAAATCTCATTAGGAGATTTACTTTATCTCTAATTGGATTGAATATTTGGATTGGAAGTAGTGTTTTGTGAGGGTTTGGTTGTTGCTTCCAGGCAACTAATTATAGAGTACTTGGGGCATCTCTATTGGGATAAATAATAAGTGATTGAAAGTTTGGCATATTGCAATTACCTATTAATATTGTCTCACCCATTTTATTCGAATTTTTCATCTATCAAAATAACTTGATAGCGTCAGAAATTGTCACATGACACTTTCTGATTGTGCCACGTAAACATTTTTTATTGTGTTATTGTGACAAAGTTTGACGTTACCACAACATTTTAATGGATGAGAAAAAACAGATGGTGAAAGTCAGGGGTAGAGCCAGAAATTTTTTCAATGGGTGTCATTTTTTAAACGGTATATAAGAGGAGTTAATTATTTATAAAGATATGTAATTTTATTTATAAATGAGTGTCAATTATATATTTTTCAATTTTTTCATATAGAAATTATATAAAAAAATAGGATTTCTAAAAAAATTGTAGTGGCTCCGCCCATGGTGAAAGTGATATTAGTGAAAAAACGTTACATACAAAAAATTGCAAAAATTAAAACATTAATTTACTTTACATAAAAAACTATACAATATAAGTAATAATTTAACCACGTATTTCTTTAAAATATACTTTGTATGAAAAAAAATATTTTTTTAAACTTTAGAGTAAGTTACCCAATTTGATAATAACTTTACTTTTCTCTTAAGCTTTATTTATTCATTTTAAAAATATAAGATTGTAACTTTGTTTTTGATAGATTATTGTTTTTATATAATATTAAATTCTTTTTATTGATTTAATGATTTTAAGATATTAATTCTGTATAGATTCTTAAAATTTTACTTAGGTAGTAATTTTAAAAGTTAATATAAATCATTGAAGAAATTAAATTTAGGGGAAAATCGTTGAAATTTTTTATCGATGTTATAAATAAAGTAAAAAAAATAAGAGAATTGAGAGATACAGAGAGAAACTTACCTTATATTTTCAAGGGCAGGTTATATTTTACCTATTTGAGCACTTATTTTTGTGAAACCTTGAAAATATAACGTAAGTTTCTCCCTTTATTTATGAATTCTTTTGTTCTTTTTCCTTAAGGGGCCCTTAAGGAAAAGGTAAACCTTAGACCTCTGCCCGCATTGAAAATATAACCTAAAATATAACCCGCCCTTGAAAATATAGCAAGAGAATTGAGAGATAAATAAGTATTTAAAGTTTACATTTTTACAGTTTTAAGTTATTGGTAGTTAACTATTGTTAGAAAAAATTTTGTTAGTCAATCAAAATATGACATGTGCTATGTTAATTTTATTTATTTTTAAATTAGAAACTTAAAATAATTTTTTTACACAAAAAAATATTTTTTCAAAAAATCTTGAAATTCTCTAATTTTTACAAAACAACCACAAATCCCTAAAATTTCTTAAACCCCAAATCATCGCCGCTTTCACTGTCGGTCGCCGCTCATTACCACACTCTTTTGGTCTCCAGACCTAGCCGGTCATTTCCCCCAACACGACATCGCCGAAAATAACGAACGACGTGTTAGCTGAACGTCGAACGCGAAATCAATGTTTAATTAGCACGATGTCTGTCGTTTTCGGTGACGTCATGTTGGGGAAAATGACCAGCTAAGTCCGATAACCAAAGGAATGTACTTAGGGGCGGCGATCGGCGGCGATTTGGGGGTTTAGTTTGAAATTTTTTAAGAATTTGGGGATTGTTTTGTAAAAATTGGAGGATTGATTGTTTTTTCTTCATAAAATTAAAAAAATATTGTCACATGTCAATCATTAATTGGTTAACAAAAAATTTTAACGGTGGTTAACTACTAGATACTTAAAATTGTAATGTATATTTAATCAAAAAAAAATTGTAATGTATAAACTTTAAACACATATTTTTAATAAAAAAATATTTTATGAGCTTAAAATTAAAATAAAAAATATAATCTTGACACTTATATTTTATTTAAGCTTGTTTTCAATATGAAGTATGTACAATACTTTATCCAAAATTTATATTTATAGGCTAAATATAAAACTCTAATCCCAATAAAAATCAGTCTTAATGATTAAATATTCATAACACTTGAATATTTATTAAATTTTAACATTCTTGTTTAGAAATTGTTATTGATGATGTTGTTATTGTGAATCTTGGGTTTGTTTTGCTCTTATGTTAGATCAAAAAGTATTTAAGTGGTTTTAATTTTGTAAAAAAAAGTTATTAAGACCTTATTTGATAACTTACTGAAAAAAATTAAATCAACTAAAAATCAATATTTTCAATTACTTATTTTATTTTTTGTCAAATTTTTTTATATTTATCAAACAATCTACATACCCAACAGTCAACACTTGATTTTAATCAAAATATCACATATTTTAAATTTATTCGATACTTGATTTTTTAATTTATCAAACACAAGTACCTAGAAACACACAATTACTAGTCTATGTACATAGAGTAGTAATTGTGGTCCCTTGACTGTTAGTCTCCGTTATATAAACTAATAATTGTGTATTTCTAAGTACATAGACTAGTAATTGTGTGTTTCTAAGTACATAAACTAATTTTGAAACAAAATTTTAAGTTTGAGGGTTAAATTAGAAACTAATTTTTTTAGGTAACAGAGACTAATGGCCAAGGAACCAAAATAAAAACGATTCTAAACGTAAGTAACCAGAATAATTTTTTTGAATTCTTGTGACCAAAATAGAACACATCCTAAACGAAATGGACCACTGGTGAAGATTACCCTATAATTAAACCAAGGTTAAGATGGTCCACATCATTATGTGTCTACTAACGGAACACTAAGTCTGCAATTTAACAGAGTTAAGCAGTTAGTCAGCAGCACCAAACACACACTAATAAACGCTGAATGCTTCACTCCGACCCAAACAACCAACAAACCAGCAACTATCGAAACTACCACGAAATATAATATACATGCCGGCGGCAGCGGGTAATGATCAAGCCATCCCCCTAACAATAAAACATAACCCGCTTTACGTTTTCCTTAAGGGCGGGCAGCGGTCTCACGGCAGCACTAGCAGCAGGTGCTCTTGTGCTTCGTGCACCACCACCCATACCTCCCCGCCCTCCTGTTGTCCCACTTATCATTGATCCGCTATCTGAAGTCTCTGGTTCCATGTAAAAACGAGCTCGGAATGCAGCGAGATGAGCATAATACGCAGGGGGAACTGCACGTTTATCAGTTACTATGTTAATCACAATAAAAGCGGAAAAAACGGGCACTCAAAGACGCATTTCAATGTTGCAGAAGATAAACAAGTAAGAGAACTAACCGATAGACACAGATCGAGTGCACCTTGCATATCTGCAATAGGTGAAAATGATAAGATACTAACTTGTATTAATGCCTTCCGTTATCATTAATTATATAATACGGTAAGAACTTACGTATAGCAAAGGTTATTAGTAAGAGACTGCAAAGCATCGGCTGTAAACTTGTTCTCGTCCCATAGCACATGATAATGAGCTGGACGGCTTGTGCCCTGTTTACCGAGGTTGATAAAATATTAGAAACACAAACTACAACCTAAAAATCTACCAAATCAATCGAAACAGGAACAAAGAAAAACATTCTAAAATAGAATGAAGAAGCAAATAGTATGACCTGAATCCCAGCATGGCTGCATAAGTAGAAGTCGAACTCTGTAGGGTGACAGATTTTGGAGTCCACCACTGTGCCTGCAAAATACATGCAGCAAGAATACAATAAGTCGTGATTCGATGGTAAGATATTTTTCAATTACGACTGGATAGTAATTACCAGGCAAAATATTCCCACTCTTGTCAACAGAATTGCGATCGCGATGGTTGTTAGCAAACAACCTTGTATGATGTCGCTTTTGTACCACAACAAAGGTAACAGGAGGCTGATAATTTGGCTCTAAAGAAGCACATGCCTAGGGGTAACGAGTGAATGAGAAATTGAGAAGCGTGTGAATAAAATGCAGAGATATGACACTACAAACACCGTCAAGAAAGCAGCCCTCACCTTACGAATGGCATCGAGTTCAAACAACAATACTTGATAAAACTGACCTTCACTGACACCATCCCTGTACATAGAAATAGAAAATAAATGCCTAAAACTAGAAGGCGAGAATAAAACAGACAGCAGCTTGACTATGCCTGTAGAATATGATGCGCTGTGGCTTATGTCCAGTTGCTCTCCGGAAAGAAATTAGGAGCTCCCTGCATTACCGTTAAAACAAAAGTTTTCAGACAAGCTACAGTTGAAACCTACCAAAGGCAAAATGGAATTCGAACTAGAAGCAAATGGAGAAAGCCATACTTAATCATGCCACCCGAAACAGTACCCCTTACTGGGTCCTGCCATGTCTTGAATAAATCTTGAATGAGCTCCTGGCGATGAGCTTGAGCACAAACCAGACCAGCATACTTCGTAATTTCTGGCCAATCTTGGGAAGCAACAACCTGAATGTTTACTTAAATATTATATTAATGACTAAAATTTCAAAGAAACCAATTAAAGAGACCACGAAATGCATGCCCCAAAAGCAAGAAGGTGTCTACTAGTGAACATACAGCAGCGATAGAAGGGCTTGAATCCTCCCCAGGATGGGGATGGGTAACATCGGCGCCAAAAATTATAGTAGGCCGGTCACTGACTAGAGGTATTCGCCGTGATATCGCATCAACAAGAACTGTATTCCGTCCTCCAACCTTGACATTAATCTTCAATGCCACATTAGCCAAATATTGTTTGCTCAGTTTAAATACATGTTTAGTCAAGCAGCATTGAGAAACAATTCCGAGATCTGTCTCACAAATCCTTTTCAAATCACCTGCAAGGAAATAGAATATTTCAGATAATTGCATGAATTTTCTGTTAGAGAACAAATACAAATTCATACCATAAAGGGAGCCGTTATTATCCGGAAGAATAACAATAAGCAGGTCAAGCTCTCTGTTCTGGGGTTGGATTCTTGCAATGGCATCATGGTATCGTGTTTTCAAGACCTTCTCCACCTGCTCCGGACGAGCACTGATTGGAGGAAGCACCGGTTCAGGAGTAAAATCCTGCAAATGATCCAAGTATCAATGTTGAAAGTTAACGGAAATCCGTTTCAAAATAAAACTGTTCAACAACAAAACTCAGATAAAAATGATGTTAATGTCATGCATTGCAACTCCCTTACCATGCCAGAGATATAACACATTTGTGCAAGTTCATAACAAAACCTTTGTGCCAAACTATCTTGGATTTGCCGAGAAAAGTTTATGCAGATCCAGTTCTTTACTGTCCCACCATTAACCATTTTCTGCAACAAAATAACCAGACATCAGAAAAAGCACCAAAAATATTTCAATTCAACATTCCAAGCAGAAGAGATGAACTTCATGCACCTGCCAGTGCTAGTATATCATTCATTCAAATGCATGTCGATAGGAGCAGAGCAATCATTTACATGATGAAAAACAAAATCAAAGATTCAAAACGGTCATGGCAATAGACTGTGGACTAACACTTAAACAAGGATAGACGCAAAAAAAGAAATGTTAAAGCGACAAAACCAAACCTACAATCACATTTCATCAGTCCAAAATAGTAACTCCAATCAAGTTAAAAAATTTAAACGAACTAAAAAATTATGTTGAAGTAGGGCTGCAGTTAGAACAACTTTTCTCTACAGTTCACAAGAACTATAATTTGTTTTCTTGTCACATTTATCTGGATAATCAAATTATTTATTGACTCCACATACTTGATGAGAGTGAGACTAGTTTGATTAAGATCAAGTACACTAAAAGAGCACAAATACATGTATACAGAAATCCCGCTCGACATTACACAAGGTATGCTCTAGCATTAGAAGAGGTTGACAGCAAGAGATACCTTATTCATCATATTCCATTGCCCAACTTGAGGGAGGCAATTCTTCTCCCTACCCGTATCATGATATTTAAGCTACAAGCAAAACAGAATTTAAAAATCAAGAAGAAATAAAAAATGCAGAAAACAGAATATGATAATGAATAACTTACCCATGGTGGAGGTAGAATGCGTGCTTCAACTGAAGCAAGCTTCTCACTAATTTTAATTCCAAATTCCTTTGCGTAAGGATCCTCATGATAAGCATTCTGATTTACAGTCTATAAAAAAAATATAAGAAATTAGTCCAACAGTATCAAACCAGCAAGTCAATGGACAATTTCTTCTTGATTAAAAAACAAAGAGTGTTAGTAACACAAAAGATATGGCAAAATGTCACACCTGTATAATATCATTCTCTCTTTCCTGAGGACGCTGGCAGGTGACCCTCAGTAGAGCAGTGATCTGTCTCTCATTTAATCGCTTGGAGTACCTCTGACCTTCAACAATCTTGCATACCTACGCGAATCACCACAAATTAGCATGCAAATCGATATAGCAAATGCATCTTCAATTGAAAGGACTGGAGTTTACCTCCATAGGCAAATAATTTGCTCTTTGCTGGTTTCCAACTTGTAGACATGGCCATTGGGTGTGTTGGATGATGAAACCATAAGTTTCATAAAAGTACTCCACAACAGATTTCATTGTACCTCTTTCATCAACAGGGAAACTATAAAACAATAAGGTTTGTTAGAGAAATCTCATGGCACATAAAGGTGTAGCAAGGAAATCTCACACAAATCATGTGCATTGAAATTATTAGAGTAAGTTAAAAACAAAAAAACCCAAGATCATAAACATTTACTTCAAAATATCATTTATGTGACTCTGGTTGCTTTTAGTTTTTCAAAAAGACATTATATCCCAGAATAATAGCAGTACTTACGTGAGCTCTCTAGTTGCTTGTGATGTTAAACCAGATATGCGATATTTTCTTCGCATGTTTCCACGGTGCGTAACTTCCACCCTGACTCCTCTAAGAGCTTTTTTTATCTATTTATTTAAAAGCAAATACAGTACAGAAATTCAAATCAACATTAAGGAATACAATCACACAAGTTAAGCCAAGTAAAAAAGCTTGAATAGAAAGCGAACACAACTTTTGCCTAGCAGAACTTTTCGCCTGCTGAGACAAAAGCAATGTGCTCATTTCCTAAAAATAGATGTCATACATAGATTAACTGATTTTACCAATAAAAAGAATAAACTGCAATGATGACAAACTGCTTGCCATAATTTCTAATCAGACGGAAATGAAAGAAATCCTAACCTTCACACGATCAGCATCAGATAGTGGTCTAGAAGAAACATCCCGATTAAGCAATTGTGTCACAAAATCAATAACCGGCAATGGCTCAATGAAAGCAGTTGAAGACATATCTGTCCAAGAGATTATCGTCAGCGTGAGATGATGTTCGCTTAGCAGACGGATCAAATGCAGGAGTATCCACACATGTGAACCACCTAGGCATGTGAAATACACCAAAACAAGAAAAATGATCGCCTCATAAACCAAATACCGATATTCAGTGAGAGCCCCATCTGTGTAGGACGAATGCTTTGGTAGAAACCACGCCAACTTTCTATTCCCTCACCCAAAGACTGCCTTCTCCCTAGGCCAGGGGAGTAAAATGAACGACCAACAGGACAGTACCTGTAATTAATTACCTCTAGTCTCTCACCGTCTCATATGTCGAATTTGGAAGTAGAGGCAATGTGGTAAACATATATAAAAGGAAATAACCAAATAGTGGTACCTAGAAGTGGGTAATTCACGAAGAACAATGTCAAGAACCTGAAGAGCTTCCTGAGGTGCATCAGCTTGCCTCCCTTGCAGAAAGAGTCCAAGATGGTGCAGATCAGCACGTGCAGCCAGTTTGATCACAACTTTAAATTCGCACTCTTTTCTGCATTATGAATATAATAAGAGATGGAATACAGATGCAAAAAGACAATATAAAATGTCAAAGCCCCGTTTTGTTTGAACTTTATATTTTATATTTTCGTTTTTGCACCAATAAAATTTACAAGGAAGATAGTAATTGCCACTTAGTAGGCATTAATGAATCTGTTTAAATCACTGAAAAAGCAGAACCTAGCATTTCAAAGCCAGAAATGACTTTAGGTGTGAAGAATACAAAACTTTCATCCATTATTATTAATTTTTAATTTCTAGCACACACAAAAAAACAGAAGTTACACAACACATTGGAAACACGAGGCATCAGGCAAGCAACAACCTTTGCATTCCTGACCCATCATCATCATCAAGAAGGGTGATCTTAAACTCCTTCGACACAAAAGGGAGAGGCCCAGCAGTATAAAGGCTCTTTCGGCCATCATAAGCAGGAAGGTGCTTTCCAAGATATGATTCTCTGTACAATTTTACCAGCTGCTCCATTACAGCCCGGTTAACTCCACGTGATGCAACCTCTGGTGTTATAGCAACCTATTTCCATTGACAATAACAATTAAAAACCAGGAAATAAAGGCTAATAAAACATTAGATAAAACAATGATTTGAAGAACTCACATCATACTGATGCAAATCTTTATCAGGCAGTTCAGCAAAGAAATGATTAGCCTTGACTATACACTTTGTGCCAGAGCTACCCTTTCCAGGCCGAAGAGGAAACCTCACTGATTTGCTCGAGGAAGGTATTGGCTGAATAGCTTGACAGACTTCTTGCGGGACAGAAAGTTCCTGCTGCAGCTGCTCTGTTGATGGTGCATGCTCAGGTGGTCTGGATGACGAACCTGCCTCAAACGAAGCAGGCCCATGGAAAGGCTGGGTTGCTTGGTGCAGCTCGGGAAAAGGTGGTCGGGATGGTCCACCATGGGAAGGCCCTCCTCCACGACCACCACTGCCTCGACCACTGCCATAGCTCCCACGTCCTCCTTGCTGGGGAGGTCCACCCCTTCCTCTACCTTGGTGTTCATGGGGTCCTTCAGCATACTGCTGTTGCGACATACCGCGACCCTGGCCACCGGCACCGTAACCTCCCCGACCAATTTGCTGAGACTGTGGACCCAAACCTCTTCCACCCGAGTATCCCCCCTCTCCACCACCTCCTTGTTGATGAGGGCGTTGTGCACCACGACCACGGCCAGTATCATGGGACTGAGAACTCTCACCTCCAGCAGAAGGAACATCAGTTCTCTTCTTCCTAACCATGTTGGTAACTGCAGCAAGACATATCAGACAAAAGTAGACAGCAAAGAGAGGTTTTAAAAAGCATTTCCCACCAAAACAACATAACTAAACTAAGACAACGAGTAATTCCCGTTTCCAACCAGAGGAAAACAAAATTACAGAAATAAGTCAAAGCAAAGAAAGAAAACTAGAAGAGCTAGCATCCACAATCCAAACACACCTTTATAAACTGTGAAACAGAAGAACAGAAACCCTAGCACATATAACAACAGTAGGATCAAAATTTTGGCGAGATCCGTGAAAATTAAGTGAGAAGATAAACAGATAACGACGATCTAAGAAGCTATGGGAAGAAAATGCAAGGTAGATCCATAGAAAAGAAAAACAAGGATAAAAGCAGCTAAAGCTAAGCCAAAGAAAGCAGATCCATCAACAATAAGATGAAAAAACAGCTAAAAGGCATGCAAATTTCACCTGAAAACCACTCCCGGAAAACCGCTTACCGTCTAATAATGTTGATGGCAAGAGCAAATGGATATTGTTGCAGATTTTTTTTAAAATATAAAAATGATAAAATACAAAGAGAGAGGAAATGGCCGTAAGATTACCTACGACTCACTCACTCCACCGGCTCGGTAATCAATCAGTATCTTCCTTTGAGAGCAGAAAAAAGACTTACCGTACGCTCACATGGCTGCCATGCTTAAGTGCCATATCTGTTTATTGCTAAAAGTTTTAAAATAATAATTACATGTAAGAAAAACGAGGGACTTAAAATGAGGTCGAACCTAAATTTTTATAAAATTATAAGAAATTTGGTATTAATTTTTTTGGTATATACTAAATTTCTTAAAAAAAAAAAGTGTAAAAATTTTAGTATATACCGATTTTTTTATAAAAAGTTTAAATTTTTGAAAGTGTACGAAATTTGGTATATACCTAAAAGTCGATACTGAAATTCTTATAATTTTTAAGAATTTCGATTGTACCTCTTTTTAGCCTCATTTTAAGGCGCTTCCCTTTAAAAAAAAACTTGTGAGTATGCAGCTAAAAAAATGTTTCTAAATTTGTAAAAGATTTGTCTAAGAAACTAAAATGTGAGACTTTTTATAATATTTTAGGTTGATTTTTTCATGACTTTTGACAAGTTTTGAAACTTTGTCCAATAACCTAAAATTTTATAAAAATTAAGTTTCAAAATTTGTAAAAAATCGTGAAAAAAAATCAACCTAAAATGTTATCAAAAAGTCTAATATTTTAAGTTCTTGAATGAGTCTTTCACAAGTTTCGAAACTTGCCATTTTTTAACTCAATCTTACATGTTGTATGTTAGACTCCCCGTAAAATAATATTCGCTATATAATTTGTTAATTTTATTTTGATTTTTTATTATTTTAATTTTTTTTTAATTCGGTCACTAAACTTTGTGATTATATCATATCCACATTTAAAACTTTTAAATATATTTATTTCGAATGATAATTAAATTTCGTATTACTAAAATATTAAAAGTTTGAATTTAAGAATGAAATTTGAAGAAAAAAAATCAGGAATGTTGCTTTTATCCCATTTTATGACTTCCCATGTGCATTAAGCCAGTTTATTCACAATTCAGTATTCACAACAGCCAAAAAAAATTTACCTTGTGTGCTTGTTACAGGTAAAATCGCTATACAAGCTTGCTTATTAATGTATTATAATGTCGAGTTGAATTTGATTTCTGCACTTCAAAAAGGAATGGAAGATTCTTATTCGATAAATACGTGTAAAAATGGATAATTTTATCATAATTAAAAAATAATAATTTATAGGTAGGATGACAAAAATATTCGAACCCACCCAACATGATCCACCCTGATCCGAACGAATTTTCTCTTGAATTTTAGGTTTGTGCGAGTTCGGGTTTATGGTCAGGGGCGTAGCCACAAGGGGGCTGGCAGAAGTTCGGCGCCCGTGGCCCACCCTAACAGTCTATATTTTTATATTTGTGATTTAATTTTTTTAATTCAACTCCTGTAAAATTTTAAATTTTAATTTGTTTTAGGCTTAAAAGTCAAATTGGCGTTCAACGAAAAATTAAAAAATCAATTAAGCCCTTATGAATTTTTTTACCCAATTAAGCCCTCATAATTCAAATTACGGTCAATCAGGCCCTCAAAATTCAAATTGCAATCAATTTAGTCCTTCTGTAACGTTGACTGTTACAGTTGACCGTTAACTCAAAGATAGTTATTATGATGGTGACACGTGACACACTCTGAAAGTGTCATGTCATAAAAACCGTAAAAACCATTTAATTTTTTTTAAAATATATATATAAGGTATAAATTGTTTTTTAAAATATTTAATAATATTTTAAAAATCAAGAAAAATCTAAAAAATAAAATTTTAAAAAATAAAATTATTTATAAGATTATAAAAAATATGTTTTTACTTAAAATCAGAAAAATATAAAAATAATTGTAATAATTATTAATATATATAATGAAATAATATTTAAAATGTATAATTTTTTATAAATACTTTTAATTATAAAACCCAAAATTTTAAAATTTTCCAAAATGCCCAATTTTTTCAAATCCTGAACCCAAAACTCTAACCCTACATTCAAATCCTCAAATCAGTTTAATCGACGATGAAAGTTGTTGATGTTGTGACAAACGATGGTGTTAGGTAGACAACGATGCTAGTGAGAATAAATATTGAGGCAGAACGGGCTTGGACAATGCAAGGGATGTCGAATGGTGAGAATGAGTGTAATGATGATAGTGGACTCTGGCGACAGTAGTATGACGACGAAGATGAAAAAGATTTTCATGCAACGGTGAGTGGAAAGAGGTTGAATCTGTGCTAATACTTGATTTAAGGATTTATGAATTTTTTTGAAAGAAATAAAACATTGCGGTTTTTTAGAAAATAAATATTAATTTATGTTTTTTTAAATATGGAAAATAAGAAAAAATAAATTAATTTAATATATTTTTTATATTTTTACAATTTTTACAATGTGTATTTTTTTAATAATTTTGAACTTTTCTTAGATTCTAAAGATTAATTCAATGATGTGGCACTTTCAGAGCATGACACATGTCCTTTCATCTTTGACCGTAAAAGGACACTAACGGTCAACGTAATTAATGTAACGGATGGGCTAAATTGAGTGAAATTTTTTCATAAGGCTTAATTAGTTTTTTGATTTTTCGTTGAGGGTCAATTTGACCTTTAAGCCTTAACTTTTCTTACTGTTACATCATGAAATAATTCTTACCTTAGTGGTATAAAGTGTAAGTGAAAGTAAACTTGTTTTACTTGAAGTCAACAGATGAAATCTTACTATTAACATTTCTAATATTGTTTTTTTCCGAATTTATTTATAACTGTTACCGTAAAATTTTATTCCTGGCTCCTTTAACTTTTAATTCATGGCTTCTCCCATATTTATGGTGAAACGTTTTCAACATACCTAACTGATATATATATATATAACAGTTTATTAATTTTTTAGGTTGGGCGAGTTTAGTCTTTTTTTTTTCTTAAAAATTTGGGGTCAGTTGGGTTCGAATTTAATTTAATTATATTGAATTTTGAGCGAGATCATATTAGGATTTTTTAAATTTGGGTTTGAGTTGGGGCGACCAAACCCTGCCCTGTTGTCATCCCTATTTATAGGATAAACTTAGGGGTAAACTACACCATTCATTATCGAACTATTGAATTTTTTTGTTTTGATAGTAAGACTATTTTTCTATAAAAAATAAACAATTTCTATCTAGGGAGAGGAGGAAGGGGATTTGCTACCAATGAGTTTAGAAACCACAACCTAAGAGAGAGTGTATCAACTGGAAATTTTAACCACTTTCTATAAATTTTTATACCTAACATTATGTTTTTTTTTTTTTGATAAATTCATAGAAAACCATAATTACTATGCATCCAAGAAGAACGATATTTGGATTAAACAACCCAGAAATCTTTACAACCCAAAAACAAAGAAAAAAGAAAATTTATATAGAAATAAGCATACCAACAAAATTTAGCAGCCTCATGAATCTCCTTGTCTCTATCTAAACGAGACACATAAAGAAATAAGGAGTGGTGCACGATTCAAACTGTCAAGCAAAAAGTACTGCTACCCAGGACTGATTTCATCGGCAAACAACCATCAACCGAGTGGGGATATAACTTTTCAAGTGACCACCGATAAAAACATAAATCATAAACTAGCGTCGATTGAATCTCTGTGCGAACAACAATCGATCGCGAGGGTATGCTGAAACATGTCACAAAGACATATGAACCAAACCACAAAATAAAAACAAAGACATGTCATAAAAACAGAAGAAAAAGTGTGTCACTAAAACAGAGAGAAAGAGATTCTTATTAAAATAAAAAAAAAAACAAGAAAATTAATAGATCCGGTAGTCGATAACCAATACTAAAACCGATTACCGACCACCGATAAAGGGATTGATCAAAGGAGAGAGCGGCTAGGGTTGAAGATATTTTGGTAATTGAGAGAGCGGCTAGGGTTTCCCTAATTTTTTTAAAACAAGAAAAAGTGTGTCACTAAGACAGAGAAAAAGATATTTTCTCTATTTTTTTTAAAAAAAAATCCTATTTTATTTCTACCTAGAGGGAAAGAGGAAAAATTTAGGTGAAGGCAACGTTCTTGAAGAGTCTTGAACCCGAATCTAAGGAAAAGAGAGTGGAGCAGGTGAGCATGCTCTGACCACCAGACTGTCCTCAAATGCTCTCCTCTATTTTTAGTCCATAGTTATTATGATTTCATTAAATTTTAATAAAATTGTGGCGTGACATAGTATAATAATATATATCAACTCAATTAAATGTTTCATGAAACGTAGGAATGGTTCGATCATGTTGTTTATATGGGAATTTGGATAAAATATGCTTTCATTTTGTAAGAAATTGCCATGAAATAATTAATGTGATTGAAGAAACAAAAGATAACGACATCGGGAGTTTATGATTTATATAAAAGTAAATTATATTGGCAGTCATTAAACTTTTAAAATGTACATTATATTTATTTAATTTTTAATTTATTTTTATTGTAATTAATGTGGTTAAAAATGATGATGTGGTATGTAAAGTTTTTTTTTCCAAAAAATAAGTCTTATTTTTTTTTAAAAAAATATTATAATGTCTACTTTTCAATGAACAATTGATTGTCGGTCAACAATAGCGAATAAAAAGTTTTTAGCCTTTAGTTTTTATAAGAACTTTACATATTTTCATTGTTGTTTTTGCTATAATTAAGTTTATCCGATTGAAAAATATCATCAAACCACTTCTTTTTTTTTTCCGATACAAATTCATCAACAAAAACTTTTCAATCTATTTAAGTCTCAATTAAATTTTAATCAAATCTAAAAATTAAAACTTTTCGATCTGTCACTGTCAACTGTCAGACCAGCTTGAAACCAACTAAATTAATATTTTGATCAAACATATCATTCTCACTGATGAGATTGATAAATGACTAACTCTATTCATTAAAAAATTTCCCATTACGACAGTTGCAAATTTGGAACCTTATAGTTTATTTGGGAAAGAAGACTTTAACATGTGACACCACTATTTCTTAACGACAATGACCGTAAAAAAAACTAAAATCTAGTGATTATAGTGTAAATTTTAAAAATTCGATGACTAAAGTAGAAACACCTTAAAATTTCGATAACTATTTATTTAATTGCACAAATTTCAAGGTAAAGGTTTATTGTTGATTTTGTTTTCTATCTAATCTGTATGGAGGTTGTTGTTGGCAACTTGGATTGAATTTCTAATTTCTTGTTTGAAATTATGATATGAAGGTAATGTAACCTAGTGGTGGGACTTGGGAGTCGCTTCACCTTTCTTAGTGCTTCACATCTTTTTAAGCTTAAGAGGCACAAGTTGGAATAGAAATCCGTTTTCGGTAACTCTTTATATGTTTTATAATAATAATAAAATTAAGTTCAAGATTTAAAGAATTCAATGATATGATATATTTTTAGAGTTTAAAATTTAAAGTTTAATTTTTTAATGTCGGAACATAGAAAGAGACAACGAAAAAGACAAAAACAAATTGTCATGTAAATTGTCTTTCTATATATATATACACACACTCAATTTATCTATTCTTTCTCTTCCATTTCCTCTAATTTTTAATTGTGACACGATTCCCTGGTTTTGTACACTACGTGTGATAAATTATTCACTACGTGTGATAAATTATTAATTGGTAGTTTTAGGGTGAGACACTCTTAGGGTATAGCTAAAATAAGGTGATCTTACACAAATTCTTACTCAGTTGGTAAAAATTTGTGTAATTATATAAATTCTTACAATCTATACAAATTTTTACCAAATGGTAAGAATTTAGGTTATAATATAAGAATTTGTGTACTTACACAAATTTTTACCTAAGTCAGGATAATTTTACAATAAACGCCATGTATTGCTATGTAGCACTAATCATGTTACCGCCATGTACCATTAATTATTCTAATTACTTTTGAAATCATAGAGACTGAAAGTGTTAATATCCTTTTTAGAATAAAATTTAAAACAATTTTTATATTACTGTTTAAGTTTTTTTTTTGGGTAAAGTACACGACTAGTAACTAAACTTTGATAAATTATTTAATTTGGTAATTAAACTTTCAATTGCTTTAATGTTACTATTAAACTTTTAATTTTGCTCCAAATTGCTTAGTGACCCGTTAACAACAATTAAAGGGTGAT
The DNA here is from genome assembly GCA_958450335.1 of Hibiscus tridactylites. Classification (NCBI taxonomy): domain Eukaryota; kingdom Viridiplantae; phylum Streptophyta; class Magnoliopsida; order Malvales; family Malvaceae; genus Hibiscus; species Hibiscus tridactylites. The sequence continues at coordinate 68,483,005 of OY288289.1, read as the reverse complement.
ATGACAGTAAAAATATTTTTGTATAATAGCACATTTAGTCATTCACATTTTCACATTCAAACAATTTTTTTTAATTCGGAAAAAGATAAATTTAATTATCATTATTTACACATTATTTCAATTTGATCTTATTTTAATTAAAAATAATTTAACTCTAAATCATGTAATCAAACCCTTAAACTTTAAACCTAAAACTCAAAACCCTAAACCTTAAACTCACAAGTACAGTGATTTCATTAGCATGTTGAGCACAAAAAGAAACTCACCGCAAGAAATGAAAAAGTTTCTTAAATAATATTTTACTTCACTTATTTCCCTAATTTTTGTATTCACTGTTTCCCCCGAAATAGGCCCCTCCCATCCTATTAATATCTACATTTGCTACAACGAATGTAATCTTAAACCTTAAGAATATAGAGTTTAAAGTTTTGAATTTAGGAATTAAGGTTTAGGGCTAAACTATTTTTTAATTAAAATATATGATCAAATTAAAATAATATGTAAATAACGAGTGTTAATTTTTTTTTCCAAATTAAGACAAAGTTGTTTGAATGTGTAAATGTGAAGGATTAAATGTGTTATTTTACAAAATATTTTAACTACCACGTCACCCGTTAAACGGCTGTTAACGAATCAATGACCAATTTTGAACAAAATTAAAAATTTAATGATAACATTGAAGCAATTGAAAGTTTGGCTACTAAATTGAATAATTTACCAAAGTTCAATTACCATTTTTTTACTTTACCCCAAAAGAAAAAAATTCTGAAAAATAATAAAATGAGGTAATAACGCTTTCAGTCCTCTATGATTTCAAAAATAATTAAAATATTTAATAGTGTACATGAGGATTATTGTAAAACCATTCACCTAAGTCAATATATATATAAATTCTTATCTCAGTTAATAAAATTTTATGTAGTTAGAATTTCGGTTTATCTAAATTTTAAATTCAATCGTACATAAATTCTCACCAAAATATAAAAGTTTGTGTACAACTGCATTTTAGCCGCACTATAAGCTGTCACATTTTAGCATCTTCCACTGTTAATTGACGAATGGCTTAGGCTAAATGTGACTTGTCCTCGATGCCGGTTGCCGGTGTTGTGTGTTCCCAGATCTACCAAGTGGCAGGGATTTACCGGTGGGAATCATGAACTACGTTGTAAATGACCGCACCTGAATAGAACTCAGATGCCGCGTGGTGCTGAAGCTAGAGCTTGAAGTCGACCAGTTCGCAGAACTTCAACTGTTCGAGTTTCCCTTTTCACTCAGTCTTTTTCTCGCTTCCCAAACACTGAAAAGTGAAAACCCTTTCTTTTCCTTCTTTTCATTTTTACACAGCCAATTGAATTTCGGAAAGCTATGGAAACCGAAGGTCCGATGACAAAGAACCGAACTCTCAACGACATCATGAAACGATCTTCTTCTTCAAGCTCCGAGATACTGTCTCCCCTCCACTCACCACACTCCCCTTTCCGATCCGAGCACGGCGACCCTGACCCGGCCGATCCCCAAAAGACCCCTTCTCCTCACGTTTCTCGGGCGGCTTCCCCTAGTAAACCGCCCGTCAACAACTGCAAGGCACTCATCACCGTCAACAAGCCCACCCAGTTCAACCCCAGTTCTCTCCCTTCTCTTTCGCCGCCTCTTCCACCGACTACTCCACCGCAACAACCGCTGAATTTGACGGTGAATCGAGCGGTGAGGGAGGAAGGACCGGAGATGACGAAGAATAAGACGAAAGTGAACAGTGGAGCGGGAGGAGGACGAGGAGCAAGGGCAGTGGCGGCGGTGCTGAGGAGATCGAAGGTCAAGGAGACCGTGAAGATGGCGGCTCTAGGGTTTCGATTAAGTGAAATCGTTTTGTGCTTGATATCTTTTTCTGTTATGGCTGCTGATAGAACTTCAGGCTGGAGCGGTGACTCTTTCGATCGCTATAAAGAATACAGGTTTTCCATTTTTATTACCGATGAAGTAGACATGATTTTTTCTATCATTATGTCAATTTGGTGAAATTAAATGTACTTATAAGTCTGGGTTCAGTTTGTTTTCTTCTCATTTAATCATTCTGCTTAACAATTCTGCATTTTTGAAGCTAAATATACATGAATCCATGCATTCTTTAGCACTGAAAACGATGAAGCAAGTAATCAAATATTGCATTTATTACAAGGATTAATATCCTATACACTGGCTTGATACTGAAATTCAGTTTACACAGGCGCCTTAGTTTTAGTTTTAGGTAGTTAGTTTAGTGTTTAGGTGTTTAGTTGTAGGGGTTTAGAATTTAGGGATAGTTGTTTCAATTTAAGATTTAAGGTTAAAATTTAGGGTTTATAACTCCTTATACCCTAAAACTAAAACTAAGGCGCTTGTGGAAACTTTCGGTTTCCACCGCCTGTGTATAGAATATTTATCCTTATTATAAATATATTAGTTAATGTTAAACCATGTATCATTAGCAAAATCCTACATTTAAGTTTGTTGATTTATTGAATTACATCTTGCAGGTATTGTCTGTCAGTAACTGTGATTGGATTTGTATATGCGGGGTTTCAAGCCTATGCTCTTGCTTACTATCTTGTCCTACAAAAACATGTCATCCGCCATCATCGGCGTCAGCAATTTGATTTCTCCATGGACCAGGCAAGTTTTTCGTATTTATGGAATTCTTGTTGTAAATTAGCCATTTTAGATTCGTCCTTTGTTGTCAATCATCCCTGGCATTCTGGTTTCTGGAGACGTTCGTTGTCTCAATTAGTATACAAGGAAGTTTACTAGAACCGGACTTTCGTGATCACAACTGGTTCTATGATTGGTTACAATTGAAACTCCATTTTGGTCTCTGTTTGCTTTGCTCTATCTATATCACTATCTTCAGCCTTGGCTCTTATGGTTATATGTCCAGGGCGATGCTATAAACATCCTGAAATCGCTATATTAGGAAAATAATCCACACATCCATATCCGCCGGCTGAGTTCTAAGTAGGCCTGCAAATGAACCGAACGAACATGAACGATGGTGTGTTCATGTTCGTTCGTTTAACTTTAACTGAACAAATGAACAAACACGAACATAAACGAACACAAAATTTCTTGTTCGTGTTCGTTCGTTAAAGAATGTAGCTTGTTCGTGTTCGTTCATGTTCGTTCGTTAAAATGATAAGCGAACACAAAAGAACATAAACGAACATAACCGAACATAAACGAACATAAATAACTTATATAATATGTTAAATATTTAATATTTTGGGTTAATTCGATTAATTCAGTTAATTAATCGATTTTAAACCGAATTAATCGATAATTGAAATTTGAAAAACCTCTTAATCGTTAGCCGAAACCTAAAATTATGTGACATGTTAACTAATTTTGTTTTGGTTCGGTCGGTTAGTTTGATTTAATCGAACAATGAACACCCTAGCCGATAAGAAAGAAGTTTTTAACAAGTCATAAAATAGGACTTGTCAACTCGAATAACTCAAAATTTTGACTTGACTCGATCTAATGCTCACCCTTAGACATATGTGTATAAATTTAAACGAACATAAATGAACATAAACGAACGGATTACCGAACGTTCACGAACATAAATGAACAAACGAGCCCTTTGTTTGTGTTCGTTCATTTACTTAAACGAACAAAATAATCTTGTTCATGCTCGTTCGTTTAATAAATAAACGAATATAAACGAACTTCTCGTCGAACGGTTCACGAACGGTTCGCTTACCGCCCTAGTTCTAAGTAAATGGGTCAAAATATAAATAATATATTGTATGAATTATACTTTATCAGGAGCCTTGCGTTTATAGAATACTTATTGTAAATTAGCCTCTTTAGCTTCGTACTTGGTCGTTAATCGCCATTCACCCCTGACATTTTGGTTTTTGGCGACATTTGTTGTCTTAATTAGTATACAAGTTAATTTACTAGAATTCCTCTTTTGTGATCATAACAATTAGTCTTATCCAGTGATTGGTGACGATTTGAACTCCATTTTCGTCTCTGTTAGCTTTGTTCTTCTATATCACTATCTTCAGCCTTGGCCTCGTATGGTTTTATGGACAGGGCGACCTGGAAATGTCATGAAGGGGCTGGAATAGTAACCCATATTAATTGGGTTGAGTTCTGAGTGAATGGGTCAAAGTATAAATCATATATCATAAAACTATATTAATTATACTTTGTTTAGGGCCATGGCTGTGGCAACGCTCGCCCTAGATTTGCCTCTTGCTATGTTTTCGAGTATCAGTCTTTCACCGTATGCAGCTATGTTGATGAGATATCCCTTCATTGGTATAGGTCGAGTTCGTTTCACATTCCTTTGCATCGAATATGATATTAAAATCGTGCAATATGCGTGGATACATGTGTTATATAAGATATATATGTGCAAAATGCTGAAAGAGAATTGCTTGCTTCTTTGGTTCTATCTTGCAGATACTAGCCTATCTTTTGCTTTCAGCATCATCTGCGGCGGCCACACGAGTTGATGAGTGGCAATCTAGTTGGGGCAAAGATGAGTTCACAGTGATGGCTAGTGCCTCAGTTTCAATGGCCTTTCTGGCTTTTACTGCATTTGCATTTAGCTCGCTTTTATCTGGTTACGAACTCTGTACCCATGAATCTGCATGATCTCCGGGGCAATCATATACGGTAGCAAAATTACGACACGATCAGATTAAATCAACTCGAGCTGCACATTCGGTTGTGATTAATGTACAGAGAACATATTAGATCATGTTTTCCCCTTGAAATGATAACAATGTAAATATTCAGTTTTGGATATATGGTATACACGCTCTTACTGGTATTTTGGTGCCTCATTCATTCTTACTGTCTGCATAGGGGTTGGATTCCATCTCCCTACACATTAGCTCTTATCAGGTTATTTTCCGATCGGTAATGCCGGTGTATTCGAGAGCTGAGATCGAAGCCTAAAGCATACCAAGAACATGAAACCATAATGTACTTAAGAAGCACACATAAACCTTAAAATTACCAGAGTACTGGTACATTAGAGCTAGGGATGGGCACGGGTCGGGTTTTTGGCCCACCCGCACCTGACCCGAAAATAAACACCCTAAACCTACACCCGACCCGACAATATTTTTTTAAAAAATCCAACCCGACCCGAAAATAAATATATTAAATCCGACCTGACTTGAACTATATAAAATAAATTAATTTTAGGGATCTAATTGTAAAAAATAATTTTAAGGGATTTAATTGTAAAAAAATATAATTTAAAGGACTAAATTATAAATAAAAATCAATTTTAAGGACTTACTTATAAAATATATATATAGAGGGATATTATTATAAATATCCCTAAAAATTTTAGAGGAAAATTACACTATTAGTTCTGGGTCGGATATTTTCCACCCGAACCCGACCCGATCATACATTTAGCAAAAATCTAACCCAAACCCGATTTTTCATTAAAAAATTCGACTCGGTCAAGCTAGATCAGGTCAGAACTCGTCAGATCCGAATAAAATGCCCATCCCTAAGTATAGCTGACATGCTTGGGTCGTGTCTAAGAAGACAAATAGGACCAAAATGAACCCACTTAAATGCCATGTTTATTCATCTTAATGCTCTAATTAAGACCCCTTTGCTTTATTTATTTGTATTGAAAACAATTATCGGTTTAATCTATTACTATTTACTAGAATCTAGGTGAAAAACAATAAGAAATGATGTTGATTCTCGTGAAGTTGAAAATGAATAAAAAATAAATTATACTCAGAAAGTCGGTGATGGAAATGAAAAGTATATATGTAAAGTGGATAGCTCTATAAATTAAATAATTAGATTTTTAAAGATTACTAATAATAAGGATAATTCTATAATAAATGCTATATACACGTTATGTACCATTAACAATGTTAATTACTTTTGAAACAATGGGACCAAAGTGTTTTATCCATTTAAAAAAAATAAAATCTAAAAAATAATTTTTATATTATTTATTTAGATATTTTTTTGGTAAAGTACACAAATGATCATTAAATTTTGATCATTTATTTAATTTTGTAACCAAACTTTTAATTGCTTCAATGCAGGGACAGGGTCATTAAGGCTTCGGGAAGGACAATCGCCCCCCACCCCCGAAGATTTTTTTTTCACTTTTGTCCCCTATTTATTTTTTTTTAAAAAAATTGGTTTATTTATAAATTTCAATCCCAAATCATGGCTCCGTCCCCGCTTCAATGTTACCATTAAATTTTTAGTTTTGCTCCAAATTGGTAACTGCCTCGTTAACATCCGTTAAAAGAGTGACGTGATAGTTAAAATATTTTGTATAATAACACTTTTAGTTCTCCACGTTTGCATATTAAAATAATTTTGTTCTAATTTGTAAAAAATAATAAATTCAACCCTCATTGTTCACACATTATTTCAATACCACTTTATTTTAATTAAAAATAATTTAACCCTAAACTTTAAAACTCAAAACTTAAAATTCTAAACGATAAATGAAATATGAATTCATGCATAGTAAGAACATCGACAGAGACATATCCATTGCTAATATATTTTTTTTAAAACTTGACACTTTCCATTCACTTATGTGGCAAAATTGGCCGATTTAATTTTTAATTAGGGAATTAGGGTTGTTTGGGGTTTATTTAAGAAATTAGGCTAAAAGTTACAGTGAACGAAGTGTTCTCGTTATTTACTTTTAGCGAGTTCTAACAACGTCACCTCATGGCGAGATAGTGTAGACAAGTTGATTTCACTGAAAGCCGGTCATGGCTCAGCCAGCATGCGCGCAGACCTAAGTTGGGCATGGGGACCTCGCCATTTTTACATGGCGTGGTCCTATTTGGCATACCTGCCCCTGCATGCATGCACTCCTACCAACTTTCACGTGAGGGCTGGTGATTTTTTTTACATTATTTGTGTATATATAAGATAGACGTGAGTTAAAATTTTAGAGTGGGTGATATTTGTGAAGAGAAAAGGAGAGAAAATTGGTGAAAATTTTCTGTAGAGTTAAAATTTGAGAGAAAAATTTCAGAGCTTGTGAAGAGTTAAAATTTTAGAGTATATTAGTGAAGAGTTTTTTAAAGATATATTGGAAGAGGGTGAAGATCGTTAAAGTGTATTATTTTGTAGATCTCTTCTAGATTTCTCAAAAGTAAGTAAATGATTTTTTAATTAATCTATTATTTTTTTAATTATAGAGGGTTTGTAGATTATTTTGTGTGATTGAAGATATATTCGAATGATAATTATTTTTTATTATTTAAGGCTTTAGAGCACATGTACAGGGTTTCTCGTCTAATATGATAACTTTTTCTATTTTTAAATTTATATTCACATAGATAAAAAAAATTCAATTTAATACATTTTTTGTTGTATATATATTCGAATGAATTATTTTGCAAATCTGCAACTAGAAAATGACATCCGGAAGAGTTCTGTTGTACCGTGACCATGAACACATTTTGTCTCATATTAATAAAGGACAAGTAAGTAATTTAAAATTTGTTATGTCATGTAATACGCCTATATTATAAGAATATATAGAAATAGTCAAATTTGGAGAGAAAAAGTAGAGTAATTTAATATAATTTTATTTATAAAAATTGAAAAATATATTTATTTAATTTATTTAATTTTATATTTAATAATAATTTAAAACGTATTTACCAATTTATTATGTCATGTGATACAAATATATTATAAGAAAATTTTTGATTAATCAAAGGAAAAAGAAATACTATGGCGAACCTCGTTAAAAACCTCCCTAACCTAGGTGGAGGAAAAGAGTACTCACCATAGCATTACATCGTAGCCATAACAAAACATAGAGACATAATCCTAACCCGACACGGGTAACTCATCATGCAAGAAATTCAACACCGCATCTGACGAATAGTAAAAATATGTCACCTCATAACCCGACCAAGGTCCTAACTTAACCAAAACATCCGCAACACGGTTAGCCTCCTGAAAGACATGATGAAAATCACAATTTCGAAATCGACAAGTCAAAGCGCGGATCGCACTCACCAAGGAAGGCTCGCCCCGCCTATTGTTACCATTGCGCAACATCCGAATTACCTCCCGGCAATCCGATTCTACAATTACTTCTTCAATATTACAATGAAGGGCGTAAACCAAACCTTCATGGACCGCCCAACATTTCGCTTCGATTGCACTGCACCGGCCGGTAAACTTCGTAAAGCCCCCGCCCCATGTGCATGTACCGTCTCGGAGGACACCTCCACAAGACGTCAAATTTGTGCCTTTGTTACAGGCGCCGTCGATATTAAGTTTCCAGCCAGAATGAAGCGGAGGCGGCTATCGCCGCTGCTGGTGCCGGCTAGACACCACAATACCCTGTAGTGGTCGATTATTTAGAAGAGCATAGCATACGCCGTCGAGGAATGAAGATTAAAGGAACTTTCTGATTGCTTAGTTTATTACCTACATCGCGCTGATTTTTATAATGCTTCATTTTTTCGTGAATTTAAGATAGTCCTGGGGTTGGTTGCCGCATTGATTGAACGGTGGAGACCAGAAACTCACACATTTTATTTTTCATTTGGCGAATGTACAATAACTCTGGTGGATGTAGCAGTACAACTTGATATCCCAACAAATAAAAAAAACATTAGTTGAAGAAAATAAATATAATGCATATGAGCTGACATGCTTAGGTTGTGTCTAAGAAGGCAAATAGGATCAAAATGAACCCACTTAAATGCCATGTTTATTCATCTTAATGCTCTACGATAAGTTTGTTTTAATAATGTAAACTTATTTATAAAGAGAACAAACTTCATCACATGGAATATCTTCAGATTTCACAACTATTTAAGATCCCTTTGCTTTATTTATTTGTATTGAAAGCATCTATCGGTTTAATCTATAACTATTTACTAGAATCTAGGTGATAAACAATAAGAAATGATATTGATTCTTGTGAAGTTGAAAATGAATAAAAAATAAATTATACTCAGAAAGTCGGTGATGGAAATGAAAAGTATACATGTAAAGTGGATATTTAAAAATTACTAATAACAATATTTAAAATTCTATGCTATATATATAGAGTTAAGATCAACTTACACAGTGTAAAACTCTATAAGGTTTACATATTTGAATTCTATAGTGTAATTACAAGATAATCTCTAATACTAATTTTTAATAAGACACACATGGTCCAAATAAAGCTACTCAAATTATAATTTTTATTCTAAATTGGTCTCGAATTTTTAAATGTTTAAATTTCATCCTTAAATGACGACCCTCATTCTAAATTGATCACAAATGTTTGAACGTTTCAATTTTAACGATGGAACGACATGTTTATAACAAAATTTTAATTAAACGAATAAATTGTAACTTAAAAAAAGTGATTCGTTTATAAGTTATAATGAAACACATAATTAAATGACATAGCTAACCAACTTGCCTCAATGGTAAAGGGAACGGTTGTTGTTCTTAGAGGTTACGAGTTTGAGCACCAGCAGCTGCATCAGGGTGATTGAGCATGCATTGTCAAATGGTCGAGAGTATATTCAGAACATATACTATTTGTAAATTACCTTAGCTTTCTATATATATATATACTACTCATATTTATTATTATTATTTAATAGGATTTATATTCAATACACTGACGGTAGAAACTTTTAGTTTTAACAAGTGCCTTAGTTTTAGGGTTTAAAGACTTAATTTATGGGTTTAGGTCTACGGGGTTTAGAATTTAGGGATAATGGTTAGAATTTAGGAGTTAAGGTTAGGATTTAGGGTTTATATTTTAGCATAACATGTTGAAGATTTAGGTTTTAACTTGTAAACCCTAAATTCTAACCATAAACCCTAAATTCTATTCACAGTCAATGATTTCTAAACTACTAAACCTAAAACCCTAAACTCTACACCCTAAATTGAGTTCCTAAACCCTAAAATTAAGGCGCTTGTGGAAACTTTTAATTTCCACCGCCAGTGTATCAAATAATTATCCTTTTTAATATGTTGGTGTGATTACAAGACAATATATGTTCATTTTTTTAGCCCTTTAATAATACACACCGTACACATATAGTACTCAAACCCTGATCTCCTGTATGAATAACAACATCCTTTACTCATATTTTTTTTGTTCCAAAGGAATCTATTAAAAGAATCAATATCGATATAAAAGAGCAGCATATTATAAAATGATAACTCCAAGGATTAATATTAATTAAGACATTGTTAAATTAGGGAGATGCTTGTGTGTAAGAAGACAAAACATGTTTCTTAGTGGACAAATTACAAATATATGTAAGAGATTGGCCTTGGATTAGTTTATTTTTAGTGCAAAACTAGTCAGTTATAAAGAGACAAACTTCATAAGATGGAATATATCCAAATTCCACTTCTCTTTAAGATCCGTTTTCCTTCCATTTGAACCCAAAAACGACTGTCGGCACTCTAATATTTTAATTCCATATATCCTATTTTCATATTTATTTTAAATTACAACTAAACGTCAAATTACAATCATAATCAATAATTAAATAAACTATATGATTATGAATTAAACTATCGAATTAATTAACTAGAATGGGATCGAGCTGTGTCAATATGATAATCTCAATGATGAGACTTGCTTAATCATGGTTGCATCTCCTTACTAATAATATTTTTTTTTAAAATCATTAATAGGATAGATGACGATATTAGTCTTGTGCTAGTCGTCGATCGATGATATTTTTTTTATTTTTTATTTTAGTTCCCAATAAAAATTTATTTTTATCTTAGATTCATTTTCGCACATTTTAATGTGTTTATTTTATCCATCTTTGTGACACAATTTTTTTTTGTGTAGCGATTTTTTCTATTTTGTGGCATGTTTTTTCTTCTTACATAATTAGTTTGTCAATTTCACCATTGCCCTCACTAGAATTGCAATAGTTGTGTAACACCCGAGTTTAGGGGTCGGGTGAAAATAATATTTTAATATTATTTGGGCTCGGGTTTATAATCAAAATGATCCTTTAAAAATTTCGGGTTTCAAATAAATGTTTGAAATGGGACCAAAATGATTTAATTGTAAGTTGAAGAGCTATTTAAAGAACAAGGGGATAGCCATTCATTAATGGCCTTTTGGTAATTTACCCATTTTCTAATTTAAATCCCCCTTTATACAAATAAAACACCCTTTTACTATTCATCATCTTCTTCTTCAACGGGTTTGAAGAGCTCCCTCCCCCTTTCACTATTCCATCTCCTTCCTCCCTCATTTTGGCTCGATTTTGAAAGGTAATTACGTTTTTGACTTCCCCTCAACTCCCTCTCTTTAAAAGTACCACTTATTTTCATTTTCATGGAAGTTTTGGAAAATAGAGTTTTGAAAGATTTTGATTAAAAGTGGAAACTTTATGTTGTTAAGCTTAATGTTTTGATTTAATATGGTTAGTAATGATGTATAGAAGTTAAATGGTCCAACATATATCATTTTTACTTGGTTTTATTGAGAAATTCGTATTTGGGTTTTGGAGGGGTTTTAGGAGGGTTTAGAAGTGAGTTTTAGGGCTGCTTTATGTTGGAAAGTGAGGGTTGATGGTTGTATGATAGTTAAGGGTTGTTTTGGAAGCTATTAGGTGCGTTAAAAGAGTTGGAATCATCGGTTTTGGATTGTGCAAAGAGGCTGCTCGGGAATGGCTTTTTGGGGGTTGTTCTTGGTTCGAAAAACAAGTGTTTAATGTTTGAATTGTATTCCGGGTTTGCTATGTTGTGTTGTGGACTGATTCGAGGTTAATTCACTTGTGTTGAGGCGATTAGAAGCAAGGAATTGCGTTGGTAAAGCTTTGGGATCGAATCCGGAAGGGAGGAGGCTTGATTTGGCTTTGCTTGTTTTGCTTAAGGAAATGAGGTGAGTGGTTAAAATGTTTTAAATGGCTTTGATCAATTGGTTCGAGCATGTGAATGTGGAAATGTTTTCAAGTAACATTTGATTCAAAGTTGGTTTTGAAGAAGTTTAGTTTTGAGCTTGAAAAGTCAATTTTAAACTCAAAGAGTAAGTGATGTGAAATGCCTCTTTAAATTTCCCCCTTTATCATTGTTTTTCATCTCTTGAAATGATATTTTGTTATACATGAAATTCCAATACTTTGGGAAGAAGCTTGTTGCTATTTATTATATCGTTGCTCATGTATGATGGTAATAATGTGGATGTTGATATGCCTTGTAAGGTGTGAGTAAGTTAGTGCAAGTTGTGCACGAAAATGGTGAGTAAGACCATTTGTGATCGGTAAGATTCCAAGTAGTAAGTGATGCCTAATTGTGGATTTTGTTACATCTTGATTTGATTATGCATGATATAGTGAGTACATGTCATATGTTAGTGATTGTATATTGTGTTGCATGGTTGGTGTCGAACCTCACGTGATGGTTGTCGTTGCTCCGGTGATGTGTAGTCCCGCCGGTAGCGAATGGTATAAGACTCCGGTGATGTGTAGTCCCACCGGTAGTGACTAGTAGAAGAGTACTTTGATGTGTAGTCCCATTGGAAAACTACTAGTCGAAACGGTGATGTGTAGTCCCACCGTGTGTGTTTGTTATGGTTATGCTTGTGCATGCCATGTATTGTTCATGTTGTACCTCACTATATCATACTCTTTTATTATTTTGCTTTAATCTAGGACTATGTCCTTATGCATGCTATGAAGTGTAATGCTACGATAAATGCCTATATTGTTGACCCTTGGTTGAACTTGCATGTTAGTAAGAGGATTAAATAGTTGAATGGATCTTTTGCGTTGACCTTCATTTTTAAAGAAAGCTTTGAACCCTGCATTGTCGTAGTTATGTTTTAGAGCTCCGCTCACTAAGCTTTATGCTTACGCTCTCCTTTTTCCGACAATGCAGATCTTTAGCTTGAAGTTAGCAAGGAGCAAGATAAGGGCATCCAAGCGTGTGGTGGTTTGCTCAAGTATGGTTTAATTAAATAATGTAGTAGTCTAGCAATGGGAAGTGTTACGTGTTTTAGGAGCTTGTATCTAGACTCCTTTGTATTGGCCACATGTTGTTAATGCCTTATGTTGTTGTATTGGTTTGATTATGGTTTATAACGCATGATATGCTATGATGAATGTTGTGTGTGTTGGCATGTCTACGTGTTTTGGTTGCTAAGGCATGAAATCTTAAATGCTTGTATGTCCATATATGCATGAATTGCTCTTGTATGAATGATATGTATGGATGCCTTGTTAATATGCTTGGTTGCTATGTATGGCTCATGTATGATTGCTCGAATGATTGTATGTACGAGTCTTGTGAGTGTTAATTCATGCCTTTGGTCCCTTTCGAGCTTCTACATATGTCTATGCAAGATCTTAGTGTTTTACATAGTTAGGGAGTCCTTAAGTTGGGCAGTAAGTGATCCCCTGCACTAAGGTTTCGAAACCATGGGTAAGGTTTCGAAACCTTTGCAGAAAATTTGGTTCCAGGGGTCACTGTCAGCCAAAGTTTCGAAACCTTTGGGGTAGGTTTCGAAACTATGGTCAAAGGTTTCGAAACCTTCCCCAAGGTTTCGAAACCTTTGGTGAAAATTGGCTCCAGGGGTTTCTGCCAGCAAAAGTTTCGAAACCCTTGGTAAAGGTTTCGAAACTTCTACTTAAAACTGCACTGTTTGACCCTTTTTGGCCTGTTTGAAGAGAAAAACACTTAGGTGCTAAGATGACTTTAGTAAAGATTAAAATTGGGGGCTTGAATGTTGTCTCGTGTGTTATGTTCCGCTGTTTGATCTCTTAGAATTTAATACTCGAATGTGACAAGATTAAAATGAAAAAAATAGGGTTGCTAACCGAGGGGGAACCTTAACGGGTTTCGCTTCGGTTTTCCCCGTGTAGCTCACTCGGACCGGTCATCCGGCCAGACCGGGACGAGGGGGTTACATTTATTGGTATCAGAGCCTGAGGTTTCCGAGACCTCGGGTAGGTAAGTGAGGTAGGTTTGATGTGTTATGTTGTTGTTATGTCTCGGTGAATGTTTTACCATGTATGCTTAATGTTTGCTTGTTAGTACGATGTCTGAAAGCATGTGTTAGCATGATGCTTGTGTTGAAGCGTAGTGTCGAGTTCCCATTGCTACTATTACTTATTTAAAAAGATTTTTGTAAAGGAATATACTTGAGCACCTTGGACCCTTGCTCTTGCTAACCCTACTTATTCTTGTTTGTGTGTTTTGTTTATTATTGTATTGTTGACCTTGGTAATTGGAGGCCGAGGCGTGGGCCTAGGGCTGGTAATCGTGAATCCGAGATTTTGGAGGGTGTGAATGATGAGAAAGTTCATCGCTTAAGTTCAGGGTAGTATGACCGTACCAGAGTTTGGAGTGCAGTTTGTTTGTTTGGGTCAACAGGCACATGAGTTGGTTTCTGTTAAGGGAGAACAATGTGACCGATCTTGATATGAGTGATGATAGAAGTGAAAACTTAAGAGTTGGCTTCGGAAGGATGTCGATGCTATAGCAAGTAATTCTTCGATAAAGTCATTGGGCTTGTTTTCTGATTAATTCTTGATCTACGTGTCCGTGCATTTTGAGTGAGTTTGCGAAGCTGTGGAAATCCACCTTGTGAGGTACTAGAGGTAGGTGTTGGTGTTGCTAGCTCCTTCGGGGATACAGTCGTGGTCAGAAAAATGTACAAGGGATGTCCGTTGATGGTTCAGTGGCACGTGTTTTTAGTGATGCGATGAAATTACTTCTTACGGTTTGATGTGAAACTATGCGTGGATTAGCTTGTAGAACATAGAGTTAGGGTAGACTTTGAGACAATGTGAGTTTTCTTAAAGCTTAGGGATGACTATGAGATTGTAATGGTAGGTGGGAATGTGGATTTCGTATCGAATGTTGATCCAGCCTTAGAGGTCAAAGATTGGTTAAGTTGGTTGACAGGCTTGCCTAGCCAATGTGATGGATTTGATTTTTGAACGAAGATTAGACCGCAGAATGTTAAAATAGTTTGTGATTCTTCCTAGAAGTGTTTAGAAGAAACGCCCAGTTTGTCTCCTAACAGCGAAGAAGAGTTTATTATTGATGTCGTCTCCGAGTTTGCTCGTGTTTTAGTTTGCTCTGTATCTTATGGTTTCCGACAGAATTGAGAATGTTGAAGAATTAGCTTCGAGACTTGTTAGACCTTAGATTCATTAGGCCTAGTACATCATCTTAGAGTATGACAGTACAATTGGTGAAGAAGGAAGAGTGACGGTACGAGAATGTGTTTAGAATTCAGACAGTTGAAACCAGTGACAATGAATAATTAGTATCAGTTTTCGAGTGTCAGTGGTTTGTTGGTCAGTTAGTGTGTGCTTCAGTCTATTTGAAGATTAATTTGAGATCCGATTATTACCAGTTGAAAGTGATAGAAGTTGAAGTATCGAAGACAGCTTTCGGGGCAGATGTGATCACTTTGGGTTTGGAGTTATGCCGTTTGATTGACTAGTGTGTTAGTTACTTTCAGAGAAATGTTGAGTAGGATGTTTTCCTAAGCCCTTGATCAGCTTGTAGTAGCTCTCTTAGATGATACGTGGGTATATTCATGTACCGAAGATGACCATGACAAGCCTTGAAGTAGAGTTGTAGATTCTATTAGAAAATCAGTTGTATGCTAAGTTGTGCAAGCGTGAGCTCCGAGTTAAGGAAGATGTTCTCCTAAGACATGTGGATTGGCCGAGTGTATTAGGGTAAATCCCAAGTAGTCAGAAGAAGATGTGAGTTGGAAGAAATTTGAAGACTGTGACATGTAACTATAGTTCCTAGGTCTAGCATTGTTACTTTCAGAGAATTGTAAATAATCAGTTGAAGATAGTTGCTCCATTGATAGATTGCTACAGAAAAATGTTCAGTTTGTGTGGTTAGATGCGAGACAATGAGCCCTTGAGAAACCGAAAGAAACCTTGAAGGGAACTTCAACCTTGAATCAACTTATATCAAAGAAAGAGTTTGTGAACCATAGTGATGTGTCACATTGTAGAGTTAGGTTGTGTGCTTATGCAATGCAGAAGATTCCGGCTTGTTCATCAAGATAGTTGGAAGACTGTGAGAAGAGTTATCTGATATGAGACATAGAGTTAATTACAGTTGTATTTGCTTCGAAGACTTAGAGACAAGCTTGTATAGTAAGAAATGCACAGTGTATATGTGCGTATCATCAGAACTTGAAATATTTGAAGACTTAGGAAGGGTTGAAACTTGAACAGCATAAGTTTTAGAAAAGCTTGAAGACTGTAATATCAAGATCGAGTACCATCCGAAGATAACCAATGTAGCAACCGATGTTCAGAGTTGTAATTGTTGTAATTGCCGCATTTCATGTTGAACCTACATAGAGTCAGAATGTTTGAAGAGAAACAGTTGCAAGATAGATTCTTGGCACCTCACGTGCAAGGCATATCAGAAAGAAAACCTTCAGAGTACAGTTTCAGATATGATAGAGTTTTGTGTTTCATAGACATAATTGTTGTACCGATTAACATAGTGTTTTGAGACGTATTGTGTTGGCCGAAGCATACGGCAGTTTATTTGTATGGCATCAGAATAGTATGAAGAGGTACTGTGGGTCGAAGATGAGTACTTCTGGGTTGAGTTGATGAATGACGTGGTTCAGTATGCGAGTAAGTGTATAGTTTGCCTGTGTGTCAAGATCGGGTATCAGTTTTCTTCTAGTTTGTTACATCTGTGGGAGATTCGTAATGAAAGTGGGAAATAGATTTGAGAGACTTGGTGTCCGGTTCGCCTTTGATTTCTCACGAGAGAGTTTAGCCGAGTAAACAATGATAGTTACATCGAGTGTGCTCATTTTATACATGTTCAAGCTACTTGTACCGTGGGTAAAATGGTGGAGTTGTGCATTAGCAATATCGTGAATTGTACAGTGTCTTGAGATCAATAGTGGCCGATAGAGATTCGAGTCTTCTGCTAGATTTTTGGAGACGTCTGCGTAGTGTTTGGTTACCTGTTGAAGTCAGATGGTCAGCTAGAGAAGGTTATGGGTTAAGAATTCAAGCAGTGTTGTATGAGACTGTGAATCGGGCTAGTTCTGTTGTTTATTTGTTGGAGTTACCGCCATAGTTAGAAGGAGGTATGCAATGTGTTCTGTGTATCTATGATTCAGAAGTGTGAGCCAGTTTTGTCCCATGTTATGTTGTTAAAGAGACTGAGCTGAGTTTAAAATGGTCATGCATTGAAGGATCCGTTGAGACCTTGACAACAGATAGCTAATGTTGTGTGATAAGTCATTCGAGTTGGTTAACATGGTGGTGAGAGGACAAGGAAAGTGTGAAGTAGCATGTTTCAGTGGCCCTCCGTGATCGATGAATTTTGGGGACGAAATTTCCTTAAGTGGGGGAGAGTTGTAACACCCGGGTTTAGGGGTCGGGTGAAAATAATATTTTAATATTATTTGGGCTCGGGTTTATAATCAAAATGATCCTTTAAAAATTTCGGGTTTCAAATAAATGTTTGAAATGGGACCAAAATGATTTAATTGTAAGTTGAAGAGCTATTTAAAGAACAAGGGGATAGCCATTCATTAATGGCCTTTTGGTAATTTACCCATTTTCTAATTTAAATCCCCCTTTATACAAATAAAACACCCTTTTACTATTCATCATCTTCTTCTTCAACGGGTTTGAAGAGCTCCCTCCCCCTTTCACTATTTCATCTCCTTCCTCTCTCATTTTGGCTCGATTTTGAAAGGTAATTACGTTTTTGACTTCCCCTCAACTCCCTCTCTTTAAAAGTACCACTTATTTTCATTTTCATGGAAGTTTTGGAAAATAGAGTTTTGAAAGATTTTGATTAAAAGTGGAAACTTTATGTTGTTAAGCTTAATGTTTTGATTTAATATGGTTAGTAATGATGTATAGAAGTTAAATGGTCCAACATATATCATTTTTACTTGGTTTTATTGAGAAATTCGTATTTGGGTTTTGGAGGGGTTTTAGGAGGGTTTAGAAGTGAGTTTTAGGGCTGCTTTATGTTGGAAAATGAGGGTTGATGGTTGTATGATAGTTAAGGGTTGTTTTGGAAGCTATTAGGTGTGTTAAAAGAGTTGGAATCATCGGTTTTGGACTGTGCAAAGGGGCTGCTCGGGAATGACTTTTTGGGGGTTGTTCTTGGTTCGAAAAACAAGTGTTTAATGTTTGAATTGTATTCCGGGTTTGCTATGTTGTGTTGTGGACTGATTCGAGGTTAATTCACTTGTGTTGAGGCGATTAGAAGCAAGGAATTGCGTTGGTAAAGCTTTGGGATCGAATCTAGAAGGGAGGAGGCTTGATTTGGCTTTGCTTGTTTTGCTTAAGGAAATGATGTGAGTGGTTAAAATGTTTTAAATGGCTTTGATCAATTGGTTCGAGCATGTGAATGTGGAAATGTTTTCAAGTAACATTTGGTTCAAAGTTGGTTTTGAAGAAGTTTAGTTTTGAGCTTGAAAAGTCAATTTTAAACTCAAAGAGTAAGTGATGTGAAATGCCTCTTTAAATTTTTCCCTTTATCATTGTTTTTCATCTCTTGAAATGATATTTTGTTATACATGAAATTCCAATACTTTGGGAAGAAGCTTGTTGCTATTTATTATATCGTTGCTCATGTATGATGGTAATAATGTGGATGTTGATATGCCTTGTAAGGTGTGAGTAAGTTAGTGCAAGTTGTGCACGAAAATGGTGAGTAAGACCATTTGTGATCGGTAAGATTCCAAGTAGTAAGTGATGCCTAATTGTGGATTTTGTTACATCTTGATTTGATTATGCATGATATAGTGAGTACATGTCATATGTTAGTGATTGTATATTGTGTTGCATGGTTGGTGTCGAACCTCACGTGATGGTTGTCGTTGCTCCGGTGATGTGTAGTCCCGCCGGTAGCGAATGGTATAAGACTCCGGTGATGTGTAGTCCCACCGGTAGTGACTAGTAGAAGAGTACTTTGATGTGTAGTCCCATTGGAAAACTACTAGTCGAAACGGTGATGTGTAGTCCCACCGTGTGTGTTTGTTATGGTTATGCTTGTGCATGCCATGTATTGTTCATGTTGTACCTCACTATATCATACTCTTTTATTATTTTGCTTTAATCTAGGACTATGTCCTTATGCATGCTATGAAGTGTAATGCTACGATAAATGCCTATATTGTTGACCCTTGGTTGAACTTGCATGTTAGTAAGAGGATTAGATAGTTGAATGGATCTTTTGCGTTGACCTTCATTTTTAAAGAAAGCTTTGAACCCTGCATTGTCGTAGTTATGTTTTAGAGCTCCGCTCACTAAGCTTTATGCTTACGCTCTCCTTTTTCCGACAATGCAGATCTTTAGCTTGGAGTTAGCAAGGAGCAAGATAAGGGCGTCCAAGCGTGTGGTGGTTTGCTCAAGTATGGTTTAATTAAATAATGTAATAGTCTAGCAATGAGAAGTGTTACGTGTTTTAGGAGCTTGTATCTAGACTCCTTTGTATTGGCCACATGTTGTTAATGCCTTATGTTGTTGTATTGGTTTGATTATGGTTTATAACGCATGATATGCTATGATGAATGTTGTGTGTGTTGGCATGTCTACGTGTTTTGGTTGCTAAGGCATGAAATCTTAAATGCTTGTATGTCCATATATGCATGAATTGCTCTTGTATGAATGATATGTATGGATGCCTTGTTAATATGCTTGGTTGCTATGTATGGCTCATGTATGATTGCTCGAATGATTGTATGTACGAGTCTTGTGAGTGTTAATTCATGCCTTTGGTCCCTTTCGAGCTTCTACATATGTCTATGCAAGATCTTAGTGTTTTACATAGTTAGGGAGTCCTTAAGTTGGGCAGTAAGTGATCCCCTGCACTAAGGTTTCGAAACCATGGGTAAGGTTTCGAAACCTTTGCAGAAAATTTGGTTCCAGGGGTCAATGCCAGCCAAAGTTTCGAAACCTTTGGGGTAGGTTTCGAAACTATGGTCAAAGGTTTCGAAACCTTCCCCAAGGTTTCGAAACCTTTGGTGAAAATTGGCTCCAGGGGTTTCTGCCAGCAAAAGTTTCGAAACCCTTGGTAAAGGTTTCGAAACTTCTGCTTAAAACTGCACTGTTTGACCCTTTTTGGCCTGTTTGAAGAGAAAAACACTTAGGTGCTAAGATGCCTTTAGTAAAGATTAAAATTGGGGGCTTGAATGTTGTCTCGTGTGTTATGTTCCGTTGTTTGATCTCTTAGAATTTAATACTCGAATGTGACAAGATTAAAATGAAAAAAATAGGGTTGCTAACCGAGGGGGAACCTTAACGGGTTTCGCTTCGGTTTTCCCCGTGTAGCTCACTCGGACCGGTCATCCGGCCAGACTGGGACGAGGGGTTACAAGTTGCAAAATTTAAAACACAATAATATAAATATTTTTAAATGTCTAATTTTTTTTATAATTTCAAATTTTAATATAATTTTGATGTTCCTTTAATAATTTTAACACTTTTTAAAATTTAATTTTTTAATCATTTGTGATTTATCATCTTATAGGTTTTTTTTTATATTTTTTAAAATTTTTAAATTTTCACTTAATTTGTTAAAAATTTTAATAATATTTTTATTTTTTTAAAATATAACATAAATATCAATTAAGTCATCAAAGTCCTTTAAATAATAATTTTGTCCTCAAATTTCTTAAAAAATCAAACGATGCCCCTCTGCGCATCAACATTGTTAATGGTCACGTCAGTACAGTAACGATCAACGTTAATTAAAAGTTGACACGACAAAACTCGACATGTGTGTGTAAAAGTAAAGAGTCCCTAAATTAAGAATGTGCAAAATTTTACTTGAAAAAATTAAAATTTTCAACTCGATATGACTCAAATCATAATTTAATAAATTTGACTCAAAAAAAATTCAAATAAAGGCTGAGATATAAATTGATACTTCAAATAACTCGGAATATCTAGTGATTAGTGGATCAATGTTCAAGTTCGAGTCGAGTTCTTCAATTTTCTAGATATATGTATAGCACATATGAAAATACATGAAGACATGTATATGTATATCATATATAGTTATAAAAAGTCGTTTAAAATGCATCTAATTAGTAATATAACATTATAAATATCTTATAATTAAATTAAAAAAATTTAAACAAATACAAAATATTTTAAATAAAATTTAAATGATAAAGATAAGAAGTCGCAAACTTGACAAATTCAACTGTCCTAAACACCTCCACTGCTCCATCCCGGCACACGTTTATAACGTGTTCTGGTAGAGCCATCCCAGCACACGTTTATTACGATTTATTTTTGGTAACATATTCATAGCAATTATTGTACTTCCAAATAGGATTTTAGCACACAAATAATTTATTACTCCACTATGACAATAATTTCAATTTAAAAATTCAAGATATTTGAAGCGTAGAATTGAATTTGATACCATAAATTATAAACTATATAAAATCAAATTAAAATTACAATAACAAGTTAATGCATGTAAAAATGCTTGGTCTTGCATTGAACCCATAAATGAGAAAGATGTTATCTTTAGGCGATTTAAAATTAAACAGTTTATCTGTATTATATATGTGTATTATTGAAAAAGAGTTAAGGCTAAAAGTATATATATATATATATTGTAATCAAACTAATAATTAAAAGGATTAATATCCTATACACTGACAGTGGAAACTGAAAGTTTCTATAAGCGTCTTAGTTTTAGGGTACAAGAAGTTAACTTAGGGTATATGGTTTAAGGGTAGGAGTTTAGAATTTAGGGGTAGTTATTTCAATTTAAAGTTTAGGGTTATAATTTAGGTTTTATAGGTCAGGCTTTAGTTTTTAGGATAATAGGGTGATGATTTAGGTTTTAACTTATAAACCCTAAACCTTAAATTGAAACAACTATCCCTAAATTCTAACCCCTACACCTAAACCATATACCCTAAACTAACTACCTATACCCTAAAACTAAGACGCTCGCGAAAACTTTTAGTTTATATCGTCTGTGTATAGAATATTTATCCTAATTAAAGAAAATAAAAATATTTAACCGGTTGACTAAGCTGTTCATCTTTGTTCTTTTATATTCTTATAGGTTATGGGTTATAAACTCATTACGAGCGGCAAAATTGGGGAAATATGGTACTTTACATTTTTATTTAAGAGATAGGGGTTGTTCAGGGGAATTTTGGAGAATAGGCTAGTTTCTACAGTACCTCGCCGTGTGCAGGTGGCGAGGTTGGACCTCGCCATGTGCAGGTGGCGAGGTGCAGGTAAAATTAAAAAAAAAAACTCATCTTTTGCAAAGTTGGCAGCGTGCAATACATAGGACCTCGCCATAAGCACATGGCGAGGTCCCCAAATACTGTAGATTTTGGCCTAGATTTCAAAATTTCCCCCAAGCAACCTCTATCCCTTAAATAAAAATATAAACTGGCTTATTTCCCCAAATTTGCCCATTACGAGCACTCACTTTCTTTCCCTAGAGTCTTTATTTCACCCTTCTAAGTAAACCAAATTTGGTTGAGAGAACGGTCTCGTATTGTATCATCTACGTTACTCGATCCGAATTATACAACAGCAACAACGCAAGCTGATGCGGCTGAATAGTTGAGTCCGTCGTCGTGTGTCATAAAGTCTAAAACTACCAGTACGACATTGGTAAGTGTCCGGTTACATATGTATTTTAATGATGTTACCGATCCGTCCCACTTATCCCATTGCCGGACTATATATAATATATACACTAAAAACAAACACCAGCCAGACCACACCACTCTGCCACTTCCCAAACTCCCTCACTCACCTCCACACATTTCTACCAATTTTCCATTCAAAGTTCCCCACTTTCCATTTCTCCATTCCTTTTCTACAGTTTTCATGGCGTTGAATTTGGTTTTTCCTCCTGAAGTCAAGTCCATCTCTTTCCTGGGTTCCACTAAGTCCAGCTCCTTCCCCAAGCTATTTCCAGGTTCTCCAATCTCCCCCCTATGTGTTTGGTTTCCTAGAAACCTGTAAAAATTGTTTCTTTTTGTTTAAAACCTTGGAAATGCTTCTCTTTTGGCTTATTGGGTTTAGATTATGATGTTAAAGATTGTTTTTTTTGTGAAATTTTAAGGGGGGTTTGTTTTGAAGAAGAAGGACTATGGAACCACGTTTTGGAGGAGAGTTCAGTGTTCAGTTCAGGCTCAACAACCACCACCTGCATGGCCTGGACGAGCTTTTCCAGATCCAGGGCACAAGATTTGGGATGGCCCCAAGCCAATCTCCATCGTTGGTTCAACCGGTTCTATTGGAACTCAGGTGAAAAGGGGGGGGGGGGGGGGGGGGGTTATAAAGTTTTAACCTTTTACATGCTAAAAGTAACTTTTTGGCCTTTGGTTGTTCAAGTATCCGGTTATGTTACTTTAGGCTTCCATGTTTTGTTTAGCACTTGATCAAGTTCTTTAGAATCATATAATTTGGTGTTTTGTAGACGCTGGACATAGTTGCTGAGAATCCAGATAAATTCAGAGTTGTGGGGCTTGCTGCTGGTTCAAATGTCACCCTTCTTGCTGATCAGGTAACTTTCAGTTTTACAGCAACTTGTGAAGCATTAGTCCGATTCGATTATTCGAACTTGCATAAAAAACCATTTGGAGCTGTCAAGCTTGGACTCGAGTCTCTTGATTCATGGACCAACACCATTTTGGTGTCATAATCTCATATAATGCGGTTTCGACATATGCTTAATTGCATATCAGTATCATGAAATGAGTTTTGGCATAAATGGATAGGGAGTAGAAACTTTAAGGTCTGATAATTTTTCTGCTTGATACAGGTGAAGACATTCAAACCTCAATTGGTGGCTGTTAGAAATGAGTCTTTGGTAAGTGAACTGAAAGAGGCTTTGGCTGATATGGAACAAAAGCCTGAGATTATTCCTGGGGAACAAGGTGTTATAGAGGTAGCCTATCCTTTAATTTGCCGTTTCTTCTATTTAACTAGATACGGCAACTTTTAGTACTTAGATGGTTTGGCTTTAACTTTTCCAGGTTGCTCGCCATCCAGATGCTGTTAGTGTAGTTACAGGGATAGTAGGCTGTGCGGGATTGAAGGTACGTGCCGACACCTGCAGATATATTTTTGCATTCTCCATGCATAACTTTCTTTGTATCCACTAAACAAAGTATTTTAACGATGTTATGAACTACAGTTTACCGACAGGCGACAACCATTAGAATATGCATTAGTATATACTTTTAGCTTTGCTAAAATCTACATCATTTTTGGTCTATTGTAGCCTACGGTTGCTGCAATAGAAGCAGGAAAAGATATTGCTTTGGCCAATAAAGAGACCTTGATCGCCGGTGGCCCCTTTGTGCTTCCTCTTGCTCACAAACATAAAGTAAAAATCCTTCCAGCTGATTCCGAACATTCTGCCATATTTCAGGTATGGAACTATAACATGGTGAATAAGATTATATGAAAATTGCTCATAGCTAAGAGATTCTTTGTCAATTATGTTGTTTTCTCTGTCAATAGTTCGATGTCTTAGCTCTTTTCTTGGTATAACTTTTGTTGCACCAACTTGTTTGATCTGTCATTTATCGCTCGACTTAATTCTTGATAATTGCAGAACAAGCTCATAGAATCTTGTGTTTCTTACAGTGTATTCAGGGACTGCCAGAGGGTGCACTTCGGCGTATTATTTTGACTGCATCTGGTGGGGCTTTCAGGTGTATAATCGTAATCTAAGTTAGAATGATTAAGTTTGTAAGTTGAAAGTCTGATAGAATGAACCGTTTTCTTGCATAAATCTCCTCTCTTTCTTTCAACTGAAAAGAATTTGAAGTTGACATTATTAAAACAAGGCTTGAGTGTGCAAAAATATGAACTTCCATTTCGAGGATCGAGTGTTTTTTTTATTACAGAACATGTAATATAACTCGCATTAACGTCCCTAAGAAATAAGTCACATTGAACAATTTGCTCATTTTGTATTCTCTTAGGGATTGGCCTGTTGATAAATTAAAAGAAGTTAAAGTAGCTGATGCTTTGAAGCATCCTAACTGGAATATGGGGAAAAAGATTACCGTGGACTCCGCTACCCTTTTCAATAAGGTTTAGTTTTATCGAATGCCTCATTCAAAATTACAAGCATTGTACTTCTTAAAATGGTATGTCATCATTTAGTTATAACCCTGGTCTAAATTACTAGCTCTAACCGATTTCTCTATTCGACAGGGTCTCGAAGTCATTGAAGCTCATTACCTATTCGGAGCTGAGTATGATGATATCGATATAGTAATTCATCCACAATCTATCATACATTCAATGGTTGAAACACAGGTTTTAGTCTTAACTTTATCTTGTTGGCTACTGTTCAGTGATGCCACAAATTTTCATGTTCACCTTTTAGTTTCGGAGGGAGCAGTGCCCTTGAATTGCAAGATATGGAGAGTACAGATTGAAACTCGTTTTCATTCCCCGTCGTTATTTTTTAGGATTCGTCTGTGCTAGCTCAGTTGGGTTGGCCGGATATGCGCTTGCCGATCCTCTACACATTGTCTTGGCCAGAAAGAATTTACTGCTCTGAAGTAACTTGGCCTCGCCTTGATCTTTGCAAGTAACTAGCTTGTCTCCTTTCAAACTTTACTTCACTACTAATTTTTCAAAATACGATTAGTTTTCATTCGATTTACATTTTACAATAACAATAACAACAACAATAATGCTAATGACATGGAATTTAACTTTTAAAGTTTTGTTGTTTGAAAAAGCAAGTTTATGGAAAATGCATTGCCACCGTACTCACGAGTTAAGTTGGTTGATGGATGATACAGGCTCGGTTCGCTAACTTTTAAGGCTCCTGATAATGTGAAATACCCGTCCATGAGTCTTGCCTATGCCGCTGGAAGGGCTGGAGGCACCATGACAGGAGTTCTTAGTGCAGCTAATGAGAAAGCTGTGGAACTGTTCATCGATGAAAAGTAAGTATTTTGTACCCCGATGTTATCTTGTTAGCAAATGTGGCTTCTGCATTACGGTTTCGTTTCCGAGTTCTGGCTTGTAACTAACTTTTCCTGTGGATATCGATGACTTGGAGCTAATAAATTGTTACCCGATTTCAGGATCAGCTATTTGGACATTTTCAAGGTGGTGGAGATGACTTGTGAGAAGCACCAAGAAGAATTTGTGGCCACTCCTTCCTTGGAGGAGATTATACATTATGACCTGTGGGCTCGAGACTATGCTGCCGGCGTGCAACGATCGTCCGGATTGAGTCCCGTTCCTGCATAAAATGATGGCTTGCTCATTGTTAACGGTGAGTACCCTACCAAAAAGCTCGTGTACAACTCCTCTCCATGTGTATCGATTCCCGCTTATTGCATGCTTCGTTTCCTAAAAGATTACACCCCTGCACCCCCAGACCAAACCGACGGTGGCTCTATCGGGATGACTCGGGAGTTCTTGATTTATGCCGAAGGCGGGAGAAGGGGTGAGGCCAGTGAGCAATTGTATCAAACATTATAATAAGAATATGGTGATCCTTAATATCACTTCCCAGTTGTACGTTTTCCAATTTTGAATTGGCAAATTAAAGAATATACCAAACAACTAGTTTTCTAAATTTAGGGTGTTAATAATGATTTTATATTTTTTGAGGGATTAAAAAGTAATTTTACCGTTTATTTTTTTTATTTTTTTTAATATTTTTGTTGGGGCATAGCTCGACTAGTCTCTTGTGTTCAGCTTTTGTTTCTTCGTTGGTTTTCTTAGCCACAATGCACGGAATTATTATATTTAATAATTAATTTTTATTCAAAATATAATTAAAATTTTTTGTATAAAACTTTTTAAAATCTAAAAAGATTTTACAAATAATATAATTGATAAAAAAAGCATAATAAGTGAAAAATTAAATTTTAAAAAATGATAATCGATATTAATTTAAAAGCTATATATTTCTTAAGAGTCAATTTAATAGCAATAAATCATGATTCATGTAAACATAGTTGAACATGTTTGCATTTATTCTAATTTATAATATATGGCATATGATTAAAAATTAGATAGGATAAAAAATTAATATTTGATAAATAAACTAACATTAGATTAACACGTCTAAAAAATCAATGTTTTGCACTTGAAGATGAATGTTTTTGTGTTCATTGTGTAATATCTTTAACATTTTGTCACGATATTACATTTTAAAGGTAAATATCGGTATTTAAATTTATATAAGATGAGACAAATAATTTTTATTTGACAAACAATTAAAATTTGAAAATAGAGTATATAAATAATTAATTTTCTTACTAATAATATAGTTTGAGAAAATAAGAATTAATTAGTTTTCTTGGATCCACCCTCCAACATTTTGAAACTTGTTTTTAATCATTACAAATTTGTGTGAGATGGTTTGTAAAAGAAACAAAATTATTTTAAATTATCTTCAAATTATCCGATTATATTGGAGAGGAAATCCAACAAATAAAAAACCTCAAATATAACATATGAAATTCGTAGCATTTCTCTCATGTTTGGTATTAAGTTTTTCAATTTGGAATTTGTTTTCTTAGCTTTGATTTTATTTTTATTTAATCTTTAGGATAAACTATACAAATATTCGCCAAACTTTTAAGATGCTTGCATTTAGGTTACAAATTTTTAAAACTTGCAACACGATCATTGAACTTTTAATTTGCTTTTATTATGGTCACTGCCCTCAACTACGGTTAAGAAATGATGATGTAGCACGTCAGAGTCATCTTCTTTCTTCCAAAACCTTAAATTTCTAAAACTCATTACAGCCGCTGGCCTTCTATTGCATGCATCGTTACTGTCTGACGTTGCGAAAATACAACACCCACCCTATTCAAGGGCTTCATTATTATGTCATGGGAGCTCAGGTTGATTACTTTGGAAAATTTTGAAAAACGTTATGAAAATGTTATTCCGACCAAACTTTTAACAATGATTTAAAAAAAAATCGAATTTAAATTTATCATATTCCTAACAACCATTTGAGGGATTGCATTGCTTTGTATCCCTTGGTAACACATGGTGTTTGATAGAGGTGTTTATAAAAATTCGAACGGATATACCGTACTGAAAAATTAAAAAAAAAACCAGAATTCAATAGTAGATAACCGTACCGACAGTGACGGAACTATGTAGTGGGTGGGAGGGGCTCTTGCCCCTTCCAACATTGAATCCTAACTCCGTCCTTGCGTACCGGTAAAATGTTAACAAACAGACAAGAAAGATTCGACGATGCGACAACAAAATAAATAATGATCGAGAAAGAGAGAAAAAGAGAAAAAAAGATTGGCCTAAATCCAAATGACGCTCTGAGCAATTTCTTGATTCAAAGCTCTTTGAATCCAAGAAAGCACCAAATTATTGCACTTGATCCACGCGGAATGCTTCAGATCATCCTCTCGTGGTTGCTGGATCGAACCGTCCACAAATCCAAGCTTATTCTTTGATATAAGCGACATCCGCATCGAACGAGCCCACGCGTGATAATTGCCGCCGTTCAACAGGGAAGAGGTGAGCACCAACGCCGGGTTTTCATTCGGATGAATGTAGTAAGCGTCGGAGACATCGTCGTTCTTGAAACCCAGACTTTCACTGGAAGAACTCGTAAAGTCTTCTGATACCATATTAGAAGATTTGGGATTAAGAGATTTTGACTTTTGAATATATTAGAAATGAGTCAAAACGCAAAGTATTAAGAGATAAAACTTTTTCTCATTTATTCAACTAAACACTCTTTACATTATATACTAACCAAGAACCTAAACCTTTATCTAATAACTAACCCAGCTGTAAATTAACAAAAAACAACTAATCCTAACAATATTAACTAATCCTAATACCGACACCTGGTGATACAAAAACAATCCAAAAACGTTAAACTTTAGAACAATAAAATAAAAAAAAAACATCTAGAATTGAACGCAGGGGCAGATCGTTGAAGGAATTAGTGGGGGCAAGTTTCGCTACCGTACTTTTACTACAAATTCCGCTACCGAGATAAGGTGTTTGTTGTTTTTATTTAATTGATTACGTATGAATCTAATGAATTGGCATGCGCGACACCTAAACCATTGACTGCGGCGGCAGGTTCCCTTGCCTCGGGGATTTCTTATGAAAATGAATCTCAGAACCGACCAAATCAATCCACAACTTGACTTCTCAAACATTAAACTCTCTGTGGTCTCTTGAGAATTAATAAAAAAGTTTTGAATTTTTTTGAGAAAATCTAATTTAAAATATTATATTTTTGAAGTTTAATATGAATTTTTAAAAATCTTGGGGTCAATTTAAAATTTGGTTAAAGGGTTAGATTTGCCCTTGTAGTAATTTGAAATCAGCAATATTGTCCATACTTTTTATTTTCTGTAATTTTGCCATCAAAATCAGTTAATTGTAGCAATGTTGCCCTTTGACCGACATTGACCGTTAAAGTGCTTACGTGGCAGTTAACGGTGAAGTCATTCATGCAATTTTGCCCTCGAAGTCATTCAATTGCAATAATTTTGTCCTCGGTTTATTTTAGTTTTTGGATAAATAATTTAGTTTTTCGTGTTAAACTTTTATAAATAGAATATATGAAAAATCGATTAACAAATTGGTGTAAATATTTTTTGGGTCCCTGGTAATTTTAAAAATAAGCAAAGCGAGAACTCTCACAAAAAATTAAAACATTTTTCAATTTTTTTAAAAAATCCATAAACTTAATAAAAATAAATACGATATTCAAAAAAATTATTAAAAATAAAAACTAATATAAAAATTAAAATGTATTAAGAAATTATAAAAGGATAAAAAATAAATACAAAAAATTTAAAAGTATTTATAAAGTATTAAAAATGAACACTTCCATCCAATGATAAAATATAAAAGTAAAAAATATATAAAAATTATAAAAACCATTGAAAAAATCTTCGACTGTTTCTGTTTTGCTAAGCCAACTAACACTCATTGAACATATTTTAATGGAATCATCATTCCATTAGAGTAGTAATAAAACTTATCAAATATTAATGAACATTAGTTTGATGTAGAAAAGCGAAAAAAATTAGTTAAATTGTTCAATTTTTAATGCTTTATAAATACTTTTAAATTTATATTTTATCATTTTATAAATTCTAATACATTTTAATTTTTATATTAATTTTTATTTTCAATATTTTTTTGAATCTCTTATTTATATTTTATAAATTTTAATACATTTTAATATTTATATCATCAATCCGAAAAATCGGATATCTGAAAAAACAGATCGTATCAGATTCAATATCCGATAATGAACACCTCTCATCGTAGCCCTAACGGTCTTTTAAAAGATCCGCCCCTTCTCTAGGGATGGGCACATGTCGGGTTTTTGGCCTACCCGCATCCGACCCGAAAATAAACACCCTAAACCCGCATCCGACCCGACAATATTCTTTAAAAAAATCTGACCCGACCCGAACTATATAAAACAAATTAATTTTAGGGACCTAATTGTAAAAATAATAATTTTAAGGGACTTAATTGTAAAAAGTTATAATTTAAAGGACTAAATTATAAATAAAAATTCAATTTTAAGGACTTAATTATAATATATATATAAAGAGGGGTATTATTATAAATATCCCTAAAAAATTTAGGAGAAAATTACACTATTAATCCCGGGTCGGGTCGGATATTTTCCACCCTAAACTCGAACCCGACCCAATCCGAGTATACCTTTAGCAAAAACCTGACCCGACTCTGATTTTTTCATTAAAAATCCGACCCAGTCCGGCCGGGTCGAGTATAAACCCCGTCGGATCTGGGTAGAATGCCCATCCCTACCATTCTCACCGGAAAACTTGTCTAATTGGCGGCTACAGATCCAACCATCTAACATAAGTTCTAGGAGCAACAACTTTATCTCAATAGACATTAAGCAAAGTCCATAAAATCCATGAATTCACATTGATTTTTGTCACCATCAGGCTACAAAAATCTTACGGACATCCCTAAGCACAAGACGACAAGTATTGGCCAGTGTGTTTTTTAGTGCTGCGCATGGCTTAAATGATTCTCAAATCTCATACTAGTGTATTATTTCAAAAAGTAACCCAAATCTTCTTTCACATTACTCATGTGTAGCAAATGCATCAGCTCAAGTTTTAAGACTACAACAAACATCATTGTGAACAGGGATGGACCGAGAGAGCTGAAGGGGCGGTCGACTCCCTGAAAATTTAAAATTTGTATGACTTATAATTTTTTTTAGAAGTTTTCTATGTGTTTTCTATTGAAAATCTTTTTTTCTCTCTTAAAATTTTATAAGTTCGCCTTTAAAATTTTATAGATTTACCCCTAACATAAAATTCTGGTCTGTCCCTGATCCTGATAACCACTTTAACGAATTAGCAAATGATTAATTAAGCTGTTGGGAGTTATGAGGGATCCAAGAATAGAAAAAGAGACATTGGCTTATCATTGGGAGATCATTGTTTCCTGAACTCCAAGGAAGTGTCAAGTACTGAAGGCTGGAGGGTCACTTAACTTTATTCACCGGACAATAATTGGTGCTGTTGGGTCGTGATCCTTAAGCTCAAGCTAGTTATTGAAATTAGGGGTGTAAACAAGCCGAGTCGAGCTCGAGTAGTGCTAAGCTCGGCTCGGCTCGTTAAGATTTCGAGTCGAGTTCGAGTAGTGCTAAGCTAGGCTCGTTAAGATTTCGAGTCGAGTTCGAGCTTAAGTAATTTCTAACGAACATGAGAAATTTGAGCTCGACTCGGCTCGTTTAGAACTTGAGTCGAGTTCGAGCTTAATTCGAGCCCAATCGAATCAAGTGTTGACCGATCTTTGACTGCATTGGACTCGAGTAACTCTTCATATGTCACGTCTCATTTAAAGTCCTATGAAGAAAAAACTTTGATACACAAGTTGTGTAAACTCAAGCTTGTTAATTTTAGGCTTATGGTGTTAATTAGTTTAGCGTTTAGAGGTTTATGTTGTTGGGCTTAGAATTTGGATTTAAATTTTAGGGTTTAATATTTATGTTTAGGGTTTATATTTAGGGTTTTAAGTTTAAGAATTTAGATTTTAAATCATAAAAAATAAAAAAAAATTTAGTATATTATATTTTCGAGTAGTTCGTGAGTTTTTCGAGTCGGGTATCAAGTAGCTTGGCTCGGCTCGTCAAGAACTCGACCCGAGTTCGAGCTCAAATCAAGTCTAATCAAGTCAAACTTTAATCGAGTCGAACTCGAATAACTCGCGATCTGTCTCGTCTCATTTACGGCCCTAATTCAAACCGGTTGGCCAAAAGGCTCGTGTTCTAGCTAAGCTAAGAAGTGTGAGACTATAATATTCTTTCTTTCTCCTCTTGTGGGTGGGTGGGTCAAACATATAACGTATTGTGTTTTTAGTGTTACGCCCCATGTTTCTGACATTCTCTAACTAATCATCCCACGCCTCAGCTTGTCCCCACAGCTCCTAGATTTCCAAGCTGAGTGTTGGCAGAGATCTAATAGGTGGGTTATGACCTGTGTCCTTAGATTGTACAATAACATATCTTCATCATCTCCTCTAGTTTTGTAGAAGAGTCGAACTCGAATAACTCCGAATAGAAATCGTATGTCTTTTTTTGGTACTTAATATATGTTATAAAGTTAAAAGATTAAGTTTAAGAGTTAAGGTTAAAATTTAGAGTTTAGGGTAAATTTTTAGAGTTTAGGGATTATAATTTAAGATTTAAAAATAAAAATTAGGAGAGAATATCCAACAATATAGTTCTTGAATTTTTTTTACAACAACGTGGTTTATTCTTGTTTATTTTCCAATCTATTGTTATTTACTGTTCAAATCAGAAGACCAAATGATTTCTCCCGTCTTTAAACAGTGTTTTACCAAAAAACGTTAAAAAATTCATGTTACTGTTCAAAGTCGGATTGTACACCATTGTTTTTGAATAGTGCCCTTATTTTTCTAATATTTTTGTTTAAAACGTGTAGTGTGCCCTTATTTTTGAAGATAACACTATTTGAAGACGGGGGAGGACACTCCAACTTTAAATAGTGCCTTTATTTTTTTTAATATTTTTAGTTTGATTACCGTTCAAAAACGGAGATCAATTCATAAGTCTTATGACCCAAACAGTAAAATGCTATATTGTTGGAAACAATTTAAGGAGAACCATATTTTTGAAATAAAAAATTCTATCCACAATATTTATGTAATTAATTCCACCAAAAATTATGGCTTAAAATCTATTTTTTTTTTATCTTTGAGGAAAAGGATTTTTGTTCTCATACTCCATGGTGCAACGAATTGAAATCTTCCACCCTTTTCGGTGCCCATATATATGTTTAACACTAAAATGTTGAGTTTAGAGTTTAGGATTGAGATTTAAGGTTGATGTTCATGACTTAGGGTTTAAGGGTTATGGTGTAGGATTTAATTTTTAGAGTTTATGATTTAAAGTTTAAGATGAAAATCCATGCTACCACCGTCACCTTGGTTATCGGTACCGCCTTTCTCCGGCTGTTCCTCCTCCCTTAGTTTCTAATTACACGAAGTTGGTCTCTTTGGCTTGCCTTGTTTGAAAAAATAGTGTCCAATTAATAACACTAACAATGGAGTTTTGCCATCAATAAAATTCGAATAGAAGAGAATGGAGTTTTAAGAACAATATACTTTTCTTATGGAACAAGTAACTTCCAAAAATCCATGCATTCACGTTGATTTTTGTCTCCATCTGGTCCCAAGCACAATAAGACAACTACTGGGCGGTGTTGCATGAATCATGATGCTGTTGGGCCCTCTCGGGAAAGTGTGATCCTCAAGCTACTGATTCAAATTGGAATTTCCCAAAGGACTCGACTTAAAGCAAAGCTAGGAACCAAGTGTGATCCTCAAGCTACTGATTCAAATTAGAATTTCCTAAAGGACTCGACTTAAAGCAAAGCTAAGAACCGAGTAGCAAAAAAATCCTGACCCTCTTGGTGTCCAATTTTTTTTTTGGTAGAAATCGTCTGCTCTTTTTCGGTGCCTTTATTTAAGTTTTATTATTATAAAAATTAAGTTTAAGGTTTAAGGTTAAGGCTTAGAGTTAGGGTTCAAGGTATTTAGTGTATGATATATTTTTAGAGTAGGGTTTATAGCTTAGAATTTATACATTAGAGTTAGGGCTTAGGCTTAGTTTGGGGTTGAGGTTGGAAACCAGCTTTGGGAGGTAAATTTGATATGAACGCCCGTTTGGAGGGCTAAATTTTGGGTTGCAACCGCCAGTTAAAGATCAAACTGTGAGTTGTTTGGCTTTGAAGTTGAGGCTAAACGACCGTTGGAAACGGTAGCCGCAACCAAAAACAGGGTCTTAAGATTTGATTTTTAGTGCTGGGGCACAAAAAGGGCACAAAAAATGGACATAGGATTTTTGTCCTTTTATACCCAGCACTAAAACATTAAATTCTAAACCCTAACTATTAATTATAAATCGTAAACCTAAAAAATACACTATACCCCTAATTTTCTAAACTCTAATTCTAAACCATAAACCTAAATCTTAACACTAAACCATAAACCTATTTTTTAGTATGAGCATAAATAAGGACACCAAAAAAGGCAGAAAATTTTATTTCGAACCAAGTGTATGGTTTAATTTTTTTAGTATTAGGGCATATATAGGACACCTGACAGAAATTTCTATTCGAATTAAAGCAAAGCTAGGAACCGAGTGTGAGACTATATAGCTTGGACCCCGCAAGTGGTAGTTCTCTTTCAATATGCCCTAGCACTTTTTCTTTATCGAAAAACTCCCAACAGGAGGACCATGGTGACAACATCATCATGGTCCTAGTTTTCAAGCCGAGTGTTGGTAAAGATCTAATAAGTGGGACCTGTGCCCTTAGATCGTACAGCACTGTCGGCCCCATAGAATATATTTGTTTCAGCCCACCGACGCTTAGGGATGGAAAGGGATCGATCATGCCTATTTGAGATTTCCTCTCTTTATATGTACCCTTAAACTCGTGCCTTTTCGTTTACAAGGGAGAGCATATTTGGTTTTCAAGTTTGCATGGATTCATCTGAGAACTGGCTTCAGGTATGCTTAAATCATGCAATTCAAAGCCTAATGCAGCATATGAAACATTAGTTTAATCTGTTTGTTTAATTTCCATGTTTAGGAGCCTGGAATGGATTGTTCGTCCCCGTATGTCGATATTCTCGCGTGCTCGACGCCGTTGATGGAAAGGAGGCTGAGACCTCAGCATGAACAAGCTCTCAAGTGTCCAAGGTGTGAGTCCACGCACACCAAGTTCTGCTATTACAACAACTACAGCCTCTCTCAGCCGAGGTACTTCTGCAAGGCTTGTAGGAGGTACTGGACCAAGGGCGGAACGCTACGGAACATCCCCGTCGGCGGAGGGTGTCGGAAGAACAAGAAAGTTGCTGCTAAAGCAGCGAATGATCAATCAGCCAACAATTCTAGATCATCTAATAATTCCCATAATCCAACTGATCTGCATCTTTCATTTCCTCAAATGCAGCTTTCTCTTCTTGATAACAACTTGCTTGCTGCTCACGGCAGTACTATTAGTACTAATAGTACTTTCTCTCCATATGTGATGTCCATAGACGCCCCCAATGTTGATACTTTTATGGACACTTGGCAGAGGACAACGTTTCCTTATGCCACGAGTGATGACCGGTTTGCAGTCGACGTGAAGCCGAACACCATGCTCTTGCCTCGCGACGGCCAAGACACTTACGGGTTCTTGAACAACTTGGGATCGTCGTGGAATGGAATAATGGATGATTATGGAACCTCCACCACAAATCAATTATTGTGAAGCAATCTTTTATCGACACTACCACGTCGAAACGTCGATGGCAGCCTGGGACGTTGTATAAACTGACGGTGGATTATGATCATCTGCATTATGTAGTGCACTAATGTTGTTCATTTTATTATTTTTCCATGTGATCGGGAGTTTACCCTTCATGTCATGCATGTATGCTAATTGTCACAATTGGCCAAGCTTTGTCACGACACTTGAGTTTTATTGTGCATCCTTTTTATCTGATGTCAATCGCAGTATCACAGTATAAAAGTCATGTATTCGAAGTCTTGTCTGGCAATATACATCCGAATAAGAGTTTTGAATTTACTATCCGAATCAAAATCAATTCAATTATCGAGGGATACGCAAAACTCGAATCGAATTTGAATTAAATTCCAACTGAGCTCCACTTAATGTCGAACATCCCAGCAGTATCCACGCGATGAAACAACTCGAGATTACCCTTTTCGGCATTAACATCGAATAATGAAATACTGCCAGCTCGGGTTGGTTGCTCCCCTTCTTGCAGGGTGTACGTTGAAGCCGCCACCACATGTTGGTAACCATCATGGGGACAACTCAACGGCATCAGCATTGCCTTCTAAATAGCAATGAGCTACGTCCATTGCTCAGCTGGGCATTTCATCAAGCAAGTTATAAGCACATAATTTATACTTGATTTGACCTCCAAATTGAAACAAATAAGAAGAAACGAAAATGTTGGCATATTCTTCGAGGGAAAATGGGAAATTTCAAATAATAAGAAACTACCTTACTTAATTACTTGCTTAGTTGGAACTAATTACTTTGTATTGACGGCTAATCGGGTGAGTAAAAAAAAATTTCCCCCTAACTATGGCTCCATCTATGACTCATGTTAAAGAAATACTTAAAATTAAATTAGAAATTCTAACCTTAAATTTTAAGTCTTAAACTCTGCACTCTAAAAAATACACCATACCTCAAATTCCTTATAATTTAACCCTAAGCTCTAACCCTAATCTTTAAACTCTAAATCCTAAACCCCTAATTTTATTGTGAAGGCATAAATAGAGACATGATTAGGAGGTAGACGATTTCCGCCCTAATTGGGCGGGTAAAAATCTTAAGCCCCTAATCATGTCTCATTCTGTCCCCACACTAAAATCACTTAAAACTTAAATTCTAAATTTTAACCTTAATTTCCACATCTTAACCCTAAAGCCTACACCTTAAAAAATACACTATATCCTTAATTCCTTAAACTCTAACCACAACCCTAAACTCTAACCACAACTTTAAACTCTAAAAACTAAACCCATTATATTGAAGTAAAGACATAAAAAGGGCATGATAAGAGGGATAAAAATTTTCTGCTCCTTTTCGGTGCCCTACTTATGCGGTTATGCCCCAACACTAAAAAACACAACAAAATTAAATTTCAAGCCCTAAGCCTAAATTCTAAATCCTAAACCCTAACCATAATCTCTAACTTAAAACCCTAAACCTTAAACCTAATTTTGAATATAGAGCATATATAAGGGTATCGAAAAAGGTAGAGGATTTCCATCCGTAATAATAAGAGGTACAAGATTTTCATTCTCGGGCAGGCACCAAACGCGGACATGGAATATAAACGTAGAGCGGAATGCCATGAATCAGTTATATAGAAACGACCTTAATACAGCAAAGAGAAACAAAATTCAGTTTATTTCTACCATTGTCTTTCGTCTTCATCTCCGTCTCCCCCAAACAACAATAAAGACAACAAACAAACCATCCCACCATTATGCATGCAAAGGAACCCCACCTCCAACCTCGTACAGACAACCACTTCTGTCACCTTCAATTCCTCTCTCCTTTAACCCAAACACCAAAGGGAGAGGGGTAGGCCGGAACAGAAGATCCGAAAACAAAAAACTTCTATGGAAAATCTCATCTAATTTTTGGAACATAATTCGATGCGATTACCAATCCCAGATCCTTGGAACATAACAATATGGGTGTTCTTCCTGTCATGTTCGTGTTTTTTTGTCCCTTGTTTGTCCTTTAATGCCCGGATTATATGTGGGAGTGACAACGTTACATCCAACACCTTCGCCCAACAAGTTGATAAAGCCATGGAATCTTTGTCGGGGCTGGTTGGTTCCCAGAACTGGGGAACTGTCTTGAACAAAGATCAACGGTTTAATGTGTTTGGTTTTGCCCAATGCTATGAAGATGTCACTCCGAATGATTGTCGACAATGTTTCAGAACATCCAGGGACAAACTCAAGCAATGTCTGCCTGCAAGATCTGCTCGTATCCATCTCGATCAATGCTTCAATCGATTCGATCACTATCAATTTTACGACGAAGGCGTCGATCCGAGCTACGATTATGTACAATGCGGCTCGCCTAGGGGCGATTTCAACGACACGTACATGTGCCAGGATTTTCAGAGCAAGTTGGATCATGTGATCATGAACGTGAAGAATGAGGCCATGGGGAAGAGCCGATTCGGGGCGGCCGAAGTGAAAGGAGGGGTGGTGACCGTTTATGCATTGGCACAATGTTGGCAGACGGTCGATACTAATGCTTGCAAACAGTGCTTGACCGATGCCGGGATGCGGCTGCGGAAGTGTAGCCCCGGAGCCGAAGGCAGGGCTTTGTATACAGGGTGTTATATGAGGTATTCGACCAATCGATTCTTCGACAATGGTTCGAAAGCAGAGGAAGAAAAGGGTATGAACATAGTGGCCTTTTAACAATCTATGGATTTTTGTGTTTTTTTCGTGTCGAATTGTGAATATTGTAATTGTGTTTTGCAGGGTTTATAGATTGGGTCACCTTTGGAATGGCTTTATCTGTGATTTCATTCCTTGTGCTATCTGTCATTGTTGCTTTACTAAGCTACAAGAAATTGTCCAAAATGAAACAAGGTACATATATATATACATATACATATACATATACATACACATACAACATGATTGAATCATGTTTCTGTTTACTTGTCTCAGGGGTAAACGGTCTCGAAGACGTTCAGGCCACGGGAAGCAAGACGAGTCTAAATTTCAAGTACGAAATGCTCGAAAGGGCGACGGAGTGCTTCGATGAATCGAGGAAATTAGGCCAAGGAGGAGCCGGCTCGGTGTTCAAAGGAATTCTACCTAATGGTGAAGCTGTTGCGGTTAAGAGATTGTTCTTCAATACACGGCAGTGGGTGGATCAGTTCTTCAATGAAGTAACTTTGATTAGTGGCATTCAACACAAGAACCTTGTGAGGCTTCTGGGATGCAGCATCGAAGGCCCGGAGAGTCTTCTGATTTACGAATACGTGCCGAATCGGAGCTTAGATCAAATCCTTTTCGGTAAACTCGAAATTTCTTATGATCATAGATTTCCTCTCATTTCTCCATTTTCAACTGTTGTTACCATTTGATGCAGCTAAGGACAGTAGAACTATTCTCAGCTGGTCCGAAAGGTTCAACATCATATGTGGCATATCTGAAGGGCTGGCATATCTTCATGGAGTGAAAATCCTTCACAGAGACATAAAATCGAGCAACATTCTCCTCGACGAGAATCTCTGTCCCAAGATCGCTGATTTCGGACTTGCTCGATGCGTCGCTTCGGATAAGTCCCATGTCAGTACCGCAATCGCAGGGACATTGTAAGATATTTAATTTTTGATGAAAACACATTATGTTTTCGGTACCCGAATATAGACCTTAATGTTAACAAATCCGTGCGTCGCAGGGGGTACATGGCACCGGAATACCTTGTACGAGGACAACTAACGGAGAAAGCAGATGTTTACGCTTTCGGGGTGTTAGTTCTCGAGATCTCAACCGGTCGGAAAAACAGTGTTTTCTCGGAGGGTTCGAGTTCGATTTTGTACAGGGTGAGATGTCTATAATGTTAATGTAAATGTTAACATTAACAATAGTACAATACAACACATTGACTATGTTTTGCTATAAGGTTTGGAAGCAATACAAGGCAAACAACATCACACAAGCGATCGACTCCGGCCTAGAAGGCAAGTTCGACGTGAAGGAAGCGTCGACCGCGCTTCAAGTCGGGCTTCTGTGCACTCAAGCTTCGGTCGCAATACGACCGTCGATGTCGGAGGTAGTTCAGATGCTAAGCAGTGCAAAATATGAGATTCCACGTCCCAAACAACCTCCATTCTTGAATGCTAGTGTGATAAGTCCGGAACAAACCCTGAGCGGTTCATTTATGATGGGGTCTTCAGCTTTAGATGAGCCTAATGGCTAAAACAGGTTCAGAGTGGTAGGGCAAGAAAATTGGAGAGGCCAGGCCATTTGCTTGGGTTGTTTTGTTTTTCCTAATTGGAGAGGCCAAGCCATTTGCTTGGGTAACATTTAGGGGTTGCACTTGGTAAATATGTATAACTTTTTTTTGTAATATTTGAATCAAAATTATTGTAATTGTTTTAAAATCTGAATCGTTTATTCTTATGCGTTAAATTCAAGGATTAATATCATATACACTAGCACCTTAGTTTTAGGTATAAAGAGTTAGTTTATAGTATATGATTTAGTGGTTTAGAGGTTTAGAATTTAGGGATAGTTGTTTCAATTTAAGGTTTATGGTTATAATTTAGGGTTTATTGGTTAGAGTTTAATTTTTAGGGTAATATGGTGAGGATTTAGGTTTTAACCTATAAACCCTAAATTATAACCCTAAACCTTAAATTGAAACAAATATCCCTAAATTCTAACCCCTAAACTCTATACCCTAGACTAACTTCATATACCCTAAAATTAAGGCACTTGTAGAAACTTTCAATTTCCACCGGGTGTATAGAATATTTATCTTAAATTCAATTATTAGTATTATTTGGATTAAATATATTTTTGTTGGATATCTAAATTTGTCTATATTTAACATCTCAAGTATGTTTTTAAATATGTTTTCTAAAATGAAAAGCATGGAAATATTTTATGTACCGGTGGTGGAAAATTATATAATTTTTAGCGTTTAAGGTTTGAGTTTTAGTGTTTGTGGGTAGGTTTTAAGGTTTGAGACAAATTTTATGGTTTAAAGTTTAGAGTGTAAAATTTAGGGATTGAGATTAGAGTTTAAATATTTTATTTTCTTATTTTTTATTTTAAATATGACATGACATTAAAATATTAATAAAAATAAGAGATTTTGAAAGTTAAGTGATTAAATTAAAAAAACTAAACTTTATTGACTAAAATAAAAGTGAGAAGAAAATTGAGTGATAAACTCTGTAATTTATCATTACGTTTATGATTGTAACTTTTCAAATAAATTAAATCTCAGTCAACCGATACTTAACTCAATTAAAAATATTATAAATAATATAAATTGAGGACTCAAATGTAATCTTATTAATAATTGATTGACTCAACCGTAAGTAAAATTTTAATTGAGTGACACAATTGTAGTATTTAATAATTGGATGATCTAAATATAATTTTACTACTAATTTAGTGACCCTCCAATGTAGTTTACCCTAATTAATTGGAACTTTAACTCCTATCTCGGCATTTTCTTGCGCTTCAATCCAAACTCAGAAGTCGAAGAAAGCAAATGGCGATGGTGTCGGAACCGAAACCCTCGGCGGAGCCACCGCTCCCCGCCACAAGGTCCGACCTTGGCAAGTACCTCCCAATGGACCCTTCCACGGGTTCCGACGAGGACGATCTCTACACTAGGCTGAAATCGCTCCAAAGGCAGCTGGAGTTCATAGACATCCAAGAAGAGTACGTGAAGGACGAGCAGAAGAATCTCAAGAGAGAGCTTTTGAGAGCTCAGGAGGAAGTCAAGCGGATCCAGTCGGTGCCTTTGGTCATCGGCCAGTTCATGGAGATGGTCAATCAGAACAACGGGATCGTCGGCTCCACCACCGGCTCCAATTATTACGTCCGGATCTTGAGTACCATCAATAGAGAGCTCTTAAAGCCCTCCGCTTCGGTGGCTCTGCACCGACACTCCAATGCTCTTGTCGATGTATTGCCGCCTGAGGCCGATTCCAGTATTTCTCTGCTTAGCCAGTCCGAGAAGCCCGACGTTACTTACAATGTCAGTTTCTTATCTTTCCCCCCTTTTTATATATATTTTTCCTGTTTTGAAGTTTGATGCTTTATTGATTTCTTGCTGCCATAATTCTTGTGTTGATTATTTGATTTGTTTGGGTGTGTAATTGTAATGATAATAATAAAAGCTAGGGTTTTATGTGTGCCACAATCGAAGAATATGAGGTTTGGGCCTTTGGTTTTGATAATTAGATGAGGTTAGTTTGCTGAAAAATGTCTGCAAACTGCATCTTTAATGACAAAATAAGAAGAATTGAATAGTTGGGTCTGTTTTCTTTTTTCATTCTTAAATAATTTGGTGTTTTGAGGGCTACCATATGTTATACAAAATTTTCACCTTTCCGGAGCTATTGGCTTATTGGATTTTAGACAGAATGACATAAGTTCGGCCTCTAGTTGGAATGTAAACTGGAGTAAATTCCGTCTGCTACATACCAGAGTTGGCCAAAATTTTTGGTTGCCCTGCCTTATGTGTTCTCAAATATGGGTCTAAATGGGACTCTTGTGCATGCAAGTTATTCAAATTGGACTCGAAAAAAGTCGAATTCGATTATGTAATTATCATGTTGAGCTAGAGCTATTGAGCAAGTCAATTTGAACATCTTAAAACCTGCAACTACTCAAAATTGCATATGCAAAAGCTTAATACGAGCTCAAGCTCAAGTGTGATAATTGAGTAAGCGAGCTTAATCAAGCTGAACTTGAGTTTAGAAAACTATACTTGATCAAGCTTGAGCCGAGTATTGAGCCAAGAGTTTTAAATTGAGCTCAAGCTTGTCACTAATCGGACTCAGCTCAGCTAGACTACAGCTTGGTTCTTGAATAATTAAATAGTTGGGGCTCCTGAAAAACCTGGTTGTTTAAACTGATGGGTTTTGCACCGAATTTGTGCCATTATCAGTGGTTTCTTAAACTTCACATCTAGCATGAGTTAAAGGATAGTAGTTTCCTTCTTCAGTAGTTATTTCATTTTAAAAATTCTTACGGTTTCACCGGCACAGGCTATTGTATTAAAACAAACCATAAGATTCTTGTACTATTTTGATTTGGGGATAATATTCTTGAGGGTTAGTGACCTCTGCTGTACTACACCAAAGACTCTAAGAATACATATCGTTCTTTCTAGGAATAAAAATGACAATTGTTAGGTTTTGATGATTGTTTCTTGTATCTGAGACTTTGTTCTCTTCTATAATTCTATTCAATTAGGATATTGGAGGTTGCGACATTCAAAAGCAGGAAATCCGTGAGGCAGTGGAGTTACCTTTGACCCATCATGAGCTTTACAAGCAGATAGGGATAGACCCTCCTCGTGGTGTTTTACTCTATGGTCCCCCTGGCACTGGGAAAACCATGCTTGCAAAGGCTGTTGCTAACCATACAACTGCAGCCTTCATTAGAGTTGTTGGATCTGAATTTGTTCAAAAGTATTTGGGTGAGGTAGTGCTACATTCCTTGTTACTGATCTTGTTGTCAGTTCTCTTCTTCTGTTTGATGGATAATAAAACTTGAGCATTATTTCTGTTTCAGGGCCCACGGATGGTTCGTGATGTCTTCCGTCTTGCTAAAGAGAATGCTCCTGCTATTATCTTTATTGATGAGGTGGACGCCATTGCCACTGCTAGGTTTGATGCCCAAACTGGAGCTGATAGAGAAGTTCAGCGAATCCTCATGGAACTTCTGAATCAGGTATGTATGACTTGATGTGATTCAGCATAGTATAGTATAGTATAATTCAAAATGTTTGAGAAAGTTGATATTTGAATTTACTTAAACCTTATTCTCCAAACATTTCTAGATGGACGGATTTGACCAGACTGTGAATGTTAAGGTCATTATGGCAACCAATCGAGCAGACACTTTGGACCCTGCACTTCTTCGTCCCGGAAGGCTTGATCGAAAGATTGAGTTCCCTTTGCCTGATAGAAGGCAGAAGAGGCTTGTTTTCCAGGCAAGTAGAGCAATTTGTGTGTCAATGCCTATACGTTTATTGTCATTAGTACTTTTTCAGTGTGATTCGGGATTGTTTCTAGTAGCTGTGTAATTCCCTTTAGTTCCATTTGCATTTTTGTTTTGTTGGCTGTGTTTAAGGTGATCTTTACCTTCACAGGTCTGCACTGCTAAAATGAACTTAAGCGATGAGGTTGACCTGGAGGATTATGTTAGTCGGCCTGATAAAATTAGTGCTGCTGAGGTTGGTTGTGGCGTACTATCTATATATCATACCTTCCTATCTCTCTGTCTCTCACTCTGGATTTGGTCATGAATCTTTTTCCACTCATTTTCCGGAATGCATGTTGGATTCATACAGATTGCAGCTATCTGTCAGGAAGCCGGAATGCACGCCGTTCGCAAGAACCGATATGTCATACTTCCCAAGGACTTTGAAAAGGGTTACAGAACAAATGTGAAGAAGCCTGACACCGACTTCGAGTTTTACAAATGATTACTGAA
This sequence comes from Hibiscus tridactylites, assembly GCA_958450335.1. Classification (NCBI taxonomy): domain Eukaryota; kingdom Viridiplantae; phylum Streptophyta; class Magnoliopsida; order Malvales; family Malvaceae; genus Hibiscus; species Hibiscus tridactylites. The sequence goes on along the minus strand of OY288289.1, from coordinate 68,438,713 downwards.
TATGAGGTATGGATATGGCATTTTCAAGATTAGTGTAGTGAATGTTGGCTGATGTAAAAGTCAATCATAAGTTATAAACTGTTGCTTTATTTATTGTTTTCCAGCATCAATTGTTTTGAAACCAAATACCCAGGAAAGCTCAGTACTTCTGAATTATAGGGATATGCACTAGGATGCATAAGATTCTAATGTACTTGCTAAATAGTCCAAGTTATATGTGCTTTCCCATTTGTGTTATTGTTGTTGACAATTATTAATGCATACTATAACTCGATCTCGGATGCAAATCGATGTCTAGATTCCGCCGGCAGCACCGGTTTGGGCGAGTAAAGGAGACGAGCAAATGTATCCATAGCCATTGCAGTGAATCTTGTGCGGGGTATAAAAACGGTTTCCAAATCCTCGGTGGTTTCGGTCTCGAGTTTCTTAGCTTTCCCGGCCTCGATCTTCCTTTAATGTTGTTGAACTTAGCTTACCTTGGCTTAGACTCTTCAGAAATTAGATCAACAACGTCAATCTGCAGAAACTTCATGATATATGCTAACTCCTCTGTTTTCCTAATGCTAAATGGAAGATACAAAATTTAACACTTCTCTAATGTTTTTTGTAATACAAAATTTCCTACTCTTATGTTACACAATACATTAAAAGTCGATTTGTTTCGTGGAAAATGATTTTCATAAAATATGATATTTAAAAGAAACAAAAAATTAAACATTATGTTTGGAATAGCGGAATGAAAATGTTTTATTCTAATATGATTACAAGATAGTTTTATGACCAGTTTTTCGAACTTGAATCACCAAAGAAGAACATGTCACCCTTACCACCGACATCACTCATTGGGTTCAACATAATATTATTTTACTGATAAGAAAATGTTTTTTTAACTAGTAGAATGGTAGGGATGGGTATTTTACCCGACCCGGTCAGGTTTCGACCCGACCCGGTCCGATTGGGTTGAATTTTTTCATAGAAAATTCGGGTTTAGGCTGGGTCGGATTTTTTAAAAAGGTAAAGTTGCGTCGAGTTTGGGTTTATGGTGGAAAAAATCTGACCCGACCCGAGACTAATAGTGTAATTTTCCCTTAAAATTTTTAGGGATATTCACAATAATGTTCACTCTTTATATATTCTTTTACAATGAGGTCCTTAAAATTTATTTTTTTACAATTAGGTCCTTAAAATTTATTTTTTTACAATTAGGTCCTTAAAATTTATTTTTTTAATAGCTCGGGTTGGGTTTGAGTATATAGTTTTCGGGTTGGGTCCGTATTTGAAATATATTTTCGGGTCAAATTTGGGTGGGCCAAAAACTCGGCCCGACCCGACTCGTGCCCATCTCTATAGAATGGCACTAAGTCCTTTAAATAATGTCAGATGTTTGAATCCTGACATTGTAAACGGAGAAAACTGTGTTGGTAGGACCCTATATTGAACCTTAACAAAATCTGATCTGAATTAGTCAGCCAATGAGTGAAATACCGATAATTTTTAAAAAAGAATCACTTATTTTTCATTGACCCACTTTCCGTTACCAATCCACCTCAAAACAATTTTAACAAAATCGTAGCCACCAAAAAATAACTTCATATAGCATTGTTTCTTTTGGTTTATTTCCCTAAATAAATTCATGAAAAATACCTAAAACCCATTTTTTTTTTTAATTTCCACATGATTTCTCTAAAAAAGCCGCGTAGAAGTATTGTGGTCAATTTTCTTCAAAAAAGAAAGAAGTATTGTTGGCCAATGGCCATTGCCACATTACAGAAACTTGAATGCAACACGTGTGCATGAAAATTTTCGATACAGTATAAAAACTCTCCCTTTTCTTTATTTCCCCTTCCTCCCCGTTCTCTGTTCATTTCTGGAAATCTCCGTTTACAGGAATTCTTAATTTTACGTGAATTACCCTTTTCCGAAACGTAAGGTACCATGCTTTCATTCTCGCTTCTTTTGTCATTTCTGGATACCCTTTCGGCCAGGGATCTTAGATTTATTACATTCGATTAGGATTTTAAGTTTAATGGGAATGAAAAGATGATGAATTTGTCTATATATACACATGAATTACCCTGTTTCTAGTGCTTTAAGGAAGAAAACGGGGATTCATATGTTTTTTTTTCTATTTTTCGATTGGGCTAATTTCTCAGGGAAATGGGTAGTTTATTATGGATTTGTATGTGTAGTATTCTAATGCAAATGTGTAATCTAAAGATTGATGCTTTAACGTGTAATGTAAAGTGGAATGTTGTAGTATAAGTTAAGGCATTTTTGTATCCTTTTATGGCAATGATAACAAAATTCTTGTTTTCAGCATTGTTAGATTTCAACTCTGAGACTGAAATGTTTCGTTGTAGGATTGTGTATTGATTTATGAAGCAAAATCAATACTGGAAGAATAGGAAAATTTTCGATTCATGAGACGGGTTTGATGTGTTTTATGGTTAGAGGGTTTGTAACACTTATAAGCAGCATTTGAAGTTTTTGCCTTTTTTTGTTTTTTCAGTGTTACAAACTAAGAATTTATATACTAGATTTGCAGTAGTATTAATATCTATGGATTGCTGGGAATTGAAGTGTAGACTTAAATATTCTATCTTTAGATCTTTCTAATACGGATTCAGGTCAGAAGGATACGGAGATGCTAAGTTTGATTCCTTGCAGCTTTGGTTCAGGGTTATGTGCTAATCCAATCAACTAATGATCTAAAGATCTTTGAAGTTGTTTTTCTAATTACAAACATTTACTCATATCCTTAGATCCTCTTGGTATTAAAAACCATTAAATAGTTTTTCTACTATGTACCTTTTCTCCCATATCAGGCTAGTTTTTCCCAAAATGTTTTAGAAATAAGAATACATCGGACAAGGAAGTGTGTAAAATGTGAAGTTCATTTTATAAATTTTAGTTTCGCGGAAAATGAAAGAAATAATTATATTTTTTATATTATGCAGGTAGTTTGGAATTTATAGTATTGGATTAAAATGTCTTCCCCGAGTAAGAGGAGAGAAATGGATGTAATGAAGTTGTAAGTTTCTCTTACATATTTTACATATGCATATTCATGCTGTTTTATGCTCACATGGTTCAATCTCTCTTTCGAATTTTGATGTGGAGAATGTTTGCAATTGCAATGCCTTTACTGAATAATATTTTCAATGGTGTTTTTGGGCACTTTTAGTTGCAAATTTCAAAGAACTCTTTCCATTTCCACTGGGTGAATTTTACTAAATTTGGATTTTAGTCTGAACTGCTGATGAGTTTTCTTTTCTTCCTTGTTCATTTTATCAGGATGATGAGTGATTATAATGTGGAAACAATAAATGATGGGCTCAATGAATTCAACGTCAAGTTTCATGGTCCCAAAGAAAGTATGTTTATACTAATCTGTACAATTTGTGTTCTGGTTATGTGTGTTTGGTATGACCCGTCTCACATGGTATTCACATGCTTAAGTACTTCAAGTACGATTATCATCATCGTCATCATCATCATTATTAAGAGAGAAGATAAAATATCTATCATTACAAATTCAACCAAAATACTTGGGTGATCAAATTCCCAAAATTTGCATCCATAATACGAACGGAAAACAGGCGCAGGACCATCAGAGAACTGTTGCATAGTGTTATATATGCTTATAGATTTGGAAATATGTTATTATTTTGATTAAACATAAGAGAGCTTTATCTCTCTCGGATGCCTCTCTTTTTCGTTTTATGGAAGGGGTTTGATTTTGAAACTTTGTTGTGTTTGACTGTTTAGAGAGTTTTCTTCATCGTTTAGTCTTTTATACGTTATGCTATAGCCTGTAGCCATTGTTTCTGGTGGGTAGTCCAAGTACTTGTTTTGAATCCGCTTTTCCTTCTTTAATATTAACTTCAATGCTTACAGGTCTCTATGAAGGAGGGGTTTGGAAAATTCGGGTTGAGCTTCCGGATGCTTATCCATTCAAGTCTCCTTCTATTGGATTTGTGAACAAGATATTCCATCCAAACGTTGATGAACTGTGAGGAACTTATAATTTCAGAGTTGACTCTTACAAACTGCAATATCCATGCTGAAGATTTTTTTCATTCTTTAAATGTCTTCAAAAATGGTCTCTTTGAGCTTTCATGGTCATAAAATTTGGAATGGTTTTGCTAAGAAAAACACTTAATATGCTCTTGTATTAATTGTTAATCGACAAAAATTCCGGTAACCTTTTTATATTTCTGGTTTTGCCATGCTGGTTCTTGTTCAAAGTTCTGACAATCCGATTCTTTCCCCTGTATTCAAATAATTGCAGGTCCGGTTCTGTATGCTTGGATGTTATTAACCAATCTTGGAGTCCAATGTTCGGTAAGCATCAGCATACTGTGATTGGTTACTAATATAAACAGGAGACTTTATTCGTTTTCTTGATCGACGCCTTTACATTGTCCCTATACATTTTTCACATTTTACCCTTTCTTCTCCCCTTATACAAATTAGTACTTTTTTCCTGGAATTTTAAGGGAACCTGACTTCTTTTTCCTGTCGGTGCAGATCTTCTAAATATTTTCGAAGTTTTCCTTCCACAACTCTTGCTTTATCCAAACCCTTCAGACCCCCTAAATGGGGATGCAGCATCATTGATGATGAAGGATCGAAAGCAATATGATCAAAAAGTAAAAGGTGATTACCTTGAACTGGTCTAGCTTCTTTTCCTTCATTCAGAATTGCTCTCGTCGAATGGCTCCAACGTTGCACACTGTGCACTTGGAAATTTTGTGATCCGCTCGTAAACTCATGATTTATGCTTTATTATAAGACATCTATCTATGTGTGGAAGCAGAGTACTGTGAGCGATACGCAAAGCAAGAAGACATCACGAAATCCACAGGTGACAACGAGACTGATGACGATGACATCACTGATGAAGAAACCGGATCTAGTGATGATGAAATTGCTGGACATGCAGATCCATAGCTTACCTTGGAAGATATATGGCACTACGGATTAAACATTCGATAAAAGCGGTGACGAACCCCTTTGTTTTCCTAGTCATAGATAAAAATAGAAGAGGTAAGTAAAGTTAGTGATTTTCAACACTCTAGGACCCATAAGGAAAAATGGCAATAACTATTGATACATTAAAAATCAAACATCAGCTTGTATCTTCTTTCCCCATAGATCCTGTACTAAGGGAATACATTGTCTTGTATTTGTATTTGTATATGCTTGGTATTTGGTTACATTTGTTTTAACGTTTATGCTGAAATAAACACTTATTCATTGAATTCCTATTTTAGTGCATACTTACAGCTGAACATGCATATACATATACATGATGTCAGTCGAAAACGACGCATTCTAAAACTTAGTCGTTTCGGCTGAGAAATTCCATGCGTGTGCCGTCTTGCATCGACACTGCATTAGGATGATTCTTTGACTGCTTCACTTTGCCGGCAATCAGATTAAAAATGTCAATTTAGAATGATTATTGACAGTCTTTTCCTCAATATAAGAATGCAGGCAAATTCAGCCATTTGGCAAGCAAACCATTTTCTTTTGGTTTGTTCTACTACAATTCATGATCAAGCAAACCCTTTTCATAAAGTTGGTAGAACCATGTTTCCGGCAACGAATCGAGTTCTCGTCCGGGTACTTCCCATTATGATATTTCTGCTCTTCCATGTCTCAAATTCAGAGAATGAAGAAGTGAAGCAATCCCTGGTAAGATTCATGGACCAACTTGCAGCTGTAAATGTAGAGAGAGATCAAAGCTGGGGTTGGAACATGACATCAGACCCATGCAAACACAAATGGAAGGGCGTATCGTGTGATTTGCAGTTGCAGTCCGTCAAGAAAGTAGTTCTCGACAAGTTAAATCTCACCGGAGTTGTCGATATTGGTTCGATCTGCAAGGTGAGTTCCCTTTCCGTACTCAGCCTCGTCAAGAACGATGTTGTTGGATTGATATCAGAAGAGATAGGGAATTGCAGACGTTTGACTCATCTGTATTTAAACGGTAACCGATTATCAGGCCATCTTCCGGATTCTCTGACACTGTTGAGTAATTTGAAAAGGTTTGATGTATCCAACAATAACTTCTCCGGCAAGGTTCCCGATTTGTCCCGAATTTCGGGGCTACTTGCTTTCCTTGTTCAGAATAATCAACTTAGTGGAGAGATACCAAAGCTTGATTTCTCCAATCTGATGCAGTTCAATGTCTCTAACAACAACTTCAGCGGTCCACTTCCCGATGTAACAGGCCGGTTCTCCGGTAACAGTTGGTCAGGTAATCCACAACTATGTGGAGAATTCATCTCAAAGGCATGTCCATCGTCATCACCAGCACCACCATCACCACCAGCACCACCGAAATCTAAAGATTCGTCGACGAAGCAGTTTCTTATCTACTCCGGTTATGCTGTTCTTGGCGTTATTACTCTGCTAGTCGTTGCCTTCATATTAGTCGGTAAACGAAAGCCGAAAGACGACACGGCGTATGTCGGGGTAAAGCAAGTAAACACATACTCTAGCAGTAGTTTTGATGAATCAAAGATCACCGTGCACAAATCAGAATATTCAGTAGGTTCTGAACAGAGTGGAGTGACCATGTCGCCGCTCGTAGTTCTTAGAAGTCCAACATCCCGAGCTTTAAAATTCGAGGACCTGCTTCGAGCACCAGCTGAATTGCTTGGAAAAGGAAAACACGGCAGCCTGTACAAGGTAACGCTCGACAACGGAGCGACGAGCTTGACGGTGAAGAGAATAAAGGACCGGCGTGCTACGAGTCAAGACTTCAAGAGGAGAATGCAGAGGCTGCACCAGGCAAGGCATCCGAACATATTGCCATCAGTTGCCTTCTACAGTTCTAAGCAAGAGAAGTTCGTGGTATACGAATATCAACCAAACGGAAGCCTTTCTAGGCTACTCCAAGGTAAAATTCCATTCTTCAACAACTCTACATATCTAAATAACATATCACCAGGGCTGTTCCTGGACATGGGCAATAGAGGCGCCCGCCCATGGCTCATATTTTTCAAATATTTATAGTTAGGGTTTAATTTTTTTTAATATTTATTATTTAAAATTTAATTTTTTAAATAATAGTTATTAGAGTTCTATTCTTAAATTTTTTTTTATATTTGTTATCAGGGGTGTAATTTTTTCCAATATTTGTTATTATAGGCTCATTTTTGCGAATACTTGTAATTAGGGCCCATTTTTTATTATTTATTGTTATTTCAATACTTATTATTATGGTGCAAATTTTTTAATACTTGTTATTTTGAGGTCAATTTTTCAATACTTGTTACTAGGGGCTTATCTTTTCTAATATTTGTTATTAGGGCTTTACTCTTAAATTTTTTTTCGATATTTGTTATTACGAGTCCAATTTTTTTCAATACTTGTTATTTATGGTCTATTTTCTTTAATATTTGTTATTACATGCATACTCTTAAATTTTAATTTTTCAATACTTGTTATTAAGGTTCCTTTTCCCCCTATATTTGTTGTTATAAGAATACTCTTAAAACTCATTTTTTTTTTTCAAAATTTGTTAATAAGGACCCATTTTTTTATATACCACTGGTTACTAAGGGTCTAATTTCAATTTTTCCCCAATACTCGTTATTAGGGGAAAGAGTGAGCAAAACTTCACTCGACTCGAAAAAAACTGATTTTTTCTACTCAACTAGTCTTGACTCGAAAAAATTTCAAATAAAGTTTGAGTTGTAAAATAAAAATTCTAATAACTCAAAATTTTAGTATTTAGTAGATAAATTTTTTAAGTTCGAGTCATAAGGACTCGTAAACTCGCATCTCGAAATTTTTTTACTCAACTTAACTCGATCGAACGCTCACCCTTGTTAGGGGCCTATTTTTTAAGTTCGCCCATAGGCCACCAAAATCTATCACAATTACGTTTCCTTGTCGATTCAGGATCCGAAAACGGCGAGACATTCGACTTTCGAAGCCGATTAAACGTTGCAGCTACAATTGCAGATGCTTTAGCATACATGCACGAGGAGCTCAATGAAGATGGAATCGCTCATGGTAACCTGAAATCAACAAACATATTGTTCAACAACAACATGGATCCTTGTGTGAGTGAATATGGAGTAATGGTTTGGGAAAATGAAGGTCCATCATCTGGTTTGGATCCTGCTGGCCATGGTTTCAGAAGCTTTAAAGAAGATATCTATGGTTTTGGGGTGATTCTTCTTGAACTCGTAACGGGGAAGGCGGTCCAAGGTGGTGAGTTGGAGTTGGTCCAGTGGGTGAACTCGGTGGCTAGAGATGAGTGGAGGGTTGTTGAAGTTTTTGATAGAGGGTTGGTTTTGGAAGGAGCAAGTGAGGAGAGGTTGGTGATGCTTTTGAGGATAGCATTGAAGTGCTTAAACCCTAATCCTTTTGAAAGGCCAAATATGAACCGAGTTGCTCTCATCATCAACTCACTCGGAGAAGATGAAGCAAGCCCGATGAGCAGCTCTCACACTAGTGGTTATTACTTGTAAGGTCCTCCGAGTTCATTCGACTATCGGTCTGATTCTATTTTGATCATTGAACTGTGAATTTTATTAATCAGATTATTAAACTTTTAAAATGATTTTAATCAAGTTATTGATAGTTAAACTTTTGACAAAAATGATGGTGCGGCAGTTAAATAAAATTGTATAATTATGCATTTAGTTCTCTTTACTTATACATTCTATCAACTTAATTCTAATTTAAATTAAGATGACATTCGTTACCATCTAATTGGTGCAAATCGAAAAGAAAAACAAAGAAATGAGATGGAAGGCAGATAAGGGGTGAGCAAAGCTCGACTCGACTCGAAAAAAACTAAATAACTCGACTCGAGCCTAAAATACTCAACTCGTCTTGACTCGACTCGAAATTTCATAAACTCGACTCAACTCGATAAAATTTCAAATAAAGTTTGAGTTGTAAAATAGAAATTCGAATAACTCGAAATATTTAGTAATTAATGGATTTATTTTTAAGTTCTAGACGAGTCCCTCAATTTTTTATGATATATATATACCGATATATAAAAATATGAAGAAATATTGTCACATATAAAAAAATATAAAATATATATATATATATGTGCATGATTAGAGAAGTTTAAATAATATCTTATATGATTAGAGAAGTTTGTTTAAATTGGAATCAAACCGTATTATAGCATGATAAATAATTACAATTAAATTTTTATAAGAACTCGAAAACTCGACTCGAATTTCTTAAACTCGACTCGAATCGAAAAAAATTTAAATAAAATTTGAGTTGTAAAATATGATGCGTTAACTCGAATAATTCAAAAAAAATTTAAATTAAGATCAAATTAGTATAATGTATAAGTAAAAATGATTAAATGTGTAATTATATAATTTTATTTAACTGTCACATTATCATTTCGTCAAAAGTTAACCGTCAATGGTTTGATTGATATTATTTTAAAAGTTTAATAGTCTAACTGATAATATTCATAGTTTGATGGTCAAAATAAAATCAAGCCCACAATTTATGACCTTGGAGGTAATTTATCCTACAGGTGGTGACCGTTAGGTGTGGAATGTAGGTGACCATTCGGCGTGGAATGTACGTTTAATATTAAATAAGTGGTCCATACATATTTATTTAGAGCAAAAATATATTCGCGTGATCAAGTTAAATCTCTATTTTTTAGGAGGTAATCATAAAAATTGAATAAATCGAAAATTGATTGAACGATTATGTTCAAACGATTAATGGTTCTTTTAAATTTGTAATCATTTGAATTAAATTGAATATTATTTTTATGTTCATAATATTGTTGGGGATAAGAATGAGACGACAATGATTTTAAGCAGTTTACTCTTTAAGAATGAGACGTCTGGTAATAGTCACTTTTTTGGAATTAATTGGAATGGTTATGTAGAAAAAATAGTTTTTTTTTCGACACGTATGGTAAACTTGTTTAATTTGCTAAGTGTGGGTTTAAAACTTATTTTTGACTAAATGTGAGTTATTTATTGAGTGGGCAAATAAGAAATAAAAAAATAATTTACTAAATTTTTTTTTACATAAAATTCGTTTTTAACTAAGCGTAAATTTAAAATTCACTTTTAACTAAACGTGAGTTTAGTTTACTAAAAAAATTCTACATAACTATTAATAGGATTACTTTTTCAATTAATTCTAAAAAGGGAATACTACCTAATATAGCCGAAAACTTCCATCATTGGTTGATTGAAAATAGGAAAATTCTACAACGGACGACGAACATTGATGAACACCACTAACGATGAACATCGATGAACACTATTAAATTAATTAATAAAGATTTAAAATTTTAAGGACCCATCAAATAATTAATAATTACTTTAAAAAAATCAATTAAATTATTTTTATATATATTAAAAATTTATTTTTTTATAAGGGTAAACTATATATTTAGTACCTCACCTATTTCCATATTTCTATTGAACCCTCATTATTTAAATATTATTTCAAGTTGACCATATTCTTTATAAAAAAATAATTTAACCCTCACCCTAAAACCCTAAACTATTAAACCTTAAACCCTTAAAAATAATTTTTATTTAAGAAACCAAAGGTTTCGAAGGAGAAAGAGGCCTAAACAATCCAAATCCGCTGCTCATCCTCCTTATTTCCAGGTATTTTCTTATCCCTTTGGTCTTTGTTTTTTTTTTGGCCTTTTTCCTTTTAATTAGTCGATTAACGGTGGATTATTGTACAAATGATTAAAGAGGTGTTTTTGGCTCTGAACGAAAAGAGTGGTTCGAGTCCGTACGCTATAGCCAAGTACATGGAAGAGAAGCACAAGGCGGTGCTTCCGGCCAATTTCAGGAAAATCTTAGAACAAGTGTGTAAAAAGTTGTTAGGTTTATGTATATGTAATCAACCAGTCTCTTTTCTTAAATAAAATTATTTTTAAGGTATATAGTTTAGGGTATAGGTTGTTTAAGATTTAATAGTTTAGGGTTTTAGGTTGAGAGTTAAATTATTTTTTATAAAGAATAGGGTCAAATTGAAATAATATTTAAATAATAAAGGTTCAATAGAAATACTGAAATATGTGAGGTACTAAATATATAGTTTATCCTTAGTAAATAAAATAACATTTTAATATATATAAAAAATAATTTAATTGAATTTTTTAAAGTAATTATTAATTATTTGATGAGTCCTTGAAATTTTAAATTTTTATTAATTAATTTAATGGTGTTCAACAATGTTCATCATTAGTGATGTTCATCGGTGTTCGTCGCACGTGGTAGACTCATCCTTGAAAATAAAAACAAGAAAAAAAGTGCGGAGATACAATACAACAAATATAAATATATATCTATATATATATAATATCTCAAATAATGAAAATAACTTTAAAATACTATGTAAGAATTATTAGTTATTTTTATTTACTTGAAAAATTATTTATTTAAAAATGTTTATTATTTTTTTAAACGTAAAAATATCTAAACGTTAATATAAAAAAATAAAAAAATAAACCGAACCACACAAAAATAAAAGGTAAACTACTCCAGTGACCATCGAACTTTAGGAGCGTACCTATTTTGACCATTGAATTATCGAACTCGTCAATCAGACCATCAAACTTTTTAAATTGACTTATTTTAACTGTCGCGGTTAAAAAAACTAACGGGGTGACCTGGTAGTTAACAAAAATTTGTAAAATTACATATTTAATCCCTAATATTTACCTATTATATCAATTTGGTCCTAATTTTAATTTAATTCAATAAAATTAACCAATCAACCAAATGACGACACGTGTTACCACATGATTGGACGTATTTACTCTAATTTTTAATTTAATTTATTTAATAATTTTCACCCAATTAGATGGCAACGCGTGTCACTTGATTGGATGAAAAATTAAGCAAATGAGAATTATGGGAATTTAACTTGCAACCACAAGTACAAACAACACTCACTCTACCACTAAGTCAAGTCTTTTAATTATTTTGAATATACTGGCGTTTTCATTTAATGGGTTTCAAATAAACTACACTCTCAAACACATTTGGGACATTTTTAACAGTTCACCATCAACCCACAGTTTCAATCACCATTACTATACATTTCGAGCATCACCAAGCCAACTTTCATTACCACCACCGACTAGCAACAATCCCTTTATCACCACAGCTCCAAAAGCCATTCTTATCCCCTTAACCCAAACTTAATTTCAAACTATCAAACAATCGTCTTCTCTATCTTTTGGGGGCCGCATCACCTTAATCAAATCGGTTCTTTCAAACATGCCTATATACTACATGTCTCTTTATCCTATCCTGAAGCAAGTGTGCTCGACTTTGGCAAGGCTAATATCTAAATTTTTGTGGAACTCTAGTGATGGTCGCTCTATTTGTTTGCCAAAATCACATGGAGACCTCGGTCTTGTAGACTTCAAACTTAAAAATAAAGCTATGCTGTTAAAGTGAATTTGGCGCTATAGCTCTGAACCGGATAATCTGAGGAGGAAAATAATTGACGCGAGATATGAAGGTAATAGCTTTTCTACTATCCCTTAGCAACAAATCATGGTCTTGGAGAAACATCATTAACGAGCGATAACTTATTCCTAAACAACATTAGATACATCGTTGGTAATGGTTTGCGCATCTCCTTCTGGATAGGTGATGCATCTCTCAAATCATGTTTCCCAATAATTTTTTTGATTGTAGTTAATAAGAGGGGTGCCATCGCTGAATTCGGAAAAATTGTTAGTGGAACCTGGCATTTGAATATTCTATTATGCCGAAATCTATTTGAGTGGGAGCTTGGACAATGGGAAGAGCTTCAATCGACCATCAAGGATTTTAAATTCAACTTCGATGTGAAAGTGATTGCCTCCAAGTGGTGAATTGGATTAAAAAACCTCAAGATTGTCCTGGAAATTTCAAAGACCTGATCCTCAAATCTATCAGTTGCTGTGAAAATCTGAATTGGTCGATTCACTACGCTCCTAGGGAATGCAATTTCTTCGCGGATTTCCTTGCTAAGAAAGGCATCTCTCGTCGGATTCAGCTATGCCAGGTCTTCTCGGAAAATCAAGTTGTGAAGCACCAGCGCTAATGGCAGCCAGGGAGTGCGACTATGATTGCAACTTTGTTTGTGGAGCAAGGCCTATCCAACCTCTGCGTAGTATTCCTTGCATGGCCAATATCAACTTTGCTCCTCTCCTTTAGTTTATTTGCAAGCCTTGACTTATTGTTTCGGTGTCACCTGCTAAGTTAAGCTGGTTTATGTCGGTATGGTTGGCACTGGTCTTGATTCGAGTTGTATAACATAGATGGATTGTACTCTTTTTCCTCCAATTAGGTTAGGGAGGTTTTTTAACGAGGCAATCCATTTATGCGACGTTTCAAATTAGTTAAATAAATCTCCAATTTTTTCAAAAAAAAAAACAGTGAAGGAAATAGGGAATACTGTTTCGATTATTCTGGTCGTCGACGATCAAAATCTCTGGCCGACGATCCCAACGGTGAACTAAAGTGTCACAGTAAGAGAAGTGGTATACTTCGATTTCGAGCAGAATCGATGGTAGATGGCGGCGATTCGACACCTTAAGAGGTCGGAGATTTTGGCTTCATTTGGAAACATTTCGATCGTCCCCGATAAAGACAGTCCAAGGGAAAGAAAGAGAGTAGCAAGAGGAGTTCGTGTTGACAATGGCGAACAGAGCCGCCACCAAACGGCAACCTGACGATGTTTCAAACTCGACGACTGCTAGAGTTTGAAGGAAGAAATTGTTCTCTTTATTAAATAAATTAAAATTAGGACCAAACTAATATAATAGGTAAATAATATGAGGTAAATGTATAATTTTACAAATTTTTATTAACTGTCACGTCACCCCTCTGTCACTCCTCCTTTAGTTTTTTATCGGCGATGATCAAAATATGTCAATTTAAAAAGTTAGATAATATAATTGACGAATTCGATAGTTCGATGGTCAAAATAGATACGCTCTTAAAATTCAGTAGTCACTAAAATAATTTACCCAAAATAAAATGAACTGTTTAAAATTTTTAAAAACTCAACTTAACCGATTACAACTCAATGTGAAAAACGTGGTTGATGTTTCCTTTATTCCTTTCTTAATTATGAACAGTTTCTTGTCTACTCAGTCTTAATCATGTACAGCTAGGGATGAAATTACTTGTGGGTGGGGAGGGGCAATCGTCTGAACCTCTATTTAATTTTTTTTATTTTTTAAAAAGAATTAATTAATTTATAAATTTCTTATTTTCAAGCATTTAAATTTTTTTTTCACCCCTATTTAATTATGAACTCTGTGTTCTGTCTCTTAATTAATAATTCAATGAAATTCATAGTTTAGTGATCAAAATCCATAACTCAAATTAAGTCAACCAGTTCCCAGCAATCCGGAGGAAGAAGAAGAAGAAGAAGAAGGGGAAAGTAAAGAGAAATGACAATAAAGTCCTGCTTAGTTGAATCGGCGCCATTTGCAGCCATGGTAGCCGTGGAGCTCCTGGATGTCGGCTTAACTACCCTCAGCAAAGCTGCCATGTCCAAAGGAATGAGCCACTTTGTCTTCGTCGTCTACTCAAATGCTCTGGCCACCATAATTCTTCTTCCGGCCGCTTTTTTCTTCACAAGGTTCGTATCTCTCTCCATCAAAGTAGATCCATCGTTGAGCCATTAATAGTATTAATTTCTTGTTCATGCAGGAAAAAGCGACCACCCATTACTTTACCTTTGCTGTGCAAGTTCTTTTTCTTAAGCATTGCTGGGTATGCAATCAAATCTGGGTTTGATTGCAATTTTGGTGAAAGAATTGGGATATTAATCTGGGTTTTGTTAGTATTACTTTGATGCAGAACTGTGTGTTCACCGGTGTAAGTTACAGCTCTCCGACCCTTGGCTCTGCTCTTGCCAACTTAATCCCAGCTTACACTTTCTTGCTTGCTGTTGTTTTCAGGTTCCTCTCTTAATCTTGCACAGTCTTAACCTAATTGAAAATGCATTTCAATGTCACTTATTTCTTGTTGTGTGTACTAATTTTGATGTCTAAACAGCTGGATTTTGTTGAGTCAAGGTTTAACTTTGATCTATACCGACGTTTGTTGGGTCGAATAGGTCTTAAGTTTGAGTCTTGTGGATGAAAAAAAAGCGTATGGTGTGACCCAAGTTGGATCCGGATGTAGTAGAGGCCGAATGAGGTCTACCGGATTCCGGGGTCTTAGACCGAAAGAAGGTTTAGCTTTGATCTCTGCTAGATATATGTTTTTCCTTTTGACTTTCTAGGATGGAAAAGCTAGATATAAGTCTTATGTTCGAGTCTTGTGGATGAAAAAAAAGCGCATGGTGTGACCCAAGTTGGATCCGGATGTAGTAGAGGCCGAATGAGGTCTACCGGATTCCGGGGTCTTAGACCGAAAGAAGGTTTAGCTTTGATCTCTGCTAGATATATGTTTTTCCTTTTGACTTTCTAGGATGGAAAAGCTAGATATAAGTCTTATGTTCGAGTCTTGTGGATGAAAAAAAAGCGCATGGTGTGACCCAAGTTGGATCCGGATGTAGTAGAGGCCGAATGAGGTCTACCGGATTCCGGGGTCTTAGACCGAAAGAAGGTTTAGCTTTGATCTCTGCTAGATATATGTTTTTCCTTTTGACTTTCTAGGATGGAAAAGCTAGATATAAGTCTTATGTTCGAGTCTTGTGGATGAAAAAAAAGCGCATGGTGTGACTCAAGTTGGATCCGGATGTAGTAGAGGCCGAATGAGGTCTACCGGATTCCGGGGTCTTAGACCGAAAGAAGGTTTAGCTTTGATCTCTGCTAGATATATGTTTTTCCTTTTGACTTTCTAGGATGGAAAAGCTAGATATAAGTCTTATGTTCGAGTCTTGTGGATGAAAAAAAAGCGCATGGTGTGACTCAAGTTGGATCCGGATGTAGTAGAGGCCGAATGAGGTCTACCGGATTCCGGGGTCTTAGACCGAAAGAAGGTTTAGCTTTGATCTCTGCTAGATATATGTTTTTCCTTTTGACTTTCTAGGATGGAAAAGCTAGATATAAGTCTTATGTTTGAGTCTTGTGGATGAAAAAAAAGCGCATGGTGTGACCCAAGTTGGATCCGGATGTAGTAGAGGCCGAATGAGGTCTACCGGATTCCGGGGTCTTAGACCGAAAGAAGGTTTAGCTTTGATCTCTGCTAGATATATGTTTTTCCTTTTGACTTTCTAGGATGGAAAAGCTAGATATAAGTCTTATGTTCGAGTCTTGTGGATGAAAAAAAAGCGCATGGTGTGACCCAAGTTGGATCCGGATGTAGTAGAGGCCGAATGAGGTCTACCGGATTCCGGGGTCTTAGACCGAAAGAAGGTTTAGCTTTGATCTCTGCTAGATATATGTTTTTCCTTTTGACTTTCTAGGATGGAAAAGCTAGATATAAGTCTTATGTTCGAGTCTTGTGGATGAAAAAAAAGCGCATGGTGTGACTCAAGTTGGATCCGGATGTAGTAGAGGCCGAATGAGGTCTACCGGATTCCGGGGTCTTAGACCGAAAGAAGGTTTAGCTTTGATCTCTGCTAGATATATGTTTTTCCTTTTGACTTTCTAGGATGGAAAAGCTAGATATAAGTCTTATGTTCGAGTCTTGTGGATGAAAAAAAAGCGCATGGTGTGACTCAAGTTGGATCCGGATGTAGTAGAGGCCGAATGAGGTCTACCGGATTCCGGGGTCTTAGACCGAAAGAAGGTTTAGCTTTGATCTCTGCTAGATATATGTTTTTCCTTTTGACTTTCTAGGATGGAAAAGCTAGATATAAGTCTTATGTTTGAGTCTTGTGGATGAAAAAAAAGCGCATGGTGTGACCCAAGTTGGATCCGGATGTAGTAGAGGCCGAATGAGGTCTACCGGATTCCGGGGTCTTAGACCGAAAGAAGGTTTAGTTAGCTTTGATCTCTGCTAGATATATGTTTTTCCTATTGACTTTCTAGGATGGAAAAGCTAGAGCTAAAGAGCACAAAGAGTCGGATCAAAATCTTGGGAGCCTTGGTAGCCATTGCTGGATCACTCATTATAACCCTTTACAAGGGTCCTCCAATACTTTCCCCACCAGCTCAACCACATTCAGAACCATCTCCTTCCACCATGTTAACAGCAACATCAAACAATTGGATCATTGGTGGCCTCTTCCTTGCCACTGCCGGTTTTTCGCTCTCGGCTAGCATCATTGGTCAGGTAATTAATGTGTCGTTTCTTAATTCAGTATATCCTTTGGGGTTGAAACTGATACTTCTCATACTAAATTTGAAGGCTGCAATTCTGAAAGGGTATCCCTCGGAGATAACGTTGGTTTCCTTCTACTGCCTCTTTGGGACCATTCAGTGTGCATTGGTTGCTTTGATTGCCGAAAGAAACCCGAATGCTTGGGAATTGAGTCCTGATATCGAACTCATCTCTGTGGTTTACTCGGTAAACAGACTGCAACTAGAGAACTAGCTTTTTGTGTCTGCCAATTTCCATATAGCTTCTCTAATTATGGCAAACCGAAGCTTTCAGTAACCGAGACCAATTTGTCCGCAGGCTCTATTCGGAAGTGTGGTAACATTCGGTGTGATGGCGTGGTGCATACAGCGCAAAGGGCCGGTCTTCGTGGCCATGTTCAAGCCCTTAGGTATTGCCATCGCTGCCTTCTTTGGGTTCATCTTCCTTGGAGAAACGCTTTATATTGGAAGGTAAGAACCTCCTTATATCATCTTCAATCTTTTTGCAAAACTAGGTGGAATGAAAATTATCAAACAATTACAATGAGCTGCATCATTATGTGATAAGGGAACACTTTTTACCTATTAGACCTCCAATTTTCAATTTATTCGAACTTTACCCCTTCCATTTTATGGTTAATATATACATTGCCCCTCCCCGATCTTGATTCTCGACTCCATCCATAGGAACACCACCATGCTCTGAATCCATTTCGATCTCTCCGATCGAAGGTCTCACTCTTATATTGTTAGTATTCTTGCATGCAGCTATTAACCAAAAATTAAGAGTGAATTAATACAAGACAACCTTTGCAGTGTTGTAGGAGCAGCCATAATTGTTACGGGCTTTTATGGGGTGATATGGGCACAGTCCAAAGAGAGCAATGATAAAGTGGCTAAGACATCAACCACCCCTCTCTTACAGGGACATGATGTGGATGCCTAAATGATCATGTCTTTCAGAGATTGAGCAGATCTACCTACGTACGTACATGTGCATGGTACGAGGTGAATTGAAACCGGTAATTAAAAACATTTTTATTTCTGTTTGTGAGCTGGTGTTCCGGTCCAGTACGTTAACAGTATTAACAATAATCCCCTTTAAATAGATTACTCTTGCTTAACAACAATGTCAACTGTTTTGGAATATATATATATATAAGATTCGTTTATACAGTTAAAAGGTCTTTAAATTTTACACGTTTTTTAGACCGTTTGATGAGTGAAACAAATGAATGAAATTGACAGTAAACATGTGAAAATTATCATTTGAAAAAAAGAGAGTAAAAAGTTAATATGAGTCATCTATTTCACATCTAACGATCTAAAAAACATGTAAAACAAATTTTACATTGTGTAAGTTAATCCTAACTCATATATAGAGAGTTAGATCAACTTACACAATGTAAAAAATTTTAAATTTTACACATTTTTTGGATCGTTAGATGAGGAAAATGGATGACTCAGATTAACTCCTTACTCTCTTTTTTCCAAGTGATAATCTTCACATATTTACTGTTAATCTCATCCATTTGTTTCACTCATCCAACGGTTCAAAAAACGTATAAAACTGCAAACATCAAACCTCAACGCAATCTCTGTGCCAACACCTGATAGCAACATTGATAGCAAAGTTGGCAGGAATTACAACTGTTGCAGATGGAGGTACAATCAGAGTTGATAAATTAAATAGGAGGATTAGAATCTAGAATACATCATCAACCTGGGGGAACCAAATCATGCGATATCAGGAGGAGGCTTCAGTATCACTTCAATTGGGAACAAAGAAAAGAAAAGAAAGTTGTGCACTGAAAACCTGTATGGGAAACCAATTTCTAATGTCTGGCCAACATAGCACTTGAGTTTTCCAACACTTATATAAATTTATAATATCTACAACAGGGAAGCTGATCTGCGTCAGAAACAAATCCAAGGAACAAAGGCTTGCAAATTCTACGATACAATCCATGGAGCAAAATGTGGGGGGTCGGAGACTATGAACAACAAATGCCTCACTTACCACCCATCCTCCAACAGCACAGGTTAGATGACCTCTGGGGGGTTAGCCAATTCCCACATCCTCGAATACCTGGACGTTAAAACAAACATAAAATTCGTCACACAAAAAATCCATAATCCTGATAATATTATTCTGCTCCCCCTTTTGCCACTATCAAGAGTAATGGAAATAGAAAATTGCAGGAAGAAGAAAGGCATTGCGATACGTAGTAAATGACTTACATGCCTTATGTATCACCAGATTGTGACATTTAAGGATTCCTGATTCCTACTGCCATGAAGATTGCTTGTATCCATCCCACCCTCCTTCAGGTTCCTTCCTTTTCAAAATGCCACCTGGAACCTGATACATTCTTGCTTGCTCCTCTGCTAGAGGATGTGAACTCGCAACAGACAGTTGCCTTAATGCAAGCGGCGTCATTTCATCTCTTCCTTCAATATCTGGGCCTCCAGGCCCGGCATTTAAGTCTAGACCTTGCCTTCCCCATTGCCTACCATTCTCAGCACCACCATTACTACTACTACCATCAGGAAGGCTAATAACATAGGGCCTTGGGTAATGGGAAGGAGCAGCACCAGCAGGTCGCAACAATTGTGCATGGACTGGAGGGAAACAGAACCTACCAGCAGGAGACGAATCAACATAAGTGGTTGAACTGGCAGAAAAGCTAGTTGAAGGAAGAGGAAATGGTGTTCCAAAGGGGAAGACAGGATATTGGTAATGAGTTGATGGGAATGGCACTGCTGATGAAGACGACAACACGGGTTCCCTATAGACATCAGGATTAAAAGGGGTGACACCAATAGGTGGGCCCAACACCCTCTGTGGCCCACCAGTTGCAACGATTGGAAAAGGCTGCTCTCTATCCGGCAAGATTGATTGAATTGTGATAGATGAGTATGTATTCTCTGTAGGAAACCATGATGAGAAATTACCCATCTCAGTAGTGTTCATCCGCAGGCTCGAAACTGGTGGCTGAGATGAGGCATTGCTGCTTCTGGCATTATGGCTAAATAACAATGGTTCCGCACTTACTTCATCAACAGCAGGTCCATTGTTCAAATCAAAGTCCCTACGGACAGTTACTTCACTATTAAGAATCCCAGCAAATGATTTTATAGGATGCATAGGGACATCCAGTCTACGACTATAGCCAGTAGTCAAGTGATTACCCAAATCAGCAGGCTCATCAACTCTATTCAAATCAAGATCAAGTCCCCCAGAGTAACGATCAGGTGGTGAACCCACCAACCCACAGGTTAAATCGCGAGTACTTGTACGGTCTAGTGCAGAGTATGTGCCACGGGAAGCTAGATCCTGAAGGACTCTCTCGTCATGTACATTCAAATCAATATCCAATGGAGGACGATTTTGTTTCACAGAAGTAGCATCAGCAATAGAAGCGTTACTTGTGACCAGAGGCATATCCAGAATCTTTCTGGGTTCAGCTGGCCGAAATGCACTTGTGGCTGCTGATCCCTTCCAACCAAGTGCTCCTTTAGTCCGCAGTAGGTCATCCGGGGGAACAAATGGCCCTTTAGCAGCAGCAGCCACAGTAATTGAAGCAGGAGGGTTGCTCAACATAGAAGAAACAGGGAAAGGCAACGGGTTAATTAGTTGGACAGGAGCTGAACATCCTGAAGCTATCGAGCTATTAGGATCCCCATATTTTCCCTCATCTGCATTAAAGCCTTCATTCAAGTCAAATTCTACTTTTGAATCTGTATCTGCACCACCTGTATACGGAGCATCTGTAGTGGTTGACATCCCTTCTTCCGCATCATTTGCCTCTTCACCAGTCAAATTAGATTCCCTTGGCCTCATAGGTTGTTCGGTTTCCATTAATGTAGGTGATCCAGCAAGTGGTCCGTTACCCTCACAATCTTTTAAATTCTTCTCCTCATGCTCACCTTTCTGGGCATTGACAGCTGAAACAAAAACAGATGCAATTAATTAGCAATTTATGATGAATGAATAGTAAATGGAAAAAATGATTAATATGTACTTCATATTTAATTAAGAGCAACAATAAGAGAAGCATTACTTTCCGATTCACCGGCATGACTAGGTGCATCAGTCTTGACAATCTTATCAGCCTTAACTTCATCAGCATTTTCCAAAACCAAATCTTTACCAAAACCAGGAGGCAATGCATCTTTCTCTATTTCTTTGGTGAGATGTTCAACAATTGGTGACTTCTGATGACTCTGTGAACTTCTTTCTGAACCTTCAGTGATATTTTTCTTCTTGTCAACTTCAACAGAAGGTACAGCTGAAGGGCCTAGAACTTCTTTCTCAACTTTTACAAACGGGCCTATGACCTTATCTTTATTTACCACAGAACTACACCCTTTTAATTTAGTACCCAAAATGCCATCATCATCCACTCCGCCGGCCTTTTTCTCCAGGTTCTCTTTGTAAACTCCGATATCAGTAGTCTTCTCCCCAATGCTTGAAGTGGGCAAATAGGTGGTGCTTGCAATTTCCTTTAATTTACCATTTTCAAGACATGAATCTGCAGTAATACTTGAAGAAGTTAAATGCTTGTTCAACTCTCCAGATTTTTCTTGAGAGGAACCGATCTTGCTGTCTGCATCCTTAGCCCTTGAATTATCACCAACCGCCTGCTTTAGATGCACATCATCGGCACTCTCAACAGACTGATTAGGATCTTGAACAACCTCATCCCCAGAAGAAGGTTGTAGTTTGACATCGCCTGTATAAGAGTGCTCAACAAGGGGGGCATTTCTTTGTGGAGAATCAATCAGTGATCCAGCAGCCACACTAGCAAGCAGATTCATTCCTGCATCGTCTCCAGCCGGCATGCACACATTTGATTCAGAGTACTCGACACCATCAACTGGAGCATTCATGGGGCTGAAAGAAGCCTCTGGCACTTTCCCTGATTTATGTTCGTTTCCTGAAGATGAAGCAGTTTTCATAACTTCAGTAGTTTTCCTAGCATCTTCTCCAGTCCTACAGTTATCTTCATCAGGAACAGCTGCAGGTGAACCATCTCCCTCATTAGACCCCATCAGCATGTCTTTGAAGTCATTGCTCTGCCATGATTCAGAATTCACATCAGTAATAACATTTGTCTGGCAAGTATCATTCTTCTCCTTCATGTTACGATTGGATTGTTCATGTGTCTCTAAGAGCACAGGAGAAGAAGCTCGGCTATTAATGACTGAATGATCTTCGAGAGACCCTCCACTGGCACTTTGTACTGGACTTCTACCTCGATTTGGGATCTTAACAATCAACTTATGACTATTAGACTCGGCTATAGGAGCATCCACGGCCTTTTCACGTGTTAAGCCAGACTGTACTACTTTTTCTGAAGCAAGGTTTTTGTGCAAAGAAGAATTTTTGCCTGAACTAGTTTCCCTTTGAACTCCCGTTGACCCTGGGAAACCATTATTGGATTTCCGATGCCGTGAAGAATTACCCGAAATCTTAGTCCCTGATCCAGAACCAGCAGCAGAACTTCTCGAATCCTCCTTTACAGAAACTCCGCCGGTCTTTCCATAGTCACTAGAACAAGACTGACTGTTGTTGTGGGACTGACTCGAACTGCTGCTCTTCTCATCCCTTGCGGTTGTTTGAGGATCAGAGGAGCCAACAACAGTAGCATTTCGTGCCTGCACATCTTTTAAGTTTGCACCAGCAGAAGCAGGTGATGTTGCTGCCTTCATAGACCCCATTGATGCAGAAGCACTCTTGGTAGCATTCTCTCCTTGAGCAAGCTTAATCGAACCAGTTTTTAAGGCAGAAGGTTGTGTTACTGAACTCTTCACGGCAACCTCGGATGATCCAGAATGCTTACTTCCACAGTGAGAAACTTCCGGAAGTCGAGACTTTGCAGACCAAGGAACAGCTTGATTTGAGCCAGACTTGGCGTCCATCTCAGCCTCAACTCTTTTTTTCCATGTATCAACTAAACTCCTTGCTTTCTTCTGTATTTCTATATTCTTATGACTACGCAAATGATTCACCGACTTGCCAATATTACACATCTGCAGAGCTGTAAGATTTACAGGTAGCTTATCAAGTGCACGGAGTAAGGTTAAAAGAAAATCATCAACTGATCTATCATCCTTGGAGCCACTACCATCACCAATCTTCCCTTTGTGGACTTCCTGGAGCCATTCATCAAAAACACGCAACCCTCTGAGCTGAATAAAACGACTAAGACAATCAACCTTGTTTGTAGCAGCTATTACACCAGCAAGCATTGACCGGCTTACCAAATCAATTTTCTTCTCATTTCTCTCAGGCACCATGAGATGAACCAATTTCTCTACTCCTTCAGAATCTTCTAGTCCCCCCTTTTCAGTGATTTTTGCAATCTCAAACTTTAAACTAATTTCTCGTCTACTATGACCAGAATCCCCATCATCTATTTTACTAGTGCGCTCCCGCTTGCCAAACTCAGAGCCTTGATCACCGCGCTCCCTTTTCTTTCCCTTACCCTGAGAAGGAAATGATGAAGCACTGTTCTGTGCACCCTCTAAACCAGGTTTTAACTGTGATGTTGATGTTGGACCATTCACTGGCTTTGGAGAACAGCCATCTGGTTGCACTGTAGCATGCATTTCTAAACGTGTCTTATATAATAACTGATCTACTTCTTCTTGTCGTTCCTGTAAAAGGAAAATATGCGAATTATGAAAGTTCAAATTAAGAATAGATTAGATTGCTGAAAGAGCATCTAACTCACATTAATATAATCTTGATCGGTTAACCACCATAAACACTTGTTTGTAATGTCATAAACTCTCCGGCACACAAATGAGCAAATCCCTGGTGGAAGTTCAACGTCTTTAGGAAGAAATGCAACTTTACACGGATGGAGTAATGATGCAGCAGGGGTCTCATCCTCATGAAAGGAATAAAAGATTTCGTTTGGCGCAGCTTCCAACAGGATGCCTTTGCCGAGTTTCACTTCAGCAGGTCGATAAAGCCAATTCACACCCAAGTTTAACTTATTTTCCTTGCTAGCAATTAGACAACGAATTATTCCAATGAAAGGTGGAGAATCTAGAGATGGTTTGAAAAGAGCACAGTCACCAACACTGATCTTGCGTCCATCCTATTAGGGGGAGACCAGGCATGCAAACATCATCAGTGCATATATATAAACAATTGGGATGAAAAGAAGAAAAAGATGATGATGAAGAAGAAGAATAGCACCATAGACTAAGCAACCTAACTGTAGTACAAATGGTAATAAATTACAGACAGAACCAAGGCAAAAGAAAAAACCTCAGCCATCAGCTAGAAAATTGCCTAACCAAATGAATATGCTGATTATATCAATAATCCAACACCATTAGAGAAGAAAGATGTCTTAGATGAATAAGTGCAGAAAATGATGCATATAACGTCAATTCGAGCATAATTGGTAATCAACTATAATACTATATAAGCAAATTCCACAAGACTTCACCACTATCAAGAACAAGGAAGACTAGATATTTCACATACTAAAAATGTGGCTATTTCACACGCTACTCTTTAAATACTTGGATATATTACGGTGCTGCTTCAACAAAAATTATTATCTAACAACTAGGGCCGAATTGAGGGTGTCAAATATATTTCTCCAGATTAATTTTATGTCATATTATATGGCTAGAGATAAGATACAACTCTAATGACACATCTTCAATTTTAGCAGAGAAAACCAGGCAAAACAAAATGCTTTTTACATATAATAGAAGAGGAATATAACCATAATGCCGGTGATTACACCTTAATCATGAAGTACATAAAATTGGAAATTTTTCCTCACTGATTAGTTTTATTTTTCAAGCTCTTCTAAAATTGGAATTTTTTTCAAAAATTATTAAAAACCATAATGCCGGCGATTACCCGTTAATCATTATTATTCCTGAAAGTAGGCGAATTGCCAAAAATAAGTTCATTTATATCAATCCATCTACAATCCAGATATTTCTACCATCTCTGAAACATTTTTTTCCTGGAATTCCCTTACATCTTGGATGAAGAAAAAACACCACGCAGAATACTAAGCAACTATTGCTCCAAGTCCACAATTAACATTTTCAGGAAAGTGTAGAAAAATGTTAATCCATTCAAAGAGAGTGGGGAGATGTGTTACCCTATCTTAACCAACTTATAACGTAGTACAACTGCTCTCCACAGCTGCAACACCATATGAACCACAAAATCAACCCAAAACATAAAAACTTAAACGCCTCGGTAGAAACCAGTCCAAAATTCTCCAAAACAATCCAGAAACTAGATCAGATTTTTCTCCAAACGAGCTAAAAAAATCATCCACAAATTTCAATTCAAGAAAACCGAATCTAAGAAAATAAGGACTATTTCCCCAATTCCCCATCAATCCGGCCACCATCTCAAAATTCTCAAGCAAAATCGAACCTCTTCATTTCCAAATATAAATATGATAAACCCCTCCTACCAAATCACCTGATATAACAAAAACAAGCGAACAAAGAGGAAAACCGGGAAAATAAAGAAAAATCAATCCAATCAAATTAAGTAACGTAAAGTTGCTTTAGAAAGGTATACCTTTGAAAAGGAATCAACAGTTAGGGAAGAAGAAAAACAGGGAGAAGCACCACCATCACCACTCAGAACCGCCGTTCCACGCGTAGGGACTGTCCACATGTGCCGTACCTTTTTCCTCTCCTCACCTCCTTCCCGCCCATGCATAGCCTTGCATTTTCCCCTTCGAGTACCATCAATTTACCCGCCTAATGTTTATCCTTTTTTCCCGTCTTCAATTCCAGCTCCCCTTCTTTCACCAATTCCAAACCCTAGATCCGTCCCAACCCCAACCTTCAACAATCTGCCAAAAATTCCCCTTAACCAAACCCTAATTTCCCCAATCACAAATCCAAAAAAGAACCCAATTCCCTTCCACCGTGAATCTCCCGATTACCCAATCTAATTCAACCTCAGATCCATCCACCGCGTTCGATTTCTTAAGCCGCCTTTCGATCTACAGAATAAAATAAAAAAGAAAACTTGGGATTAAGATTAAAATTAAAATTAAAAGGAAAGAACTGAAATGATTTTTCTCAATTTCTAGAGAGAGATATCGAAGAGTGAGAAAAAGCGATAGAGAGAGAGAGGGACGGCAAAAGAAAAGGCGTACTTCGATACATTAGTAGGGCAGAGCGGGCAGTGGGTTCGGGCAGATCGGGTAGTTCGGGGGAGTCCTTAACAATTGCGAGATAAAGTCACGGGCTGTGACAGAAAGTCAGAAACTAGATAGATGACGTGTATGGGATCCCAGAATGGGACTGGAGGACTAAGATATCTGAATTTAGAAGCGTTGACTGATAGCTTTGCTGCTTAAGGAAGAAAAAGGTTCAACCTATATAAATTATAGGCAAAATGACAAAAGATGGCCCCAACATTTTGCCCCCTATTCTTTTTTTAATCCAAATATGCCCTCAACGTTTGTTTTGTCATTTGGCCCTCTATTCTTTCTTTTGGTCCAAATATGCCCCCCAACGTTTCATTCGTAGTCCAAATATGCTCTCAACGTTTTAATTTGGTCCAAATATACCCCTGTTAGATGAAAACTGTCAGTCAACTGACGTTCAATAACTGATGCTAACTGGACTTTCCACGTATTAAGATCGGTTGATGCCACGTCAAAAAAATTGTATAAGTCGTTGACCTTCAGTTGATTGACATTTTACATCTAGCAGGGGCATATTTAGACTATGAATGAAAGGTTGGGGGCATATTTGGACCAAAAGAATGAATAGGGGGCAAATGATAAAACAAGTAAACGTTGGGGGAATATTTGGACCCAAAAAAAAAAGAATAGGGGGCCAAATGACAAAACATGCAAACGTTTGAGGTATTTTTTGTCATTTTATCTAAATTGTAATCGAATAAATATACATTTTGGTACTTGAATCTGATTTTAAAGTTCAATTTAGTACTTCAATTTTTCTATCGAATTAGACACTTTAATTTGGATCTTTTGTTTAAATTAGTAATTAAATTTGATTTTTGTTCAATTAAATATATGATTTTGATTTATTAGTTGAGTTCAAATTGATACTTGAACTTAATTTGTTGGTTCGAATTTGATTGTTTAGGATTTCGATAGGTTCGAGTCAAGCGGACTTAGAAGAATTCAAATAGTTTTAAAATTTTATAAAATATAAATACTTTTATTTTCAGATCTGATAGTTAATTGAACAAAATAAGTTATAAAGTACCGAATTGAACTAAGAAGCTATGTTTCAGATACCATATTAAATCTTGAAGATAAATTCAAGTACCAAAATAAATATTTACCCGTTATAGGGGTTTAGAACAACTGAATTTTGTTGGTTTTAATTGGATCTGCCACGCGCTCACTCCTTTGTTGGTTCGGCCAACCTTTTTGATTTCCAATTGGGCTTTGGACCCGATTTATTTGGGCCAATCTTATTTGAACTATTTAATTTATAAATTTTATTTCTACTTTGCATTCTTCGACTTTAAATAATCTAATTTTTCGTAAAAAAAATTGCATTGATTTAAATCGAATCATAATTTTATAAATTTGATTTTACTTGAAATTAAATAAATTCAAAGTTTTAGTTATAAAATAAAATTTTAAATAACTCAATAATTTTTTTATGAATATGTTGTATGAAGCAAGGGTAACATCTGTTCAACTTTCTTAATCTTTTCAAAGACAACACACACAACATGCATTACTTTGATACACAAGCTTGTGTAAAACTTTAGTTAACACAAGCATTTTAATTTTAGGGTTTAGATGTTTAGGTTGTGGTTTAAGGTTTAAGTTGTACGGTGTAGAATTTAAAGTTTATTATTAGAATTTGGAGTTTAGGTTTTAGGGTGTTATGGCTAGGATTTAGGTTTTAGATTTTATAGCTTAAATATGAAGGGTTGTGTAAATTTTTGCACAGCTCGTGTATGAAAATATAAGTCATTTAAATTAAAATCAATTATTACCATAACATTATAAATATCTACAATTAAATTTGAACATAAATTAAAATAAATCGACAACTCAAATTTTATAAACTCGATTCAGCTCGGGAAAATAAATAAATTTTAAGTTATAAAATATAACTCATAAACTCAACTAAATCGAAGAAAATTTACTCGATTAGACTTAATCAAATGCTTAGCCGGTTTCTTTCGTACCACAACAACAAATTTGGCGCTAAAGAAATGTATGACTTCATGGCCAATGGGACATGGGATTTAGTGCCAATATAACAAATAACAAATGTAGATAAGCTTGGGTAGACCCAGGTCACTTGAGAGGAATAACGTCATTTTTTCTTATTAGAACAACTCAATACGTATTTATTAAACGAACGAACATAATAAAATTTTCTGTTCGTTTAATTAAATGAACGAACACAAACAAAGGGCACGTTCATGAATGTTCGACAATCTGTTCGCTTAAATTTATTTACATATGTATTTCTCACCTAACAGCTCACTATCCATTTCATTTCACGATAGATTGAAAAAAAAAACACTAAATTGCTTTTGTTATGCCTTCCTAGTTCCACACCACACCACCCCATCACGAGAAAATTGCTTTTTCATGTAGCTTATTTAAGATTTTGTGCATGTTTTTTTAATCATACTCGGACAAATTAACTCTGAAATTGCAGCTTATATTAATGAATTTTATGTGGTTACTGCATTTGTGGTTTGTGTTCGTTTAACATTTTAACGAGCGAACACGAACAATAACGAACAGACACGAATAAAAAAATTTGTTTAGTTGTTCGCGTTTGTACATTTGTTCCGCTAAAGTTAAACGAAAGAACATAAATATACATTCATTGGTGTTTGTTACATTTGTTTACATACCTACAAATAGTACATACCACTTACCAGTGTTTTTTAAGCACATTTACGTAGGGCACGTAATGTTGCAGATCCGTAATGTTGAAAGAAAAAAAAACATAATTTTCCACTGAATTTTTTTAAGACGAAATGATTACACGAAATGCCTTTTATGTAATAATTTAAGTGTATAGTATAGTCAAGCAAAAGTGTTGACCGTTGAGTTATTCTTTTAAGACCCAAAAGCCATCAGATAAAACGGTGGTCAAACACGTTACGCGTGGGGGAAAAGAGACTAACTGTGTGCTGCCGGTTACAATACGATTAAAAAAAAATTAAATTATTTAATTCGACTCAATACAAAAAATTTGACTCATTTTAATTAAATTTAACCTGAAAATATTTAAAATAAAAATCGAGTTATAAAATATAGATTTAAATAGCTCTAATTTTTAGTAATTTAATAGACCAGTTTTCAAATTCGAATTGAGTGTCTAAATTCCTCTCATATGTATATATATATATAATATAATATAAAGAAATACTTGTATATTTATATTGTTACATAAAGCCGTTTTAATTAGGAGTGTTCATTTCCGGATATCGAATTTGATCCGATCCGAAAATTCGAATCACCTAAATAGCGATCTGTATCCGATCCGAAAAAATCGGATATCCGAAATTTATGAATTTATTTGATGTTTTTTTAATTTAATGGTTCTATCCATGAAAATTTTAGGTTTTTGAATATAAAAATTAATAAATTATTAAATATAACAATATTTGTATCCAAATTTTCAATTTTTCATATATAATAAGTAAAAATATCGAATATAATAAGATTTATACCTATAAAAAATTGAAATTTCGGATATCGGATATCCGATCCGAATGTAAAATCACTATCCGTATTCGATCTGAAATTTTCAGATATCCTACCCGAATTATCCGAAAAATAAAAATCGGATCGGATTTCCGAAATTTCGGATGGGTTCAACGGATAATCGAATCGGATTTTTTTGAACACCCCTATTTTTAATTGAAACGAAATAATATGATAACATTTTTAATGTTTACAATTAAATTTGAACAGAAACTCGAATAAATTTACTCAAATCAAATTTTATAAACTTATCTTAATAAAATTTAAACTCATCTCGATTAAAAAAAAAACGCTG